>VDFB02075321.1:240272943-240416971 GCA_007258455.2 Sequoia sempervirens | reverse complement strand
AAAAATTCTTGGTGTTATGTGTGTTTCTAATGTGTTGATGATTTATGCTTTCATGGTTAGTAATCAGATATGAGAATAAGGTTAATAAAGTTAATAAGTTATGAATTTATATGACAATTGATTCACCCCCCCTCTTAGTTGTCTACCCTTGTGTTGCCAACAACTGGTATCAAAGCAGGTTCCTTGGAAGAATTTTAATAGCTTGAGGTGATCCGAGATGGTGACTTACAAGAAGGATAGTTTGAGATTTGATGGAACAAATTATTCTCTATGGAAGAATCAAATGGAGTGCCCTCTAAGATGCATTGGTGAACCCTACTGGAGCATTACAAGTAATAGGTTCGTTATACCTCAGAATGGTCCTACTACTACTACATAGATTAGAGATGTTGAGTACAATATCAGGGCTAAGGAAGCATTGTTGAGTGCTTTGACTGATACTGAGATGACTAATGTTATGGATCTGAAGACTGCTTATGAGATCTAGAAAAAGTTGGAAACTTTATATGAAGGTGATGCTAATGTGAAGATTGCTAAGTTGCAAAGTCTAAAAGGGAAATATGAAATGTTGAGAATGGGAGATGATGAAAATATAACTACTTTCATGCAAAGAGTGAATGAACTTGTGTGTGGTGTTAGATGTGCTAGTTGACAGTTAGAAGAATTCGTGATTGTTGCTAAAGTGCTTAGATCTTTGTTTGTTGCTTATAAAGTCAAAGCTATAGCTATTGAAAAGCTCTAGACTCTGACAAATGTTACTCGAGATATGTTGATTGGTAAGCTTACTGCTTTTGAGTTGAGTGAATTTGGTGATGCCCTTCCTAAGATAGAATCTGCATTCAAGGCTACTACATCTGGAAGAGATAAAAGAGATATGATTTGGGAGAGAGTTCTTCTAGAAAGACATTCAAGTATGAAGAATAAATGAGACAACTTGAAGAAGAAGAAAGAGAATTGGATGAGCTTGAAGCACTGATTGTGAAAAGAGAAGCCAAAGGACAAGGTAGGTATAAAGGAAAGTTTCCTATTAATGGTTTTCCTACAATAAGATAGGTCATTTTGCATCAAGGTGTCCAGAAAGAGTTTCTAAACTAAGACATAACAAGCCTAAATTTCAAAATAAGTGTTATTATGTTGATGATGAAGGAGTGATAGATGATGAATTTGATAAAGGAAATGGAAGTGAGGAAGAATGGGTATTTATTACTATCAAGGAAAATAATCCAGTGTCTACTAAATCTGCTAGTTGTACAAATGTGGAGAAAGCCCTAGATGCTCGAGTTGAAGAGAAAGATAAATGGGTGATTGATAGTGGATGCTCTCATCATATGACAGGAGATACAAGTAAGTTTGTGAGATTGGAGAAGTATGATGGTGGTGTTGTGAGATTTTGTGATAACACAGTTGGTGTGATCTGGGGTAGAGGATGCATTTCTCTTGATGGTAAGAACAATACTGATGATGTGGGTATGTGTAGGATCATGATGGGCCAAAAAGTGGCGATATGATGAGTATGTGTAGGGTATGTGGCTGACGACTTTTTTTTTACCCAAAATTGATGAAACAAAAAGGGTTTTTAAAGGAGATTCTCAACTTTCCATCGATATAAATTATGCTTTCCTTTGAATTTAATAAATAATTATTATTCATTTTCTATTTGAATTACGATTAAAGTCCTTATTGATAGGCTCATTGAAAAATATCTATAGCTTTCAAACAGTATCACATTTTTTGAATCCAAAATATGCATCACATTCTATGCTTTGCATACGATGGGATTAAAAAAAAAAATGAATTTCATGAATTTTTGACCAAGTTAAGGTGGTCAGACATACGAGTTTTTATATTTTTTAAAAGTTGTAATAAAAATCCATTATTAATTAATTACTAGGAAAAAAATTACAAAAAAATATGCATCACATCGAGACATGAGTCCTATAATTATATCTAAAATATTATAAAAAAATATTATCATTTTATTGTGGTTAGGAAGTCGGGGAACCAGGACCTACTTATTTTCCTTGTGAAATTTAAAGAATACTACTGCGTTGAAATTTCAAAATTTCATCAAATAGATTTTTTCTTTTTAAAATAAAGCCTATTAGTTTAGAAGCTACATTCAATATTCTACAGATTTTGATGCTAGTATTTTGAGATAATATAGATAACATTCAAATTTTTACATGTCCAGAGTTGCTAACTACGATTTTCTAATTTTATAGCCACTTAAAGGGTTTGTTTTATCCATGATGATCCCTACACATACCCATGTCTATATGTGGAAGTCCCTAGAAGCATAATCTTTTAAGTGTTGGAAAGATGTTTGATAAGGGTTACAATCTTTAGTTCAAGGATGGAAATTGTAGAATATTAGGGTGTTCCAGAAATGTGATTGCATTAGGTACACAAACAAGAGGTAATATCTTTCATTTGAATGCTACTAGTGAAAGTTGGTTGTGGCATAGAAGAATGTGCCATGTTAACTTTGACAATATTATCAAGATAAGTTCTACTCAGATAGTGAAAGATCTTCCCAAGTTGATGAAACCTACTAATGCCATATGCAAGGAATGTCAGCTGGGGAAGCAAACTAGAATTTCATTTTGGAGCAAACAACATAATTCAAATGAATTGTTGGAGCTTGTGCATACTGATTTTTGTAGTCCTTTTAGAGTTATAAGTTTACAAGGTTACATGTATTTCATGTTGCTTATTGATGATTATTCAAGAATGATGTGGGCTACTTTCTTAAGGGAGAAATTTGAAGCTTTGGAGAAGTTCAAGATATTTAAGGCTATGGTTGAAATAGAGGTGGTGAATTCACTTCCGGTGAGTTTAATTATTTTTGTGAAGTGCATGGAATAAGGAGACAATTATCTACCCCACAAACCCCTCAACAAAATGGAGTTGCGGAAAGGAAGAATAGGACAGTTCAAGAGCCTGCTAGAACTATGATGCTGGAAGGAAATGTTCCTCATATCTATTGGAGAGAAGTTGCGAGTACTATTTTTTACATCCTTAACCAGGTAAAAGTCAAAGGTGATACTGGTAAGACCCCTTTTTAGCTATGAACTAGTCATAAGCCTACTGTTAAATATTTCAAAATCTTTGGGAGTAAATGTTATATCTAAAGAGATGAAGATTTAGTAAAGTTTGATGCTAGGAGTAATGAAGGAATATTTTTGGGTTACTCTACTAAAAGCAAGGCCTACCAGTGCTACAATAAGAGATTGAAGAAAATGTTTGAAAATGCAAATGTTAAGGTTGATGAAGACATAGCAAGACCATCCAGAACCTGTGGATATGATTCTGATGATCAGAATGATAGTACAAACAAAGGAAAGGAAGTTCAGACTTCAAATCAAGTTCAAATCATTCTCATGAATCAAGAAGATCAAGAGGAAGGAGAAAATAGTGAAAGTGCAGAAGAGATCACAAAAGCCTGAAATTCAAGAATGTCCTAAGACTCTGAGGTATGTAAGACTAAATCATTCAGAAGATCAGATCATTGGTGATAAGAACAAAGGTGTCTAGACTAGGAGAAAGATTTTAGAAGAATACTATTTGATTTCAAAGACTAAGCCTACTAATGTGAATGAAGCTTGTAAAGATGAACATTGGGTTGAAGCAATGAAAGAAGAGCTACAACAAATTGAGAAGACTAATACATGGATTCTTGTTCCTAGACCTACGGATAAAAATGTCATTGGAACTAAATGTGTCTTTAGAAACAAACTAAATCAGAAAGGTGAAGTGGTTAGAAACAAAGCAAGATTGGTGTGTAAGGGATATTCTCAAATGGAAGGAATTGATTTTGAAGAGACCTTTGCTCTTGTTGCTAGAATTGAAGCTATGAGATTGTTTCTTACTTATGCTGCCTACAAAGACTACAAGATTTATCAGATGGATGTCAAGTCAGCATTTCTAAATGGCAAGTTGGAAGAAGAGGTGTATGTCGAGCAACCAGATGTATTCCAGTTGACTTATCAAGGTAATATGCTTTGTTGGTTGAAGAAAGCATGGTATGGACTTAAGCAAGCCCCTAGAGCTTGGTATGCCAGATTCTGATAAGTATTTCCTAAAGCTTGGATTTAACAAAGGTACTACTGATAGTAATTTGTATTTCAAGAATGATGATAAAGATTTGATTGTGGAATTTTTTGTTGATGATATAATTTTTGGAGGAGATGAACATTGCATGAAGTTTTATAATGAGATCAAGTGAGTTTGAGATAATCAATGATTGGAGAGATGATTTTTTTTTTTGGGATTACAAATTACTCAGTTAAACAAAGGGATCTTTATATCTCAGTCCAAGTATGAGAAAGAATTGTTGAAGAAAGTTGGTATGGAAGATTCAAAGACAGTTGGTACACCCATTGTGATCAGATGTAAGTTGACAACAGATGATGATTCTCTGAAGGAAAATTAGACTAGATCTAGATCAATGATTGGTGGATTGTTGTATTTAACTCAAACTAGGCTTGATATCATGAATGTTGTATGTATTGTTGCAAGATTTCAAGTTGATCCTAAGGAATCTCATGTGACTGAGCTGTGAAGAGGATTTTCAAATACTTGAAGGGGATAGTTGATTTTGGCCTATGGTATCCTAAAGATGATGATCTTACTTTGAGTTCCTTTACTGATGTTGATTGGGATAGTGATGTGAATGATAGAAAAAGTACTAGTGGTGGTGCATTTTTCTTGGGAAAGAAGCTAATTTCATGGTTAAGTAAAAAGCAAAATGCCATTTCGTTATCTACTATAGAGGCCGAATACATTGTTGTTGCTAACAATTGTACTCAAGTATTGTGGATGAAGCAAATGTTGAAGGATATGAAAGTTGTGTATGATGACCCTATTGCTATATTATGTGATAATTCAAGTGCTATTAACATTTATAATAATCTGGTGCTGCATTTAAAGACCAAGCATATATCTATCAAGTTTCACTTTTTTAGAGAGAATGTGAGTGAAAAGGAAGTCAGATTGGAATATGTGCCTCCTAAGGAACATATTGAAAATATCTTTACAAAGTCGTTGCCTAAGGATACTTTTCAGTATCTCAAAGGGAAGTTAGGGGTGATTACCCCTTAATGAGAACTAAGATGCATTGTCTTGCATCAATCCGTGATTTTCATGATCATATTTTGATCTGAATTGATGTTGTGGTGGTTGTTACTCAGGGGGAGTAGTTAGATGTTCAGATGTTCAGTTATGTGGTTCAGAGCTTGTGTGGAGAAAAGAAATCTTTGTCATTGATGTCAAAGGGGGAGAGGAGTCATGTAGAAGAGTTGTTCAGAAGAAAAGAGTCAAAACCTAAAGGGGAGTAAGTGTAGTTGCATTGATGGTGTTTTTCACATCATGTGTTCCCATCAATGCCAAAGGGGGAGATTGTTAAATGTTGTGGTTGTGTTGCTGATATACAGTTGTCATTGATGTCAACACTATTAGAATTAATGCATTTGAAGCTATATATGTCAAGGATATTGAGAAAATTGTAATGAAATGAGTTGCAGGTTGTCAGTGGTGAATTGAAGTTCAATTTGTCAACGAGTTTAGTATGTTGATGATCAAAAATTGTGAAATAAAGGGTTTCTTATGGAGTATATCTAGTTTATCCATGTTGAGTTTTAGAGATCCACATGAATATTTGATCGAGTTATGAAGATTTGTATTCTGACAGTCTTTATGTTACTTCAGTTTGTGTTCCTGAATGAAGATGATGTGATTTTCAGTAAGTTCAGTTGTTGCGGATGCTTCTCTGGTGATTCATGATTTTTTTGGATGTTTCTAGATCATGATCTATCTATGTTTCATGTTCACATTGATCATTATGCTCGTGATCCAATATTTTCTCTTGCGTGTTCATGTTCTTCATGTTCTTGGCCGACAAGGTGTTTGTAGCATGTTGTGGATCTTCAAGGAATAATTTTTGAAGGTGGTTCATGTTCTAAAATGTTATTTTGAGTCTTCACTATGTTGTGGTTGACCTTGGTTGATTCATATTATTAATTGTTATTGTTTTGGGCTGAGAACTTGTTATCATTTTATTATTTTGTTGAAGCCGACATGTAGCAATTTAATTTCTTGTTGTGGATATATATAAGCGACTATTTATTTCATTTGAGGTATGTAGAATGTGTGTGTGCATGAATAATGTTCTAAATCATTTGAAGGAAGAGAAAAGTGTGAAGAAGAGTGAAGAAAAGTGAAGAAGTGTTCATGTGCTTAACTAGAAATGTGATCAGGCATTAGCAGATGCTATTTTATCAGTTCAAATCCCTATGGATGTAATCTGAATCATTATGTAAGATACTGTGTCTTCCTTTGGGTAGTAATCCTTATTGTAATTGAGTAGTGAGCTCTAGGGAGTGCGCCTGAATGCATGTGCATTCCCCATTTCATTATTTATACTTTTAACAGGGTATACTCTTGTGGATTGACCTCCACCGTGCTTTTTCCCTTAATAGGGTTTCCACGTAAAAAAATTCTTGGTGTTATGTGTGTTTCTAATGTGTTGATGATTTATGCTCTCATGGTTAATAATTATATTTGAGAATAAGGTTAATAAATTTAATAATTTGTGAATTTCTATGACTACTGATTCACCCCCCCTCTTAGTTGTCTGCCCTTGTGTTGCCAACACCCTACAACCTTGTCATTGTCATATCATTTGTTTTCCTCCTCTATTCATATTGACTAAGAAAATGGTTCTATTGAAAACCTACTCTAGTGTAGAGGAAGAGAATAAACTTCATTGATCATACTCAAGCCCCTTGGTCATTATACAAACATAAAAAAATGCACTAAGTTAAAACACAAATATTGATGCAAGTCAGACTAGCATAACTAATACTAATATGAAATTAGGAACTAATACATTGTGATATTGGTGTGAGTGTTGATGTTAGGTGGATAAATAACATTGTGTTCCATTTTTTGGCCTAAGTAGGATACTCAAATAAATAGTTTTAGCCATTTTTCACTTTTTATCACTTATATCAAGAAAAACATTAAGAATTTGAGGATTGTCTAAACTAGTGATCTTTGAGATTTCAAATGTAGATTATATATATATTGAAATTTAGAAAAAAAATTAACTATAAAATCCAATGAACAAGGTCAGCCCATTTTACTTTTACCATCACCTAAGTCATTATAGTTCCATGTTGATCATAATTTTTTTGCTAATGTGAAAATCTATGCTAACATGGAAATTTTTTAAATATATAACCTAACTTTTTGAATGACCTCTAAGATTTTAGAGAGAATGATATCCAAGATTTTAAAAGTTGACTCTTCTTGAGATTTTCAATGAGTTATTTTAGGTAAAAAACTATAAGAAAGGGGAGAGAGAATGAATCTTGAAAATTACTCTAATATTAATCTAGATGAATAGTAAGAAACTAATCACTACATAAAGATTTTAATATTTTCATTCTACAAAATTTGCACAATAATAATTTAAATAATTAATTTATGTATTCATGGAACGAGCAAAAGGCTACCAAATAGATTAAAGAAGATGGACGAAGTGGTGATTACTTCTTATATTCATCTTTTGGTATTACATAGTTTCAAATTCACAAGATATTAAAATAATCTTT
This sequence comes from Sequoia sempervirens, assembly GCA_007258455.2. Taxonomy (NCBI): domain Eukaryota; kingdom Viridiplantae; phylum Streptophyta; class Pinopsida; order Cupressales; family Cupressaceae; genus Sequoia; species Sequoia sempervirens. The sequence goes on along the minus strand of VDFB02075321.1, from coordinate 240,409,358 downwards.
AATACATGAAGGCTACTATACAAAAAAACTAGGTATATGAGAAAATACCAAGTTTTAAGACCTCTAATGGCATACTCATTATCAATTTTCCCTCTATTTTAATGATTATTGTGACCGATGGATTAGTATGGATTGGTTATGCTTGATCCATGAAAAATCAAAGCATAATTAATCCACTAACATCAATCTTAGCAGGATCAATCAAATGAAAATTAAACCAAAATCTATTAAAACCAAGCATACTTGAACCATATATTTTTGGGTGCTATAGCTCTCTTACTCTATTAGGGTTTTCACCTAAAAGGAGAGACATGGGCCAAAAACCTGGGTGGTTCACTCAAACTAATGCAAATATAATGGAAATATGAATAAAATGTACCTAAATGAGATTATCTAAATGTAGAAAACTAAAGAAAGATATTGATTATTAAGTGAAAACTAAAAAAATGCAAGTTGTTGGAAAACACATTGTGATATGCAAAAATACCTAGAAATGAATAGTAAATTGTAACATAAATGGATAAAACTAAATGTGTGCATCTGAGATCTTTTTGTACACTGGAAATGAATTTTGAAATTCTGTTGATGCTAGAAATTTGGTCTATAGGGACTCATTCACCATTCTGGGTGAATTAGTCCTAGTTTTGAGAAAATGTTCTAGAACCCGTTTTGGGAAAATGGGTATCCAAAACTATAGAAAACCCTTTTTAGGCCTGGTAGTGCGACTCATTTTCCACTAATGGAAAATAAGTCCACTTTTGAATTTCTGAATATTCAAAAGTGGAAACGAGAGCCCACAGTTTGCACTTTGGTTCCTGACAACTGTCTGCCTCTAAAAGTCTAATTTTTGGCACTATAGGTGACTTTTAGTGGATATTTTAACTTGGTCAATAAGGATATGTCTTCAAAAAATTTTCAACTCAATCCTTAATTATTGTCAAGTCTTCAAGATTCCTAAACCTACAAACACACAAGAAGAGAAGGAGAAATGTTGGGTGTTAAGGCATGGGGGTTTGCCTTGGTCAAATCCCTTTTAGGTAATTAAACCAAATGAAAAAATAATATGAAGCATGAACATGGAATAATGGAATTAGTACCTTTCCATGGTGATTGATCTTGAATTTCTGCAACAATAGATAAAGATTCTACCCTTGAATGCTTTAGAAAGCTATCTTGATGACTTAGAATGCAAAAACGCTAACTTGCTTGGCTTGAGGTAGAAGATAAATGATGAATAAGATGAATGTATTATGAATGAGTTAAGAGATGTAAATCAGGGTTTAAATACTTATAGTTATAGGTAATTCACCTTATTTTCCCATTCATTGGATCCCTAAGGCTGACATGAAAGAAAAATAAACTTAAATTCCAAAATTCCCGCTCAAAACTCAAAAAAAGACCCAAATGGGACTATTCACCACATTGGGCGAATCAGTCCCACCTGGCAAGGACTCATTTGCCACAGATGGAGAATTATTCCTAGAAGGGACCATTTTCTAGCTAGGTTATTGGGGAGTGAGGAATTCGAGTTCTTATGTTGATTTCATTAGGTATTTAACCAAATTATGCCTTGGAATGCATAATATGGGGTCATAGGGTCCTATTAATGATGATGTGAAGGTGAATTAGGGCTTGGGACACATAATTTAATGTGAAACTGTTATTAAATACACTATACAACACTAAAATGAGGTCCACACAGCCTAGAAAGGCACAACATTCAATGTGAATGTGTAAAACACATTACAGCACTAGATTAACATTAAGTTTATTTTACAAGCCTTCTAGATTCATGTGAAAATTTAATTAAATTCATTTTGTAATGTTGAATTAAAGGAAGATGGGTTTATTAAGTCTAGAGAGTTGTGAAAGTCCTTTACAACACTTTACAACACCTTTACAAGACATTGATAAATGCATTTTATCCAGTTTGCAAGGGTCCAAGACCTAGTGTGGATGTGTAAATCACCTCACAGCACTAAATCAAGGCCTCGTTAAGTCAAATTTATCATCAATTATTCCAAAATCAAGAAAGTTGTCTTTTTACTATTGTACATTTAGCCCCCACTTTAATGAGAGGATGAACTTACTTCGAACTCACACTAAAGTAGACATTTAAGAGATGCCCAATCATACCAATACAAATAAAAAAGGATGAAAATGATCAAAGGAGGTTGTATGAGCCCCCAGGATCCAAGATCCCAAGTCAGACCAACATAAGCACAAAAGAATATGCACAAGGTGAATGATTTGCAACAGAACAAGATACATGATCATAGAATTGAAAGAACTAGAAGGGAAGAGAAAAGTGAAAATGAAAAGGTGGATCAAGCTTCAACCATTTTTCAAAAATATTGTGGATCATATCTAGGTTGTTTATCTAGAAAAAGGAAATGCATACTCACTTTGGGGTGACAGAACTCATGGTTGTCCGCCAGGTGAGTAGGCCTAAAATGTGAGAAACATACACTCGGTTGGTATGTACTCACAAACATGCAGGTGGATATGGGGAAATTCATGCCTTGAAATGGGCTTCCCACTCAACCATATGAAAGTTATGCCCCCTGATAACTTTAATAAGGAACTAGACAAAAATGATCTTCGAACTCTATGAGGTAAGAAAAACTTCATATGCTTGACACTCATAGACATTGTAAATGCAAGATAGTGCAAAGACTATTCAAAGGGATTTTTCTTGGTTTGTGCAAGGTCTCATCTTAGGGGACATTGTGCTAAATGTCTCCAAGAGAGGATGTGTCAAAGAAGTATCACACTCTTAGAGGGAATCAAGCCCAATGTCACCACCAAGAAAAAGACGCATCGCAAGAAGAAGAAAAATTGCGTAGTGAAATATGATGAGTGTCAATGTATGACCCCACTTTAAAGCGGTTGTGAACACCAGTACTGTGAGCAATTTCTTTAAAGTAGTAGGAGAACATGAGAGCTTACTCGTAAAGCCCTATGCCAAGTCATATGTTTTCAAGAATCTACATCATGAAAAGGTAGTATGTCACATGCGAGCCAACTTAAGGCACATCATCCACGTCCCAAGCTTGCTCTTATATGTCCATGAAAGGTTAACGACTAGCTAAAGGAGGAAACTACAAGTGACATATGAGGTCAAGGATACATAACCCCTTGCCCCCACTTAGTGCAAGACAAGGGTGAGTTGAAATGGTTGAAAAGATGCAAGGTGGAGTGAAAATCAATATCAATTAGAGGAATTTGGTTCCTCCCACATAAGGAAGAACACCAAGGGTATGTGTAGGATCATCATGGAAAAAATAAGCCCTTAAGTGGTGAAAAATTTAGAAAAATCAGAGTTGGAAACTTGATGTAAAAATTTGAATAAGTTATCTATATTTTTTCAAAAATATGTAAGAATAGAATCTGTAGAAAATTGAATGTAGTTTCTAAACTACTAGATTTTTTTTTTAAATCTATTTGGTGAAAATTTAAAATTTCAATGCAGTACCACTTAAATTTCAAAGGAAAAATAAGAAGTAGGTGTTTTGACCACCCTAACCACAATAAAAAATGATAATATTTTTTATAATATTTTTAGATATAAGCAGAGGACTCATGTCCCATGTGATGCATATTTTTTGTAATTTTTTCCAAGTAAATAGTTAATTATGAATTTTTATTACAACTTTTAAAAGATATAAAAACTTGTATGTCCTGACCACCTTAACATGGTTAAACTTCATGGAATTCATTTTTTTTAATCCTATAGTATGTGCATAGAATGTGACGATGTTTTGGATTCAAAAAATGTGATATCATTTGAAAGCTATAGATGTTTTTCACTCAGCCTATCAATCAGGACTTTAGTCACAATTCAAATAGAAAATGAATAATAATTATTTATTAAATTCATAGTAAAGCATAATTTACATTGGTGGAAAGCTAAGAATCTCCTTTAAAAACCCTTTTCGTTTCATCAATTTTGGGTTAAAAAAAAGTCGTCAGCCACATACCCATCATATCACCACTTTTTGGCCCATCATGATCCTGTACATACCCCCAAACTCCTTAAAATGTTGGGTTTTACTACTCAAATCCTTACATTCATTAGTGGAATGGCCATGAACTCTGTGATAGGCATAGAATGAAGTTTTGTAATAAAATTTCTTTTGAGTTCTTGGAGGGAGAGAGATCAAGTGACCTTGGAGGAGTCTCGACAAAATACCTTCTTGATCAACGGGAGAATATATTCCTATGGTTTTCTTCAAAGATACATCTTGCTTATTATTAGATGTCATATCTATGCAATACTCTATAGATTGCGAGATTTTGTTCTCTCCTTTATAGGAGGGTGTAAAATCTAACAAATTCAATTCATTAGTGTTTTGTGAGATGACATTGACATTAAGTGAAGGTGTATTTGTTTGTTTAATGGCTTGTAATGGAGAATGATGAAGACCACCAGTGTCAATTCATTCAGGATGCTTTACAGTTAAAGTTGGTTTAGAGGAATTGTTTGTGATATTATTGATGTTGAGTGAAGGCATGGTTATTTCTATCAAAGGACAATAACCAAGACCATGAGTTGTTTGTTGTGTGATAGGATCAATAGGGTTTCAAATACCTTTTTTGTTAGCACCACATCCTTTTCCACTATTTCCAAGTTTTTTCATACTTGTTCATAACCTCGTCCATAAATCTTTTTCATTGCTTTTGGATCGAGTGGTTTTTCGTGATTAAGTTATTAAAAGTTTGTTGTGTAATTTTCTTCTTTTTCTAAAGTGGTTGAGGTAGATGCTTTCAAAATGTCATATGAATTGTGTGTGGACATTATCATTGTTTATTTTCTCTTATTTTAATCTTTGTTGATGATTTTATACTCACCCATGAATTCATGTTCGAAATCTAAAGAACCCCAATCATCTTCTAATAGCGTTGTAACTTGTTCTATATGTTGTTGTTTGTGTTTTTTTTGAATGGGTGCCAATTGTGTAGTTGGTGAAATTGTGTCTAAATGATTCTCTTTTTTTTTCTCAATGTTCAAACAACTATTTGGGTTGGGTTTAGCTTCAAGTATGTGCACTTTGTTTTCATAAATGTATTTCATTTTATGATGAAGAGTAGAAGGCACGCCATTCATTGCATGAATCCATGGTCAACCTAAAATGAGATTATAAGAAAGATCATTAGGCATAACATGGATTGGTGTATCCAGTGTAACCTTCCCAACTGTAAGAGGCAAAGTGATCACACCAAGGGATTGTTTTCCTATATTGTCAAATCCATGGATAGTCAAGGAATTAGGTTGAATTTTTTATTTATCCACATGAAGTCTATCAAAAATATTTACACTACACACATTAATGGTTGAGCCATTGTCAACAATGGTTTGCTTTATCCCTATTCGTTTGTATTGAGATATTATTAGGAAAGCAACATTTTGTTTTTGCACTTCCAAAGGGGGGAGTTCACTTTGGTGGAAAACAATGTCAGCATTCAATCCTTGAATTATAGTTGCTATATCATTCGGTTGTGCATTAGAAGGGAGAGGAATTTGTTGTAAGGTCATTTGAAGCATAGTGTGATAGTTAGGTGAGTTTTGAATTAAATCCCATAGGGATATCTTTGCAAGAGTATTTTTAAGTTTCTCAACAAGATCATACTCCTTAATGTGTGAATTGAATCAAGAGCACTAGGCAATATGGGATTAGGCAAAGGTAATAGTGTTGGGGTGGGTTGTGGTGGTTGGGGATTATTTCAAGTGTTATATGTATGAGCAACAATATTATGACTCAGTTGCTACGAAATAGTGTTCGTAGGTGGGTTAAGGATAAGTTTAGTTTTGTTATGAGTGGTAGGTTTGTGTGATAGTGGGTAAAGGATGAGAGGATTCTTAGGATGTCCTATGGGGTATGTAGGAGGTCCATTAATCAAGAGGGGATCTAATGGAGACTTGCGCATTCATAACCTCATCGGTCTTGGTTTCTTATATCTCTAATAAAGGGAAATCGAGAATCACCTTTGTGTCTAAGTAAGATACATTACTAGGGTTGCCATGTTCTAGTATTATGATATTATTCATAGAAGGAGAGTTTTTAAGAGAACTATGAACCATGTTTTCTTGAAATTCATTTATTGGTTCATCTAAAATGACTGCATCACAAGTAGGGGAATGATCAATGGTTGGATGATTGATAATGGGGAGATGAGGAGAACAATCTATTTGATTATCATGTTTCCCTAAGGTCTCATTCTCTTATTCCATATTATTTACTCTAAAAGGAGAGCTTGTAGTTGGTTCATCCATGGGTGGATTTTGTAAGGTAACTTCATCACAAAGGGGGAAAGGATCAAGAGAAGGGTCGCTATAGTGTTCATGTTTACCAAATAGATCTTCCATAAGATAGGAACATTAGGGAAGGGAGGAATAATATTCTCATGACTTTTAGTAGGTATATCTTCTAACACCAACTTATCCTCTTTACATCGAGGAGGGATATTAGGATAAGAAAAAGTTTGATTATCATGATTATGGAGACTAGGTAAGGTAATATCTAGAAACGTGTCTACTATTTCATCTTCTTGTTGTATTGTGTGATCGTCATGATTAGTTATTGTTATGTCCTCTTGGTTAGTAATGTTTTCTCTAATAGGAGAGGTAAGAGGAGAGAAACAACTCGGGTTCTCAAAAATCTCATCAATTGGTTCTTCTAACACTATAATATCTACTTCACAAGTAGGAGAGATAATAAGAGAAGGGGTATGTGTAGGATTATCATGGAAAAAATAGGCCCTTAAGTGGCGATAAAATTCAAAAAAATCAGACTTAGGCAACTTGACGTAATTTTTTTAATAAGTTATCTATATTATTTCAAAAATATGTAAGAATAGAATATGTATCAAATTTCATGTAGTTTCTAAACTACTAGGTTTACTTCTTTTTTTAAAATCTATTTGGTGCAAATTTGAAATTTCAATGCAGTAGCACTTAAATTTTAGGGAAAAAATAAGAAGTAGGTGTCTGTCTGACCACCTTGACCACAATAAAATTATAATATTTTAGATATAAGTAGAGGAGTCATGTCCCGATGTGATGCATGCTTTTTTCTAATTTTTTCCAAGTAAATAATTAATTATGAATTTTTTATTACAACTTTTGAAAAATATAAAACTTGTATGTCTGGCCACCTTAACTTGGTCAAAGATTCATTAATTTTATTTTTTTTAATCCTATAGTATGCGAAGCATAGAATGTGATGCATGTTTCAGATTCAAAAAATGTGATACCGTTTGAAAACTATAGATGTTTTTCAATCAGCTTATCAATCAAGACTTTAATCATAATTCAAATAGAAAATGAATAATAATTATTTATTAAATTCAAATTAAAGCATAATTTATATTGGTGGAAAGTTGAGAATCTCCTTTAAAAACCCTTTTCGTTTCATCATTTTTGGGTAAAAAAAAAGTCATCAACCACATACCCTACACATACCCATCATATCGCCACTTTTTGGGCCATCATGATCCTGCACATACCCAAAGAACAGATGTGATTGTTATGATTATCCAAGGTTTCTTTCACTATACAAACCTTACTCACAGAAGTGATACAAGGAGAGGGATCAATGAGGAAGAAAAAGAGAGGGGAAAGGACCTCATATTCATATGCAGCTAACAAAACTTTCTTACAATATGCAACACGATCTAAAAGAAGAACATGAAATATGATAACTATAGAGTGTTGTAATGAAAAAATGATGTACTAATTATTCTAAAACTTGAAATGTAACTATGCTAAAGAAATCATGCAAAAGAGGAATGTAATTTTTAAAATTTTAAGGATGACAATGAACTGATTATGCTATATAACAATGTGAAAATGCAAACTTGAAATTTAAACCATGCATGAAATGAGCTAATTTAGGCTAGATTTAATGAAATGCATGTTACAAAAACTTAGCGAACTACTACAGATGGGTAATGGCACCAAAAAAAATCTTAAAAGTAGGGTTTTCAGTTCTGTAAAGGGCATTTTGAAGGGTTAAAAGGAACTGATTCGCCCAAGGTGGCAAATGAGTCCCGGTGAGGAATTTTTTAGAATCTTCAAGTCTTTTATGGATTTTGATGTTTGTAGGACACTAAGATGTAGACCTAAGATGAAAATGCAAAATTTTAGAAAATTTTAATGATTTTAGATGACAAAAATGCAACTTAAATGCACTTTTCATCAATAGAAAATTTGACACCTAGCATGCAAATTAATCCATGCAAACCCTAATGCAAGGTCAATGCAAGCTATATCTATGAGGAATGACTCCAAATCAGAAAAGAAAAGTATTCTAAAGGAAATTTCACCAAAATGAACCATAGATTTTTGGGTGTTATAGCTCTTGTACTCTATTAGGGTTTTTCACCTAAAAGGAGATATATAGGCAAAAAACTTGGGTGGTTCACTCAAACTAATGGAAATATAATAGAAATATGAATAAAATGTGCCTAGCTGAGATGATATAAATGCAAAAAACTAAATAAAGATATTGATCATTAAGTGAAAACTAAGAAAAAGCAAGCTGTTAGAAAACACATTGTGATATGCGAAAAGACCTAGAAATGAATAGTAAACTATAACAAAAATTGATGAAACTAAACGTGTGCACCTAAGATCTTGCTATATACTGGAAATTAATTTTTAAATGTTATTGATGCTAGAAATTTGGTCTACAAGGACTCATTCGCCATTCTGGGCGAATTAGTCCTAGTTCTAAGAGACTATTCCAGAACCCGTTTTGGGAAAATGGGTATCCAAAATTGCAGAAAACCCTTTTCAAGCATAGAAATGGGACTCATTCACCACTAATGGTGAATGAGTCCACTTTTGAATTTATTGATATTCAAAAGTGGAAACAGAAGCTTGCGGTCTACAGTTTGGTTCTTGGCAGGTGTCTGCCTTTGAAAGTTTCATTTATGGCACTATAGGTGACTTTTAGTGGATATTTTGACTTGGTCAACAAGGAGATGTCTTAAAAAACTTTGAAATTCAATCCTTAATTATTTTCAAGTCTTCAAGATTCCTAAATCTACAAACACACAAGAAGAGAAGGAAAAATGTTGGATGTTAAGGCATGGGGGTTTGCCTTGGTCAAACCCCTTTTAGGTAATTAAACCAAATGAAGAAGTAATATGAAGAATGAACATGGAATAATGGAATTAGTACCTTTCCATGGTGATTGATCTTGAATTTCGACAACAATAGATAAAGATTCTACCCTTGAATGCTTTAGAAAGCTATCTTGATGACTTAGAATGCAAAAACCCTAACTTGCTTGGCTTGAGGTAGAAGATAAATGATGAATAAGATGAATGTGTTATGAATGAGTTAACAGATGTAAATTAGAGTTTAGAGACTTGTATTTATAGGAAATTCACCTTATTTTCCCATTAATTGGATCCCTAAGGTCACATGAAAGAAAAATAAACTTAAATTTCAAAATTTTCTACTCGAAACTCAAAAAATGACCCAAATCGAGCTAATTCACCACCTTGGGTGAATCACTCCCACCTAGCAAGGACTCATTCACCACAAATGGTGAATTAGTCCTAGAGGGACCCATTTGCTAGCTGGGTTGTTGGGGAATGAGGGATTCTAATTCTTATGTTGATTTCATTGGGTATTTGACCAAATTATGCCTTGGGATGCACAATATGGGGTCATAGGGGCCTATTAATGATGATGTGAAGGTCAATTAGGGATTGGGACACAAAATTCAATGTGAAAATGTGATTAAATACACTTTACAACACTAAAATGGGGTCCACAGAGCCTAGAAAGGCACACCATCCAATGTGGATATGCAAAACACATTACAACACTAGAATAATATTAAGTTTATTTTACAAGCCTTCTATATCGATGTGAAAATGTAATTAAATACATTTTATAATATTGAATTAAGAGAAAATGGTTTTATTAAGTCTAGAGAGGTGTGAAAGTCCTTTACAATACCTTTACAAGACATTGATAAATGTTTTTTATATAGTTTGCAAGGGTCCAAGACCTAGTGTGGATGTGTAAAACACATCACAACACTAAATAAAGGCCTTGTTAAGTCCAATTTATCATCAATTATTCCCAAATCAAGAAAGTTTCCTTTTTTTCTATAGTACAATACTAAACCACGAAAGCTTCAATAAACCTACTCTAATCCATTTGAAATTTATCCTATTGGGGGAGTGGTATTGCATTGATGTGGAATGGCAACCCTTTCCCAATTCCAGGGGTAATAAGCTTGTTTCAATCACTTTTATTGAAGAAAAACGATGAAACCATTGTGAGATGTGTATGAAAACATGATTCTAAAGTAGATTAACATGATGCAAGCTATTTTAGCATGCTTTATGCTAAAATTATTAAGATGTGTAAATGCAAAGCTAATCTAAATAGATTCTAACCTAAAAGATTCAAAACCCTAATTAATAAAAAATAAATGTATGCATCTAAACCATAGATTTTTAGGCGTGAGGCTTATAGGCTACTCTTGCACTCTTAGGATGTTTCACCTAAAAGGAGAGAGATAAACTTCACAAAAAATAAATTTGGTTCACTCAAATTAAGATGTGTGTGATGTTATTAAGGCTAAATGAGATGATCTAAATGCAACTAAATGAAATTTTTGACTGATTATGAATGCAAAACCTAAGAAACAATTGATGTTTGAAAACATAATCTGATATGCAAGCATGAACTAAACATGAAAAAATGCAAAACAGAAAAGAAGAAGGCTGAATCGGTGTGCACCTGGGAGTTTGATGAAGATTTTGGAGTGTCTTGAATGCTGGCGAAGATCACTAAAAATCACTAGTGGGAATCATTGGCCACTGATGGCGAATCAGTCCTGCTTCTGATGAAAACTTTTGGAAACTAGTTTCTAAGTGTCAGGATCCAGAATCTAACATAATCTAACTTTCCAGCCTTAAGGTGGGACTCATTTGCCACTGATGGTGACTTAGTCCTCTCCCAAAATTCTATGAAATCAAGGACCAATCCTGTAGCACCAGATATGAGGTTGTCTGCTTGTCGGTTGATTGAGTCAAATCTACAAAAAATGGAGTATAGGTTGTCTTCAAGCTTGAAATAGGTTGTAGTTGACTTGAAACACTTTGTTGACTTGTTGGCCACCTTCTAACACCTAATTTCTTGATAAATATGTATACACAAGTCTACAAACACAATTGCAAGAGGGGAAAAATGGTTTAGGGTTAGGTTAGAGGGATTTGCCATGGTCAAATCCCACTTTGGTAATCAAACCCTTAATGAAGAAATGGAATGAAATGAACAAGGAAAAATGAATAAACAACATGAAAATTTCCTAAACTCACCAACCTTGTTGAAGCATTCTAAAGATATATCAATGGATGCTCTAAAATACTTGATTAATACTTGATTGAGTGATGCAAAATGCTTAAATGCTTGAATGGATTAGTGAATAAGTGAACTTGATGAATGGGGGTTAAAATGGATGTAAAAACACTTATTTATACACAATTGTGCCTTAGTAACCCAAAGATACCTCATCACAAGCTGACATAAAGTGATTTTAAATAAAACCCCAAAATAAAATTTAAAATATTTTTAATTTTTAGCCAAGAGGGACTCATTCGCCACCCATGGCGAATGGTCCCACCTTGGACTTGAAAGTGGGTGTCAGAAATTATCTTTCATTTAATGTTGTTTGTCAGGTTTACATTCAAAAACAAACTTAATTAAGTCTTATAAGGGCATAAAGGGGTCAAATAAAGCATAAGAAAGGTGTAAATAGTGAAATGAAGCCTAGAAAAGCATGAAATCTTGTTACAAGACTTTACAACACTTCAAAATAGGACTTCATAAGTGATGAAAAGGTGATTTTTAAGTGAATTGTAATGAATAAAGTCTAGAAAAGTGTAGAAATGTTTTACAACACTTCACAACACCTTCACAAGACACCATTATTTGAATTTTAAGGACCTAATGTGAATGTTCAAGCCACATTGCATCATTAAATCAAAGCAAAATGGACCAAACATCGTGAAGAAAGACCTAAAAGACCATGAAAAGGGGCCATTTTTCTAAGGCACATTTAGCCCCCACTTTAGTAAGAGGATGAACTTGCTTCAAAATCACACTAAAGTAGCCATGCATATCAAGAGAGAGGTCCTAATGCACTTATGTTAGCAAGATGGAATGACAATGATCAAGAGGTATGAATAAACCCACAGGATTAAGATCCCATGGCAAACTAGACATAAGAACAAAGGATCACACATTTGAAAGGGAAATTGGATTGAGCTTCGATCATCTGTCCAACTAGTTTTGTATTAGATCTAGGCTATTTGAAAAGAATGCATACTCACTCTGGGGCGATAGAACTCATGGTGGTCTGCTGGGTGAGAAGACCCAAAAAAGGTGAGATACATATGCTAGTTGGTATGCACTCACAAACACAAAGGTGGCTATGGGTATGTACCATAGAAAAATGGTCCCTTGACATTTTCATGGTCTTTTAGGCCTTTCTTCACAATGCTTGGTCGATTTTGCTCTGATTTAATGTTGCAATGTGGCTTGAACATTCACATTAGGTCCTTAAAATTCAAATTAGGGCATCTTGTGAAGGTGTTGTTAAGTGTTGTAAAAAAATTCTACACTTTTCTACTCTATTCATTACAATTCACCTAAAAATCACCTTTTCATCACTTATCAAGTCCTATTTTGAAGTTTTGTAAAGTCTTGTAACAAGATTTCATGCTTTTCTAGACACAATTTCACTATTTACACCTTTCTTATGCTTTATTTGACCCTTTTATCCCCTTATAAAGCTTAATTAAGTGTGTTTTTGAATGTAATCCTGACAAAAAACATTAAATGCAAGTTAATTCTTGAAACCCACTTACAAGCCCAAGGTGGGACCCATTCTCCATGGGTGGTGAATGAGTCCCTCTTGGCTCAAAATTCAAAATATTTCAAATTTTCTTTTAGTTTTTTTATTTAAAATCACCTTATGTCGGCCTATCATGAGATATCTTTGGGTTACTAAGGCACAAGTATGTATAAATAAGTCTTTTTACATCCATTCTAGGCCCCATTCATCAAGTTCACTTATTCACTCATTCATTCAAGCATTCAAGCACTTTGCATCATTGAATCAAGCATTAATCAAGTATTTTAGAGCAGCCATTGTTATATCTTTAGATTTCTTCAATAAGAGTTTTGTAAGTTGATAGCATTTGCATGTTATTTGTTTATTATTCTTTTCCATTCCATTTCTTCATTAAGGGTTTGATTACAAAAATGGGATTTGACCAAGGCAAATCCCTATAAACTAACCCTTAACCATTTTCCCCTTTTGCATGTGTGGTTGCAGACTTGTGTATGTAGATTTAACAAGCTATTAGGTGTTGAAAAGTGCACATGAATTCAACAAAGTGTTTCAAGTCAAATACAACCTATTTCAAGCTTGGAGAAGACATTATGTCCATTTTCTGCAGAATTAACTTCGTCAACCCGACAAGTAGTCAACCTTAGATATGGTGCTACATGATTGGTCCCTGATTTCACAGAATTTTTGGAGTGGATTGATTCACCATCATTGGTGAATGAGTCCCACCTTAAGGCTAGAAATCCATATTTTGTCAAATTTTGGATCCCAACACTGAGAAACCATCTTTCAACAATTTTCATCTAAAAGAGGACCGATTCACCATCAATGGCGAATGACTCTCACTAGAGATTTTCAGTGATCTCTATTAGCATTAATAATATTCTGCATTCTCCATTCTCTACCTAGGTGCATTTTGATTCAGCCTTCTTCTCTTTTGTTTTCATTTTGCTTATACTTTAGTTCATTTTTGCATATCACATTGTGTTTTCCAACATTACACAATTCTTAGGTTTTACATTCATAACCAGTCAAATAGTTTATTTAATTGCACTTAGATCATTCCATTTATTCAAAATAACATCATACATTTCATAATTTGAGTGAAACACCTAGACTTTTGAGTGGGGTTTATATCTCTCCTTTTAGGTGAAACATTCCTAAGAGTGCAAGAGTAGCCTATAAGCCCTACCCAAAAATCAATGGTTCATTTTGGTGAACCTGCATATTGAGCAATTTATATTTTTTATTTCCATTTCATCTTGCATCCTTGACTTCATTTGCATTAACATTCAATTGGTTTTGTTTTTGCATCCTAGAGTTTATACACTTGAATTAGTGAAAGAATCATTTAGTCTTCATTGTTGCATACAATATCATTGAAAAAACTAAAATTTTGCATCTCCATCTTTCATTCGCATCTGAAAAGCATTTAAATCACTTTAAATTTTCTAAAAAACACAAAAAAATATCATAGTTGGACTCATTCGCCACCCTGGGCGAATAAGTCCACCTGCATATTTTCAGGCATTTTCTGGGTATTTCCTACATTTCTATTTTCTGTAAAAAAAAATTGTTTTACTTTCCAAATTCCTTGTCTACTTCTATTTCTTTCATTTTCTTTTCATAAGTTTTGGAATTCATTGAAATCCTTAGTAAACATGTCCAATTGTTCCATTGCCTGTGATCCTAATGACCTTGAGCTTCCTCATGCTCCTTCAACTCCTCATGATTTCCTCCTCATGATGTTGACATTATTGGAGAAGATGATGATAGCATGAAAAATTTCTTCAACAAATGTCTTGATAACCTTGAAGCTAATGCATCATTTTACCTATCCATGAACCCACCAAATCTTCCTACTGTTCCACCTCCTAATCACTTTGTATATACCTTCATCCTAAAACTCAAGAGAGACCTAATATCCCTCCATCAAGTGGCCCTAATCCCTCTCAACAAACACACCCTCAACCATTTTATAATCACAAAGTCACAAAAACTCCCATCAACCTTGAATAAACATATGGAAAAGGCTTCACTATCCTAAGTAAACAAGGTTGTGACACAATAAATAAGCATGACATTCATCAACTTCTAGAACAAAAACCAATAGAAGAAAACACAACAGGACTAGGATATCAAGATACTCCTCATGTTGACAAGCCTCCTTTTGAGTATTGGAGACTTTGAGATGATGGTACCGTGATCTTTGCTTCTTCTCTTGACTTGAGCATACATTCTCCTTGCACATGAACAACCATTACTTGATTATCATGCCAAGGATGCTAGGATCCCCGTAGATCCTCTTCCTCCTTCCATTCATGAAAAAGGTGAATCTAGCAAATGAAAATGGCCTTACAAATTGAAAAACCTCAAGTTTCCTACTGATCCTCCACCTAAATGTGAAAGGATACTTCAACTAATTTTAAACAAAGGCCTTATACTCTTACCACCTATGAATAGGTTGGTCATTTTTCCTACAGATTCTAACATACCATTTTGATAATATCATCGTGTTCTTGTACATTGCACCGAAGAATGTCGAACATTAAAGGACATACTGGATAAGTATCACTTCACTAATAATGACTGCTTTTCCATCATCCCTTAAAACAAAATCCTTTTATCCTACCATAGTTGTAGAATTTTCTATTCTCACTATTGCATGATCCTTTCCCATCATCCACCTCGGCTCACTCTTTCCTTACACTTTGTGGGGGGCAAGAAGTTGTTAGCCTTATCCTAGTACTACATTTGTTCTTGTCTCTTAACTACATTATTGCCCTTCTTCTTCAGATTGAGAATTCAATAACTCTATTAATGGTTGACTTGCATTCGCCTTACTATCCTTTTATATATTTTTCTTTTATGTGTGTATCATGTTCCCCCATATCGTGTGTTTGATTTTCTCTCTCTTTGTACACTTCTTCTATTTTTACCTCTATTCTTCTCTATGTTATGCATTTTCCTTTTCGCTTTGGTTTTGTGTTTTCTTTTTGGGGATGACGCAAAGCATTGAGACGCCCTATGTCTCTTCCATGTTGACCAAAAAGTTCCCTTTTCCTTTTCCTTTTCCTTTTCATTTTCCTTTTCCTTTTCTTTTTCATGTGTTTTTCCTTTTGGGAATGACGCATGGTATTGAGACCGAAATGTCTCCTTCATGTTACCCAAAAGATTTTCCTTTTCTTTTTCCTTTTGTTTTCTTTTCGCTTTTGTTTTCCTTTTGGGGATGATGCAAAGTGTGGAGACCATAATTTCTTCCATGTTGACCCAAAACAAATTTTTATTTTCCTTTTATTTTCACTCTCTTTGTGTCATTCTTCCAGTTCTATGTATTTGAGAAATGATGACAATTCCAAGCTCTTTCATAAACACATTGTAGAAATGAACATACTAACTCCAAATCCATAGATCCCTTATGTGTTTGGTGTGTTCCTTTATGGGGGGAAACTCCCTTTATTTATTTTTTTCTCTTTTTCATTTAAATTACATATCCTTCCTTGGAAACATATGACTTGGCATAGGGGCTTTCCATGTTGGCTCTCATATCTTGTTTCTTTTTTCATTTTCTTTCCTTCACTACTTTAAAGTAATTTCTCATAGAACGATGTGTAGCAATTCCTTTAAAGTGGGAGGCATACATTGGCATCATTTCATTTTGCATCATCAGAGTGATGTCCTTCATCAGAGTGATCTATCTTAGCATATTACATTCCTCTTAGTGGCCTGATATGATGCACTGCATCCCTTAAGTGCTGAATACTTTATTCTTTGAATGGTCCTCTCTTGGATACATTAGACACAATGTTCCCTAAGTGACAAACCTTGCATGAACTTAACAAGACTCCTTTGAACATCTTACATTTTATATTTTACTTTTTTGCATTTTACATTTTTTCCACCTTGCATAATGCAACTTGCATGCCTGTGGTACCTTGAATTTGTTCATGAGTTCTAAGAAAATGAATCTTTGATTGTATCATGAAGCACAAACCAAAATTTTCCTTTGTGGCACCTTTTTAAAGTTATTAGGAGGTATAACTTTAATATGGCTGAGCAGGAAGCCCATTTAGCGACACAACTTTCGCCATAGCCCCCTTTATGTTTGTGAGTGCATACCAACTAGCATATGTACTTCACCTTTTTGGGTCTTCTCACCCAACAGACCACCATGATTTTTGTCACCCCAAAGTGAGTATGCATTTTCTTTTTCAAATAATCAGCCTAGAACTAATCCACAAATAGTTGGACAAATGATCAAAACTCAATTCAATTTCCCTTTCACATGTGTGTTCCTTTCTTCTTATGTCTAGTTTGCCATGGGATCTTCATCCTGGGGGCTTGATCACCCCTCTTGATCATTTTCATTCCATATTACTAAGTGCATTAGGATGTCTCTCTCGATATTCATGGCTACTTTAGTGTGATTTTGAAACAAGTTCATCCTCTCACTAAAGTGGGGGCTAAATGTACCACAGAAAAATGGTCCCTTGACATTTTCATGGTCTTTTAGGCCTTTCTTCATGATGTTTGGTCCATTTTGCTTTAATTTAATGTTGCAATGTGGCTTGAACATTCACATTAGGTCCTTAAAATTCAAATTATGGCATCTTGTGAAGGTGTTGTGAAGTGTTGTAAAATAGTTTTGTAACACTTTTCCAGACTCTATTCATTACAATTCACTTAAAAATCACCTTTTCATCACTTATCAAGTCCTATTTTGAAGTGTTGTAAAATATTTTTGTAACACTTTCCTAGACTCTATTCATTACAATTCACTTAAAAATCACCTTTTCATCACTTATCAAGTTCTATTTTGAAGTGTTGTAAAGTCTTGTAACAATATTTCACACTTTTCTAGGCATAATTTCACTATTTACACCTTTCTTATGGTTTATTTGACCCTTTTATGCCCTTATAAGGCTTCATTAAGTGTGTTTTTCAATGTAAACCCAACAAACACCATTAAATGCAAGTTAATTCTTGACACCCACTTACAAGCCCAAGGTGGGACCCATTTGCCATGGGTGGCGAATGAGTCCTTCTTGGCTCAAAATTCAAAATATTTCAAATTTTCTTTGAGGTTTTTATTTAGAATCACCTTATGTCGGCCTATGATGAGGTATATTCAGGTTACTAAGGCACAAGTGTGTATAAATAAGTGTTTTTACATCTATTCTAGGCCCCTTTCATCAAGTTCACTTATTAACTCATTCATTCATGCATTCAAGCACTTTGCATCATTGAATCAAGCATTAATCAAGTATCTTAGAGCAACCATTGTTATATCTTTAGATTTCTTCAATAAGGGTTTGGTAAGTTGATAGAATTTGCATGTTATTTTTTATCATTCTCTTCCATTTCATTTCTTCATTAAGGGTTTGATTACCAAAATGGGATTTGACCAAGTAAAATCCCTATAACCTAACCCTTAACCATTTTTCCCCTTTTGCATGTGTGTTTGTAGACTTGTGTATGTAGATTTGACAAGCTATTAGGTGTTGAAAAGTGGACAAGAAGTCAACAAAGTCTTTCAAGATAACTACAACCTCTTTCAAGCTTGGAGAAGACATTTTGCCCATTTTGTGAAGAATTAACTTCGTCAACCAGACAAGCAGTCAACCTCAAATATGGGTGTATAGGATTGGTCCCTGATTTCATAGAATTTTGGGAGTGGACTGATTCACCATCAATAGAGAATGAGTCCCACTTTAAGGCTAGAAATCTAGATTTTTTCAGATTCTAAATCTCGACACTTAGAAACCAGCTTTCAACAGTTTTCATCAGAAACAAGACTAATTTTCCATCAGTGGTGAATGAGTCCCACTGGTGATTTTTAGTGATCTTTGTCAACATTCAGAATATTCTAGATTCTCCATTCTCTACCTAGGTGCATTCCGATTTAGCCTTCTTCTCTTTTGTTTTTCATTTGTTCATACTATAGTTCTTGTTTGCATATCACATTGTGTTTTCCAACATTGCATAATGCTTAGGTTTTTCATTCATAATCAGTCAAATAGTTCATTTAATTGCACTTAGATCATCCATTTAGTCTAAATAACATCATACATTACATAATTTGAGTGAACCACCTAGAATTTTGAGTGGGGTTTATCTCTCTCCTTTTAAGTGAAACATTCCTGAGAGTGCAAGATGATGCAAGTACAGGAAGATAACTCACTTTCACAATCTTATTTAACAATACTCAAAACCTTCTTGACTGTCCTTTCAATTAGGACTCTTTTCCCTTCATAAAACCATTGATTTCAAATACTCAAACTACAAGCAAGGCCCAGATTCCACAAAACACATTAGATATCATTAAAAGGATTGTCCCAAATGCATTTCTACAACATGAACAACTTCAACATAAGGACTTCCAAAAGTATACTTCCCAAATACAATACTAGGTCTAGACTACATAAATAACTGCAGAGTTACCAAGCCAAATCTCTTTACCAACTGCCCCAAACAAGTATAAATCAGTTTGCACAATCATAAAATACTATTTCCCATCCACTTTTCATGTTAATTCATCAAACACCCAACCTAAGCCTTCATTCTTGATCCAAAAGTTGACTGTCATAAATCTGCTTAACAGGTTAGTCAATACACAAAGGCCTCAACCCCATAAACTCACCAAACCCTGACTTGTAATGGATCCTCAAGGTACCAAAATATCAACATCGGTTACTTTGAGAAAAATAGCTTCAAAAATATGACTATCCATGTTGCAAGAAGGCTTAATTATTCTTGAATACAACTAGGGTTTATTGATATTGAAGTCTCCACATTCAAACAATCTAAACCAATGCTTGGAATAGGTTATAATATAACTGCACATGCTTTTAAAAATGCAAGAAGTCCATCTACAAAGATATTGATACAAACCCTAAGCTTTATTCATCCATATTGTTTGCAAATGCTCCGTTAGACAATCTGTGCAGTCGTAAACTTTAAGTCTCCACACATAAAACCCGTACCATTGGATTTATAACCCTTGAAATATGAGAATACATGCAACCAAGAGTATCTCTACCAAATATGAGCAAACTCCACAGTATAAAATGAGAGAAACATAATAATTACAAGCCACTGGTTACCTTAATCAGGGTTTTAGCAGTCCACAATAAAACTTCAATATCTTGCACAAATATTAACCAAAATGCATGAAACAAATTTCTAAAGGAAGGTGATTGATGTCACTACCTTTGAAAAAGAATTAGGCACCATTATTTTCCCATACAGGGTCGTACAACATCAAAAACTAGTAGATTTCTATGATAAAATGCAGAAAACAATGTTTTTAGTCATTCAAATCATATGTTCGATCACCCACACCTTCTCCATCAATTAGAATTCCTTTTATAGGAATTTACATGTGACCTTTCATTTTATAACCAACTTGGAATGAATAAAGAGAAATATGTCTCTTCACTTTCCTTGTTTGCACTTTTACACTTTTACAATTTTGTAATTTGTGACAACTTCCTCTTTACATACATTGGCATCTTTTTCATTTTGACTCAAATAACCTCCTATTCACCTAGAAACATAAGTAATGACTTAAATAATCCTTATTACAAGGTAAAACATCAAATTGAATTAATTTCTCAAACTTTCCACAAGGTGGCGCAATTGTGTCAAGGTGCTCCTACACCATACTCCCAGCCAAGAAAGTTTCCAAGTCTAATTGGAATTGAAGTTTTCCACCAACCTACACTCTTTGTATGCTCTTCCTCAAACTAAAATTTCTCTAAATCACCTTCATTTTCACCATGGACTTCATCTTGTCCATGCAAATAAGCTTCATACCTTGCTCACCAACTGAAATCAAAGTCTTCACTCTTTGGTGCATCTCAATATCATGCTTCTCCCTTTGTCCTCTAACTAGCAACTTGCTCCTTGTCCAAAAGATTAGTAACACAATGAAATGAAACATGATTTCTAGCATCATACCTCCATCATTCATCAATTCTCTGCAAACCTCCAAGGTCAATTCATTCACAATATTCTCTTTAATCAACTTTACCTCTGAAATCAGGTCTCTTATTTATGTCATACCTTCATCATGATTGGGGATGTCTACAATAATTTGACCTTCTTCATCCATGAACTCTTCTTTAGCATCTTCAAAAACTTCTTGTTCTTTTATCCTCATTTTTCTTCTTCTCTTCTTGATTATCTTCCTTATAAGCCATGAAACTTTCTTGTTTACCTTCAAGTGCCAACTCATTAATTTCTTCACCTCCTTCATCATCTGTCCTATCCTCATTATAGACTTCTAGAACTCTTTCTCAAATCTCTTTAACTCTTGCCTCAACTCAACAATCTCTATGTCCATCTTCTCTTGTCTCTTTTTCTTCTTCCTTTCTTCCTCTACCTACAAATGCTTTCTCGATATCTCCATCTCTTCTATATGGTCTCAGCAGGCCTCTCCTTTCTCCTCAACTCTCAACTTTCTCTTTGCCTTCTCAATGGCAACAATCAAGTTACCATATGAACCTACAACAAAACACAAACACCAAACACAAAACCAACAACTCACTCAACAACCCAAATATTTCCCTAGCTCTAATACCAATCTTATGCAAGTACAAGAAGATAACTCACTTTCACAATCTTATTTAACAATACTCAAAACCTCCTTGACTGTCCTTTCAATTAGGAATCTTTTCCCTTCATAAAACCATTGATTTCAAATACTCAAACTGCAAGCAAGGCCCATATTCCACAAAACACATTAGATATAATCAAAAGGATTGTCCCAAATGTATTTCTACAACATGAACAACTTCAACATAAGGACTTCCAAAAGTATACTACCCAAATACAATACTAGGTCTAGACCACATAAACAACTGTAGAGTTCCCAAGCCAAATCTCCTTACCAACTACCCCAAGAAAGTATAAATTAGTCTGCACAATCATAAAATACTATTTCCCATCCACTTTTCATGTTAATTCATCAAACTCCCAACCTAAGCCTTCATTCTTGATCCAAAAGTTGACTGTCATAAATCTGCTTAACAGGTTATTCAATACACAAAGGCCTCAACCCCATAATCTCACCAAACCCTAACTTGTAATGGATCCTCAAGGTACCAAAATATCAACATGGGTTACTTTGAAAAAAACAACTTCAAAAATATGACTTTCCACGTTGCAAGAAGGCTTAATTATGCTTGAATACAACTAGGGTTTATTGATTTTGAAGTCTCCACATTCAAACAATCTCAACCAACACTTGGAATAGGTTATAATAGACCTACACATGCTTTTAAAAACACAGGAATTCCATCTACAAAGATATTGATACAAACCCTAACCTTTATTCCTCCAAATTGTTTGCAAATGCTCTGTTAGACAATCTATGCAGTCATAAACTTTAAGTCTCCACACAAAAAACTCGTGCCACTTGATTTATAACCCTTGAAATATGAAAATACATGCAACCAAGAGTATCTCTACCAAATATTAGCAAAAATCCACTACATAAAATGAGAGAAACATAATAATTACAAGCCAGTGGTTACCCTAATTAGGGTTTTAGCAATCCATAGTAAAACTTCAATATCTTGCACAAATATTAACCAAAATGCATGAAACAAATTTCTAAAGGAAGGTTATTGATTCCACTACCTTTGACAAATAATTAGACACCATTATTTTCCCATACAGGGTCGTACAAAATCAAAAAATATTAGATTTTTGTGATAAAATGAATAAAACAATGTCTTTTATTCATTCAAATCAAATGTTCAATTACCCACACCTTCTCCATTGGTTACAAGGCCTTTTATAGGAATTTACACGTGAAATTTCAGTTTCTAACCAACTTGGAATGACCTAAGACAAATATGTCTCTTCAACTTCCTTGTTTGCACTTTTACACTTATAATTTTGTAATTTGTGACAACTTCCTCTTTACATACATTGGCATCTTTTGCATTTTTGACTCAAATAATTTCCTAATCACCTAGAAACATAATTAATGACTTAAATCCTTATTACAAGGTAAAACATCAAATTGAATCAATTTCTCAAACTTTCCACAAGGAGGCACAATTGTGTCAAGGTGCTCCTCAACCACAAGAGTAGCCTATAATCCCTACCCAAAAATCTATAGTTCAGGGGAAATTCATGCCATTGAATGGGATTACCACTCAACCACATTAAATTTATACCTCTTGATAACTTTAACAAGGTGCCACAAAGGAAAATGTTGGTTTGTGCTTCATGAGACAAGCAGAGCTTTATATGCTTAGAACCCATGAACAAATGGAAAGGTACGATAGGCATGCAAGTTCCTTTATGCAAGGTGGAAAGAATATAAAATAAAAAAATGTAACATGTAAAATGAAAAATATATTTAAAGGAGTCTTGTTAAGTCCATGGAAGGTCTGTCACTTAGGGAACATTGTGTTTAATGTCTCCACAAGATGACCGATCAAAGAATAGTATATTCACAACTTAGGGGATGTAGTGCATCGCATTAGGCCACTTAAGAGGAATGTAATATGCTAAGATAAATCACACTTATGAAGGAAATCACACCTAATGTAATCCACAAAGTGACAAACAAATTGTATGAAGTGACAAGGATACACTAAGAACCAAAATGTGAATGAAATAATGCCAACATATGCCCCCCCACTTTAAAGGAATTGCTACACACTATTCTGTGAGCAATTAATTTAAATTAGCAAAGGAAATAAAATGCAAAAAAGAAAACAAGACATGAGAGACAACTTGGAAAGCCCCTATGCCAAGTCATATGTTTCTAAGTTAGGTTGATTCATGTGAATGAAAAAGAAAGCAAAAGAAAAGGAGGGTTTCCCCCTAGAACGAAACACACCAAACACATAATGGATCTATGGATTTGGGGTCAATATGTTCATTGTTGCAATGTTTTTATGTAAAATCTTGTAACTGTCATCATTCCCCAAAGCACATAGAACTAGAAGAATGACACAAAGAGAGTGAAAATGAGAGGAAAAAAAAGTTTTTTTTGGGTCAACATGGAAGATACATTGCGGTCTCAATGCTTTGCATTGTCCCCAAAAGGAAAACACAAGAAAAAAGAAAACAAAAAGGAAAAATAATTTAAGGAAAAGCTTTTGGGTATGTGCAGGATCATGATGGGACAAAAAGTGGCGATATGATGGGTATTTGTAGGGTATGTGGTTGGCGACTTTTTTTTTACCCAAAATTGATGAAATGAAAAGGGTTTTTAAAGGTGATTCTCAGCTTTCCACCAATATAAATTATGCTTTACTTTGAATTTAATAAATAATTATTATTCATTTTCTATTTGAATTACGACTAAAGTCTAGATTGATAGGCTGATTGAAAAACATCTATACCTTTCAAATGGTATCACATTTTTAGAATCCAAAACATGCATCACATTCTATGCTTCACATACTATAGGATTGAAAAAAGAAAAATTGAATTTCATATAGTTTTGACCAAGTTAAGGTGGTCAGACATATGAGTTTTTATATTTTTTAAAAGTTGTAATAAAAAATTCATAATTAATTATTTACATGGAAAAAAATTACAAAAAAATATGCATCACATTCGGACATGATTCCTTTACTTATTTCTAAAATCTTATAAAAAAATATTATCATTTTATTTTGGTTAGGGTTGTCAGGCAAACACCAACTTCTTATTTTTTCCCTAAAATTTAAGTACTATTGCATTGAAATTTCAAATTTTCACCAAATAGATTTAAAAATAAAAATAAACCTAGTAGTTTAGAAACTACATTCAATTTTCTATAGATTCTATTCTTACATATTTTTGAAATAATATAGATAAGTTATTCAAATTTTTACGTCAAGTTGCCTAATTCTGATTTTTATTTTATTTTTGCCACTTAAGGGCCTTTTTTTTCCATGATGATCATGCACATACCCTTTTGCATCAACATGAGAGAGACATTGTGGTCTCAACGCCTTATGTCACCCCAAAAAGGAAAACACAAAACAAAAGGAAAAAAATAAAAGGATCATTTGGGTCAACATGGAAGAGACATAGGGTGTCTCTACACTTTGCATCATCCCTAAAAGGAAAACAAAAAAAAAGGGAACAAAAGAAAAAGACATTTTGGGTCAACATGGAAGAGACATAGGATGTCTATATGCTTTCGTCATCTCCAAAAGGAAAACAAAAAACAAAAGGAACAAAAGAAAAGGACCTTTTGGGTCAACATGGAAGAGACATAGGGCATCTCTATGCTTTGCATCATCCCCGAAAGGAAAACACAAAAAAATAAAAAAAGGCAAGGCACAACATATAGAAGAATAGAGATACGAATAGAAGAAGTGTACAAAGAGAGAGAACATCAAACACACATTATGGGGGAACATGATACGCACAAAAAATTGCAAAAGAAAGAGAAAATAAAAGAAACAAATGCAAAAGAGTGGCCAGGGGAATGCAAGTCAACCATCTAACAAGTCATCTACCTCCCAATCATGTTTAGTGTATTGTGAGGGTAGTTGACTATCTAAAGGAAGAATTGCAAGTGTCGAACTAGGAGGTGTACCAAGTTATTCACTTGGTGTAGAAGGTTTATCATTTAAGCTCATGGTAGATGAAAATGAAGAATTTAAATCATTATGCACTTCATCTATTTTTGTGATCTCCTCCTCCTCATCATCATCATCATCAAGGTTGATTACGATAGGAGGATGAAGAGTTATTTCCAAGGAAGGATGTATCAAAATTTGTGGCTGTTGGATTGGTTAATTTTGTTGTGAGGGCTAGATTGTGTTATCTTGTGGTGGGTCAGGAGAAAGAGGGTGGTCATATATTGCTTATGTCAAAGGTGGAGGTTGGTTTTATTTTTTTGTTCCATTCGAGAGTGATGAGCAAGGAGACGACGACGATATGCCTATGCTCCCTAGCACCATGGTTTCATTTTATTTTATTTTGAAGTTGTTGAGGTGTAAGAGTGGGTTGATCCATCATAGGGTCCTTTTCTTCCAAAGGGGGAAGAATGGAAGAAACCAAAGAATATGGGTCAATCACTTTCTATTTAGCTTTATACACTTGTTTAATGTGAGGAGGCATGATAGGGTTAGTTTCATTTTCTCTTGGTCATTTAAATGATGGAAGGGAAGTGTCTATAGTAAGTTGCTCATGAGGTTGTATTGTTTGTTCAATGTCGGACTCAGGCTAAAGCATGGTTTCATCTAGGATAGGAGTGGAAGTATATGGGGACATGTTACGAATAGACAATTTGACTATTTGTTTGGCTTTGAAATTTTCATAGCTAATGAAAAGGAAGTCCTTTTGAGGGGTGATGGGTTCCATAGGTTCAAGCCAAAAGGCTTCTAAGAAAAAATAACCTTTAGAGGATAATGGATTAAAGCCACTATGGTGTATGGTAAATATTTCATTTCCATGTGGAAACTTCAAACATTTGTGAACAACTTATGGGACCACTTTCATCGAGCGGAGCCAAGGATGACCCAGCTATAAACGAAATTGGTTTGATTGTAGAATGATAGAAAATTTTACACCCAAAGTTTCCAATCATAGGGCACACAAAACTAGTATGTGTTTTAATCCATGTAGTTGGTTTGTTATAATCATCTTAATAAAGATCATGTAATACTAAAAAATCTTATGTGATCACATTCTCACCATAGGAAGGATCTATTAATATCCCATTAGTGGGCTTATCATAGATTTTGTTGACTATGTAAAGAGGACCATCGGGAAACTTTTTAAGTATAATGAGAAGAAAAAGTGATATTAAGATATTTTTTGGTTGGTCCCTTATGAGCGACAATGTCTATCGTACCCACAAGTTCATCCATACCATTAACATGGGTAACATTTGGAGTAAGAACATGTTAATTATTTGTATTAACATTCATTACATTAGTGTTGGAAATTTCATTGTGTTTAGGCATAGGGTTGGTAAAAAATTATAAATTCTGGTTAAGGGGTGCAACACACTTATTGCCATGACCATTGACACCTGCAATGGACAAATAGCCAGAATCAATGAGGTCTTGATCTAAGTGTTTGAGACGCTTACATTGTTCAGTGTCATGTCCATTTTGGTGATGAAAATGACAATAAGCATTAGGTTTAAAGGTAGGTGGTAAAGGTTTGGTCGTATTAAGTGGTTTAATAGTAGGTAAAGTGATCATTTTTTGTTGGAGCAATTGGTTCATTGTATTATGGAGAGTATCAGGTAAGGGAGTAAATTGTCTCTTCAGGGCCCCATAGGTAAAGGGAACTATTACTTTAACAACTACCACTTGACTCTGAATAGGTTGGGTTTGTTGTAGAGAAGGCGGATTGAACTGTAAAATGTCTTTGTTCATTTTTCTAAAGTTTTGCACATTGTTTTGGTTGTTTTGCTCAAACTTCTCAGCTCGATTAGAAGTGGAATTTGAATCACAACTAGAAACTGAGTTATGATAATCACAAAGGGTCATGCATAAATGCATGAACAAAGGGAATTTAATCATAGTCAACTTATCCTGAAGGTGAGTGAGCAAATATTTGATAAAGATCTTCTGCAAAGGTGAATTAGGAATCTTGACATCAATTTGAGCATACAATGATTGATATCGTGAAATGAAATCAGTTACTTTTTCATTTGCATTTTGTCTGGATCACATTAAATCAGCCATTATCTTTTTAGGAGTCATATGAACTTGGAAATGACTTATAAAGGCATCCACAAGTTCATTGAATGATAAGATTGAATGACTAGGTAAGTTTGAAAACCACTCCAATGTCATGTCCTTCAAAGTCCTAGGAAAAAGTTTGGCTAACACCTTATCATCGAGGAAAAAGTCACTACACAAGTTTGTATAATCATTGACATGATTATTAGGGTTTCCTTTACCTCTGTATTTCACAAACCTAGGCATTTCAATTCCTTGTGGTATCTGTGTGCGCAAGATCTCAAGATTAGGATAATGGGATACTACGAACATGATATGTGGATGGAGCATTTTGGCTTTGGCTAATGGTGGAGATTTGTTGTTGCATGGATGAAACTATGTTAGAGATTTGTGTAATGATGGGATCAGTGTAAGTGGTATGAGGTGGAAGGGAAAATGGTGATCGAGTGTATGTAATGTTAGGGGAAGTGAAAGGGACTTAAGAGGGGTGAAGGTGGAAGAAGGAATATGTGATGCCACAAAATAACTGTGAATGCTAGTTGGAATTGTGAAAAAAGGAGCCACATGACTAACCTATTTCATAGTTTTTGTAACTTGAAGAGTGGTATAAGTTGGTATGGATGCTATGGTTGAAGGAGGATTGTGAGGTCCTCCTTGGCTTACACCAATGTTAGCTGACTGGGAAGTAGAAGTAACATGTTTATTTTATATCTCAGCTAGTCTTTTCATGACTTGTAAGCCATCATCACTTTTAATCAAATGATGAAGGTTTTCTATTGTAGGTGTGGCAGTGGTGGAAATGTTTTCAAGGGATATGGTCGATTCCACAAAAGGATATAAAAGTCATGGAAAATCCTAACCTGGGAATTGGACATTCCAGTAGGTGACTAACATCTTCTTATGGTCATTCATTTACATTGTCAAACTAGGGAACATATACTTGAAATGGAGCAGCACTATATGTGCACTAAGAACCAGTTTCAGTCACAATTTATCAAAAATAAATTCTTGGAAGGAATTCTACTTATGCTGTAGGAATGTAATGTAAAGTCTTCTTAACTTAAACATAACTTAATCAAAGCAGAAATCATGACACCTATTACTAAGAAACAAACTATGAACTGGCCTTATGCTACAAGAACAAACACAAGTATGGATTCTTGATGCTGCAGGAACAATGTAAGACTGAGTTTGTGCTGAAACCTTCAAGAATGAAATCTAACTTATAATTAACAGGAGATAAATAACTAACTACAAATACTCACTAAGTAAGCTCCCTTAGCAAGCATCAACCAGTTTATGCAAGAATTGAACTCAAAACTTCATCAGCTTTTATTCATAAACTTGGAATCATATACATTGATTGTTCTACTTGTAAGAAAACTAACACAAAACACTGTTTCTCATTATAATACTAACTTTAACACAATCTGTTGCTCACTCACGTAGGAGGAACACTAATTTATATTAGAAAAGAAACTAACTACCTAACTCTAACAAAGAAAGACGTGGACATAAATGCATCATGAAACTGAGGAACAGACTTCTCATAAATGAAGGCATATCTGTTCAACACGATTCAGAGAGAATTTATTATTCCACTCTTCCTAGACTAATGATCATTTAGATTTCCTCCCAACAGCCCGGTTAGAGAGTCCTTGCTGGAACAACTTCCTCGATGTCGTGTTGGAAATGGACTTTACTGTAGGGCCGAGATCTATTACGCTTTGACTCGTTCATGCTTCCTTCAAGAACCTGCGATGAACATGGAAATAGAAGCGAAAGAAAGCACACGTGGAAAATAACACGATACACATTCATTAATCACATATTAAATCCATTTCATTATCCAAAAACCACATGCATTATATCAGTCATTCAGGAGGTCAAACAGGGTAATTAATACATACACATAGAGATGTTAAGCTGCAGGAATATAGGAATGTGTTGCTATAGGATACTACCCGATTTTAGATAAAAAGTCTTTAATCAAAGAGTTAAAACAACCATCAGCAATAAGAGTAAGGGTATTAAAAATACATCATAATATTCAAATTATGAGCATATTTCGAGCTCATCATTTTCCCCCTACTTATCCTAATGATGGTCCTCCAACATTAAGCTTTCTAACTGTTTCTCTGAAATCAGTATGAGTAGTATGGCCCTGTAATGAAGTTATGAATTTGTAGTAGAAACCTCTGAAACTTTGCCATCTCTCATACCTGTGGGTTTCTGCATCCTCATTAACATCTGTAGCCCAATAAGGGTAAAGTGGCCACATCAAAACTGGAGGTTGAAATGTTAATGGTAACCATAACTCAAACCTTCTCTAGAGACCAAGTTGCATATACTTCTCTGTCCTTCTGATGGCTACCTTAAAGTTAAAAGGGCTATGAGGCTTAGATTTCGTCAGAACAATAGTCAGTTTTTCCCATCTTGTTTCAATTTTGGAAGATGAAAGCTTCCAAAACATATATGTTTGGTCTTTGAACTCATCATACACCTACTTCCTGATATCAAATATTTTCATTCTTTCTATCTGATCATTGAATCCATACACAACAGTAAGCCAAGTTCTCAGAATTGTGTGGGGAGCTGAGCTTTCAGGTCACAGTGGAATAGGTTCATTCCTTTCAGCCTCTTCATAAGCCTCTAATTGTCTTCCATAGTTAGTTTCATTGGCCGCCCAAGACATGAGTGACCTCAGATGAATGCCACTAATGTAGAGAAGCGGATTCCACTCTGTTTCAGAGGGAATTAGCAAACCATGCAAATAAAACTCACATAAAGAATTTTTCAGCCAACTGGGTGCTACTTGATACGCATCATAAAATTCCTTAGTTGTGTGAATGACAAGGTCTAAATTTCTTGAAATTCTCATCAATTGGAACCAAAGAAATTGCCCTTTAAGGAAAATAGCATATACCCTAGGTGGTGGTCTACATTCCATAATTTTACCAGTTATCTTCACCATTTCATCCATTTTCTCTTTCATTTCTTGAATTTTCTATTTTTGTCTTTCAATTTCCCTTTTCAATTTCTTCTTTTCTTCTTCCCAAAGACTTTGTTGAATTCCAATTCTAGCTAAATGGTGGAAACTCAAAGTTTGAAATGTAACAAGCCTCCATGTAGTCTTAAGATATTCCAAATATTCAATCAACAATGTCTTTCTATAAATAACCAATGCTTAACAAGTTTTAGGGGGTAATGGGGTTTCATTGGACACTTCAGATTGTTCAAGTTGTTCTTCCTCTTGTTGTAGGATGGACTCTTGTTGCTGCTTAGGAGGAGATTGTGTCTCTTTTGAAACTTGCCTAGCTGCTTCAGCCAAGTCATCAAGACTTGGAATCCCCCTTTCATTACCACTACCATGTTGTGCTTCCTCAACTTCCACTGTCTCAGTTTGCACTTTCCTAGGAATAGCAGATGGACTTTGTGGAACATTCTCAGATACATTCTAAGAAACATCATGACTGAATTCTTCAGATTCCTCAGGAATTACTATAATTTTAGGTTGAATGGAGGTTGAGGTAACCTTACGCTGTTTCCTTGATGAAACTCTTTTTAGCAATGTTTCTAAATTAATAGCTGTAGGAGACACTTTCGTGGCTTTCCTCTTTCTAACTTTCCTAGAGGATTCAAACTGAACATGAGAAGATGATAGTGAAACTGTAGTGGCAACAGACGTTGCTATAGGAGAAACTGCTACAGGGGAAGATACTGCAGGAAAGAGTGGAGTAGAATGTTTTCTCTTTTGAACATGAGGGTCAGATTCTGGGGTTTGTTCTGCCCTAGCTGACTCTCCTACCTTTGTTTTCCCTTTTTCTTTTCTACCAACAAACCTGGTTTGTACTTGGGTAGAGGGCTCTAGTGTGGAGGCTGCAGGACTAAGTGTTGCAGGAGTAGATGATTCTTGCTCTGCTTCCCTACTTGTAGATTCTACCATCTTTTTATTTTCTTTTTTGTGTTGTGCAAGGAGTGCTCTAGGAGGCTCTAGAGGTTGCAGACCCTTTTGGGCAACAAATTCTTGCCAAGAAAGGGGTGATACATCCCTTAGGGAACGTTCGATCAAGAATTTAATGAGGGCATGATGGGAAATAGAGTTGTCCCTACCCCTCTGGGTTTCATGGGCACAATGTTTCAAAAGGTTTAACAAAAATTTTGGAACATTGACAGCTAAACCGTGCCTCAAATGACTCAACAGTTTAAAATAATAGGAATGCAAATAGGAAAAATGTCCCTCACAAGTCAAGTACCTGATTATGAAGGTGGCATATTCCGAGTATGGAGGAGGCAGTGACACTCATTTGCATCCTTGTTTGGAAACCTCCAAGGGTCCATCTATTGGTATTGTGAATTCTGCCCTAGTAGAGACAACATCTCTCCCTGAAGAAAAATTTTCTCCTACCGCCAGAAGCCCAGTTACTTCTGCAATCTGCTCTTCTGTAATGGCTATTGTCAAACCCCACACTATAGCTTCTTCCTCTGAAAGAGTTCTCAAAAACTCACCTGCAACTTCCTCATTATAGGAATCTATCCTCATAAAATAATTCAGACAACTGCAATTGCTGAATGCCTGAACCGCTTAAGAATTTTGCGTCAAAGGTTCATGAGCTACAGGCTCATGTCTTACTAACTGGCCACCCATATTCACAAATTATCCCTACTGAGATTCCTGAAACTCAAACTTCTTTTGAAAATTTGAAAAACTTCCTCTGTCGTGCTTCTTTCTGCCCTACCGTCACTTTTCTTTACTTTTCCAAGAATGATACAAAGGATAATTGTATGAAATGATTGTTAAAAACTACTCAAATCAAACAGTTAATTGTTGTTTGGGATGAAAGCACGCAGTCGTACTTGGTAAGTACAAGAAAATAAAAATGTCTTAACAGTTGTGACAATGGCATAAGAAAAAGTTAAAATGGATTATCCCCGCCCCCTACTAAAAATTTGGCATGTTTCCACACATGTGCAAAAGGATAGGTGAAGAGCAGACAATAATGACTGATATGTACATAGCAATTAATGAATAAATGAAATAAATAAATGATGTGAAAATAAAAGATATCGCGTACCTTTTAATAAGTGCTCGTACATGCTAGGAAAGATTACAGCTCAGCATGAAATGACAGCTGGAATTGAAACCATAAATGAGGGCGGTACGGTAGGATGGATGACATGGATGGGTGACGTGGAAGAAGAGGGAATGAATGGTGGTGATGGATGAAAAACAGAGAAAGTGGCTTTCTTAAAAAGGAAACCTTTATTATGGGCATGCAACATAGAATTTTAAAGAGATGCTGCAGGAGAAAGGTTGAAGCCTTTTGTTGTAGGAAGATCAGTGGCCGCATCCAAAACAAACTGCTTCATAAATTATTCTTTGGACATTGGCTTATGATACAATTTAAGATGGTGTCCATTAACTAGTAGCTTGAATCAGACATGATCTATTGTAGCTAACTGAAGTGAACAATTATCAAACACATTTTCTCTTTCATAAGGACCAAGCCATCTTGTGGTGAGTTTACCTTGATTTTCCTTGTACCTAGAGTCATAGAGCAATGCCCAATCACTGGCAGAGAATAGATGCTGCAGGAGAAAGTGGCTTTCTTAAAAAGGAAACCTTTATTATGGGCATGCAACATAGAATTTTAAAGAGATGCTGCAGGAGAAAGGTCGAAGCCTTTTGTTGCAGGAAGATCAGTGGCCGCATCCAAAACAAACTGCTTCATAAATTCTTCTTTGGACATTGGCTTATGATACAATTTAAGATGGTGTCCATTAACTAGTAGCTTGAATTAGACAGGATCTATTGTAGCTAACTGAAGTGAACCATTATCAAACACATTTTCTCTTTCATAAGGATCAAGCCATCTTGTGGTGAGTTTACCTTGATTTTCCTTGTACCTAGAGTCATAGAGCAATGCCCAATCACCGGCAGAGAATTGCTTAGTTCTAATATGGTGGTCATGCCATTTTTTTCTTTGCTGCTGGATAGCTTCAGTATGCTGCAGAGAAACTTTCCTTATCTCATCCAATGCATTCAGCTACAGGAGGTGTTCCTTTTGGGCTTCTAAAATATCAATGTTAAGCTAGAGAGAAGTCCTTAAGGTCTTATGCTCAAACTCTATTGGCAACATGGTAGTTTTTCCATAGAGTAACTCAAAAGGAGTGAACCCTGTAGTTGTTTTCCATGTTGTCCTATAGGCCCAGACTGCTTTAGGAAGGTGACTGCTCCAATCCTTCTTGTGTAATTGTACTGTCTTAGTAAGGATTTCCTCAATTTCTCTGTTGGTAACCTCTGCATGACCATTAGCTTGAGGGTGATAGGGGCTAGACTTTCTATGCCTAATCTTGTAATCATTCATCAATGCAGTAATTAATTTTGATGTAAACTGAGCTCCTTGATTAGTAACAAGTTCCCTTGGGACTCCAAACCGAGTAAAAATTAGCTCATACAGGAACTCAACAACTTTATTGTCACGAGCATGTGTCATTGCTTTCACTTCCACCCACTTGGTTACATAATTAGTGCAAACCAAAATGTATGATTTCCCATTAGATGGAGGATCAATAGGCCTTAAAAAATTCATGCCCCACTTGTCAAAGGGACTTACTACCACTTGAGGATACATGGGCATTTCATCAGACTTTGTTGGTCTCCCCATGTGTTGACATCTGACACATTTTTTGGTGTAGGCTGCAGCATCTTTGTGTAGTGTGGGCCAATAGTATCCTGTAGCAAGCACTTTCATAGACGTTCTCTTGCCTACAAAGTGCCCACCACATGGCTCATCATGACAAGCATGCAAAATGTCATAGGTCTCATCTTCCCTAACATACCTTCTCATGACTTGGTCAGGTCCTGTATAAAATAAACAATCTGCAATCCATGAAAAGTTAAAACTTTTCTCTACCAACAATTGTCTTTCCTTTAGTGAGAAGTGGGTTGGGATCTTGTTGGCTGCTAAATAATTTGCAATATCTACATACCATGGAGTTTGAGTAGCAATAGAAAATAGATGTTCATCAGGGAAGCTATCATTAATTACCTTAGGGGTGGTAGGTGTAGTTTTTTGAAGTCTTGACAAGAAATCAGCCACCACATTAGCCCGGCCTGACTTATCAATAACTGTGATATCAAATTCCTGCAACAATAGGAGCCATCTTGCTAATCTGCTAGATATTGAAGGCTTATTCATGAGGTACCTTATTGCTGCATGATCTATATGAATAAATATTTGGTAACCAGTGATATAATTTCAAAACTTGTTTAGAGCATACACAACTGCTAGCAATTCTTTCTCTATGATAGTATAGTTTAATTCAGGGCCTTGAAAATTTTTGCTAATGAAATATATGGCATGCTCTATGAAATTCTCTTTCTGTCCTAAAACTGCCCCTATGGCATAATCAGAAGCATCTGTGTGTATATGAAAGGGAAGATTCCACTTTGGTCCTTGAAGAATAGGTGCCTGAGTAAGTAAGTTCTTAAGCTGCAGGAAAGATTTGTCACAGGCCTCAGTCCAGTTAAATTTAGAATCCTTAGTCAATAAGGCATATAATGGACTGGCTATTTTTCTAAAATCTTTGATAAATCTTCTATAATATCCAACATGTCCTAGGAAGCTTCTAACATCCTTTTGTCTCATAGGTGTTTGCAAAGTTAGAATGACTTCTATTTTTGCAGGATCAACTTGAATTCCTGCTTGAGAGACATGATGGACTAAAACAATTCCCTTTTGCATCATCATAAAACACTTCTCACTATTCAAAGACAAATTTTGCTTCTTACATCTTTTCAACACTTTCTCCAAATTTACTAATGCTTCTTGATAAGTAACTCCTTAAGTGGTGAAGTCATCCATGTAGATCTCCATAGAATCATGAGAAATGTCAGCAAAAATATTGATCATTTCCCTTTGAAATGTTGCAGGTGCATTACACAGGCCAAAAGGTAAGACAGAGTAGGAAAAAGTTCCCCATAGACTGGTAAAAGTTATTTTGTCTTGATCCTCAGGGGCAATTCTAATTTTATTATACCCACTATATCCATCCAAAAAGGAGAAATACTTTTTACCAGACAATGAGTCTAGCACTTGGTCAACAAATGGCAGTGAAAAGTGATCATTTTTAGTTGTTGTGTTCAACTCCCTGTAGTCTACACAAACTCTCCATTTTATACCTTTTTTAGGAACAATCACCAATGGAGATACCCATTGACTATCTGAAATGGGGTAGATAAAACCAGCATCAAACAATTTTTGGAGCTCTTTTTTAACTATTTCCCTGAGTGTTGGGTTTATCCTTCTTTGAGGCTACCTAACAGGTGAACAATATTCCTTAATGTAGATCCTACAAGTATAGAGTTGATGACCTATTCCCTTCATATCCCCATAGTCCCATGCAAAAGCTCTGTGTTGGTCTTGCAGCATTATGACTAGAGCAGTTTGTTGAGATTGAGACAACTTATTATTGATGTTCAGACAGTGGCCTGGAGACACTTCTACTTGTTTGGTAAAATCATTCATGGAGGCTACTAATAAAGGTGGTGTCTTTATTTCATATGGAAGCAAATTGTGATAAACTGCAGGAAATTTAGGTGGCAGGCTCTTAGGATTCAGTTGTTGCAGGAAACACTACTAAAGACAAGTATCTGGAACAGATGGGCTACTTAGATCAGAGTTGGACTGTAAAATGTGTAAAAGATGCCATCCTCACTCTGAAGCTAGGAAAATGGATTAATTTGCAACATCATTAGCTGAGCCAATGAATTGACTTCTTTAGTTTCCTCTCCTAAATCTGGCCAAATTGATTGAGACAAGTGTGGTTAAGGCTGGGCAGGTGGGTATAAAGCCAATTTCTTTCTTGACTGACCATCAGAAATTGTCATGTCTCCTGAACGACATCCTATAAAAGCATCAACTGTTGCTAACCATGGTCTACCTAGGATGATAGTATATCCTCCCAACATTTCCTTAGTGGACAATATGGTGAAATTGAGTATTCCCAAGACTCAAGGATGACAATGACATCTTCTACCACTCCATCGTGTTATCGTGGAACTATCAGCTAGCTGCAGGATGGTAGGTGTAGACCGAATGGTTAGGATATTCAAATACTCCATAGTATGCTTGGTCATTACATTGATGGCTGCACTAAGGTCAATCAAAACATTCTTTACTATCTGGCCATTAATATTTATTTTTACCATAGGACTCCCAGGGTCAGTATATTTTGGAATGACTACCTTCCCTAACATAATATCTGCCAACTATCCTAGAACATGGATAGTTTTGGGATCCTTTTTCTTTCTTCCTGGTTTCTTTAAATAGGCCTCCTTAATGACTTTTCCATAAATTGGGACATCTTTAATGGCTTGAAAAAGGGGAATTTGAATGTGTACATTCTTTAGCTGATCCAAAATATCAAGGTAGGCTCTTCCATATACTTGATGTAGTAATTGCAATCTGAGGAAAAGGCTTGGCCTGACAAGGAGCTCCTTAAAGACAATATCCACATATATGTTCGCAGATCAGAGGTTGTTCGAGGAAAAGTCTAGAATATTTGTAATTATAGCTGTGGAGTAGGGAGAGTGGTTCCTAGACCAGAGATGGATATCATTAATATTTGTGGAATGGATATTGATTGGCTTCTATAAAATACATAGGTTGTTGATGTTGCTACTACTTATTATTAGGATTTGACAATGGTTGATCAGGCATAGGTGTTTGTTTTGGAGGGCTAGTATTTGTTGTAGGTGTTGCAGGAGGTGGCATGAGGGCCAGACGTTGTGGTTGCTGAAGTTGCAGGGATCCAAGGGATTGGTTCTACCATTGCTGAGAACCTCTCCATTGAGGATTATGCTACCAATTACCTTGGGGTGGACTCCATTGTCCTTGTGGCTGCTCCCAACCTCCTTGAGGAGATTGTCATTGAGGACTCTGATAGTTAGGATAGTGTGGTTGAGAAGTATTCCAAGGTGGTGATGGGCCATATGTAGGTTGCCATTGGTTATTGTAATTAGAATAAGGATTACCAAAAGTCAAAGGGTCTTGATGCATACCTTGTCTTTGAGCCCATGGTCGCCTTTGTGCAATGAAGAATACTTGGTCATTATCACCCTCTACTATCTTAAAATTAGTAGGTAATTGCTTAGCCTCCAAGTTATCCACCATCTTACATGTGCAGTCACGTTTCTTTTGTCTGCAATGTGGATAGAACTCAACCAAGATTGCTTCAGCTTCCTCATGTTTCTTCTGAGCTTGCATAGTATCCAACTATGTAGCCATGTTGTTTATGATATCCTACTTGAAATCAGACAGCAAATGTGTAATCTCCATCTATGAAACTCCATTAGTAGAAGATTTTCCCACTATGGCTTGATGACCTCTACCCTTCTTAACAATTGCTCGAGTGTAGTTGCGACATATTTTCTTGATATCATCCCACAGCCCTTGGGTTATATCTCCTCCTCCCATCAGATCCAGGGCATCTATACAGGTGTCATTGATTCCCCTTAGAAAAAGTAGTTTCTGAGATTCTTCATTGAGAGTATGGTCTGAATTCTTTTTCAGGGAAAACAAGAATCTTGAGATATAGTCTTCCAGGCTTTTATCCTCCTTTTGTTGAATTCTGAATATATCATCACCCTTACTACCACTCTTACAATATTCTTTGTATTTCTCAAGAATTTTTTTTTGCATAGCTGCCCAACTATCAACAACACCCCTTCCAAAACTCATAAACCATCTAAGAGCTCCCTCCTTCAAAGTAGCAGGAAACAACTTCAGCCTATGAGCCTCTGAAATGTAATCATAGCTACGACAGAGGATGTCAAACTCAAACAAGAAAGTTTTTGGGTCCTCTATAACTAGTCCATAGAACTTGGGAAGTAATGAAGAAGGAATATTTTTAAGGTTACCATTATCTTGCCGAGCAATGATGGGGAATTCAAAAGCAGGAGGTTGATTAGGTGGATTACGTGCTGTATTTGTTTGATGGAGTATTAAAGCAAATGGATTTTCTTGAGGTTCTTCGTCAACTAGGGCAAATAGCAATTCAACAAGCAGGTTTTTAGCAAATGGATTGATATCTTGGTCTCCTCCTTTCTCAAATAGATTATAAGTTGGTTCAGAATTTTTATCAATGAATGGAAGGTTAGGGAGGAATCTTCCCAGAGCGTCTCTTCTTCTATGCATGCAATAGAATTAACCATAAATTGAAGGAATTTGAAAATGCTTGAATAAACACACTAAACTACTGCTAACAATGACTATGATAGGTTCTTAGCTTGACACCATCCCCGACAAAGGTGCTAAAAATGGTTGATTCCACAAAAGGATATAAAAGTCATGGCAAATACTAACCTAGGAATTGGACATTCTAGCAGGTGACTAACATCTTCTTATGGTCATTCATGTACATTGTCAAACTAGGGAATGTATACTTGAAATGGAGCGGCACTGTATGTGCACTAAAAACCAATTTCATTCACAATTTACCAGAAATAAATGCTTAGAAGGAATTCTACTTATGTTGTAGGAATGTAAATAAAGTCTTCTTAACTTAAGCATAACGTAATCAAAGCATAAATCATGACAACTATTACTAAGAAACAAACTATGAACTGGCCTTATGCTGGAAGAACAAACACAAGGATGGATTCCCGATGCTGTAGGAACAATATAAGACTGAGTTTGTCTTGAAACCTTCAAGAATGAAGTATAACTTATAATTAACAGTAGATAAATAACTAACTACAAATACTCACTAAGTGGCCCCCCTTAGCAAGCATCAACCAGTTTATGTAAGAATTAAACTCAAAACTTCATCAGTTTTTATTCATAAACTTGGAATCATATACATTGATTGTTCTACTTGTAAGAAAACTAACACAAAACATTGTTTCTCATTATAATACTAACTTTAACACACTATGTTGCTCACTCACGCAGGAGGAACACTTATTTATATTAGAAAAGCAACTAACTACCTAACTCTAATAGAGAAAGACGTGGACATAAATGCATCCTGAAACTAAGGAACAAACTTCTCATAAATGAAGGCATATCTGTTCAACACGATTCAGAGACAATTTATTATTCCACTCTTCCTAGATTAATGATCATTTAGATTTCGTCCCAATGACCTGGTCAGAGGCTCCTTGCTAGAACAACTTCCTTGATGTGGTGCAGGAAATGAACTTTACTATAGGGCCGAGATCTGCTGCGCTTTGACTTGTCCATGCTTCCTTCAACAACCTGTGATGCACATGGCGACAAAAGTAAAAGAAAGAAAGCATGGAAAATAACACGATACACATTCATTAATCACATATTAAATCCATTTCATTATCCAAAAACCACATGCATTATATCAGTCATTCGGGAGGTCAAACAGGGTAATTAATACATACACATAGAGATGTTAAGCTGCAAGAATATAGGAATGTGTTGCTATAGGATACTACCCGATTTTAGATAAAAATCCTTTAATCTAAGAGTTAAAACAACCATCAGAAATAAGAGTAAGGGTATTAAAAATACATCATAATATTCAAATTATGAGCATATTTTGAGCTCATCAGGATACATCTTGTTGTAAATGTACAAAATCCTCATGAATACTAATGAATTTTTTTTGCGGGATGGAATTTTTTTGTGTGTCCATATTTGTTGGATGGAAAGGTGAAGGAATATTAGTGGTATTATCCATTCCTAATGCACCATTGTCCATACTAGGAGTAGGAGTTCTTGGGATCCCAAGGTCCACAATGAAAGTGCTATTGTGGGAAGCCATGAGTTTAGAACTTCATCTCACTAAAGTATTATCAATGGGGCACTAAAAAATTATACAAGTACCACAAAAATGGGGTGAATGCAAATTCAATGTAATCTAGGAGTGCAAACTACAAATAACAGGAATTCTACAAATTGAAACAGAGAACAAAAATGCAGTAATTACCCTGAAAATGCCTGAAAATGCAGTATGAAATGTGTAGGTGGACTGATTCGCCTAGGGTGCTGAATGAGTCCAAGTATGAGAGTTTTTTGTGATTTTTAGAAAACTTAAAGTGATTCTAATGCTTTTTAGATGCAAACTAAGGATGCAAATGTAGATTTTCATTTTTTTCAATCATATGTTATGCAAAAATGAAGTCTAAATGAATCTTTCACTAATGCAATTTTAAGAAACCCTAGGATGCAAATGCAATGCAAAAGAAAATGCAATTAAGTCCTAGGATGAAAATATAAATGAAAATCAAAATGATATGATGTTCAATATGCGAGTTCACCAAAATGAACCATAGATTTTTAGGCATGAGGCTTATAGGCTACTCTTGCACTCTTAGGATGTTTCACTTAAAAGGAGAGAGATAAACCTCACAAAAAATGAATGTGGTTCACTCAAATTAAGATGTGTATGATGTTATTAAGGCTAAATGAGATGATCTAAATGTGACTAAATGAAATTTTTGACTGATTATGAATGCAAAACCAAAGGAACAATTGATGTTTGAGAACACAATGTGATATGCAAGCATGAACTAAACATGAACAAATACAAAATAGAAAAGAAGAAGGTTGAATCAAAGTCCACCTGGGAGTTTGATGAAGATTCTGGAGTGTCCTAAATGTTGGAAGAGATCAGTGAAAATCACTAGTGGGACTCATTCTCCACTGATGGGGAATTAGTCCTGCTTCTAATGAAAACTTCTAGAAACTGGTTTCTAAGTGTTGGGATCCAGAATCTGACAAAATATAACTTTCTAGCCTTAACATGGGACTCATTCACCACTAATGGTGAATCAGTCCTCTCCCAAAATTCTATGAAATCAGGGACCAATCATGTAGCACTAGATCTAAGGTTGTCTGCTTGTCGGGTTGACAGAGTCAAATCTGGAGAAATCGGACTGTAGGTTGTCTCCAAGCTTGAAATAGGTTGTAGTTGACTTGAAATACTTTGTTGACTTGTTGACCACCTTTCAACACCTAATTGCTTGATAAATTTGCATACACAAGTCTGCAAACACACATGCAAGAGGGGGAAAATGGTTAAGGGTTAGGTTATAGCGATTTTCCTTGGTCAAATCCCACTTTGGTAATCAAACCCTTAATGAAGAAATGGAATGAAATGAACAAGGAAAGATGAATAAACAACATGCAAATGTCCTAAACTCACCAACCTTGTTGAAGTAATTTGAATATATATCGATGGCTGCTCCAAAATACTGGACTAATACTTGATTAAGTGATGAAAAGTGTTGGAATGCTTGAATGAATGAGTTTATAAGTGAACTTGATGAATGAGGGTTAAAATGGATGTAAAAACACTTATTTATACACACTTTTCCCTTAGTAACCTAAAGATACCTCATTGCACGCTGACATAAGGTGATTTTAAATAAAATATCAAAAGAAAATTTAAAATATTTTGAATTTTGAGCCAAGAGGGACTCATTCACGGCCCATAGCAAATGGGTCCCACCTTGGACTTGAAAGTGGGTTTCAGAATTATCTTGCATTTAATTTTGTTTGTCAGGTTTACATTAAAAAACACACTTAATTATCCCTTATAAGGGAATAAAAGAGTTAGATAAAGCATAGAAAGGTTTAAATAGTGAAATTAAGCCTAGAAAGCATGAAATATTGTTACAACACTTTACAAAACTTCAAAATAGGACTTCATAAGTGATGAAAAGGTGATTTTTAAGTGAATTGTAATGAATAGAGTCTAGAAAAGTGTAGAAATGTTTTACAACACTTCGTAAAACCTTCACAAGACACCATTATTTGAATATTAAATACCTAATGTGAATGTTCAAGCCACATTGCAACATTAAATCAAACCAAAATGGACCAAGCATTGTGAAGAAAGACCTAAAATACCATGAAAATTCCAAGGGGCCATTTTTCTACGTCACAACATCTATGTTATCATGGAATCCATCAATGAAAGCTAAGCTATTATGCATGAAATTTAAACTAAAAAAGATGCTAAATATGAGTGTGAGTGTGAGTGATTTCAACAACATGAGTTTTCTTTGAAAAAGATGGATCCATTTGTCTCCAAATAGTGAACTATTTATAGGAGAGAAAATGAGAAATGGATGGTTGAGATTGAAAAAGCTAATCAATGGTCAATGATGGAAGAATTTGGAGGCATGGATCATGGATTGTCATCAACGGATGAGAATCAATGATGAAATTTAATTAATGGTTCTCCTTTGTCCAAACAAACACACTTTTAACTTGCCTAATAGGTCACAAATTAACTTACACAAGAGGTCACAAGTTAACTTGCTCAAGAAGTCAAGTAAGTTTGTTGAAAGAAGGAATATTCCCCTTTTTCAAATGAGTGAGGAAATAGAATATTGTTTGGAATATTCTCATGGGTGAGGGAAAATAGTCAATTAGCAAATTAAACCAAAGTTTAAATGTGCAAAAGGGCGAAGGAATATTCCATGGGAATTTTCCTTTTGGAGGAATGTGCAAAGGATGAATATTCCCTTACAAGTCAGGGGGAATTAGATTAATTAGTAATTGATAATTAAATAAAGGTTTAATTATACAATTAGGGGAATTAGTTGATTTTCACTAAATAAAATGATTTAATGAAAGGGGGAAAGTGAAATGACATTTAATTAAAATAACTTAGGGTCGTTTTAATTAAATAAGAAGATTTTAGGGATTAAATTAAATAACTTGATGTATTTAATTCAATTGGATGAAATGTTAGCATGAAAGTGGCTAAATTAACCTGATTAGATTGATTAGGTTAATAGATGAAAATGATACAATTAATTAAATAGCTAGGCTAATTTAATCAATTAAGCCAAAAGAGGATGAGTTTTAGGATGAAATGATGTTAGTATACTTGATTCAAATGCATTATAGATCATTCAAGACATTTTTCAATGCCTACATTTTTCCCCTCTTTGAAATGAGGTACCTGTTACGTTGGTTCAAAAACTGGTACCCTTCAAATTAAAATCTACTACTTAAATGAAAAAGTAAAAATTTCTAATTTTTTGGATGCCCCACTGCTACCCCAACAGAAGGAATAAGCTGGTTCCCTACCCCCTCAAGAAATCAAGCAAAAATTTTGAGTTTTGGGTTGATTTCTCGAAAAAGGTAAAATGTTGCCCAAGGGGTCTAGAAAGGCTCTGAGATGCAAAAAAATGCCAAAAACACAAAAATAGTGCAAAATAAGCTTCAGTTTGGCAAGATTGTTGAAAATAGTAAAAAACTCTAGCTTCATGGTTAAATTAGGGCAAAAATCCCTAATTTTCAAGCATAAATAGGTGAGGAAGGGTCACTTTCAATTCATTTGTGCATTCACACCTTAGAGAATTCTTGCATTTCGAGCTCTGAACCTTCGACGAAATGATGCAATGAGTGCTCACACAACACGTTTTTGACTAGGTTTGTGAGTGCTAGAGGCCTCCAGGTGCAAGACCATCGGTATTTGATTCAAAACTTGATTTGAAATTTGTATTTTATTTGCATTTATTGCATTTGGAAATTTGAATTTTGGTGGCGTTTCTATATAGGGATGCTATTTCTAGAATTGACAATGCTATTTTGATTTATAGTGACACATATGTGATTAGCGACGTAGTTCACAATTTGATTTTAGTGTTGCATATTTCAAATCACAGCGCATATGTAAATAGCGATGCACCTCCCAATTTAAAATTAAGGATTAGGGTTTTCCAAGCTCAAATAGCAATGCATATGTGTTTAGTGATGCATATCACGATCTACAATTTAAATGCTTTGAATGTCAATGTTTGGAATTTAAGTTATAGCGATGCTATCGTAAATAG
The DNA here is from genome assembly GCA_007258455.2 of Sequoia sempervirens. Taxonomy (NCBI): domain Eukaryota; kingdom Viridiplantae; phylum Streptophyta; class Pinopsida; order Cupressales; family Cupressaceae; genus Sequoia; species Sequoia sempervirens. The sequence goes on along the minus strand of VDFB02075321.1, from coordinate 240,364,986 downwards.
TGATGTTATTATCATTTTGGGGGATAAAAACTCCGAACTTGGCCATTTTTTGTGAATTTTGACATCGTGCACTTCATGGGTGCAAGAGGTTATCCAGCCTTTGAAGCCTCGCAACCACTAGCCAATAGTTTTATCTAGACTTGGTGATTTGTCTGAGTTGCAACAGGAGTACCTGGGGAGATTGGTTTATGGTACATTGCTTACATGCTTATTGTGTAGACACATTTGGCGATGATGATAGCACTATGTGAATGATGGCATAGCGAGACCTCATCGTTCCACCTACGTACTCTCAAGGTGATAATGACATTGGAGGATGTATGGTGTATTTTGCAATTGCAGATATATGGTGAGCATGTGAACTATGATACTGACACCGACTATGATGCATATCATGGGATTCTTGACCAGGAATCTATTTTCTTGGTCAACTCCCAGATAGACCTTGAGATGTATAGAGGTCGAGCATCAACCTTCAGATTGATCATTGCAGCAGTTATCTCAGGCTTAGTTGCTCCAGATTGATGGAGCAAAGGATTCAATCCGTGATGGGGTCTGGCTTGGCACAGGACGCTCTTCTAGAGGACCTAGTATGCATGGGGGCCAGTGATGCTAGCCTCCCTTTACAATGATATGCATGATTTCATGTATTATGATGGGAGAGAAATTGGTATAGGGGTCACCCTTCTTCACATTGGGGCCTAGGAGCACATTGCCATACTTTGACCTATTGTTCACATGGTAGATGTGGAGCTAGATGATCCAGTTTTTTAGAGATACAAGCGTGCCATCACATTGCAACACACAAGGTAGCCCAACATTTACTACTAGCATCGAGTGATCGATGATATGAAATTATTTAGATGGCGACCATGGATTAAGATGCCAAATTGGTATGATGATGTGCAACAACTATTCTTTGCTTGATAGACCCGATATATGCAGGGTTGAGAGAACACGATTATTGAGAGGCACCTACCCGATAGGGTTGCCAAACAGTTTGGCAAGAGGTAGGACATGCCTAATGATGCATACACTTCCATTTTTTCTAGGTCATCTTGAGAGACTACATGGAGACACACGATCCCAATCCATGAGGTTATAAAGGGATTCTGACAGTTGGTTGCTAGGCCATGGGCCTAGGATCAAAGATAGGCGAATACACAGACGATGCCTCCTTATGATGCATGATTTGTACCCCCTCTACGATTTATAGATCTAATAGGTATACCTCCATGAGGGAGGTCGAGAGGGAGGGGTGTAGGTAGAGGCAAAGGTCAACTAGATCATGGATAGGGTAGAGGATAGGATGGCCAACATCATGATGGACAAGTCTGAGTGCACCACTATTGCACCAACAACCTCATCAGTAGCCACCTCCAAGGCCAGATCCCCATGATGCTCAGATTTAGTAGTTGCAACAGTAGTTGCAGGTGGTGATGGGTGAGAGAGATAAGACTTGTTAACAAATATTGGCCATAACTACTGAGAGAGACTAGGCCGGGTAGTAGGTACAAGAATTGACAGTAGAGACAAACTGTCGATATGACCACTATAGCTCAGGGATGGACAATTTCTGCCCAATTATATAGATAGGTTGTGAATGAGGCAGCCTATTATCGCATTCATTACCACCAAGATGTACCCATGGTGATTAGGCAGCCAAATTACTCATAGAGGAGTGGGGCACATCCTGGAGCTGAGGATCAACCAGAGAGACAACTTTGTGAGGGGAGTAGCCATTAGGGCTAGCTTGCTTGCACAAACACTTTTTGATTATTTCCCTATTCTTTATAGAAAGATACATTCATGGGCTCCTTTTTTATAGCCTCATGGATATTGTATTTTTCATCGATATACATACACTGACTCAGATATTGTATTATGACAGTCACCATTTTTTGATATATATGATACAGATTTGATATGATGTGATGTGTTCTTTTATTTCATGCTTTTATGAATGTATGGATGCATTTGATGTGATGTGATGTGACAGGCTTATATATTATGATCATGTATGGATGCAACGTAATGGATGGATGTGTTTCCTTTTATTCAATATGTTTATGCAATATGTGATGATGATCTATGATGTGATGATATGTGATGTAATGATATGGAATGGATGCAATGTTGTATTCTTTTTTAGTATATTTTTATGATATTCCATGGGAGGGATGATATGATATGCCTATGTGATGCTTATGCAAATGATATGGATGCATTTCTCTTTGTCTATTTTTCTATTCAATTTATGATGTGATGATGTATGCATGTGGATGTATGGATGGTTAATGCAGATGTTCATGCTATGTGTGCTTATGTAGATGTTTGTACTTATGATATGATGCAATGTATGCTAATGATATTGGTGCAACAATTTAGGATGCTTATAATAACAAATATATATTATTCTTCACAGCTTAAATGATAATGCAATTCATTATGTTCTCTTTTATTATGATGTGCCATGATAATGCAAGATGTATGCATGATGATGATTTGTGGATGTAGGATGGATGCATTGATGATATTTTTGTTGACTGTCATGATATCAGGTTAGCATAGAGAGAAGATAGAAGAAATAAGATGATTTACCATTGATTTTGAGATTGTTCCAAAAAATTCCAACAATTCTATGATCCATCGAGACTTTATTAGAGATGGTGATGATAAATACATGATGATGATGATGATCTTCTCATATCTTGGGATTGGGATTTATCGTCATTCCTTATTGTTTGATATAACACATAGACACGATGCATCAATGTATTGATAATCAGGATGGAGTTGTACCTAGTGTAATGGACTTTATCTTTGCAAATAGATAGGAGAGTTCTTGTTCACATCTTGACATATAGAAACCTCATCGAAATGTAGTTTAGTAGTTTAGAATATCTTGGAACAAAGCATATGAAATAGTCAACAATGTACTCCAAATAACTTCCCTACACACAACTAAGCAAGTATGCACCACGATTATTTTACAAGAATACCGACAAGCACAAAAAATGAAAGATAATGATCAATGCCCCATTCCTTTCTCTCTAAATCATTGAGACATCATTGAGAGGTCCTCTGAATGGGTCATTAAGATAAATCACAAGAAAAGATTAAAGACAAAAATTCTGTGTTATCCATATCTCGTGCCAGTTTAATATAGCTAATGCGATTTCTGATACTAATGCCCATCATAGGAAGGATTCACCCTAGGACATGCTAACTAGATGGTTTGATTAGGATGAGGTGTTTGATAAGCCATTCATATAAACTTCACAAACTCATTTACCTATGATCTAGACTTTAGATTTTGACAATTAGGTTTTCACTTTACGACTTGTGATACTTGTTTTCTATTTGTCTTTCCAAAGGTTGAAGATTATGCTTGATTTATTATGGGTGGAGGTGTATTAGGGGTGAATGTGAAATGGGATGGATTTTTTTTTTGGATTTTTGGAATATTTCAATGTTTTTTGTATTTTGAAAAATATTTTTGAGGTTGTTTTCAATATTTTTTAAAGTTTATGTGGATGTTTTGTTTTTGATATTTTTGAGGTTGTTTAGGGTTTTCTGATTATTTTCTAATTTTTTGGGCTTTTCAATTTTCAAATGTTTTGGGTTTTTTTGATACTTTGAATGTTTTGGGGTTTTCTGATATATCAAGCAAGAACCTAACCTAAAAGACTATCCTGGGAGCCTCAGGGGCTGATCAAAGATGAGCCTTGCCTACGTTATACATGCAAAGACCACATAGTTTGACTGACTTGACTTATTGATGATGAGAAATGAACAGTTGATGGTTTGTCAGTTAATTATGATGGACTCCTAAAGGACTGACCTAGGGTGTCTTGGGGTCACATCAGTGATGACCTTGCCTATGTTCAAGCTCAGAGACTCGTAGTTTGACATGGCACTATTTTTGGATTTTTTATGTTTGAAATTTCTAGGGACTTTGATGTGTTTTGGATGTTTTGGATTTTGACTTTACAACTTTTTGAATGTTTTTGGATTTTAGCTATATAGGATTTTGCAAATGTATTTTGGATTTTCTGATGAACATTTTATGAATTTTTTTGGTATTTTCGAATTGTGATTTCTAATAACCTTAAGATATACAAGAACCCGATCTCATCCATAAAAAAATTCCCCTAGTGTGATATGATAGACTACCTCAATATAGACAGGACAAACTAACCTTAGGAATATGCCAAGTAGTACTAAGGGGATACGATACTTCACAATATTAAGCTATGATGTAGATGTAGATGGGTGATGGAATAAATAGGATGAATGATGTGATGTAATGGATGGAATGATAGGATAAAGAGCTCAGGTAGATGGAGGTACTTTGTTTATGCAAGGTTCCTGTTTGCTAGGTTTTCACCAAGGTACTTGCCCAAAGCACCACCGAAGTGGTTTTCACTAGAGGATGATTATTTTTCCTTACTATTTTCAATCCTTTTTCTTATTTTTTGGATTTTTATCATTTTTTGATGGTTTTTGTATTTTTATATTTACACCCTTCAATACTAGGCATAAAACTTTTTAAGATGCAAGTTGTTGGTTGGTTCTTGCAAGGGTTCACCTTTAGGCATTGACAATTGATATGCTCCTGATCCATAGCTTGTTGTGATAACAAAGGGACCCAACCAGTTAGACTCAAACTTTCCTTTACTATCTTGATCTGGAAGATTCTTTTGATTCTACTTTAGAACAACATCCCCTACCTGGAAATACCAAAATTTTATTTTCTTGTTATAGCTTTGTTTCAGTTAGTTTTGATATCCTTGTAAGTTATTAAGGGCATCAAGACAAGGCTTGTCCAAGAATTCTAGCTCATTCAGTGGAGATATTCTTTATTCTTCATTAGTGATTAGGTTTTATAGTGACACTTGCAGTGATGGAAGCTCAACTTCAATAGGTAGGATGGCTTCTGATTCGTAGACCAAGGAGAAAGGGGTTGCACCTGTAGGTGTGTAGATATTGGTTTGATAAGCCCAGAGGGAAGGATTCAACTGTAGATTCCAGTTACAACTAGCTTCATTGACTATTTTCTTTAGGATTTTCAAAATGGTCTTATTTGTAGCCTCAACTTGACCATTTCCCTGGGGGTAATATGGGGTAGAGAATCGGTGTTTGATGTTGAATCTTTCACATAGCTCTTTCACATCCTGATTCTTGAAGGGTGTTTTTTGGTCTAAGATAAGGGTTTTTGGAACATCATAATGACAAATGAGGTAATTTAGGATCAACTTAGCAATTTGCTTCCCCATTATGTAGATCATAAGAATAGCTTTGACCCACTTGGTAAAGTACTCAATGGTCGTTATGATAAACTTGTAGCCATTAGATTAAGTTGGGATAATCTTTCCTATGAAGTTAATCCCCCACTGTGAGAAAGGCCAAGGTGTGACCATTGGTTGCAACTCTTTAGCTGGAGGATGAATCAGATCTCCATGTTGTTGAAATTGGACACACTTCTATGCATACTAATGGGCTTCTCTTTCCATGGTTGGCCAGTAGTACCATGTCTTAAACAGTTTCTTAGCTAAAGTCATTCCGCTAGAATGGGAACCACATATGCCATAATGTACTTATGTTAAAGTGGTTAAGGCTTCCTCTTAGTTAAGACATTGTAGTAATGTCCCTTTGATGTTTTGGTGATATAAGGTATCACCTAAGATCACGAATCAAGATGCCTTCTTAACAAAGGTGGATTTAAGGTTGGAGGTGATATCAAATGGGAGGGTTCCTCTACTTATGTAGATGAATATGTCATGGTACCACAGGGATCCAGGACCAACAATGGAACACACAAATTCAAATTTTGAGATTTCAAAAGTTGGTAAGAGAAGTTTTTCTATCGAGAACTCACATTGCAAGGCATTGTTTGGCATGTCTAACAGTGACTCGATTGTTGCCATAGCATTTGTTGCTCAGTTGTTCATGCGAGGAATCTGCTCAAAATTTATATCAATGAAAGGGTCCTTGAGACTCTTTATCATCTTCTTGTAAGGAGTAAGCTTGTCATCCTTTGTCTGGCAGTCGTCATTGACTTGGTTGATAAATAACTATGAGTCCCCATATACTTTCATTTCTTGTATCTACCATTGAACCGTTATCCTTAGACCTGTGATTAGGCATTTGTACTTAGCAATGTTGTTAGTACATAAAAATGATAGCCTTTATGACATTAGAATGCAATCGCCATGAGGGGTGGTGAAAATAATACCTACCCCTGATTGATTTTGGGTGAATAATCCATCAAAGTACATCTTCCATTGATTTGCTACATTAACAAGGAATACTGATTCATCTGAGAATTCATATATCAATGGATTCTTTACATAGATAGGTGCCTCTGCTAGTTGGTCTATGATCACTTGTCCTTTGATTTCCTTATGCTCTACATACTCTATATCAAATTCAATCAAGATCATTACCCATTTGGCCATTTACCCAATAGTGAGAGTTGTTTTGGATAACATGTATTTCAATGGGTTGATTTTTGCAATGAGTTTGATTTGATGTGACATGTAGTGTCTGAATTTTTGTGAAGCAAAATCCAATGCAAATAATGCTTTCTCAATGCATGAATTTTCATTTCATATCCCACCAAGGTCCTACTGATGTAGTAGATAGCCCTTTCTTTTCCGTTTTAGTCATGTTGTGCTAAAAGAGCACCTAGTGCTATTGATGTTGTTGAGATACATAGGATGAATGATTTGTTTTTTATTGATGGAATGAGCATTGGAGGTGTCAATAAGTAGTATTTAATATGCTAGAAAGTTTTATTGCACTTCTTATCCCACTTGTGAGTTATTCCTTTATGGAGAAGATGCGAAAAAGGGTGGATTTTATCTTATAGTTGTGTAATAAACATTTTGATGGACTACAATATTCCTTGTAACCCTTTCATCTACTTTAATGTTTGTGGTGATTCCATGTCTAGGATGGATTTTAATTTTATTGGATCAATCTTTATCCCTCTTTGTGAGATGATATAGCCAAGAACCTTCCTTGATGTAACCCCGAAGACACACTTTTTTGGTTTTAGTCATACCTTGTGCTCTTCAATCCTGCCAAAGATGGGTCCTAAGACTTGTATGTGTTCACTCTTTTCTTTGATTTTTCCAAAATATCATCCACATAATATTCAAGTATTTTGTGGATCATGTCATGAAAGATAAGATTCATTTCTCTCTAATAGGTTGCTCCTACATTTTTTAGCCCAAATGGCATCATGTTCCAGCAGTATGTCCCCCATGGACAAGTGAATGTTGTTTTGTGTTGATCCTCCTTGGAGATCATGATTTGATTATAGCCTAAAAAACCATCCATGAGTGATAACATTTCATGCCCAACTATTAATTCCATGATGAGGTCGATGTTAGGAAGAGGGAAATCATTCTTCAGACATGCCTTGTTTAAGTCTCTGAAATCAGTGCAGATTTTGATGCCCTTAGTGGGTTTGGAGACTGGTACTAAGCTTGAAACCCACTTAGGATAATCTATGGGTCGGATGAATCCAACGTCAAGAAGCTTTTGTAACTCAAGTTTGACCAAGAGTGCTATCTAAGGGTGCATCTTCCTTAATTTATTCTTCAATGGTTTGGCTTCAAGATAGACTGGTAGATGATGTGCAACTACTTCTGGATCAATCCTTGGGATATCCATGTATGACCATGCAAAGTTAGCTCTTCGCTCTTTCAGGAATGTTGTTAGGTTATTTTTTTCTTCATTCAACAAGGATTCAATGTAGAAAGTGATCTTGGGTGCTTCTTCCATTCCCACATTGACTGGAGTAGCCTTCTCTGCTAAGACTATTGATTTTTTTGGATGCATTGCACTAAGGTGGAGATTGAATCCCTCATCCTTAGGCACCTCAGAGAGGTTTTCACCCTTGGATTCATCCTTTCTTTTTACTATTTCAAGATTAGAGAGTGTCGTGGTGTGGTTTTCACACAAATATCTGCAAGTTAGTTGCATGCGAATCAATTTTGTGACTGAAGGATTCAATCATCTCCCCATAGTATGCCCCTATGTCTAGCTCTATATCAAAGCCTGCTTTGTGATCTTCCATGGTAATTTTTCACAGAGTCCCATGAATTTTGAGATTGCTTCATCATTTTTGAATAAATATAGAATTAGTGGTTCTCATTGGTCCAAGTCAATGATTTGTGGGTATTTCATTTGGTTGGTTGCTTGGGGTGAAGGATGATGTGGATATCATGAAGGAGTTATTTTCAAATAATTTAGCAACATCAAGGGGGAAGTCATCTAGGGTAGTATCACGTGATGTTGGTAACCAAGAGGAAGCCTAAACCCATTTAGCAGAAGTACCTTTTCTAATAAGGGTAACCTTGCTAGTAATACAACCTAGGCCAAGATACTTTGGACATTTCTCAAGAATGATAGGTTGTAGAAAACCATTTTCAGTTTTTCCCAATTTCTCATTCTTGGTATACCTCATTCCCTTCATTAGCTACAAGCCTTTTTTTTCCTCTTCCATTGGAAGAACAAGGATGGGTCATTCATCCTAAAGATATCTTCCTCATTGATATCTTCTTTGTTTAGGTCCCCCCGTTTGGTGAAGGTAGTAGCTGCCATTTTGATATTTTTAGGGATGTTGTTGCTAGGTGTGGGTTTCCCATGATATTTGGGAGAAAGAGGCAACTATCCCAATACAAAAGTATCCCTCAATATCTTATAGTTTCCACAACCATCATCCTGGATCACTGCTTTGATATCGAGTATACTCTACAAATGGATGCTTTCATTTCTGAGGTTGATGCAAGGGATGATGGATCAACAAATGAGGTAGAAGGTGTAGGAACTTCATCATTATGGGGTATTTGAGGTATCTTATAGAACTTGGCCTCAATATTCTTGCAGTAGTAAAAAAGATCAGGATCTCCATGGATAGTAACTTCTTTACCCTCGAAAGGAAACTTTACACACAAATGGTAGGTTGAAGCAAAAGCTTTTAGGGAATGGGTTCGGGGTCGACCAAGTAGGATGTTGTAGGGAAGATCAAGGTCTAACACTTGGCATGTAGTTTCTATGATGATGGGGCCCACTTGGATGAGTAGTGCAATGATGCCTTGTGATACCAATTCTTGGTCATCATATTCCCTGATAGTGGTGCTCTTTGTCCTCTCAATAGTATCCTTTGAATAACCTATATTTTTGATTAATTGAAAGGTGCAAATGTTCAGACCAGCACCTCCATCTACTAAGACTCTTTTAACTTTGTTCTTATGGATGATGACCTCAAGGTGTAAAGCACAATTATGAGATGGATGTGATAGTCGATATTGTTTTGAGAAGGGGAGGAGATGATTAGTGATATGGCCTACCATAGCTTGAAATTATTTTATATCTATATCCTTGGGGATGGATGACATAGACAGAGCTTCCTCTAAGATTTCCCTATGCGTGGGGGATAGCCTTAATAGTTCTAAGATAGAAATTTGTATAAGAGTCTTCTTAAGTTGATTTAATAGATTTTACTTGCTAGTACTTGTTGTTGGCTGAGTAGGGTGTGCCCTAGATTGAGATGGGAATCCTTGGATGGTGACCATACCACATCATGTGGTAACTCCACATTCTTCACCAAGCCCTTTAATAGTGATGATGGTAATGATGCTTATAGGAAGTGACCACATTGGAATAGGTATGATGTACATTTGTATAATTTTTTGCTTTCTTGTCGTTGTATCCTTTTATATGATTGGGCATGGGGGTCTTGTATATCTTAAGATCCTAATTACCGGATGGCACCTCAACAGATATGGTGTCACTCTCTTTAAGATCCTAAATAATATTTTTGAGTCACATGTAGTTCATTGTCTTATGTCCTTTGATTTTGTGAAATTCATAGAGATATTTTTCATTGTACTAAAGTGGTTTATCATGTGGTTCTTGGTAGCTTTCAAAGTTTGGAAGTGTTATCAAGTTTGACTCTACCAATTTCCTCATGATAGTCTCAGTAGGTTTTGACAACTGTGTATATTTGCGTTTTGGATAGTTGTTCTTCTTGGGTGTTTGTCTCTATTCCATTTCAGTGTTATTAACCTAATTGATTTATGGTGGTGTTGTTTGTTGCAAAGCTGGTTGAATGTTATCTATTTGATTTTTTTTGGCCTAGGAGCACTTATGACCACCTTAGCATCTACCACTCCATCATTTGTCACGTTCTTATTTTTAGCCCAGACAGAAGGCTTGTCATTGGAACTAGTTCATGGATGGTTGTCTTTGTAGGCTTGAGTATTTCCCTATGAGATTAGGGTATGTGTAGGATCATCATGGAAAAAATAAGCCCTTAAGTGGCAAAAAATTTAGAAAAATCAGAGTTAGGCAACTTGACGTAAAAAATTGAATAAGTTATCTATATTTTTTTAAAAATATGTAAGAATAGAATCTATAGAAAATTGAATGTAGTTTCTAAACTACTAGTTTATTTAGAAAATAAAAAAATCTATTTGGTGAAAATTTGAAATTTCAATGCAATAGTACTTAAATTTTAGGGAAAAAATAAGAAGTAGGTGTATGTCTGACCACCCTAACCACAATAAAATGATAATATTTTCTTATAAGATTTTAGACATAAGTAGAGGACTCATGTCCAAATGTGATGCATATTTTTTGTAATTTTTTTCCAAGTAAATAATTAATTATGAATTTTTTATTACAACTTTTAAAAAATATAAAAACTCGTATGTCTGACCACCTTAACTTGATCAAAACTTCATGAAATTCATTTTTTATTTTTTTAATCCTATAGTATGTGAAGCATGGAATGCGATGCGTGTTTTGGATTAAAAAAATGTGATATTGTTTCAAAGCTATATATGTTTTTCAATTAGCCTATCAATAAGGAATTTAGTGGTAATTCAAATAGAAAATGAATAATAATTATTTATTAAATTCAAAGTGTAGCATAATTTATATTGGTGGAAAGCTGAGAATCTCCTTTAAAAACCCTTTTCATTTCATCAATTTTGGATAAAAAAAAGTTGCTAGCCACATACCCTACAAATACCCATCATATCACCACTTTTTGGCCCATCATGATCTTGCACATACCCATTAGATCTCTCTCAATGTTAAGGGCTCTAGGGATAAGCTTTTCATAAGATCTGATGCATTGTATTTTCAATTGAAAGGATAGATCTAGATCTATATTTTTTATGAAAATGCCCACTTGTTGTTTACCGAGAATTGGCCACTTGCTTCTACTCGCTCTTTACCTCCATCGTTGCAAGAAATTGGTGAAAGATTCTCCCTTCTTTTATTTGAGAGTATATAACTCTTCTAAGCTTACATCCATGTCAATATTGAAGGAGAAGTGATCTATGAATTTGTCAACGATTTCTTGGAAATTTTTGATACTTGGAGGTAATTGAGAAAACCAATCCATGGTAGGACCTGTTATAGGTGACCTCCATACACATGACATTAAACTCATTGATATGGTCTACAAGGATTCCTCTCCCTTTATATTTGTCGAATTTGGGGATTTCAAAACAAGGAGGGAATGGTACCATTTTGATGTTCCAATAGAATGGATATGGACATAGGTTTTGTGTATGGGGTTTCTTCATTTTTCCCATCTGGATATCCTCCATTTCTTGTGTCAATGCCTTAAGTTGTGATGGCATATCATCTAGTGGACTGGGTGGAGGAACATATGTTACATATAGTGGGATGGTGGGATTATGATATGATGATGTGTTGTATGGTCTATATGGTGGTGTAGGATAAGGTGATTATGGTGTAGGCATATATGTTCCTAATGTGTTTGGGTTGACGATGTTTTGTTGAGGGTTTTAGTAAAAACCCTGTTGTTGTCGTTGTTGCACAAGCAATTGTTGTTATTGGGTATATTGTTGATCTTGTTATTGTTGTTGAGCTACTAGGGCTGCTTGCTATGCTGCTAAGGCTTCTTGATTTTGTTGCTACTATTGTTGGGCTACTAAGGCTTCTTCTTCTTGTTGTTGTTGTGATGTTAGGGCTGCTTGTTGCACTTGTTGTTGTTGTGTTGTTAGGGCTTCTTATTTTTGTTGTTGTGTTGCTAGGGCTACTTGTTGTGCTTGTTGTTGTCGATGTGTTGCTAGGGCTTCTTTTTGTTGTTGTGCTTGTTACTGTTGGACTGCTTGTTGGTAAGCCTGTTGGGCTTGTTGTAAAGCTAAGGCATGTGTCTATAATGTAGGATCAACTAGTGGTTGGGATATCTGAGATAGATTTTGGGTATTGATGTTTTGTATAGATTGCACATTGTTGATGAGAGGTTGTGGATTCCATTGGTTTAACATTCCTTGCAAGATGGTGGATTGTCATGGAGGAATGTAAGTTTGAGGTCCCATTTGATTTTGCATAATTTGGGGTACAAATGGTAAAGATGAGGATGACACCATTAAATATTGTGATGTTAAGGGAACATTAGGACCTTGGTTCCACTAATTGAAAGGGTCCCCTTGATTGATGTTTGGAAATTCCCTTGTGTTTGAGATGTGGTCAAGGTATTACCTTGGTTGACAGGATCATGATTAATGGATTTTTGTGTTGTGGGTTGATGATGGATGGAATAAATGTGTTTTGGACAACCACTATGTTTGATGTATCAATGGGAAGATTGGATGAAGAGGTCCCATGTGGAACGTTAAAGGTTGATTTTGCATGAGGGTACTTCCTTGCCCTTTTGAGTCCAATTGGTCCACACTACCTTCCGTGATGTCGGGAACACTTGTGGTACTCATGAATATGGATGAAGATGGGTGTCCTCGATATGTTGAGGTTGTTGTGGATTAATGAAGCATAAATGGTTTATATGGTTGTTGTGGATCCTCAGGAATGGGAGGAGTGCCAAATGTTGGTTTCCAAGTGGTTTTTTGGGATGGAGGGAGGATTGGTATCAAGGGTACCCACAAGTTTGTTTCTTTCAAATGGAAGAGTATGGGAAAATTCCTTAGCAAGAATAGATGCAATACTAGGTGTTGAAGTTTGATTTATCCCCAGGGACAAATTTTTTGGAATAGTGGATGAATTCAAGCCTTGTGTCAATGATTATGCAATAAAAGGTGAGGAATTAGGAACTATGTTCTCTAAGGCTTGGTGCTCCATTATTTCTTCCCGAGTAAGTCCAAATGGATTATTCGTGATGTCCTCTATCTCATATGGCCCTAATGGAAATGAAGGTTGATGTGATGGGGTAACATGAATTCTTGGATCAAATTCTAGAGGATTTGGATCACTTGAGGTAAATATGACTTTGGTTTTCTCCATGATTCTCTTGTGTTGTGATCTTGTTTTTACCATAAATTTTGTGTCACCTCTAGGAGAGTTATGTTGAGATTTGTAATGTTTTAACTCTCTAGTTGACTCAAATATAGGTAAAATGAATGCTCTAAGTATTCTTGGAGCAATGGTGGTAATGGGTGATGAAAATATGAATGATCTAGGAAGTGATCTTTGCAAACATTTTGGTTCAACACTCTTGACTTAAGTTTGATGTTTTGATGTTTGGATAAAGGATGTTTATGAATTTTTTAACCTTTAGGGTAGACTTGTGACCTTAAAGATAAACTAATTCAAAGATGATAACTAGGTTAACTAGGTGCATGGAAAAGGATTCATTTCACATACAAAATAGCTAAGGTTTTGATTTGATAGATATTGAAGTCAAAACGTGTTGGTGTATTTGAAAATTTTACAAAGTTTGGTCAAGTGAAGGATGAAATTTGATGAAGGGGTTGATGAAATGTTTGACCCAATGTTGACTTAGAGTGAACCTTTGTTTGATAAAACCATGGTAATGAGAAACATGCTAGACCTCTAAAGTTTTCAAATCCTAATGACCCAATGATTTAGATAGGTTCAAGACCATGAAAAAGACTAGGGTTTTGATTATAAAAGAATGCATACAAGTCTAGGTTGTTCCTTGAAGCATGTTTGTAGAATTTGTATACCAACCTAGTTCTATTTTGGTGAACTGCTAAAAAGTTTCTTTCGAAGGATTTTGGACTAAGATGCCTAAATTTAAAGTTATGACCGGTATACCTCCTCTTGGGGATTCTAATCTTGCATGAGATCATCTAAGAAAATCCTAATATTGTTTAAAAGATGAATGTTTTGACTTAAATGAGGGGTTCGTATTGAGCATGCATGTCCAGATTATTCAATGGGATAATTCTATAAAACCTTGTTGCCAATTTGTTCCTATGGCGGTACTGTTTTTGGATGCATCTTCTAATGTATTTTGAACTATGATGTCTAAGTTTGAAATAGCGACATGTATACCTTCTCTTGGGGTTTTTTATTTTTCATGAGATCATCTAGAAGTTAATATTTATGGAAGAAAAAAGGATATTTATTGCCATGCGGGTGGTGGGAATATGGGCCTTCCAGCCACAATATGAACTTTTTCATCTTCTCCTTCTAAGAGTGTTGTGTTTCTCCATTGAATGGGTGTTTATTTTGTTTCAAAAGTGAAGCTTCTCAAACTACTAATTATGTCAATTTTTTCTCCCTCAATTAATTCAAATTTTTCCTAAATGATAGCACCTGTAAAGTCGGGTTGTTCAACCAGAGCGATCAGTCTCCAAATGGTCATGCAGGGTTCAATTTGTCAATCTATCTTGCTTAAGTGAGTTTCTTTTACCATAAACATTGTCTTGATTAAGTTCAAACTAAAAGTCTATGTCAAAAACATCATAAATTTCTCAAGTTCCATTTTGTGAAAAGGATGAAGTTCAAGCCATAGTTACCTATGTTAACTTTGGAAAGTATGGATTGAGATATAAACCAAAATACTTAGAAGCCTCTAAGAAAAAATTCGTAGGAAAAGCATTAATATCAAGGTTTTTTCAAAAGGTATCCAAACTTATACCAAAGAGTTTGGAATTTTGAGGAAGATCGTGAATGTTTGTTTAAGTAATGTTTTGGAATCAAGCAAATTATTACAATAACTCACAAGAATTTACAACCTTATGTTCAAAAGATACTACATACTGAATCCCCACTTGGATTTCTCCAAACACTAAGACAATTTGAACAAATAGATATTTGGTGACACTAGCTCCCCTCCACGGTACACACTTCTCGAGACCACCAAATCTCAAATCCTAAAGATCCAAAGATCCTAAGGATTTTCCTGTTTTGACAATTGAATAGTAAAATGTGGGGCGGCTTTGGAATGACCATTCCTACACCAAAAAACATAAGGATTTTTTGCTTCTAAACAATTGGATCGTAATAAGGGCTTTTGTACAAGGTGGCCATACACACAAAAATATTAGCTCAGGATTATGGTCAATAAAGAGGCCTCCCAGTCTCTTCCTAAGAAGAGATTTAATGTATCACACAGATAAGCTAAGGATGACACTTTTCAATATGACACATCCACACCTATTGTTTATGAATTTCATCACAAACATATTATTTATATGGTGACTTGAAAGAGCTTGGCTTTAGCTTGTTTCTACTTGGGTCATTCCCTCCTTTTGAAGTGGGAAGGAAGACCCTCTAAAGATTAAAAAAATCAAGAAAGTACATTTGTAGTTTGATCTACCTAATCACATGAAGCAAGGAGAGAAAACACACAATGCCTTTTCCCTATACTAGCACGAGGTTCATTCTAGTCCAAATTGAAATATGTGGGTGATAGTACAAAATGTCAAGGAAATTCTTTTGATTCTCAAGATCGTCGAGTGGTGTGAGAGAACTACATACGCATTCAATGACACAAATATAAATCACAAAAAATAGCAAACACTTGCTAATTTTAATCCTCAAAGTAAGGTAAGTTCATTTTATGCACCAAACAAAGTGTTAAGTTGTATCGCTCAATTTTAAACCCAAAGTAAGATGAGATGAGGGTTCAATTTTAACTGATTTGAGCATTTATTTTAAAACCCAATTGAAAGCTAGTGTGGTCCCAAAGCATAAAATGAAAAGCATGATAAATGGGTTATAATTTCCCCAAAAGTGTTGAAACACTTGTTATAATTATAAGATGGAAAGATAAGAATGGTTCTTCACTTCAACTTCTATCATCCAACCTCCAAAACTTGGTTAACCTAAAAACTAGAACAAAATCAGAGGCATGTTAGTGATCAAATGAAGTAAATAATTTAATCACATGCTAAAAATTTATCATTATTTTCCTTACCAGAGAAGAGTGTCTTGTTCATGATAGTGTCACTCTGGTGATTTGTAGTGTCACTCTATAGGAATCTAGTGACAATGATAGCATCACTATTTGGGAGCATTGTGGTTTGTATATCCTCGATACCTCTAAAAGTATTCAACATCACTATTTATTTTAATCAGCACCATGGTATTAATTAGGCATCATTGTTTCTGATGACTATAGTGTCACTCTATGGTGATTCCCAACAAAGGCATCACTAAAATTTCCTGGAGCATCCCTATATCCTGCAAGAATTAGAAAAATGGAATTCGAGATAGAAATTGATTAAATTTGATTAGTTATGCCCTCCTTCTAGTGCCACAATGTGACCGATGGATTAGTATGCGCCAATTACGTACACTTAATTCATGAAGAATCAAAGTATAATTAAGCCACTAATTTCAATCTTAACAGGATCAATCAAATGCAAATTAAATCAAGCATCTAGTAAAACCAAGCATACTAAACTACAAACACTTCAAAAAACCTACTCTAATCCAATTGAAACATATCTTATTTTGGGAGTGGTGTCACGTTCATGTGGAACGATGACCCTTTCCCAATCCTAGGTATAATAAGCTTGTTTCAATCAGTTTTATTCAAGAAAACTAATGAAATCATTGTGAGATGTGTATGGGGTATGTGCAGGATCATGATGGGCCAAAAAGTGGCAATATTATGGGTATTTGTAGGGTATGTAGCTGATGAATTTTTTTTTACCCATAATTGATGAAACGAAAAGGGTTTTTAGAGGAGATTCTCAGCTTTCCACCAATATAAATTATGCTTTAATTTGAATTTAATAAATAATTATTATTCATTTTCTATTAGAATTATGACTAAAGTCCTAATCGATAGGCTGATTGAAAACATCTATAACTTTCAAATGGTATCACATTTTTGAATCCAAAACATGTGTCACATTCTATACTTCACATACTATAGGATTAGAAAAAGAAAATTAAATTTCATGAAGTTTTGACCAAGTTAAGGTGGTCGACATACTAGTTTTATATTTTTAAAAGTTGTAATAAAAATTCATAATTAATTATTTACTTGGAAAAAATTATAAAAAATATGCATGAGTCCTCTACTTATATCCAAAATATTATAAAAAATATTATCATTTTATTATGGTTAGGGTGGTCAGAATACACTTATTTTTTCCCTGAAATTTAAGTACTCTGCATTGAAATTTCAAATTTTCACCAAATAGATTTTATTTATTTTTAAATAAACCTAGTAGTTTAGAAACTACATTCAATTTTCTACAGATTCTATTCTTACATATTTTTGAAATAATATAGATAACTTATTTAAATTTTTTCGTCAAGTTGCCTAACACTGATTTTTCTAAATTTTTTGCCACTTAAGGGCCTATTTTTTCCATGATGATCCTGCACATACCTTATGAAAACATGATTCGAAACTAGATTAACATGATGCAAGCTATTCTAACATTATTTATGCTAAAATTATTAAGATGTGCAAATACAATGCTAATCTAAATGGATTCTAAGCTAAAAGATTCAAAACCATAATTAACAAACAAGCTAAATGTATGCATGTATCTTCTCATGGAAGCCATTAATGGAAGCTAAGCTATTATGCAAGAAATTTAAACTAAAAAAGATGATAAATATGTGCTAAATATGAGTGTGAGTGTGAGTGATTTCAATAACATGATTTTTCTTTGAAAAAGATGGATCCATTTCTCTCCAAATAGTGTCCTCTTTATAGGAGAGGAAATGAGAAATGAATAGTTGAGATTGAAAAAGCTAATCAATGGTCAAGGATGGAAGAAGTTGGAGGCATGGTTCATGGATTCTCATCAACATATGAGAACCAATGATGAGATTCAATCAAGGGTTCTCCTTTGTCCAAACAAACACACTTTCAACTTACCCAAGAGGTCACAAATTAACTTGCACAAGAGGTCACAAGTTAACTTGCTCAAGAATTCAAGTAAGCTGGTTGAAATAAGGAATATTCCCCTTTTTCAAATGAGTGAGGAAAGAAAATATTCTTTGGAATATTCTTATGGGTGAGGGAAAATAGTTAATTAGCAAATTAAAACAAAGTTTAATTGTGCAAAAGGGAGAAGGAATATTCCATGGAAATTTTCCTTTTGGAGAAATGTGTAAAGGAGAAATATTCCCTTGCAAGTGGGGGGAATTAGATTAATTAGTAATTGATAGTTAAACAAAGGTTAAATTATACAATTAGGGGAATTAGATGATTTTCACTAAATAAAATGGATTAATGAAAGGGGTAAAGGGAAATGAAATTTAATTAAAATAACTTAGCGATTTTTTAATTAAATGAGAATATTTTAGGGATTAAATTAAATAAATTTATGTATTTAGTTTAATTAGATGAAATGTTAGCATAAAAGGGGGTGAAGTGTTAGCATAAAAGGGGGTGAATTAACCTGATTAGATTGACTAGGTTAATAGATTAAATTGATGAAATTAATTAAATAGCTAGGCTAATTTAATTAACTAAGTGAAAAGAGGATGGATTTTAGGACAAAATGATGTTAGTATACCTGATTCAAGTGCATGATATCATTCAAGACATTTTTTAGTGCCTACAAGTACATCACTCTTCTTTATATCTTAGAAGCCCAAAAAAATAGAACTATTTCATTAGAATGTAGAAAAAAAATATAATCACATGAATAATCCCTCACTACATGATTGTACTAGAATTTTAAAATTCAAAAGAATTCCATTTAAAAAGTTTGAAATTTTCTATAATAGTTCAAAAGTGGCACTCTTAATTGCTTTGAGAAAGAAACTTAGAATAATGGTACAACTTTACCCTTCATAAATTTAATTTTTCACAGTCTCTTTGGCCATTAGTGTTGGTGTAGGATATTTTTATTTTCCTTATGTTAATGGTATTTAATTTTTCCTACATATATTATTTAAGCTTTCTTAGGTTTATTAGGTGTGGTTAATATGAGGACATGTGCCGAAGTACATCAACTAATGTATCACTATCTCCCACACATGGGTAGTTGAGTTACATGCCCTTTTTTGTCTTGTTGTGCCACTTCTCATAACCACTATTTTTTCTTAACCTTAGTAGGTTATGGGGCAGTTGGGTTTCTCACCCTCTTTTGGCTTTATGTGCCACCTCTCATAACCTCATAACCTCTCTTTCGTCTTAACTTGAGGAGGTTATGCTACATGTTTAGGCATTTATAAAGTAGGTAAAACCTCCCACCTTTTATGGGTGGTAGGATTCAATGCACCTCTTAGATGTGCATGCACTATTTTTGCTATGCATACAACACTCTACTCTCGCATTCACTAGTTCAGCGATAACTTGGTGAGAGTATCGAGTATATTCTCAAATTTATATTTCTTTGTCTCTAATTTCTCTCTTCAAGGATTTTTCATCCATTCCACTATTTTTATATTCATTTATCTTTCTACTAGAGTGAATTTGATCTATTATTGACATTAGATCCTAGCTCTATTCCTACTTCTCGAGGAATCTAACATGGTATCAAATTGAATTTTTCTAGTATAGTTCATTGTATTTTTTTATTTTATGAGAGATTGAGACTAATAGATAGAAAGTATTTTTCTCAAAAAAATAATAGGCTCTCCTCTTGCATCCTTGGATGATCTGCATAATCAAACTAGTTGTAGGAAAAATAAGTATTTGTATACTCTATTTACATTTTTGTGTTCCTATGAGATTTGGGTGATTGCAGAATTTTGGTAATATTAGAGGCAATTTTAACCTTTTTAGAATGTCCAAAAGGTTTGATAAAATAAAGATTGACTTTTATTTCACCAAAATAAGAGATTTGAGGACACAATAACAAATTAGAGTTTGAAATTTGAAATCTTTTTTACTAGATCGATTTTATTTTTCCATCAAATTCTTATCTTCTACTCATAAAACAAAAAAATCCTTTCCAAGTTTTGTTCACAACAATGAAATATGTTATTGGTATCTTTTTATTTTTTTATGATGAGAAAATTTTGTAAAAATTGTTGTTATAATACCGTAGATTGACTATTTTTTTACAAGTCGAAGCTTAAATTTGCATCATAAAATCATCTTCCACTTGCTAGAAAGAAAAACTATTTCAAGGTGATTTTTGTAGGGTCAAGAAACTATCTAGGTATATTTTAATTTTTCATATTCACAATAAACTTTGCAGAGATTATGTCAAAATAAAGACGTTTTTGTGAGAAGAGTCACTCTTGTAAGGAAAATTAAACATTTTTTCAAAAGTGCATAACTTTTGCCAAGGGTGTCAAATTTTCACAAAAAAATACTAGTTGGAAAGATGAAAATAAAAAGTTTCTTTCTATGAAGGTTTTGAAAATAATCATTCCCTTTTTTAATTAGATATTCTAGGTTGAAGTTGGCACATGTTTTTTCTTCAACATGCCATAATTTTTTCCTTAGAGCTCCATTTTTCAAAAATGAATAGGCATTGGAAAGGTATTGAAGATTAATACTCAATTACAAGGTTTCTTTTCTAGAATTTGTGTCAAATTTATTTTATATGTAAAAATTGAAATTTTAGCCATTGAAGGCCTAAAAAGCATTATACTCTAGAAAAATCCATGTAATAGCATTAATCATATAAAGTTTCCAACTTTTTGATCTCTAGGGGTGTGATTTTATGAGACTAATGGAAAGGGGGGATATCTCACGTGTCTTCTTTTTTGCACTTTTATTTTTTCTTTGCATTCTACTTTTTTACACTCATGGATGCATCTACACTTCATGTTTTATCACCATATAACTATTTTTAATGGAAATATGAGATGATAATCTATCTCAAAAGACATGGATATCAACTAGTTACAATGGGACTTAAAACTAAACCTCAAGATGATACAAACAAGATAAAATGGTTTAATAAATGTGATGAAGCCTTTGGTACTCTATGTATGCCAAGCTCTCTTGACCTTATTTTTCACATTGAATCTTCTAATACACCAAATGGAGTGTGGACTACTTTGGAATTGGAATAGTGTGGAATCATGAAGGATGATAAACAACTAATATTGATAATTCATTCTAATCTTGGTCCCTCTTATCTATTTGTTTCTACATTCTATACAATGAATTTTTCCCTAGGTTCCACCTATAAAATTCCTTCTTTAAATGAATTTGTTGCAGAACTCACTAGAGAGTAGAAAAAAATATTTATAACGAGTACAATTAAACCCTCTAATTCACATACCCTGGTAGTTAATCAGGGCACAAAAGAATAGAAATGGTCTAGAAAATAGGATAAGAAACAAACGAACCAAGGGTAGAAGAAGAAAGATATAAAAATTGTTACTTCAAAATAAGATGATCATACCTCTAATGAAAAGGTGAATAGCCTAAGAAGGAGAATGACAAATGTTCTTACTATAAGAGGCCTAGACATGATGAACATAATTTTGTAAAGAAAAAAATATCAAGATGCATGATTCGGTCAAATAGAGTTCATTAGAAGGGTCTTCTAAGAACATAGACAAAGTAAGGAGAAAGGAAAGGGAAAGGCCCTAGTTATTGTTGCTTCACAACCAAATTCTTGGATCATTGAATCAGGTACTTCACACCACATGGCTTCTTCAAAAGATGATTCACATCTTTAGAGATATGTTTCATGCCTACCATACTAATGGATGATGACACTCATGTTGAATTACATGTGAGAGGGTCAATTGATGTAGGAGAAGGAACATTTCAATATATTCAATATGTTCCATATTTATCAAATCACTCACACTACTTCTGGGAAGCGAATTGACTTCATACCAAATATAATGGAAAGTAGTAAAATGCATAATGGGTCTATAGTTCTAATGGGAAAAATATATCATCAATCAAGACTATATTAGTGTAGCATCATAAATTATCACCCATGACAATTTCACACTATTTTTTGCTCCCCTTTAAAATAGTTTCTGACAATTTGCAAGCATAAAACAAATTTTCTCATTTAATACTTTGTCCTCAACACTTTAATTTTTTTTAAATATGGTTGGGAAATTGGTTCCTCAGATGCATATGTCCCCCTATTTTGGATCCAAATTCAAATATGTTAGTGTTACTATTTTATTATTTGAAATTAAAATGTCTAAACTCAACTATCAAGATTTAGTTTTTGAGAAATTGAATAAATGCCTATGAATACCTAGTTATTGCATCATTTCAACATTAATGATAGACATCTATAAAGCATTAAGGAAAACTTATGATCAATAAATTATCATGAGCATTCAAAATCAAGTCAAGAGCAGCATTTTAGAGCTTTATTATAGCAATTCAAGATCCAAGATCATGTCGAAGTTTATGTGAGTTTTTTCATGTTCATGTTGTCATTGTTTTATGAAGGCTAACCCTTGTTGTAGGTCTCCAAAGAATTCTAGCTTTCAAGAAAATTCAAGGAAGCAATATCTAAGATCCTTGAGGTGATGTGTATTACTTCAATGCTTCAAGGAAAACATTGAAGGGTGGTGATTTGCAATACTTTGTGATTTCATCTTTTCTTCATTTCATTTATCCATTTATCATTGATATTGCCATTGTGTAAGTTGAAACATTAGAATGGGTTTGACCAGGGAAATCCCCTAAAATAGTACGACATTTGGACTCTCTTTGTGAGTGTGCAATTTTCAGGTTTAAAGAGGATTGAAAGGATCTTGAAGACCCTTTATTCATTGTAACATTTGAAATCCTAGGCCTTGAAAACTCATGAAAACTTAATTTTAGAAAATATCTGATAGTGATCCAATAGATTTGTAGACGTGAAATGAAAGTGTAGATACAACATTCGAGGTCTATGAAAATAGTTCTAGAAAATACCTACTAGGATAGTGGAACCCCCAGTGGAAGTATCATTGAAAATCAAACTAAAATTTATAGCACAAGTGCACAGTTTCTTACTCAGCCCATATCTAGTGTTGGGGTTTTTGTTATAGTTTCTCAGTTGTCAAAATGTTTCATTTTTTAGATTAGGGAATGTAGTTTAATTAGGTTGATAAAATAAATTCAATTCCAATTCATTTCCTAGACTCTAAAGGATGCATATCTAGGTCTGATTGGCTCACCTTCAAGGTTGAAAGTCAATCCAATCATCTTGATTTGCATCCTAATGTTCTTTTGAAAAAGGAATTGATCCTAGTGTTCTATTTATTGGACTTAGGATCCATTTTTCATCAAAACTTTTTGGTGACCCTAACCTGTTAACATTATATGCCTTCTAAAAGTTCAACCTAGATATAGTTTTTTCTTTGTATTCCTTTATATTTTTCATTTAGGGTTTAATTTTTGCATCATAAAAAGCATAAAAAAATTCAGAAAAAATGTATATCATATTGCATCATAGGTTGCAATAGGATTGGTTTCAATAATCATTCAAAAAAATTAGATTTTTTAGTATCATTTACATCTGAAATGTATTGCATTTTCTTAAACTTGTAGAAAATTTAGTCTTTTATTTGCAAAAAAGTGTCCTTGTATTTGAAAAGAAAAAGTGTCATTTTGCTTTATTTTGTGTAAATTTGTGAAAAATTGTTGCATTTTACTCCTAGAAATTACCAGATATGTAGGTGCATTGCATGTATTTTTTGAAACATTGCATACTTGGGATAATTGAATTTCATTTTTGCAAAAAATGAAAACCTTAGGTTGTTACATTACATTTCCAAATTTGGAAACTCATCAAACATAAACAAATTCAATTCAAAACTGGGGTCTACACACTGTCACAAATTCACTTCATGTAACCTCTACCTATGAAACTAAAATTTTAGAAAAACCCTATCTAAGACATAGGTTCCCTAGGCACCTCTTTCCTACCAAATTTATCTAAAATTTTAGGTGCAAAAATATACCTACCGTTAGTTTGTAAATCTAGAGTTTGATTTTCAGATCTGTCTATTTAATATGTCTGGAAGTCTATTTTTAGTCCTAGTTTCCTTTAGCACACATAAACCTAGATTGCAATCAAATATTAGTAATTAATCTTGGAGAAAGCATAGTAATCTAATCATGTTAGTGTAGTGATAGAAAAAGTATCCCTTTTTCTTTAGTTTGAGAATAATTAAATTAAAATGAACTTAATGTTGCCTTGATTTAGTGTTGTAATCTGTTTTACACATTGACATTAAGTTTAGGGCACTTTTAATAAAATGGAATTAATGGTGCCTTATTTAGGGTGTTGTAAAGTGTATCTTTACACTTTCACACTAATTTGGGGATTTATTAATTAATTGAGTTTAATTTTCCTTAATTGGCCCCTTTAATTCAAATCCAAGCCTAATTAATTACAGATTCTGAGGGATAAAGCCCAACATTCATAAATTCCATTACACAACACTTAATTTTTGAAGGTGTGTGTCCTAGCTTAGTGACCTTGGACCCATTCGCTACCTAGTGAATGGGTCCTCACTAGGTCCCAAGACATTATTTTCACATGACATTTCACAATCCTCAAGGTGTGTCCTAGCTAAGTGAGCTAGGACCCATTTACCACATGGAAAATGGGTCCTAACTTAAACCTAGAACCCCCATTGGGATATGTTTTTTATGGTATTTTAATGATTTCAAATCCTAGATTTTGTGTTGGCTTGTGATATTTGAATTTTAGGATTTAATGATAAGATGTGTATAAATACAAGGTTATTTCACTTAGTTTCACCTAGCATTTTTCAAGTATTCAAGCATTATAGAAAATTTATGAGAAAGTGTGATAAAGAGCATTCATGAGGCATTCAAGGGTAGATTACTAAAGGAATATTGCAATAATCAACATTCATTCATCATGTCAAAGGCATAGTGCATCATGCATGTTTTCGAGCTAATGTGTTGATGTAGCATTGGAGATCGTATTCAAGCATTGTTTCTAATAAAATTTCATGATCAAAGATCTACATTCATTGAGGCCACTTCATGCAAGATTAATGATTGTTACTCCAAGTTTGCAACTAAGGTGTGGCCAGTTGTTACACATTATTTTTTCATTCATTATTCCTTTATACATTGTTTTATTACAAGTTTTAATTACCAAAATGGGGTTTGACCATGGAAAACCCCTATTCACTAACAAAACAACATTTTCCAACTCTTTGATGTGTGATTGTAGGTTTTAGAATGAAGATCATTTGGAGAGAAAAGTTACAAAAGTTGTCAAAGTTGTCAAGGTTGCTAAGAAAGTTTTCATAACACAAAAATTGAGCTACACAATTTATCTCTGAGTTTCTGATAGTCTCCAACTACAATCTAGGAGTGTAGACGTTGAAGAACATAACCAAAAAATTAATTTTCTAGAACCCTGTCTAGGACCCATTCGCCATAAGGCGAATGAGTCCTTAGTGATGCCCAAAAAATCACTTTTTGAAATAGTTACATAGCATTTGACCTTCTTAAAAGGGTATGTGTAGGATCATCATGGAAAAAATAGGCCCTTAAGTGGCAAAAAATTTAGAAAAATCAGAGTTAGGCAACTTGACGTAAAAATTTGAATAAGTAATCTATATTATTTCAAAAATATGTAAGAATAGAATCTCTAGCAAATTGAATGTAGTTTCTAAACTGCTAGGTTTTTTTTTTTAAATCTATTTGGTGAAAATTTGAAATTTGAATGCAGTAGTACTTAAATTTCGGGAAAAAAGAAGTAGGTGTCTCACCGACGCTAACCACAATAAAATGATAATATTTTTTCATAATATTTTAGATATAAGTAGAGGACTCATGTCCGATGTGATGCATATTTTTTGTAATTTTTTTCCAAGTAAATAATTGATTATGATTTTTTTTACAACTTTTAAAAAATATAAAAACTCGATGTCTAACCACCTTAACTTGGTCAAAACTTCATGAAATTCATTTTTTTTTAATCCTATAGTATGCGAAGCATAGAATGTGACGATGTTTTGATTCAAAAAATGTATCTGTTTGAAAGCTACATATGTTTTTCAATCATTCTATCAATCAGGACTTTAGTCATAATTCAAATAGAAAATGAATAATAATTATTTATTAAATTCAAAGTAAAGCATAATTTATATTGGTGGAAAGTTGACAATCTCCTTTAAAAACCATTTTTGTTTCATCAATTTTGGGTAAAAAAAAAGTCGTCAGCCACATACCCATCATATCACCACTTTTGGGCCCATCATGATCCTGCACATACCCAAAACTTACCCATTTACTGGTATTTGGGTTAGGATTGATTTTTGTAACTCATTTAGGCATTATAACCCTCATAATTGAATGAAACACTAGTGAAATTAGGTGCACCATCTTATTAATCCATTTTGGGTCACCTATTTTCCTATTATCCTAGATGTTTCATTTTGGTGAACCCAACCCTTTGAGCATTGTAGTTTTCTAATTTTGGAGTCCTTTTCATCCTAGATTTACATCTTGCATTAATTTGCATTCATTTTCATTGAATTAGATCTCGTTTAGTGTGTCTATTTTGCATTCAAATTTGCATCTCATTAAGGGTTTTAGGATTGCATTGTTTGAACTATGTAAATGTAAAAAAATACAAAGAAATCAGTCATCTTGCATATCATTTACATCATGTAATATTTCATTTGAAAATTGAAACAAAATTGCATATCAAACTAGGTCTTTTAGCTCATCATTTTGTCACATTTTGCACTTAAATTTCACATTGCATTCTATAGAAAAATAACCTAAAACTTACTCTAGCAAACCTGAATCTTGAAACAACTGGCAAATAATTAAAAATATGTCAAAATCAGTTTCAAAAACCTCATCTAGGACCCATTCACCAAAGGGAGAATGAGTCCTTGATCAAGTCCTGATCTGCATTTTTGGAAATTAAAATCTTCATTTTTGTGCTTTTGTTCACTGCTTTCAAATTTTTGTTTCAGTTTGCTTAGTTTCTATTTCATTAATTTCATGATATCTAGCTTGATTTGGTACATTTAGTACATTGCCTAATTTCTAAAGTGCATTTACAAGATTTCATTTTTAGATTGTTACATAGTGTAATAAGAAAATTAGCATATGTTTAGAATCTAAAATTTGCATTTACACATTACATTCTAGGTCATTGCATTGCATTTTAAGCCTTTTTCCATTTTGGGTTTGTACACTAAGTTTGTGAATCTTGTATACGTTTTACAACTTGGTGTCCTATTATCAATACTATTGTGAGGCATAGTTTGAGAATCATACACAAAGTCTCTTTTTTGGAACATTAGATTAGAGGCAAGGGTTTACTTGCAATCCCTTTTTCATAATACACAAAGTTTAGAATGTCACTAGGATCTTCAAAATCTTTTGAAAGACCTACCAAGCCTAAATATCTTATTTGTTCCATAGTAAGTCTACAGAAGTCCATTATCCAGATGTCTTCCTCATCTCTACATTCTACCCATATGTATTTAAAATGATGCACATGACTATGACCTTTCTTGATTTTTCTTTTTACATCTCTATAGGCAAAATCATGCCTATACTTGTATGACCTTATGGTCATAATCTACATCTCTGTTGCTCCTGATTTGTCCTTTTGTACACTTTGAATTGAGTATCTTCCAATAGCAATTGTAAACCTAAAGTCTAGTTTGTGAATAGCCTGATATTCTATATGCATTGTAATTAGTTGTCTGCATAACTCCATTAACACCCACTTGTCATAAGAATATCTTGGTAACATATATGGGCATCATGTATAGCACCCTACTCTTAAATATGTAAACGTAGGAAAATGCATGAAAACATATCCAAACTTGTTGACAACTTTACATGCCTCATTAGATACTCTTTTCTTTTCTAGAGTTGGATCAAATGTGAAAAGAAAAGGTGCAAAGAAAGCATCATTCACTCTTCTTAAATGCTTGATGCTTCCTCTCAAAGTTATTTGAGAGTAGAATTTATACACTAGCACAACACTATTATTTCCTTCAGTTTATAATCCTAGTAATTGTCTCATGATAGCAGCAACATACACTAGGTAGGAGGTCATGTAGAACTTCAAGGTTGTTTGTAGATTGATTAGTTGTTCGTGAATCTCATCACTAATCTATGTACCCCAATCTATGTGTGTCTTCTTCCTCTTGATGATTCAGATGTACTCATACATCCATTCCTAGAAACTAGATGAGACAGGTAAACCTTTCAACCTGCTTAGAAGAGTGATCATGTCTCAAACATCTTCTTTAAAGTAACTATGTTGAAGACCTTTAGGCCATCTAGAAATGGTGGGCTACAAAATTTTCAACCATTGTGTGTTGATCAACTACTTGGATTTTTTTTATCTTTGTCGTAAGCCTCCTGGCCTTGTTGAATCAAAATATTTGTATACTTTTCCATGTTTGTAAACTTGAAAACTATGTCAAAGAAATATGGATCTAACCTCATCATTATTTGCCCTGAAGAATCCCTAACACTCCTGTCATCTCTGAAATAGTGTAAAGCAGCCTATAGAACAAATTCTAGGTAGTGAGCAACTATTGGAAATGAGGCCACTCGATGAAGATTATTGTGGACAATGGCCTCCAAATCCTTCTCCAAGGGTTTCTTTTATGTTCTTTTAACAAATTCCTCCATGTCAAGGTGACCAATCTCTGTATCCTTGATCTTGTCAATCTTGGATGTTACAACTGTGGGTAGGTGAATGCCTTGATACTTATATTTCATCTTGTTTTTCTTAAATGATGAAGGAGATTCCTCAGTTGTCATTAATAGTGCAAGAGATCATTGAAAACCACCTTTTGAAGAACACCTAATAGGAGTTGAAGGCAACTACAAGGAAACATGGATTTATTCAATGTTAGGAGCATAAGCATTATAGGAGCAATTGAAATACGTGAAACTAGGCAAGTAGTTTGGAGCGAGCATACATGAGCTATGGAGCATGAAAAACTAGGAAAATGTGGAAGGAACGAGGTTCATAAAGCATTTGTAGAGGATTTTGAGTGTTAGCCAAATTTCTAATTTTGGTGCAAGGGCGCTATAAATTAGCGCCCTTACACCTTGAGGAACTGCATTTCAAGTAACGATGCTAAAAGTAGCGCTTTTACATGCTTGAAAAGACTTGGAAAGTTCAATGCTCAAGCAGTCATTTTTAGCACCTTGACATTTTCTGAAAGGTGATTTCGTGCACTAGCAGAAAAAAACCCTGCCCTCACATCTCTTGCTTGGGACAAACCTTTGCATGCAGAGGTGGTGAAAATCACCGCTTATGCATTAAGGAATACAAGGCTTTTGTAGGAGCGAAAATCATTGTTCCACATGTCGAAGTGGTGAAAATTACCGCCTCAACACATGTATATGAAAATCTTCATACATATATAAAAATGGTAAAAACCACCACTAAGATGTGTATGAACTCGAGAAAAAATCACAAGGCAATGAAAATATATGCCAATGCACTAGGGGGAGACATGAATTTGTTAGCGGTGATTTATACCACTCATACATCTCTAGCGTCTGGGGTAATACATAGGATATGGAAAAAAAAATTGATGCCCCTACACCTTGAAACAACTTCAAAGCATAAAGTTGTAAAAATTATTTGGGAGATAATGATACCTAAAAAGAAAACTAGGGAAAGAAACGCAAATGACAAGAATGTTTGCAAAAGGATATAAAAAGAACAAAAACCCTATGAAATGAACATACAAAGATAAATGCATTTCTTCAAATGAAAATGACGTGAAAAACATTCGTATAAAACCAAAAGATCAATATGGGAACAACAAAAACATTCAAACATTTAAGAGGAAATCAACAACATACCTATCAATGATAAGGTGGTGAACCCTAAAATGATGAAGAGACACAAAATGTGTAGATCTTTCAATGTAAGGGTTTTGACACAATCTAGGAGTTCCAATGTACTCACAAGAGGCAAAGGAGGATGGAATCAAAACTAAATGTGAAGAAATGAAGACAAAGGGACTTAAAAAGCTCTTAAAACATTATTAATGAAAAATCATTAATGAACACAAGGTTCATTAACTCCACACATGGGAAACTAGGTGGGAATATGTAAGGATAATGATTTTCACTACCCTGACATATTCAAAATTTGGAAAAACATAAAATGCAAAGGCAGTGAAAATCACCACTCATGCATTGAAAAACTTGAATAAGAAAGCACATGCAAAAGCACTAAAAAACAACACTCCAACATGTGAAGGGTGAGAGAGAAAGTGTAGTGGCACTGAAAATCAACGCCTCTACACTTAGAGAATTTTTTAAAAGTACTCATGTAGAGGCACTGAAAAATAACACCCTTGCATAGGAAAAAAAAATTCTAACTCCCAGAAATTGAAAAATGACAAAACATTCATTTTGAAGGTTTTTTGAGAAATGGCGAAAGACGAGTGCTTAAAGGGACGATTCGAGGCTCGAGACCACACATGAAGGAAAATTTAAATTCACCTCATTTTGCGTGCTTAGAGTGCACGAGCCTACGGAATGAAGCAATTTTGTAGGGGGTTATCCTGTGTTCATCAAGCACAGTTGGATTCGAGGATAACATAGCTTGCTTGAAATCTTCTTCTAGTTGAAATTATGTAAAATACCCTTATATTTATACATACTTTTAGAATTAACACCGAAATTCAAATAATTCAAGCTGACCTCGGATCTAGAAATGAAAATTATTAAAATCCCAACATAATTAAATTCAAAAAGGGGGTCCTTTTTAAGTCATGACCCATTCACCACCTAGGGTGAATGGTTCCTCGCACAAATTTCCAAGACCTTGCCTTCGAGGGGTGAAATGACATCAAAAACCCATGTGAAATATGTTGTGATGCCCAAATTTTATACTCTAAAAATAACCTAATGAATACACAATGACTTTACTAATTTTTGCAAATATTTTTTTTCTTTTCTTTGTTTACTTGAAAGACAATAACAACACAATTCTTTACTTACAACTATAGTCAATAAACACACTAGTTAGAAGCAAAGATAGAAATGATTTACCATTTTTAGCAATAGAGTCTGCTTACTTTGGGTCAGCTTAACATACCTCTTACATTCCATCATGTCAAAAATACTTCGCTCCCAATAACTATACCTGCAAGGACTACGTGGATTGGCATGCACATAAGATCAAAGATAGTTAGCACATGATTACTAGGACAAGCTATATAAATAAGTGGTAGTTTACAATATCAAGAGAAAATAACAAGTCACATACCAGAGTTAGAAAAATAGTCTTAGGGGCCCAACCTAATTCCTCGGGGGCTCATCACTTGATGGCCTTTCTTAGGTATATATTTTGCAGAGGCATGGTAGTTTGATAACATGAGTTTCTCCAACTCATTTGACTTATTCTCGCAAGGTGTAACCATTAGCTTTCAATGAAAGACACAACTTCATTCATACTTATAACACACCTTGTTACATGCTAAAAATTAAACCCTCTATTTAAAATAGAATTATGTGCATAAAAGTGGGTATGCAACCCCTTCTAGGGTCCATTTCCCCATACAGTTTCACAGTCAATTGCCACCCACTTAGATGAAGTTGAGGATCAAAAAACTTGTTAAGGGCATATTAACAATTATGAGGTTAGACTCAGTCTATGATAACTTATCTAAACCCAATCAGGCACACTACAATTGAATTCCAAGGCTTAATACTCAAAATAATGAGCACTCCTAAAATGGGCAATAAGGAACACATTAAAAATACATTTATCTCTTTCTAACATGTTATAAAACATAAAGAACAAAAGTAGCAACTTACTAAGTTTATGATCTGTTAACACAATTAAAATTGTAACAAATCACTAAATTCCTCAATGAATTCCATGGAATCAAAATAGCAACTATTGCAAATAAAGAACCCAAACCATTGGATTATAAAAGTTTCTCTACTCATGGTATGAAGTGACCAAACTAACATACTAAGTACACATCAACAATAAAACCACACCCCAAAAAAAAATAGTTGAATTTGCTATATCAACATTAACGAATATTAGCCAGGATTGAGTGAATCTCCATCCATTACTATTAAAGTGTGGGTGAAGATGAACATCAATTTACTCCTATAATTGAAGTTTCATGAATATCATACAACATGTCTAATCAAAATAATCACTATTCAAACTATGGGTTTATAAATTGATATTATTCAATACCAAAGGATATATATATATAGAATAAAAATTAAATTTCAATCTTGATATCTAAAATGTTATTGATTCCCTAGAAAGAAGGAAAGAAGGTAGTTAAAACGAACATCAAGAAGGGAGAGGAAACCAAAAAAAACAAATTTAACTCTAGAACACCCAAAGACATTATTTCTCAAAACAAAATCATTACTTCTACCATGACAAAAATTCCATAATGGTTATGGTGCACATACATTCATTGTTTATGCAAAAGAGATAATTTAGCACAAAGCTAAAAATGCTCATTTTTACTATTTTCTTGTCATCCAAAACCTACATATTCGTGTCCCATTTCATCTTGCACATACTCTAATATTAAAGAAATTGTCTCATTTCATCTTGCACATACTCTAATATTAAAGAAATTGTCTAATGACTAGATTCATACCAAGAAGTACAAAACCAAATCTATTTTTAAATTAGTAACATAGAAAAATCATACAAAATTTTCAGCAAGAAAAATGAAGTGCATTAGTTCCCAAAGACATGGAATTTTCTTTGGATATCTAAAGAACAACACTAAGAAATTGCCATTTAGAATTAGTGAGTTACCATTTCAATTTTGTTTTGAATCTATGTTTTAAAGAGAAACTTGAGATAATTCAATTGAGTGTGAAATGATTAAATATTTTCTATTAAGTCATCTACATTCCAAAAAAAAAAAAATTGCATGACACCAGAGCTAACATAAAAATAAATTATCAAATTTATTCAATATTATCGATATATATCATTACATACATATTTCAACTATTATTTATTATTTACATATGTAAAAGTAAATAAATAATAAATATCACTAAAATTATTAAAATAATGAAATATCATATGCAAATAAATGGGTATCATTTGTTTCATATAAATGTATTTTTTTTATTATAGGAAAAAAAAAACAAAAGAAAGATTATAGAAATTCTAGTAATTCCTAATTTTTTATTTATTTTTCTTAAAATATCTTTTTTTAAATTAATATAACCCCTTGAAACGGAATGGGAATATATTCCCCCACTTTCCTTTAACATGAGAAATATAACGATGAACTTAAATGTTAAAGGTAGCTCATTATGAGGGGTTCGCACGCAGCCCTAAAAGGGAATTTTCAACGCTTGTCCCACATGGCATTAATCTCATACATGAAAAGTTCTTTGTTGATTTACTTTATTTTTTCGCATGGTATGCTTTAACTTAAAGCTTCCACATAAATCTTTTAACTCAAATACTTGTAAACGTTCCACGATTTAGAAGTGACTTTTGCATTTTACATGCTATTTTTTTTTTTAAAGTTTTTTATATGATGGGAATCAAATGAAAAACCCTAACCCTAGGAACTGGTAAAAAAAAAATGAAGAGTCATGGAGGCAGCTGGTAAATACAAGTTTATACAGAGTTAAAATTCTCTGGATTTATTTTCTCTTTTCATTGATTGTTATATCAACTATAAATATTTGTAGGAATAATAATGATTAAAGAATCCATAGATATAGTATAAATACTAATGAGAAAACATTTTGATAACCATGGTAATTATAATAACACATTGTTTTAATTTATAAAATATATTGATTAAGAATCCAAAGGTAGGGAATAATAATTCCATTAACGCCTAAACTCTTTTTTATTCTAGTTCTTCAAAAAAAGTGTGGATATGAATTTTATATTTTTATTATAGATAAGAAATATCAACATTAGTGTTCTCAAGGACATAAAATTAAATAAAATAACTTATCAAAAGAAATTAATCAATTTAAAACGTGGATATAAGAGAATCTCAAATCACATTTATAAAAAAACGTAGATATATACAAGTATCAAATTACTCCTATCGAGTTTCCCCAAATTGCAAAATACTATCAAAACCAAAAAAAATAAAAATAAACTATAGAAACCCAAACACCATTTTCTAGACAACTAAAACCCAAATCTCCTTATATGACCACAAATGCAAGTGCAATGAAAATTTGTAAAACGTAAGAACATGGAAAATCATATCTACCTTTTTTCTATCTGACACATGTAGGCTTGGACAGAGGAAAAATTAATTTGTAAACCTCCCTTTGGCAGTAGGAGTTGATACCGATTAGGCACAATGTATAACATGAAGCCTCTATAGCTAATTGCTCCTCAACATAGCATAATATTAAGATTGCTTAATGATTAATTAAGCATTAAATCCACAAACAACATGATGTATACATGTGAATTTCCTTAGAACTTAGAGAGACTCTTCGCCCTTGTGAAAGTGAGTATATGAACCTGGTAGGAATATGATAACATACTAATTTTTTTGTTAACAAAATCAAGGTTATTTTAAAAAGGAAAGTAACCCTGTAATGCAAAAATATAAACTTTTAATTGGATTCTAAACGCGAAGATAATGCTATTAAATAAACATTTTGTTGCAACAGCCAACATGCTTGCAATAAGAACTACACCAAACATACAGGTGATCCCACAATACTAGTTTATAATTTTTGGCCAATCTAGACACTGAAATATTTGTTTCTAACTAAATCTTTACTTTCGGGCACCTATAGCAGCTAAACCATGAGGAATTTGAAGATGATGCAAACTAATGGTTTGTGAAATTTTGTCTATAGATTCTAAATATATTTTTTTCAAAAATTTTGGAATCAGATTGCACCTTTTTTCCATTTTCTTCAAAAACTAGTTTTTTCATAAAACAACATTTTTAAGGAATGGCGCTCATCGTATAATGTATAACTCTTTTTCCATAAAGAATAAAATTCTAATTCTTTCGAATTTAGATTTATAAATTTGATATCTAATGCTTCCAATTGGTTAAATAGTTTTTTATTGAATATTTTTTCTTTAATCAAGTTTCAAAGTAAAACCAATTACAATTCAGACATAGGCGGACCATATAACGTGTAACTTTTTTTGTATGTATTGAAATTCAAATTTTTTTTTGTTGCATCAAGGACTTCAATATCTGGTGCACTCATATTTTTCAAATTTTTTTTGATAATCTACTATTTTTCCATATGTGCAGAATAGAGAGCTTAATTTTTGGTGAAAAACCTATTTTTAATCAAAACTAAAAAAACAAATACATAATAAAACCAAAACATATTAAAATTATAGTCATTGGATAGCTCATTTTGAGGACTACCTGATTCCAGTTGGGTATGTGAGGTCTCCTCCATTTTCATCCTCAACTCGAGCTTCAAAGGGAAAAAATTCTCTTTTTTTTTGGTTCCAGAGAGCAGAAAGGTGGGAAAAGGGGGGTTCGCTTGAACGAGGGGGGTTCGAGCGAACCCCCTTTCAAAAAGGGGTTTTCATTGTTTTTCTTTGCGAGATGGTGGGAACTTGAATTGAATGGGTTCACTCGAATCCAAGTTCTAGAGAACCCTCTTTTGGTTCATTCAAACCTATTAGTTCGCTTGAACCCCAAAAATAATTTTTTTTGGCATGGAGTCATTTTTTTCAACTTTTCCTTCCTCACTCCAATTGTAAACCACTTTTGTGGGTTCACCCATACATTTCAAGATTAGATATAGGGTAAGTGCAGGATCATGATGGGCCAAAAAGTGGCAATATGATGGGTATGTGGCTGATGACTATTGTTTTACCCAAAATTGATAAAATGAAAAGGGTTTTTAAAGGAGATTCTTAGCTTTCCAACTATATGAATTATTCTTTACTTTGAATTTAATAAGTAATTATTATTCATTTTCTATTCAAATTATCACTAAAGTCCTGATTGATAGGCTGATTGAAAAACATCTATAGCTTTCAAATAGTATCACATTTTTTGAATCCAAAACATGCATCACATTCTAATCTTTGCATACTATAGGATTAAAAAAAGAAAAATTGAATTTCATGAAGTTTTGACCAAGTTAAGGTGGTCAGACATACGAGTTTCTATATTTTTAAAAAAGTTGTAATAAAAAATTCATAATTAATTATTTACATGGAAAAAAATTACAAAAAAATATGCATCACATCGGGGCATGAGTCCTCTACTTATATCTAAAATCTTATAAATTGTTTTTATCATTTTATTATGGTTAAGGTGGTCAGATAGACACCTACTTCTTATTTTTTCCCTGAAATTTAAGTACCACTCCATTGAAATTTCAAATTTTCACCAAATAGATTTTTTTTTAACAAACCTAGTAGTTTAGAAACTATATTCAATTTTCTACAGATTCTATTCTTACAAATTTTTGAAATAATATAGATAACTTATTCAAATTTTAATGTGAAGTTTCCTAACTCTATTTTTTCTGAATTTTTTGCCACTTAAGGGCCTAATTTTTCCATTATGATCCTGCACATACCCTATACCAAAAAACCAAAGAACTTTGGCCTTGATAATGTTTGATGGTTTTCCTAAAAAAATAGCATCCATTGAAAACACGGCAAGTGACTTACCTCAGAATTCTGCACAAATTGTTCTTGAATCCACAACCTTCACCAACATACAGTTTGCTTGCCAAAAATGGGAGCAGGTATAAAAATAGAGCTCCCCCACCTTTTTTAATATCCAGCCTGTGTATGCAAAAAATGGTTGGTTTGGAATAGGTATGTCCATTCATCCAAGCAAAACAAAAAGGGGGAAATTTTTTTTGTTAGTTGTTGGGATTGCAAGTGCTCTGGTAGACATGTACACAAAAATGGGGAAACATAGACTAGGTGTGTGGGTTGTTTCTTAAAATGCTTGAGAGAAATGTCGTCTCCTATATTTTTTTGTAGCGATTACAAGGTAGGCATCCAAAAATATGAATTTATTGAAAAGGTTTTAGAAACTTTCAAGAAAATGCAATTGACAGGTGTAAATACAGGCTGCCCTACCTTTGCCAGTAGCCTCCTTGCCTGGTAGACACATATGAAAAATGTGAAAGCAAAGACAAGGAAATTGCACTATCACAGAATGCCTCCGAGAAGATGTGGTTGTTGGGTTCAGTGAAGCCCAAATATTCTTATTATAACGACAATTTCTCTCACACTCGAAACAAAATTTTTGCATGTATTTCCTAATTTAGAAGTTGATCGTTTTGGTGCATTTTTTCCATTTTGGAGATGAGACTGAATTATAAAGTTGTTGCTTCTTGAATATATTATTGTATTGAGAATTAATAAAAAAGATTCCCTTGTTGAAAGTGGATGTAGTCTTTTAAGATGAACCACTATAAATCTTGGTGTTTCTCTGTTTGTGTTTGGTTTTACAATTTTGTTTTAATTTTCTATTTTTATTTTCAAATTGTCTGCAATTATTTTCAACAATTGGTATAAGATCCATGGAGAAGTATTGAGCAGATGGAAAATGATTGGGTGTTTGATTCTAGAGCTATGGATGAAGCAGATATGGAAGAGAGTCCCAACTAGGATGATTAGGTTCAAGCTCTCATCTCATGTGTCATCACCATGAAGAGAGTCATGATGAAGTGGGAGCTATTCATCATATTTTTTTGGATGAATTAAATGATGAAGTTGATTCTATTATTGAGGAGTTTCTTGGCATGATGGAATCAAAAAGTGACATGGAGCAGATGTAAGAAATCATTCTTGGGAAGAGGAAGAGTTCCAACAAGATGTTGTAGATTTAAACACAATGTGTTTAAGGAATGGTTATAGTACTCTTTCTGTAGGGAAAAGGTTAGTGATGGGCAAGGTCTTTGATGTCACAACTTGCATCATTTAGTCAATTATTTATTCAACCAGGTGTGTCTCAGAGATATATGTGATAAGTTTGGTTGTCGTGGATTTTTGGGGGTTTTTCACTATAAACAATGACTTCAGGTATCGATTTAGCTCCTTTAGGAGCTCTTCAAGAGCTCTCAGGCGCTGAACTGCAGCGACTAATTCCTAACAATTAATTCTATCTTATTTCCTAGACTAAAGTTCTGTTGACTTATTTCTGACTTCATTGGACTTGATTGAGACCGATTCATGGAGAAGACTAACATTTACTTTAATTCTTAATTTAAAATATGAAACCCAAATTAATTCTATTTTTCTTTAAAAGAAATCTATCTTAAGATTTGTTGGAAATTAAATGTTATTTTAAGAACAAAAATGAACTACAAGGAAATGGAAATTAATCTAGAAAACATAAACACTAATTTCCATGAAAAGATTTCCAACAAATTCAATTCCATCTTTCCATAAGTTCCCATCATTTCTTCTAATTAAACTTAATAAATAATTACCAAACTTAATTACTTTGAACAACATCTAAATCTGATTAATCTAATAAATGTTATAATGATTCTAACAACTTAATCTAACCATGATAAACTAAATTCAAAAGCAATTCAAACAGAAGTAACTATCCAGATTTATCATCCAATAAATGAAAATGATTTAACGACTTATCATTCCAGAATTAACATCTAACACTTCAGATTTAATATCAATGAATAGAAATAGCATAACTTAGTAAAATACCAACACAATATCGATCCCTTTGGTTGAGCGAGCCCTACTCTTCCTCAAGTAAGATCCCTTAACATAGTGATTGAGTTAACTTCTTCCTTTCATTCAATTTGATCAAAGTGGGACACAGAACAAAGTATTGCCATCGATTATAGAATACTGATTGAAAATTATCTAACTCCTATTTAAAACGGAAACATGGATATTTATAAACATATCCTTAATGAATTTACAACATGGTGATTAGCTTCCAAGATTCAAGGCATCTAACTAAAGATTAAAAAGAAACTAAAGCAAAACTAAAATAGGACTAAAAGTAGGACATAGAGAAATATGTCAGATTGGTGCTAGAAGTAGAAGTTCCATCACCGACTACAAAGAAGCTTATTTGGACTTGAGTGACTCATCATCTAGTTGATCCCATCAAATGGTGTGACTATTTCCCTTGATTAAATAGAGAGTTTAACCACATCATCAATGTTTAAAATACCCTGTTCAAAACCTTTAGGAAAAGGATAACAATTATGGTAGTAAGAGATCAACGTAGCATAATTATCTCATTAATATCATCATAAAGTAACATAATCTAACATAAATCATTACTTCAAATATATCCACTAATTTTTCTAAACATAAAACAAAATAAGTAAATATGTTAAGCTATAATCTACCACCTGTCATGTCAATTAACAAAAATAATGTCTTTTAAACATAAAATGAAAGTATTTTGAATCTCTCATCATTTTCTTCCCCACTTGTTCTAAACCATGTCCTCATGGTTCCTCATCAAGAATTATGGTAGTCTCCTTTTCCTTGTTTAGTGCCTCCATCCAAATGCAACAGTCAAACACTCCTTCCCTATATTGGTGTGGCAATCTGCTATTGATTGCAAAGCCATAGTTTTGTCTCATATTTTCAAATCATGATCTTAACACTCCCTCAAGTATATTGGCTGATTCTTTGAGCTTTGAAGTGGGCATAATGATAATCAACATTCTGAACCTCATGCCAACCCAAAATTATTTTTGCTACTCAATCAAAGTGATCACATGTCTGATTCTTATCAAACTCCATCTGATATTGTTCAAACTTATTGGTTCTCATCTTCTGATTGACTCAGGAATGAGTTGATATCTTTCCTCACAAGATTGTATTACCAATTATGGGAGAAGTGTTCCCTCAATATTCTGGAATGCAGAAATACTACTGAGCAAGTTTGAAACATAAGAGGATTAATGTGATTGAGCCTTACCACTAATCTTACTGCTTTGATATATTTCTCTGCATGAGGCATTTTGAGCCTCATTGGTAAGCCATACCTTCTCTGAGCCTCCTTATATTTTTCCATTCTACTTGACCATTCTATTTGATTCTGCATTAAGGAGACAAATGATCTGATTTACAACTCACCAACATAAACATTTAACATAGAGTCATCATTATCTCCCATTAAAAATCCATGCTGGAAAAACTCACACATTTGATTTTGAATGTCAGGGTGGCTATGAAAGTAATCTTGCAGAAAATCTCCATCCTTATGATAATCTAGGCTTCTCCCTAAGATTAATTGATTAAGCTTCCATTGTAGAAACCTTTCTCTAAGGAATAAAGCATAAACCCCTGTTGGTCTTCTCATGGAAATTATCACAGAACTTATTTTTGTTGCTTGCTCAAGTCTTCTTTCAATCTCATTTTTTTCTTCCTCTAACTTCTGCACTTGCTTTTTCAATTGTTTATTTTCCTCCTTAAATTTTAAGGCTACAAGGGAGAGATATCTAGGCTGGGAAAAAGGAGGAACATCTAATGGAATGGAAGGGATATCAAAGGGAATGGAAGGCAGAGCAAGGTAGCATGGTGGGGCCATAGAAGTGGAGGCTTCATGTGAATAAAACCACATAGATTGTTGTTTTAATTGCTCTTCCTTTTGTTGCAATTCTTCTTTTAATTTTGAAATTTCTTCAACATTTTCTATTGCTTGTACACTAGCTTGTTGTAGGGCATCTTCAGTTTTATTCAATTGCTCTCTATATCTTGCTTCATATTGTTCAATTTTCCTTTCCATTTCATGAGTTTTGCTGAAGGATTGTTGCAATTCTTCTTCTTTTCTTCTCAATTTCTCTTCAAGGAATTGCATGTTTTTCCTTTATTGCTCTAATTCAACTTCTAATCGAGACATTTTCATAGCCCTTAACAATTCCTCAATCTCTAATTCCTCTTCATTCAATTTTTCATGAATTTATTCTTCTTCAATTAATGGTTCTTTTCCTTTTCTTTTCTCATAATGTGGAGAAGGTGTAGGGGATCTCATGGTCTCCTCTTGTTCAAAATCCTCTAATTCTTCTTGCTCTTCAAATTGTGCCTCATAATCTTTGAAATAGTCATGGATTTCAAAAATAGGGGTTCTTTTAGGAGTTGGCATTGGGCCTTCAGGGGGACTTTGAGGCTACTCAGAAGAATGTACTAGTGTACGGGTTTCTTCATGGCCTTCAATAGTTTCTATTGGGCTTTATGAAACAGGGGTTTGAATTATAGGGGTCTCTTCAAGGGTGGAAACAATGGTCTCAACATGGCTAGGGCTTTCTTCATGTACTTCTTTCTTTCTTTTTTTGGAACTAGTACGGGTTACCCTTGAGGATTCTTGTAATTTTATTTTTCCCCTCTTCTTGGAAGATTCTCTTTTCTCATTCCTTGAATTTTTAGCTGCGGTTCCCCTTGTGGGTTTCCCTTTTTTCTTTTCTATGGGTGCAGACAAAAATTAAAACTAGCCTTGTTTCCTAGATTCTTTCTTTAAGAAATGGTGCTTAATTATCAAATGAATCAACCCCTGGTATTTTATGGACGATTCCCCTCTAGACTTTACTCTTAAAATCATGGAAGCAATTTGTTGGAACAAAAATGCTACAAATTTATTCTAGCAGAGGGTTTTGTCTGTCCATACCTTAAATGTATCAAAAGTCACATTCTCGATCCTAATATAGTATTGTACTGCTCTTCACAAGTGAAGAATTTCATAAGCCATGTTGCAACAGTCGTCTAAGGCTCGTCCAAACTTTGGCGATAAATTCCATGTTGGTATCTCTTATGCATCAGAATTTATGGCCTCCTTTCTAGCTCTTGGTGAAATGCATCGACCAATTTCTCAAATTTGACTCGGCCCTTATTAACTGGTTTTCCTTCAGCTAGAATTCCAGAAATTTCACTTATTATTTTTGGAGTGACCTCAATGATTTCACCCCTTACTCTGGTGACATTCACATGAAAATTTCTCACAAATTCTTCAATCATTTCTGGCTGAAAACCTTCATATTGCATTACAAAATCCAGCCATCCAACTTCTGCGAACAATCTTTTGGTTTCTGAATCAAGAGTGAAATTTTCTAGCTCAGCATTCCTCTTATTCCCCATCTTTGTCTGTCAACAATGGCAGACTGAATTACCTAACAAAATTTGGAATGATTTTTCCTTGTTTTTGGAGCAGCCATTTTGAAAATGACATGAGGTGCCATTAATTTTCTACATTAATTTCCATTACTACTCCGAACAATACGCATGCCACAAAATGAAGTTTGCAATTTTAATTCACAAGGTTGTCGGCATCTTTTACACATGTCAACATGAACTTGGGAAGATTTTTGAAAAGACAACGAATCATAACAAGATCCGTTATTATTACTGACATCATCCAATATTATATCATTCCTTACATCAACCATCCTACCACTTTTTTAAATGATTAAAAGTCATTTATTATCATCATTAATAACAATATGGCAGAGATGCCTAGATTTATAAATATTTACCTATTTTACATTAGTCTAACTACCTAAGAAAATAATATTTGAAAATAATATTCATATTAAATGCGCACCTCAATTTATTTTGAGCCTTTGAGTTCTTCAAGAGCCTTTAGGAATTCTTTAGGAGCCTTTAGGAGCTCTCAGAAGCTTTGGAACTTTACGAGTCATTAGGAGCCATCGAGTGAAATAGAGTCTTTAGAGTCTTCACCCTTCATGAGCCTTCAAGAGCTTTTGGGAGCTCTCCAGGAGCCTTCAAGAGCTATCGAGCCAAACAGAGTCTACAAAGTCTTCAGTCTTCAGGATCTTTAGGAGCCTTCAAGAGCTTTTTGGGAGCTCTTTAGGATCCTTCAAGAGCTTTCAGGAGTTAACTTAGATACACTGCCATTTTTTGGTTTCCATTCATCATCATTTATTTATTTATTTTTTGAAAGAAAACTGCCTTATACTGGTTTTCAATTTACTTCCCTTTTTTACAAGGAAAACCGCCATTTGTTGGCTTTCAATTTACCTTGTTTATTCATGCCTTCTTTAAAGGTTCAAAGATCTTCTCTCATGGAAGAAATTTCTTCCATGAGAAAATGTTCAGTTATGTGTTGCAGATCATCTGGAAATTCCTCCTTTGTTGTTGGCTTATGATATGTCTTTAGTTGATGACCGCTAACTAGCATGACTCTCTTTTCTCCATCAATTGGAACCAATTGGACAACTCCATTTTCAAATACTTCTTCTATCTCATAGGGTCCTAACCATCTGGTATGGAATTTCCCTTTAAACTCTTCAAATTTTGAGTCAAATAAACAATTCCCAATCTCCTTCTTTGAACTATTTGGACACAATCTACTTATCATTCCATTCCTTCCTTTACTTTTGAATCACCTCTATATGTTGAAGTGCCTCCATTCTCATTTCATCGAGTCTTTTGAGCTGCAAAATACTACTTTTCTCATATTTAGGTAAATCAATTGCAATTTCTACTATTTTTTTCAATGTTTTAAATTCAGAT
This sequence comes from Sequoia sempervirens, assembly GCA_007258455.2. Lineage (NCBI taxonomy): Eukaryota > Viridiplantae > Streptophyta > Pinopsida > Cupressales > Cupressaceae > Sequoia > Sequoia sempervirens. The sequence goes on along the minus strand of VDFB02075321.1, from coordinate 240,321,433 downwards.
TCTATTGGCATGACTGGTTTTTTCCCATACACAAGTTCATATGGAGAAAATCCAGTTGTTGTTTTCCATGTGGTATTATAGGCCCATACTACTTCATCCAACCTATCTACCTAGTCTGTTTTCCTTAATGAAACTATTTTTGTTGGGATATTCTCTAATTCTCTATTAGTCACTTTCACTTGTCCATTCTCCTAAGGGTGATATGGTGAAGATTTTCTATGATTCATCTGGTATTTCTGCAAAAATACTTCCATCATTATTGAGACAAACTGTGGTACTTGGTCTGAAACAAGTTCTCTGGGTGCACCAAATCTTTGAAGAATTTTCTTGTACAGAAAATATGTAACTTTATCTTTAGTTACTATTGGTAATGCTTTCACCTCAGCCCATTTTGTTTCATAATTAGTACAAACAAGGATGTAACATTTCCCTTTTGAAGGTGGATCGACAGGTCCCACAAAATCGATGCCCCATTTTTCAAATGGTTCTAGAGCTATTTGTGGCTTAAACGAATTCTCCATGGTTGGTGTGGGTCTTCCCATCCTCTGGCATTCATCACAGTGTTTGAAAAAGAATGAAACATCATTTGTCATTAATGGCCAAAAGTAGCCAACTCGTAATATTTTGTGAACTGTTCTCACTACTGAATAGTGTCCTCCTTCAGGTTTCATGATGGCAGGTGTGTACTACATCATAAACATCTAACTCAACTACACATCTGCATAAAACATGGTCAAGACATAATTTAAATAAAAGACCATTAATCCATTGAAATCTAGAACTTTCAAAAATTAACCTCTTTTTTTGTTTCTGACTGAAGTGACTTGGACATTTCCTTGTTACAAGGTAATTTTCAAAATAAGGAAACCATGGTGGATGAATTGATACAAAAAATAGATGTTCATCTGGAAATGTATCATCCATTGGTTCTTGATTATCCTGTGAAACAATTCTGGAAAGAAAGTCAACAACAACATTGTCTTTTCCAGGCTTATCAATGATAGTCACATCAAATTCCTACAATAATAGTAACCATCTGATAATGCATCCACCTACTACATCCTTGATCATTAAATATCTAATTGCAGCATGGTCTATATGTACGTTGTAAGCGTAGGAATGAGTTAAACAATCTAAACATGCTTCTACACCTCTAAATAAGAAATTGCATCTAAGATTTAAGAAATTTAAACTAATTTAAACTAGAAATCTTTAGAAATTTTTCCTATTGCTCTCTAACTCTAAAGATCTCTCTAATATACTTTGCCCTCAGATTTTAGAAGCTAATTAGACTATTGAAATGACATTTAGAGAATGAAAATTAAACTATTCTATTCCTATATGATTTAAATATGCAACTAAAATGATTCTACAGCAAAGCTTCTGAGAAGAAAACTACTATAGACTACCATAATTAAATGAATTAAGATGCTGGATGGATGTTGAGTGAATGTTGAATGCTTTAATGTTGGATGAATGCTGGATGCTTGGAAAACCTACAGAGTAAGATTGTAAAAGTTGGGATCCATTTCTTGTAGCCAAAGAGCTGTATTTATAGCTTTCACAGCAGCACATTTGCACAGGGATAGGGATAAGAGGCTGGGATTCAATATGGAGAATTGAATGGCATGGGATGAGAAGATGGAGTTGATCATGGAGGATTGTTTCTCCCCATGAAAACACCAGGCAAGATGAGAGGGAAGGTGGTTGAGAGGACTTCATGCAGGTTTGTCCCTGAAGCTCTTCCCGTGAATGACAGTAGAATTAATTAAATTTTGAAAATTTAATTTTATTGGTGAGTGAATAGTGGTAAATGATTTTATGCATAAATTTAAATAATTTAAATTTATTTAAATTTAGCAAAAGAGGATTGAATAATTTAATAAATCAAACTATAGGGTTTGTTTATTAAATTAAAACAAAAGGAAAATGATAATTAAATAAAAGATTTTAGGATATCTTTATTTAATTAAGAAGAAATGTGATGAGGTAATTAAATAACACAAATTATTTAAGTTGTGTATTTAATTTTAAGATAGAAGTATAAAAGAAGTAATAATGATAATAATTAAATAAAACAAAGTTTTTAATTTTGTTTATTTAATTAAGAGAGAAGTAATATGATGAAATAGAAGAATTAATAATGAACTTAATATAAATAAATATTTCTATTTATTTATTAAGTAGATGAATTTAAGATTAATTAATCAAATAAGTCGATTTAATTAATTAGATTCTCGGACCATTTTAGGTGTCTACATTTTTCCCTCTTTGAAGTGATGTGTTTACGCATTGCTTCAAAGAATGATTTTGCCTCAAGATTTGACTAAAAGTTTAAAATATGCCCCTGATTTGCCCCGATGTTGAATTTTGAAATGATAGCGATATATGCCCCCACGGGAGATAAATTGATGAATTTTGGATTTTTTTATGATTTTTCAAAAATTGAATTTTTATGATGATTTGATGATGAATTGGTGAAGAAACAATTTATCTCCCGACAAAATTGTCCAAAAATGCCCCTGTGATAGATAAGAATTAATTCGTCAAAAGAAAAAATAAATAAATCCCATGAAAATCCCACAAAAATAACCTATAAAAGCTCAAAAGGTCATTTTTAAAAGTCATTTGTGCATTTGACTTTGACAATCTTGTGATAGAGACCCTCAGAGTGCTAGAGCCTCAGGATGCCGATCCCTTACCACACCCATCGACTCGAGCGTGTGCGACGTCACCAGTGTCCGGCCGATTATGAACCTCCGGTACGTACCCCAAATCCTCCTTGTGATTCGCACCCATACTTTTTAGGTCATTTTGCACGTGTTTTTATGTTTTAGCGCTCGGCAGACGCAGTTTAGCGCGTCTGTAATATGTTGTAGCGTGCCATAGTTTTAGCGCGCCAATCAAAATCTGTAGCGCGTCCATAGATTAGGGTAGCGCATCAGAGTTTTAGCGCGTAGGGTCAAATCTGCAGCGCTTCAATAGGATTTTGTGGCGCGCCATTAGAAATAGCGCTTTAAGTAGATTTTGTAGTGCGTCAGTGGGATCTTGTAGCGCTTGGAAGTATAGATTCACGAAAAATTATGCACTTTGATTTTTATTTCATCGATTTGTTGTTGATTCCATCTATTTTAGTTTGATCGTGACTAAATAAATGGTAAACGATCTCATGATGAGCGAGATCCATTGATTGATAATAATTACCCTCATGATAGGCGAGGAATAATTAAAATTTCTGAAGGAATGAACCTGATTGATAGATGAGGGTTCCTTCTTGATAAATTGATAGTTTGATAGGTAAAACATAATTTTTTTTGAAAATTTGATGACCTCCTGATGTTTGATATTCTGATTAAAGTGTTCTTTTTGCATGATAACAGGAGTAGTTAGATGTTATCCAAGTGCAAGAGCAGTTCCCCTGGCCTTTTGATATGATACCACGAATTTCAGCGGATGAGAGGCAGCATATTACCGATTGTGGTTTAGCCTCATTACTGGATATGCCCCATATTAGACTTAATAGGGGTCTACTGACAGCTTTAGCAGAGCGGTGGCATAGTGACCACAACACCTTCCACTTACCTATTGGCGAGATGACCGTGACGCCAGAGGATGTATGGCGTATTCTTCGCATTCCTTTTGTTGGGGAGATTGTTGTGCATGATTCAGAGGAGGTTGGTGGGGTAGAGTCTATGAGGAGAGTTTTTTAGGATCCCCATGTTGCGGGAGAGTGGGTTCCATGGGTGGAGATCTATGATTCATATGCTCCACTTCCTTCAGTTTTGGTCGGCTTTATTGGTGGATTCCTTTGTCCTGATAAGAGGTCAAAGGGTCTATCTCTTGGATGGGGTCAGGTATTAGAGGGTATGGTGGCCCACAAGATGAGATATGCTTGGGGCATGTGTATGCTTGCTCAGCTATATCATGATTTACATTGGATTGTGTACCTCGGAGGTAGCAGTTTATCGGCGGGAGCTACACTTCTTCAAGTATGGGCATGGGAGCATATTGTTGTTACGCGTCCTGTGTCGGTGTTATTGAGACCAGCAACGAGACCCTATGTGTTTCGCTACAGAGGCAGGCCTACCCAGCATATGATGGGTAAGCTAGATTATTGGAGACGGATCCTTGATGATGTGGAGACAGTGACCTGGCGTCCTTATTTGGATTGTCATGACTGGGATGAGGATGATATCGAGTTGGGATTTTTGGCCGATTCAATGTATTTGATCGGGAAGAGCCCCAGGATTTTGGAGCGATTCATGTTTTGTCACGTTTACAGGTAGTATGGGATTGTGCAGTGTATGCCACAGGGAGTAGCGCACTACGGACGATGACAGATAGATGCCAGTGATTGGGGTCCATGCTTGCCTTATGGGCACTTGTTGAGGGTTATCATGCTCTACAGCCATCAGCATGGGATATGCGATGAGACATTGTCGAGGCACCAGTTACTCCTGAGTATGGACAGTATTTGGCTCTGCACCCTCCTCCTCGTATTACCATTCCAAATGAGCCAGTACCAACACCAGCACCAGCACCAACAGTTGCAGGAGGTGGTCAGGTTGGTCAGAGACGGAGGAGAGAGGAGGATGTAGATGTGGACGTGGAGGGTAGCGAGGAGAGTGACAGTGATGAGAGTGATGATGACAGTGATGATAGGAGTGGTGATAGTAGTGATGATGATGGCGAAGATGGGGGGAGACCAAGCGTAGCAGGTACTTCAGAGCCATCATCTAGTGTGCCTCATAAGAGGCATGCAGTTGCTCCCTCTCTAGCAGAGCGATCAGAGGTTGCTGGTTTGCGTGTTGAGATTTTGACATTATAGGGACAGCTAGCACAGGTGCAGGGATTAGTGGCACAGACTCAGGCCCAGATGCAGGCACAGCTAGCTACTGCACAGACACAGATTACCTCTCTGATTGGTGAGAGAGATGAGGCCATACAAGCAGCAACGATAGCACAGTTGACCACTGCCCAGGCACAGATCACGACCTTGACTGCAGAGTGAGATACTGTCAGATAGGCAGCAGAGGTAGCACAGGCTACTACAGAGAGATTACAGAGAGTGGCAGATGGGACCTTTGTGGCAGATTACATGCGAGAGGCTATGCGGGAAGGTGCTGAGATTGAGTTTTACAGGAGCCGCTATCATGAGCTTTGCCCCCCAGAGCAGAGAGTCAGTTATGCCCAGTCTCGCTCAGAGAGGACTCGTTCGAGGACAGTGAGCAGAGGTGTGACACAGCCTCTCTCGAGAGATATGAGAGATCCCGGGACATCTGGTGGTGGTCATGATACTGGTGCGAGACCTACTCCTTCTAGTGTGAGTACCACTTGAGATCATTTGTGTACCCTTCGAGAGATATATATAGATATTTTTGATATGATGTTATTTTCATCCTTTTCAGACTTCATTGTATACTTGATACTTGATGAGATATATATGTGCAGCAGTTCGATTGATCTATGATGTGTTCTACATGATTTATGTGATGGATGCATTTTTAATTTTATGTTTTATGATGATTTATTATACTAGATTGTATAGATGCATTGATGATGATGTGATATGACATTGATGGTGTATTTCTTTTCTTAATGAAATGCAATGTATAATATATAAAATGAGACGTAAATGAATGATGTATGGATGTAATGCAATGTATGATATGAGATGTAAATGAATGATGTATAGATGAAAATGTAATATGTGAAATGAGATGTAAATGAATGATGTATGAGATGTAAATGAATGATGTATGCCATGAATGATGATTTTGCAATTATATGATAATGATAATTAAATGAGATGCAAATGAATGATGTATGGATGAAAATGTAATGTATGAAATGAGATGTAAATGAATGATGTATGGATGAAAATGTAATGTATGAAATGAGATGTAAATGAATGATGTATGGCATGAATGATGATTTTGCAATTATATGATAATGATAATGTGATGAGATGCAAATGAATGATAAATGTAATGAATGATGAAACATAACGTGCATATGATATCACGAAATGAGATGTTTATTGTGAAATTTATGATGAAATGAAGAAATGATTTTATATGCATGCCATTATGAAAATTGTATGTGTCAAGTATACTCAATCTTTAATAAGAAAAGATAACATTATTTGCAAATGATTCCTTGTAATTTGTGCAACCAATACTCTGCAGATGTATTATTATGAATGCAATCTATTTTTACCGTGCAAACCTATTTTATCAATGTAAACCTAAGTGTCATTTCAACAATCTTTTTATTTTGCTTTGTATCATCACTGAGCTTTTAAAATGTTGAAAGTGAATACAAGCATCAATGATATGAGATAGACCAATGATGACTTGATTATTTCTTTCATGATATTTGATATTGCAAGCGAACACAAGCATCGAGGTATAATTAAACCAAGACGACCTGAGCATTTCTTGCGTAAACAGACAAGAATTAATCATTTTCTTAAGTGAATCGGAATGTCATCCATGATACTTGGTAGAGCACTTCCCGCGACAATTCACAAAATAATAATGACTAATTCACAAACAGCAAACAAAGAAAAGTATCATTCTCCTTCCTTGCTTTTCTAGTTTAATACATCATCGAGTAGCTCCAAAGAAATGATAAGCAAATGATAAAAAGCACAATAATTCAAATTCTACTTAATGTATTTTCAAATCATTATTCAGATTAGATCATCGATGTTGAAATGTGTGTGCTAATGTTTGCATGATATTCTCAGATGTTAGACCAAATGATGTATCCTAAAGACCTATCCTAGGGGTCTCGGGGACTGATCAAAGATTAGTCTTGCCTACGTTATACACGTAGAGACCACGTAGTTTGACTGACACAGACTCCATTTTCCAACTGATGTAGACTCTATTTTTTGTGTTTTTGATTTTCTGATGTTTTTGGATTTTGATTTTCTGATGTTTTTGGATTTTGATTTTCTGATGTTTTTGGATTTTGGTTTTCTGATGTTTTTGGATTTTGATTTTTTGATGTTTTTGGATTTTGATTTTCTGATGTTTTTGGATTTTGGTTTTCTGATGTTTTTGGATTTTGATTTTCTGATGTTTTTGGATTTTGATGGATTTTCAGATGTTTTTGGATTTTGATGGATTTTCTAATGTTTTTGGATTTTGATTTTCTGATGTTTTTGGATTTTGATGGATTTTCTGATGTTTTTGGATTTTGATTTTCTGATGTTTTAAGATTTTGGTTTTCTGATGTTTTTGGATTTTGATGGATTTTCTGATGTTTTTGGATTTTGATTTTTTGGATTTTGATGGATTTTCTGATGTTTTTGGATTACATTTCAAGTATCGTCACTTGGTGTTGTCATGTTTGATTGCCTTTCCATTTAAGCTGAAAGTCCATTGTACCAAATAATAATAGGATGTTGCCCCCAAGCTAGGGTAAAACATGATATCCCTGCTATGACATGGATAGTGATAATGATTATCTCAAATGATAGATGGAAATGATATGAAAGGAAACAATCGTAACAAAATTGTACCTAATAGATAGAAGAGCTTGTGAAAATCACAAGTAGCGCCTGTTTGCTAGGTTTTCATCACTTGTTTTTATTGTGTCCTCTTTCTTTTTCTTTTTTTCTTTTTATTTTTATATATTTTTTTGTTTTTTGTTTTTCTGTCATCATGACGCTTGTTTGCCAGGTTTTCATCAAGACAACTTTATTGACCATGCACTAGGTATCCTCAAGTGTAGAATCGCCTGAGATGAATGTTGTTCATGGGTTCCTCCAACATATCTCCTTCTGGTGTAGACAGTCTGTATGCTCCTAATCCATAGACTGATATAATGACATAAGGCCCTATCCAGTTAGGTTCAAACTTTCCCTTCTTTTCTCTGTCTGCTTGATTTCTAGGGTTTTCCCGTAGGACCAAGTCTCTGATCTGGAAGACTCTAGGCTTGACCCTATGATTATAGTTCCTAGACATTCTTTGTTGATAGGCTGTCAAATGATTGATAGCTTGTTGTCGACGTTCATCAAGTAGCTCTAATTCTTGAAGTCTAGAGATCCTATAATCCTCATCCGAAATGAGTCCTTTTAGTGAAACTCGAAGGGATGTAATTTCTACCTCAATAGGTAATATTGCTTCTGATCCATAAACAAGAGCATATGGCGTAGCTTCTATTGGTGTTCTGATGCTAGTCTTGTAAGCCCAAAGAGTAGGGTTAAGCTGAACGTGCCAATCACACCCTACCTCATTTACAGTCTTCTTGAGAATCTTTAAGATTGTTTTGTTTGAAGCTTCTTCCTGTCCATTACCTTGAGGGTAATACGGGGTTGAAAAGCGATGTTGGATGTGGAACTTTTCATAGAACTCTTGGACGTCTTGGTTCTTGAAAGGCCTGCCATTATCTGTAATGATTGAAAGATGATATTTGCTTCCCAGTGATTGTGGTTAAGGGAACTGCCTCCACCCATTTTGTAAAATATTATATTGCGGTGATAATGAACTTATGTCCATTAGATGAAGATGGGTTAATTTTCCCTACCAAGTCCAACCCCCACTGACAGAAAGGCCATGTAGTTGTGAATGGATGGAGCTCCTATGCTGGTGCATGTATAAGATTGCCATGAATCTGACATTTTTGACATCTCTTGACAAACTTATAAGATTCTTGCTCCATGTGTGGCCATTAATACCCTAAACGAAGGAGTTTCTTGGCTAAAGATAATTCGCTTGAATGTGTGCCACAAATTCCTTCATGGACCTCATGTAAAGCAGAAGCGGATTCATTATGTTCTAAACAACGTAGAAGAGTACCATCTAGGCCCCGACGGTAAAGGACGTCAGCAATAATGGTATGTTTGGCGGATTGACGTATGAAGTTGCGCTTTTGGTTGCGAGAAAGATCTGGCGGTAAGATATTATCTTTTAGATAAGTATAAATGTCTCCATAAATGGAAGATTGGGCACTATCCAAAAGGCTTATGGTTTGGGATTTTGGATTTGCGTATGCAGGATTTGACACTTGTTCCACAATAAATTGATAACGATCTTGCGTTTCAGGCATTTGTAGAAGAGATGTTATTGTGGCCATGGCATCTGCTGCTTTATTCTCTAGTCTTGGTATCTGCTCAAATTTGATTTCTATGAAGTATTTTCTTAGATCATCTACCAGTCTCTTGTATAAAATCAGTGTGTCATCCTTAGTTTGGTAATCATTGTTGACTTGATAGATGATCAACTGAGAGTCTCCATACACCTGTAGTTCTACGATTTTCCAGTCAATGGCCACTTTAATTCCAAGAATTAAAGCTTCATATTCTACAACATTGTTAGTGCAACGGAAGGTAAGCCTGTAAGATCATGGAATTGTGTTCCCAAGAGGTGTGACAAATAAAATTCCTGCCCCTGATCCATGTTGTGTGTAGGATCCATCGAAGTAGAGTTGCCATGGTTGTGTTGTAACATTGAGGATATCCGCATCAGGAAATTCCATGGTCATAGGATGACTATCTACCAATGGAGCTTCTACCAATTGGTCGGCAATGACTTGTCCTTTGATAGCTCGCCTTTCAACATACTGAATATCAAACTCACTGAGGAGCATGACCCACTTTGCCAACCTTCCTATTAAAGCTGCCTTGCTCAGTAAATACTTGAGGGGATCAATTTTTGCAACGAGCTTGATAGTGTGAGTGAGCATATAGTGTCACAATTTTTGTGTTGCAAATACTACTGCTAAGCATGATTTTTCAATGAAGGTGTTGTTCACTTCATGTCCATTGAGTGTCCTGCTAATATAGTATATTGCTTGTTCCTTTCCTTCTCTATCCTCTTGTGCTAGCAAGGCTCCTAAAGAGATATTTGTTGTTGCGATATATAGCAACAATGGCTTGTCTTCAATTGGTGGTACCAAGATTGGTGGTGTCATCAAATAATGCTTGATTTGATTGAAAGTACTCTCACACTGTTCATCCCATTTAAAAGACACATTTTTATGCAAAAGATGGTTGAATGGATCACACTGATCTGCTAGTTGAGAGATGAATCTTCTGATGGACTGTAGTTGGCCTTGTAGAGATCTTAATGTACTGATATTCTTAGGAGGTGGCATTTCCACAATGGCTTTAACTTTTGTTGGATCTACTTCAATTCCTTTTGTAGAAACTATGTATCCAAGGAGTTTTGTTGATGTTACTCCAAAGGCATATTTCTTAGGATTTAATCTAACTTTAAATTTCTCCAACCTATCAAATATTTTGGCCAATATCTCTAGATGTCCTTCCCTGGTGTGAGACTTAGCTAAGATATCGTCCACATAGTCCTCCATGAAGGTGTGCATCATGTCATGGAAGATTGTTGTCATAGCTCGATGGTATGTAGCTCCTTCATTCTTTAACCCAAAAGGCATGACGTTCTAGCAAAAGGTGCCCCATGGACATGTAAATGCTGTCTTTTCTTGGTCTTCAGGAGCTATTTTGGTTTGATTGTATCCTGAAAATCCATCCATGAGTGATAGCATTTGATGGCCAGCTGTTAGATCTACAATCATGTCTATGTTTGGCAAAGGAAAATCATCCTTTGGACATGCTCTATTTAAATCCCAAAAATCTGTACATATTTTGATGGTGTGATCTAGCTTTGAAACAGGTACAATGTTGGATATCCATTCAGCATAATCAATAGATCTGATAAATCCAGCATCTAGTAGTTTCTTCAAATCATTTTTTACCAATAATGCAATATGTGGATGCATTTTTCTCAGTTTCTATTTTACTGGTTTAGTGCCAGCTAGTAAAGATAAGTGATGCATAATGAGATCTGTGTCTAAGCCTGGCATGTCAGAATATGACCAAGCAAAATTGATGCATCTTTCTTCAAAGAATTTGATAAAATGGATGCTTCCATTCTTCCTTTCTATGATGTGCCAATATCAATAGACTATGTGGGTTCTATCAATACTGATGATTTTTCATGGTAATGTTGTGGGAGGATGTCAAGCCTTCCATCCTTTGGTGCCTCAATGAGGTTTTCACCATTGGATGTGTTCTTTGTTTTTACTATTTTAGGATCAAATACTGCCATAGAATGGTTTTCACCATTAGGTCCATTATTTATTTTCATACTTTTGCAACTGAAGGGCTTGGCACCCTCCTGCCTAAAAGCATCATTAAAAGAAGTATTGATAGAACAAGTATCAGATTCCTCACAACAAAGGTAGTTAATAATAGCGGAGTCATTGTCAAAAACAGGGAGATTGATGGGGTGTTGGGGTTCCCACTCGATAAGCTCGGGATGTAGTAAAGGCAATGAATCATTAGATGGGTTGAGGTCAACGATTGTGAAAGCTCGGATGGAAATGTCGTCTAGGTTGTTAGTGGTTATGTCGAGGCCTACGAAGGTATTTTCTTCCACATCATTTATCTCAATCGATGTCTGTTCATCTTCACTTGAGTCATCGAAATTTTGTGTTTCAAAGACAATAGGATTAAAACTCGAGCTTTGACCCTCCTCACGTTTGGGGGTATACATTTTCATAACATCGATCTGAATATCTTCATAGGAAACATCTGATAAGTTGTCCCACTCATATTCATTTGAATCTATTTTAGAGTTATCTCTTATTTGAAGAATACGCTCCACAGTTTTATTGATGAGTTCTGCTCTTGCTTCTTCTGTGTATCCTAGTCCAGCTCTGCCATTTTGCTGAATTGTGAGAACTTGGATTGGCTCTTTTATACTTTGTTCCCCTCATTCAAGAGGTCCTTGTTCTGCTGCATATCCTAGTCCAATTTTATCTTTATTTTGGAGTGTGAGAGGTTGGATTGGTTCTGTTATGCCTTGTTTCCTTAACCCAAGAGGTCCCTGTCCTGAATATCCCATCTTCTCCAGAATAGTTTTTCCCTTTCCATACTGATTTGTTTCTATGATATTACTCGTGGAAGTGGAAGCTTCCTCATCCTTATAAAGCCAATTTAGAATAGCCTTATCTTCTGATTCTTCATCTAAGTTCCCTGCTTTTACAAATCTACCATCTAATGCCGTTGTAGATTGTGCTGAATTTTGGGTGATTATAGATGGCTGTCCATACGTTTGTAAGGAGGGTAACATCTATGATAGATGGAAAGAGTGTCCAACACCATATTCACTTATTCCTTCATCACTTATCTGTACTTTGTTAGTGAATTGGTGTGAGAGTAAAGCCATTTGTTCTTCAACATTTGAAGGGTTAGATTGTGCCACTTTGATCTCTTGTGATTTTTGTTATCTTGGAAGCCACTTTGATATGAAGCTTTGTTGTTTCTCACCATTAGATGAATCTGATGTGCTAACTTCTCTATTGTGAGGTATTAATGTGTCCTGAGATGTTTTCAATGTATGACAAGCTTGGGTGTCATTATAGTCTATTGTGATTGTTACCTCCTGTCCATTGATGGGAAATTTCAGGCACTGATGATAGGTGGAAGGTACTGCTTGCATATCATGAATCCAAGGACGTCCCAACAGTATGTTGTATGTCAGTTCCCTATCTAAGACTTGGCAAACCACTTTTTTGCAAATAGGTCCTACTTGAATGGGTAATATGATTAACCCTTTAGAGGACCTTTCTTCCTCATCATATCCTTTGATTGTGATTTTTCTTCTTGTATCAATGGCTTCATCTGAGTATCCTAGTGCATGAATCAAATTTAAGGTACAAATATTTAAACCAGCCCCTCCATCTATCAGGACATTCTTTACACGGTGTTTATGGATGAGGACTTCAATGTGAAGGGCGGAATTATGTGGATGGGTGAGTGATACATCATCATGTTCGGAAAATGAAAGGAAATGAGGTGCAGATAGATGTCCCACCATAGCTTGGAATTGACATACATCCAAATTGTTAGGTATCGTGGTTGATACAAGAGATTGCTCAAGAACCTCTTTGTGCGATGGGGAGATCTTTAAAAGTTCCAAGATGGATATTTGCGCTAGTATTTTATGTAATTGATCGATGAGATTATATTGATTAGAGGGAGGATCCATAGATGGGGATGATACTGATGCTCCTTTCAATATAACTTTGGATTGTGCCCTTGTTGTGACATTAACTGGTTGGTACTCTTGTTTCCATTTGAGTGTGATTACATTAATTTGGTTTTCAGATTTGTCCATATGTTGTACCAAATTTGTAGGTGTAATGTCATTGTTTCGATTGATTTGATTGTATAACTCTTCATCCTCCTTGGCAGCAGAAAGACAAAGGATCGTTGTGTCATAAACATAGCCAACATTCTTACCTTTGGTGTTTGCGGAAGAGGATTCTCCCTTCTGATAATTGGGTAGAGGATTTTTGAATGTTGTATGATCTTTGTTTGTTTGGTGTCCCTCTACGAATACTTTCTTTTGATCTATAAGGTCTTGTACCGCATGTTTTAACTGCCAACAATTTTCAGTCATGTGGCCTTTATTTTGATGGTAGTGACAGTAATGTGAGTCATTCCACCATGATGGTTTGACTTGAGGGTCCCAATTCCTAGCCTCTTGTACTTGAATAATTTTCTCATCTAAAAGTTCTTTGAGGACTGATTCCAATGATTCCCCTAATGGTGTGAATTTTTGTTTATTGGATGGTCGTTGGAATGATTGGGTTTTTGTTTCTCCATTGTTTTGATTATTTCCTTGAGCACTACTTTGTTTGACATTAAGATCATTGTTTTGTTTGTTTGTAGTGGTTGGCGTCAAGGTGAATACTGGTTTAGATGTGTGTGTATCGATCATGGTATCAGTATTCTTATTCTTTTGCCAAAATCTTGGCTTTTTGTTGTTGTTGTTAGAGGAATTGTTATTGTTTGAACCTTCAATGAAGTGTTTGATTGTTCCTCTTTTGATTAGAGCCTCTTCGATTTTGAACCCCTTTTCGATAACTTGTTCAAATGTAGATGGACATTGTAAGTCCAATCTGTAATTCATGTCATCCACTAAGTTATCAATGAACATCTCTATCTTCTCCTCTTCAGGAATAGATCTAGGGTATTTAGCAAATAGCCTTCTCCATCGTTGGAGAAAGGAAAGAAACTTTTCACCCTTTGTTTGTTTGGTGTTGTAGAGTTCTTTTAAGGTCACCCCATGTTGGATGTTGAATGAGAAGTGTGTTATGAACATATTGATCAGTTCTTCAAAAGATTGGATCCCGGGTTCCAATTTAGAAAACCACTCCATGCAAGTGTTTCCTAAGCTTCTTGGAAATAATCGTAGTAAGTAAGAGTCCTCATGTGCGAACTCTATGCTCATGGCTCAAAATTCTCGTACGTGATCAAATGGATCGGTTCTCCCATTGTATTTGTTGTATGTCGGGTATTCACAGTACCGTGGAAATGGTATCATGTTAATGCTTGGGTCGAATGGATAAGGGAAAATGTCTTGTAAGGAATATCTTTTTGTTGGCCCTTGTTGGATATTTTGGAACTGTAATTGTAATTGTTGGATTTGTTTTGTCAAAGCATCTATTTGATTTGGATTTTCCATACTAGTTGTCTGGGGTGTGGTTGTTTCCTTGAGTTGATTGACATCAAAGTCTTTAGGAAGCTTAGCACCTTTGTCAGCTAATAATAGAAGATACTTTTGCATATCTTGCTCTAGCATCTTTTCCATAAATTTATGGAAATGAGGGTCTTGTTGAACTTTCTCGATTTCTTCTGTAGTTATTTCTTTCTCTTGTGAATTAGTGAGAGGATCAGTGTTGCTATATCGTCCCCAAGGGTTTTCTTCAACCATGGCTGCTATTCTTTCATTTTCTTGTTGTTGTTGTCTTTGATATGCTGATCGTGTGAAAATAGGCATACAAACTTTTTACTCTAGACTCTGATCTGGGATTTTTGATTGGATAAGTGTCGAGGTTTTTGATTAAAAATCTGATTTAGTTGTGTCTAGTTTCGTGATGGAAGGATGATAAAATCCTTGATAGGGAAATTTTGACACAAAATCTCAAATTTAGTGATAAGGACACTTTGCAAGATGTTTCAAGATCTAGGCGTAATAGTAAAGTTTTCTTTTTGTATGATTCAAGTGTTTTGGACTATGAAAAAACTGTTTTGGACTGATGAAAACCTTGTTTTCGACATGGGAAAATTGACAAAGCGTCTTACTAACTCTCTATTTTTCTAACTTTCTAGAGCGCTAAAACATAGCTGGGACGCGCTATAACAGAGCAGTGACGCGCTAGAGCAAAGACCCAAAGCGCTAAAATAGACCAGTGATGCGCTATAACAGAGCAGTGATGCGCTAGAACAAAGAATTAAAGTGCTAAAACAGATCTGGTACGTGCTAGAACAGAAACCCAAAGCGCTAAAATAGAGCAGTGACACGCTATAACATAACCATGAGGTGTTAAGACAGAAAACTATCTTACTCTATGAAACTCACTTGGTCTGGTATCGTATTGTATGGCTGGTTGTGGGATGTATTCTGGACGAATTCTTTGACTGTGATTGTGGTGTTGCCTAAGAGCCCTTCTTTGATAAAATGCTTATGAATCTAAGGGAGCTACAGCATAGTCGTCCGTATAACCTCTAGAGAAATCGTGATATCTATGAATAAAAGTCCTATGTTGGAGTAGAACTTTCCTGCTTTGATATAAAAATCATTGCTTTCTCAGAAGTTGTTTGTATGTAAGTGTTTTCTTTGGCTTTTTGATTCGTTTGACAAGAGATTTCTTGACAAATTTGGTGGATATCCAATCTCAAACCATGAGAATTTCACAAGTGTTTTGATTTTGAAGATTTTTGTGATGATCTTATCTGAATTTAATGAAAGAAAACATAGTAAGCAAGAATAGAATGGTCTACTTTTAAAATCTTAGAATCTAAACAGATAGTGTATGTTCTTAAGAATCAAGCATGATTTTTTTTTTATTTTCACTAGTTTATAACAGATAAGACACTTTAGATAGACTCACTCCTAGAGACAAAAGGTCATCGTTATATACTTGAACAGCCCACAGCTTGGAATTGCGTCGACTCACATAGCCATGTCACCCCCTAGAGGGCGCCCGTGTTTTTGTCTTTTCTAGGTGCGTACTCAGAGTGACGGAAGTGGATACCGAATCGCCTGAGCAAACAGTCCTTGGCAATTATATGGTGAGTGCTTGAGGGTAGATTCTTCCCCACCCCTGCACTACCGAGTATTACAATGTTCGGGAACTGACAAGCATGCTTTCTATTTCTAGGTTCTTAGATAGGGTTTCGGTTCAGAGCAGCAAATGGATAAACTCCCTCGAGAGACCTCCCAATCTTTAGAACAAAGATTTTGAGGATGGTTATCCTGCACACTTTCATTGAAAGAGGGTTTCCCCAAATTCACATAAATTTTTATGTGGGTTGGAATACCATGGCTTTTGGCTGTCCCCACTCAGGTCGTTCTCGTAGGGTGAGTACTTTTTCCCACTACGGAAGGCCTGTCTAAAGGTTTTAAAAAGCTTTAAAAATGCATAAAGAAAAGTGAGTCTAGTATTCTGATGCACCCAGTAAAGGGGAGAGCATAAACCTATCACCCAATCACAACAAAGAAGTTTGTTCACTTTTAAAACCCAAATGACAAATTAGCTAATCTATATGGAGATATTGCTCCATAAAGCATGATGTTCAATTTTAATCCTACAAGAAAATGTGAAGTTTCTATCCTAGGATTGATCAATTTTTATCCATTTTCTATCCTAGGATTGATAAATTTTATCCATTTTCTATCCTAGGATTGGTAAATTTTAATCAAAAATAGACAAAAACAAAATCTGGCCGCGGATGCGTCGGATCCAGATTAAAAAAAATGATTTTTAAGACAAAGAGTCGAGGCACTGAAACAGTAGATCGACGCACTGAAATAGTGACGCGGCGCGCTGAAATAGTGACACGAAGTGCTACAACAGAAGACCAGTGTGCTAAAACAGACCACCGGCGCGCTACAAGATCCAGCAAAAAAAACATTATAGATCAAAAGAAAGTATTCGTAGAGGGACACCAAACAAACAAAGATCATACAACATTCAAAAATCCTCTACCCAATTATCAGAAGGGAGAATCCTCTTCCGCAAACACCAAAGGTAAGAATGTTGGCTATGTTTATGACACAATGATCCTTTGTCTTTCTGCTGCCAAGGAGGATGAACAGTTATACAATCAAATCAATCGAAACAATGACATTACACCTACAAATTTGGTACAACATATGGACAAATCTAAAAACCAAATTAATGTAATCACACTCAAAAGGAAACAAGTGTACCAACCAGTTAATGTCACAACAAGGGCACAATCCAAAGTTATATTGAAAGGAGCATCAATATCATTCCCATCTGTGGATCCTCCCTCTAATCAATATAATCTCATCGATCAATTACAGAAAATACTAGCGCAAATATCCATCTCGGAACTTTTAAAGATCTCCCCATTGCACAAAGAGGTTCTTGAGCAAGCTCTTGTATCAACCACGGTACCTAACAATTTGGATGTATGTCAATTCCAAGCTATGGTGGGACATCTATCTGCACCTCATTGCCTTTCATTTTCTGAACATGATGATGTATCACTCACCCATCCACATAATATGTGAATGGTTCTCCCCAAACAGGTCCTTTAATGATCGGAGAAGTTGTTAAAGCTATTTTGATTGTCTCAAAATATTTTTTACAATCTTCAATCCATACAAACTCTTCTTCTTTCTTGAGTAGTGTAAACAGTGGTGCTGCAATTTTACTAAATCCTTCTATAAACCTTCTGTAATACCCAACATGCCCAAGAAAACTTCGTACACCAGTTTGGTTCTTAGGGATCTCAATTTTTTGTACATGATCTCAACTTTCTTGGGATCAACCTTTATCCCCTCTCTTGAGAACATGTGGTGCCCCAAAACAATGCCCTTTGTCATCATAATGGAACTCTTTTCATGATTGAGTGATATTCTATGATCTTTACAATGTTTTAAAACCTTTCTAAGTTTTGTAATGCCTCATCAAATGTTTTAGCATGGACTATAAAGTCATCCGTATAAATCTCTACACATGAAGTGGTGAAATTTGCAAATATAGCAAGTATTTCTCTTTGAAATGTGGCTGGTGTAAATTACATAGTCCACATGGTAAGACTGTATATGCATATGTACCCCATGGATAGTTAAAGGTAATTTTTTTCTTGATCTTCAGGGGCTACTTAGATTTGGTTATATCCACTAAAACCATCAAGAAAAGAGAAGTAGTTGTTGCCTGCTAGGTTATCGAGTACCTGGTCGATGAATGGTAATGGAAAATGGTCTTTCTTTGTTGCTTTATTCAACTCTCGATAATCTATACACACATTCCATTTACCATTCTTCTTTGGGACTATAACTAGTGGTGAAACCCACTAACTATTAGAGATTGGGTATATGAACCCTACTTTGAGCAGGTTCTCTATTTCTTTTTTAACAATGTCACCAAGAACAAGATTGATATGCCTTTGTCCTTGTCTGATTGGTCTTACATCTTCTGTGTAAATGTGGTGACTACAAATTGAAGGATGGATTCCTCTCATATCAGTATACTCCCAAGAAAATTCTTCTATGTGTTTTTCTAAAATTCCCTTCAATTCTTTTTCTTGATTTGGGGATAGAGATGAATTTATATTGAGAGGTTTACCTCCAACTACTGTAATCTCTTTGGTGTCTTTGGTGGAATCAATGGATTTTTCAACAACTGTATTTAGAGGACAAGAGTGTTGTTCATGTAATTTTGTTTGAAAATATTCTTTCTCCATTTCTAAAGTAAACTCTTGTTCCTCACATTCTTGAACATGTTCAACTATAGTAACCATGGCTAACTCCACAATACCATCACCTTCTGATTCTAAATCTTCATCCACCCAAAGTTGGGTGTTTGGTCGAATTGATGGTTGTTCTGGTCGATAGAGTGACAATTCTTTCTATTTTTGACCATTTGATATGATCATCCTTCCAAATCTACAATCAATTAAAGTGGTAGTAGTAGCCAACCATGGTTTGCCTAAGATGATTGGATATCCAAAATCTTTCTTTCTTACTTTAAGAACCAAAAAGTCAACTAGATAATCCCATGTGTCAATGGTAACCATGATCTCTTCTATAATACCTTCTGGCTTTGTAGTAGATTGGTTAGCTAACCGTAAAATAGTTGTTGTTGGCTAAATAGTTGTCATGCCTAGCATTTGAACCGTATTAGATGTGAAAACATTTATGGAAACTCCTAAATCAATTAGGACATTGTTAACCTTCACTCCATTTATACTCAAAGTAATTACAGGACTTCCAAGATCATTATATTTCTAAGGAAGCAATCGCCCTGATAATACATTAGTTAGTTTTTTCCCTATTTCTATTTTGGGAGGTAGCTTCTTCTTTCTCCCTGGAGTTTTCATGCAAAGAGATTTGACTAACTAGTTTATCTCTAGTATGTCTTTAATTGCTTGCAACAATGTTATTTCAATGTTTATTTTCTTCAACTCTCGAAGAAGTTGAGAATCAACAACATTCATGTAGCTTGGTTGAGAATTTTCAGGAGTTAAATTTCTTCCTTCAATCTCTCAGGATGAGGTGCTTGATTGACATTTTGTTCCTCTTAAATTCTTGTGTTTCTGTTGAAGTGTCAATTTCTTCCCCATCTTCTTGAGCTTTTTTTGTGAGTTTAGACTGAACTGTTCAATTTCTCAATTGAATATTGTTAGCATCAATTATGTTCAAGTTAGGGGGAGTTGCATCATTACAGGTATTTATAGGATTTGCAACCGGTTGAGCTGGTAGTTGAGGCTGCTTTATCTGGTCATTAGTGGCATTAGGAGAATTTATTGTAGGGGTTATTTGTCCCTAGAGATGTTTTTTCCCTTGGTTTTTCCATGGTTAGAACTGTGTCTGGTTTTCTTGCCATAATGGTTGATTTCACTGCCACTGCGGCTGCTGATTAGCTTGCCATTGTGATTGGTTCCATAGCGGATTCATCCATTTAGGTTGTCCCTAGTGGTTGTGGCTGATAAGGGGGGAACCATTGGTTCTGGTTTTTCCAAGGGTTTTGATTCTAGTTTGATTGTGAACCATATTGTCTTTGATTTCCATTATACCCTATGTTTTGAGGTCTTTGCCCAACATAATTAAGCTCCTCTTCAACCATTGGTGGTTTCTTCAGCTTGCTTTTTATTCCAGCCAAAATATTGCAGGAACTTGTTGGGTGTGTTTTCTCACAAATCTCATAGATTTCAACTTGATTCAATGGACATTCTCTTACAAGGTTTTTTCCCCTACACTTGGAGCAATAAATAGAAAATGGTTCAGTGGTCTTCTTATCTCCTTGCATATTGAGATGAAGAAGTAATTCAGTCTTCATGTTTGCTAATTCATCCATTACTTTTGACACATCAATTGTATGAGCCTTGTTTCTTCTGGAGTTTCTAGTTCCTACCCTAGTTCTAGAGTAGTTTCTACATATCTCGACAATGTCTTCCAATGAAAGCTTGTTAATGTCTCCCTTTCCCATAAGATTCAAGGATTCTCTTGATTCATCATTAATTCCTCTCAAAATATTATTTTGCTAATTTCATTATCTAACCCATTAGTACACCTCTGATGCACAAATTGGAACCTATCAGCATAGTCTTCTAAATGTGTGTCCTCCATTTTCCTTATTCGAAACAATTCCTCCTTTCTATCCCTTACTATGCAGTAGTCTTGATACTTATCCAAGAGTTTAGTCTCGGGTATGTGCATGATCATGATGGGCCAAAAAGTGGCAATATGATGGGTATGTGGCTGACAACTATTTTTTTACCCAAAATTGATGAAACGAAAAGGGTTTTTAAAGGATATTCTCAGCTTTCCACATATATATATTATTCTTTACTTTGAATTTAATAAGTAACTATTATTCATTTTCTATTCAAATTACGACTAAAGTCCTAATTGATAGGTTGATTGAAAAACATCTAGATAGCTTTCAAACAGTATCACATTTTTTGAATCCAAAACATGTGTCACATTATATGCTTCACATACTATAGGATTAAAAAATGAAAAATTGAATTTCATGAAGTTTTGACCAAGTTAAGGTGGTCAGACATACGAGTTTTTATATTTTTAAAAAAGTTGTAATAAAAAAATCATAATTAATTATTTACTTGGAAACAAATTGCAAAAAAATATGCATCACATCGGGGCATGAGTCCTCTACTTATCTCTAAAATATTATAAATTTTTTTTATCATTTTATTGTGGTTAGGGTGGTCAAACAAACACCTACTTCTTATTTTTTCCAAATTTAAGTACCACGCATTGAAATTTTAAATTTTCACCAAATAGATTTTTTTTTTAAACAAACCTAGTAGTTTAGAAACTACATTCAATTTGCTACAAATTCTATTCTTACATATTTTTGAAATAATATAAATAACTTATTCAAATTTTTATGTCAAGTTTCCTAACTCTGATTTTTCTAAATTTTTTGCCACTTAAGGGCCTATTTTTTCCATGATGATCTTGCACATACCCTCTCCATTTGTTTCCAAGTTGCAATTGTTCCTATGCCTAATCCCATGAACCATTGTAAATTTGATTCTTTCAATCTAGAAGGAAATAACTTCAACTTTTGATTATCATTTTTGTAATCATAGGTCTAGCAAAAAATTTTGAACTAAAAAAGGAACTATTCAGGATCCTCAAATGGTTTTACTCTAAAGGTAGGCAAAACTGAAGGTGAGACATTTTTCATAGGAGGTTCACCAATCTATCTTTCAACATTAATAGGAAAAGAGAAGGTCCTATTGGCTGGTGGACATTCAGATTGTTTACCCATTTCTTCTTCTTGAAATGGATCTCTATTCTCTTCTTGATTGTCTATCTGTTGTTCTTGATTATCTTCTTGATTTTTGATCTGGTATTGTTGAATATCTTCCTGATCAAAATCAAGATTTCTTCAAAAATTAACGTTTTGTGGAAGAAACCTCCCTAGATGGTCTCTATTTTGTCTCATCCACAATTGAGGTTGATCTTCCTTATCAACACTAACACTTCACACTTAATAGACAAATCTTGTTTAATCCCCGACAATAGTGCCAAAAATGATGGGCAAGGTCGTTGATGTCACAACTTGCATCATTTAGTCAATTGTTTATCGAACCAAGTGTGTCTCAGAGCTATATGCGATAAGGATGGTTGTCACGGATTTTTTGGGGGGTTTGTACTATAAACAATGACTTCAAGTATCAATTTAGCTCCTTCAGGAGCTTTCAGGAGCTCTCAGGAGCTGAACTGCAACAACTAATTCCTAAACTAAAGTTTTGTTGAATTATTTATGACTTCATTCGACTTGATTGAGACCAATTCATGGAGAAGACTAACATTTACTTTAATTCTTAATTTAAAATATGAAACCCAAATTAATTCTATTTTTCTTTAAAAGAAATCTATCTTAAGATTTGTTGGAAATTAAATGTTATTTTAAGAACATAAATGAATTGCAAGGAAATGACAATTAGTCTTGAAAACATAAATGTACTAATTTCCATGAACAAATTTCCAACAACTTCAATTCCATCTTTCCATAAGTTCCCATCATTTCTTCTAATTAAACTTAATAAATAATTTCCAAACTTAATTACTTCAAACAACATCTAAATCTAATTAATCTAATAAACGTTATAATGATTCTAACAACTTAATCTAACCATGATAAACTAAATTCAAAAGTGATTCAAATAGAAGTAACTATCCAGATTTATCATCCAATAAATGAAAATGATTTAATGTCTTATCATTCCAGAATTAACATCTAACACTTCAGATTTAATATCAATGAATAGAAATAGCATAACACAAGATCGA
The DNA here is from genome assembly GCA_007258455.2 of Sequoia sempervirens. Classification (NCBI taxonomy): domain Eukaryota; kingdom Viridiplantae; phylum Streptophyta; class Pinopsida; order Cupressales; family Cupressaceae; genus Sequoia; species Sequoia sempervirens. The sequence goes on along the minus strand of VDFB02075321.1, from coordinate 240,298,589 downwards.
TCCCTTTGGTTGAGCAGGTCCTACTCTTCCTCAAGTAAGATCCCTTAACATAGTGATTGAGTTAACTTCTTGCTTTCATTCAATTTGATCAAAGTGGGACACAGAACAAAGTATTGCCATCGATTATAGAATACTGATTGAAAATTATCTAACTCCTATTTAAAACCAAAACATGGATATTTATAAACATATCCTTATTGAATTTACAACATGGTGATTAACTTCCAAGATTCAAGGCATCTAACTAAAGATTAAAACAAAACTAAAGCAAAACTAAAAAAGGACTAAAAGTAGGACATAGAGAAATATGTCAGATTGGCGTTGGAAGTATAAGTTCCATCACCGACTACAAAAAAGCTTATTTGGACTTGAGTAACTCATCATCTAGTTGGGCCCATCAAATGGCATGATTATTTCCCTTGATTAAACATAGAGTTTAACCACATCATCAATCTTTAAAATACCCTGTTCAAAACCCTTAGGAAAAGGATAAGAATTATGGTAGTAAAAATCAATGCAACATAATTATCTCATTAATATCATCATAAATTAATACATCTAACATAAACCATTACTTCAAATATATCCACTAATTTAGCTAAACATAAAGCAAAATAAGTAAATATGTTAATCTATAATCTACCACCTGTCATGTCAATTAACAAAAATAACAAGTCTTTTAAACATAAAATGAAAGTATTTTGAATATTTCATCAGTTAGATTTGATTTTCCAATGGAAGTAGGTGAATATCCTATCTATTTAGTTGTTGATCTTTCCATTGAAGTTCTTATGAGTGAAGATGATCCTAAGGAAGAGGTTGAGAATCAAGAGGAAAAAATGGTTTATGATAATCCATTATTCAAGATCAAGGAAGAAATGGTTTATGATAATCCACTATATGAATCCTAGGTGGATGATGATGTTGTCGAGGTTTGCTTCGAGAAGAGCATCGGCAACAATGATGAAATAAGAGATATGTGGAAAAAAATGAGGGTTTGGCTCAACACATTTGATATAGATGAAGATGTCACCTGTGCCTACGATAATGCGGTGCGGGCTCTCAGAGATGCAAAAGTGAAAAAAAATTTTCTTATTCCATGTGATGATCAGAGTACAAGCCAAAGCAGCATAGTGGAATCCTCCAATGGGTAGAAAAATAGCCTATCAAAGAAGAGCATAGGTAGTGGCAATCTAAGCAGAACAAGCTCTCATTTTGTGAAGTCCAGAGTTTCCAAAGATGTGTTTCATAACATCAAGTGAGTTAATGGCAAGAAAATTACTGTATCGAAGAGATACAGGTGAGGGAAGGTTGCAAATGGAAGCTACGATTGGGCGAATGGAGTTATTCCACGACTTGCTATAGTGACTGTGATTCATCATCTTCTATTGTGGATAATGAAGCCCTTGACACTGCACAAAAATATTTTGGTGATGATCAATCCAAGATTTAGAGAAATTTGATGATGGCAAGGCATAAGTGTGGTCATGAGGCAGATGGCGGGGATGCCCTTGCCGAAAAAGAGATGGCTTGGATGGCCTTGCGAGATGGTATTCAAGCTCTTTATTCCCATGTAGAGGGTAGGTGCTATCATTGGGTGCAAGGGAGAGCTTGTCAAGAAAATGTGCAAGGACACTAGGGCTCATATTAAGATCCTTGATGGCATCCAGGGAACCACTGATCGAGTTGTTCTGATAACTAGAAGAGAGGAACCTGATGCAAAAATATCTCCTACTATGGATGGCATTCTTAGAGTGCATAAGTGTGTTGCGGGGCTCCATGTGATGAGAATTATTAATGAGTCCACCGCTGCTACCATCACTTATGGCTTAGATAAAAAGGCGACCAATGTGGGAGAGAAAAATGTGTTGTTTTTTTATTTAGGGGGTGGTACTTTTGATGTTTTCCTTTTGACAATCAAAAAAGGTATTTTTGAAGTCGAGGTCACTACTGGAGGCACTTTTATGGACATGGAAAAATCCTTAGCAGTGCAAGTTTTATCGTACAGTATACCAAATCACAGGAATGGCTTGCTTCAATTGATGTATGCAAAGCTATAGAGAGCCGAAGGAATGTGGGTAGTTGAGACAATTGAGTTTTTAGATGATGAAGATGAGGAATTGCCACAACTGATGACTTTGGAAGAAGTTATAAGGAGCAAGGCATTGGCTACATTGGCTTCTTCTGTTGGGGAGAAGAATATTTTTATCTTTGATCTTGGTGGAAGGATCTTTGATATGTCGTTGCTGAAAATTGAGGAAGGAATTTTTGAAGTGAAAGCCACGGCTGGTGATACACATTTAGGTGGCAAGGATTTTCTATAGTTTTGGGGTTTTGGTCCACAAATGGAGCCAGGGGCAAGTAAGATTATGTATAAAAGTGTAGTATTTCAAGATGTTTTTGACTCTGATTTGATTTGGAGAAGACTCATTCAGAGTGTGTTGGAGCAGAGACTGGTAAAATTAAAATCTTCTCAAGGTCTAGTTGTGATCTAAATGCATACAGTGGGGGATATCTTTGAGTAGCTATCTCAAGTAATATTTGGTCTTCAAGTGGGAGATTATTGGGTTCAGTGAAGACCAAATATTCTAATTATAATGGCAGTTTCTCTCACACTCAAAATAGATGTCACTTTTTGCATGTATTTGCTAATTTAGAAGTTGACCGTTTTGGTGGATTATTTCCATTTTGGAGATGAGACTGAATTATAAAGTTGTTGCTGCTTGAATATGTTATTGTATTGAGAATTAATAAAAAAGACTCCCCTATTGAAAGTGGAATGCAGTCTTTTAAGATGAACCACTATAAATCAGATTGGTATTTCTCTGTTTGTGTTTGGTTTTACAATTCTATTTTTCTTTTCAAATTGTTTGCAAATATTTTCAATAGTGGTCTCATTGAGTGCCAAAAAAAAGTAATGGATGAATATAAAATCATTCAATTCTTTTTCTTTTCATTGCAAAATTTCTTAAAATGATTTTTTTTTCTATTTCACACTCAACAAGCTATTTGAAAAGATATTATTTTCATAATTAAAAATTTTCAAAATACATTTCATTTAACATTTTATTTCAAATGTATATTGAAAATTATTTTAAATGACTTCACATGAAAATCTATCAAATTAGCTAATGCATTTAATTAAACACTTTCTTATATCTTATTACATTTTATAAATTTTCAATATTAAGATACATAAGATATTTTTTAAGCATATTGTAACTTTTAAGTGAAATACATATTATTCTTTCTAATAGGATTCACTTATATAATTACTTCTCAATTAAAATATGTTTTATATTTTTAAACTATTCATTTGGCTTAACTACAATATAATACATTTAAAATAATCTCAAACAATCAATTAAATCCCTTTAATCTCTACTAAACCAATTTTTGTATTAGCATTCCTAATAATAGTTAAATTACTCCATGAACACTCAAAGAAACCAACTTATATTTTAGGTGTAAAATAACACACCAAAACATCATGAAGTTTTATGGGTTTCACACAACAGGTATCTTGAATCACAATGATTTGGATTATAGTTGAATAATTAAATGCGAAGAATCATAATTTTATTTTTATGAAGCAAAACAAGGTGAAGTTATTACTTACCTCATCCATAAAAAGTGTTGGTTATTTTTTAAGAACCAAACTGATCTCCAAAAATACCTATGGACTGTGCCAGTTTCAATAATTAGTACTCCAAAGGGATTGGCCAACGAACGCGTGGAAGCTGCAAGACTTCTACTCCTACACTTAGGGCTTTGTGAAACCTAGGAGGGTGATACCACAATGTATACTCAAGAATTCACACAATTATAACTAAATACATTGTCAATAATAGATACTTCTCATAAAATTGATCAACAACATAGTACATCAAATAAGTTGGCAGCTCATTTATCAATGTCCTATACTTGGAGCATGAGAAGGCATAACATCAACACAAAACAACTATAGTGGTGTCCATTTGAGAATTTTTAAATTAAAAGTGAATAGCTGATGAATCAACACAAAAACTGAACCACGAGTACTTTCCATAAACCGGTGCCTTTATCCTAAGCACAAAGTCAATATCAACCTATATAACCAAAAAAAAAAATCAACAATAGCAACATACAGTCACAAGAAATACTGCATTACAACATTCCCCTATTACATTCATGATCATTACTACTTAAAAATATCCTAACATTTGATTCTTATGAGTTAATGATCTCATCCAAGCATTTACATTATTTCTTTGAATCAATAAGTAGGAATGAAATAAAAAATCCATTGAGTAACAATAAAGACAAGTGATTACTATGAAAAAGAGAAAGGATACTGTGTCTGCTAATGATATTGTTGTTGTGGGTAGGCTATCAGATGTGGATTGTGCTAGTGAGAAGGGTGGTGTTAAAGATAGTGTTTTGAGTGGTGAGGTAAAAACTGGTGGGTGGGGGGTTAGAACTAGAAACAAAATGAAAGCTTAGGGTGGGGCTTCTAGTATAAAGGTGTCTGATACTATGGATGATGTGCAGAAGGTGGCTGCTAGTGAAGTGGAGGTTGTAGAGATACTGAACAATATGTAGTGTTGTTGGTTGGCTACCTTCTTTTTGGCTACTTTTTGACTATTGGTTCGCTATCGTTGGGTTGATTGCTACATAATATTGTTATCTTTTTTATACACTTCTTTATTTTGTAAATGGTTCTGGGCCCCTTCAAAACCCTGTTTTACCTCTGACAAACAAAAGGAATCCTGGATTACTTTCATTCATCTTATAAAACGAGTACAAGGAGAGACAATAACCATGAAATTGGTATTATTTTGTATTGTAGTTGCTATATTATCAAAATTACATACATAATAATGAACTCTAAACTTAAGACAAAAACTCTAAAACATGCTTAGTATTACCCTTACAATTCACAGTGTTAATTGCAAAAGGACGTGAACCCCTACTTTTTGGCCCTGAATTCCTTCTTATAAAAATGAACTAGCAAAACAAGCCTCAAGCCAAAAAGTACACATGTAAAAACCCTACTGGACTACCATAACAAATATTCTCTCATTTAGTTACAATGCATTCCCAAGAGGTGGGAGACGTGGGAAAATGAAAGTAGTCTTCATTCGTTGTTGGAGATCTGGTCCAATTTTCAAAATGGGTACAATCAAATAGTTACCTCAAAATTTGTGCGCATGCACACAAAGTGAAAGAAGGAAATCATGAAAGAAACATAAAAGAAAAATACAAGAGATGTGTCCACGTCTGCAGCCTTGTCACCAATTCAACTTGGAGAAGATGCACTATATTTTTCATACTTTATCAAAATCCTAATCTATACTAAATCTAGGCTATGTAGTGCATTCCCATTTATCCGTTATTTATCATGGTTGCAAACTTCAAATTTTCAAATCACTAACTCGCCACCTTTTATGTCAGACCCTCACTCCTTCCAAGTACCTACCTTTCCATGCTAGGAATTCATCTTCAGTGGGCCAATCAAAATTCATGACTTCATTAGCCCTCTACTTATAAGGTGCATACTTGCTAACAATTTGGTTAGCTTCCTTATTAAATTCTAGTAGGATAGTCTCAGCATGAACTAACATATCCATATTTATCTTTAATGTCTCCATATCAAATTTCTAACAAATTGACATAGCCTAATCTGAAATAACCTTATTTGTTTCATTTTTCCACTCCTATAGATTCTTAATGCTATCATCATCTCTTAAAATGGATAGAAGAAGTCCATGGTGTGATTCATGGAAGGATTTTACCAACTCCTTTATTTTGTTCTCCAATGGTTCAATATTTCCCATGTATCCTTCAATCTTACCGACAAGAAATATAGTAGGTTTAAACTTTTCAGGTGGATTGGGATCCTACTTAACTCCAATTCCCATCAATACCAAATCCTTATTCCTAGGGATCCATATTTCCATGAGTGGAATAGCTCTTTCTTTGTCATTGTCAAATTTCTTGATAGCATCTACCATGGATGAATACCTATAGTTAATACTATTCAACTTGTTATTCACTCTTCTATTCAAATGTTCTAGCATCTTTGTGACAATCTTCATATTGCTCTTGAAAGTCTCCTCATCATGATTATCACATTTCTCTTTGTATTCACTTAGCGACCTAAGCAACTCTTCCCTATCGATATCCCCTTCAACCTGTGGCCCTTTAGATGTATCGGGTTCTACTATTGAAATGGGAACACTTCCCATGTTATATGGCACAATTACCCATGAAGAACTTACTTCAACAGTAAACTATGGGGGTACAAATTCTTGTGAAGTAGTGGGGGATTCAACGACATTCTGGTTAGGCTTTCTAGGTTGCAATATTTGCAACATATCCTCCAATAATGCTACCTTTTTCTACAACTGCATATTATACCGCTCAAGGTCTCCATATTTAACTAACAAGTTATTCCACTCTTTCCTGAGCTTATCCTTTTTTGTAGTCACAGACTCTATAGTGGCCCCTGTGAATTGTGCAACATGAACTAACATATTTACAACTTCTAAGGCCAATGTTTCTGACACTCTTTTTATTATTAGGCCTCCCCTTTAGTTAGGTATAGGCTCAACAATATCAGGCTTTCTTGTGCTTGGGGCTAAAGACCATATAGCCAAGGCTTCCCATTCCTCACTGAAAGAAGATCCCTATAATGCAAGTGCAACTTCTTCTTCTATATCATAGAGAGGCCTATCACATTTCTTTATTATGTCAAAAGCTATGGTAGAAGCAAGATCCCATTCTGGTAGAAACAAAATGCCACTAGTCCTTACCAATTCTCGACCCTCCTTTGTAGTCATTTTTTGGAATCTAGTTCTCATTTCATTTAACACTTTTTTTCTAGATGATAGCATCTAGAAATTATAGGTGAAGGCTTCTTTCTATAGCAAGGCTTTTTACATATTCATCTCTTTTAGCCCTATATGCATATTCTATAAAAGCTTGAGACTTTATAAACGAGTCATCGTCTATGAACGTTGCACATGCTACAACTCGCATATCATCTCTTCGATTGAGTCCAGTGAAATCAAATTTACTCAATCTTGTTTCCAATTGATGTGTTTCCCTTACTACAAGTGAAGTGGGCACTCCTTGAATTTCCTACTTTGACACCCAAATATCATCATTTGATCCTTCATATCACAGTCCACTAGACTAGTGGGTTCAACCTTTTATCTTCTTAATGGTGGCTCCCTTGGTGGTAATTCAATAGGTGGTGGGGAATCAATGTTCACAATTTCAGGGTGTACCGGCCCTTGTGGCATAGGAGAAGGAGGTCTGTACTGCTCTTGCTGAGAGGGAGCAGGGGCTTCATCAAATTTCTTTTCCTTAATCTTTCTCCTTACAAAGAATTTTATTCTTTGTTCCTCAGGGGCTTGTGATGTAGATTTTTCTCCTATAGGAGGGATTTCTCCTCCACTAGGTCCTTCTATAATTGGAGTTTTCCCTTTATCTTTACCTATTACCCTTTTACTTTCAAAGTGGCCCACTATTGAATCAAAATTCCTTGCTACATGCTCCACCTTTTGTATTGTATCTTCATCCTCTTGGAGAACATTGAAATCAGGTTCTTCTTGCTTTATTTTTCTTTGCATTTTATTGAATGAAATCCATCTTGCTAGTCTCTTTTCCTACTCCAAATTGTCTAACACATTTCTTATTATATCTTTTGGATATTGGAAAATGTGGACAAATTTGTAGCTCTTGTTTCTTTCTTTTAGCCAATCCATAAAACCTTCAAGGTCATATTTGACCCTCTCAATTGACCTCCACATGTGGTAGGTTTTGATTATATCAAGGATGTTATTCCAACCTCCCTTGGTTATTACAAAATCAGAAAAACAAGTGTACGAAGGAAAGAAAGTTCCTTTTCCTTGATTCAATAAGTGTTCATTTTCTACACTTCCCAATTGCCACACAACCTAAAGGAAACCAATTCTTTATGGCACAAACTTTGGCATCAAGTGGGGTGCTACCATGGAACCATATAATCTTAAGATATTTTAATTAGGGTATGAAATAACATCTTCCCAATTATGATCAACTCCTACCTCAGACTTTCTCTCCTTGGGTCTTAAGAAATCATGTAGAGCTATGGGAATTCTAGGTAAATTCACAATCAATGCTCTCAGTTCAGAATCAAACAAATTCTAGAATGTCACATAATCATATGTCCTATCATCTTTGTCCAAGATTGTAGTCCAGCATTGCACAAGAAGATCCAAGTTACCCCTCTTTCTTTCCAAGATAATATTGTGTCCAAAGTAAATTTCACCTTTGTATAAAAACATGTGCATAAACAATGAATACCAATTGAATCTCACTCCCAATTCATCCTTCTTCAACCTTATCAATCCTTCATGCATTCTTTGTGAAAGAAACCCTAAATAATCATATATTGCACAATATTGGGGGTGTTGGATATGGGCAGCCATATACATCCATGCCATTGGAATTCCAGAGACAAGATCATAACCAACTATTTGGAAAATGGAATAGAAAGTCCTTTTGAAGTAGGAAACAAAATAGTTAACAAGGAAAGGCTCTTTATCATGTGGTCCTATTACAATCTTCTGACCTACAATTTCTACTAGGAATCTTGACAGGATGTGGACTCTGAATCCAATCTTGGTTTCATCATACTCTTGCTTAAGAGTGTCTTCATTTATATTATGCATTTCATCACTCCATCTAGTTAGCTTGAAAATAAAACCCAATTCCTCCTTAGTTATTTTGACCATTTCTTTCCCATCATATGTTCTTATAGTCCTTATGACTAGGTCATAATTAGTAGTTATTTCCTTAAGCAAGTCAGCATCCATATAGACATTTGGCACAATCAACTTTCCAGGGTCACAATACCAAGTGTTTCCTACTGGGATACCCATATTTCTATTCCTGAACCAGCTATAAAATAATTCCCATCCACTATAAGGCAATTTGGCATCCCTGGTAAAACAACTCCTATCAAACAGACCCTTTACTACTTATGGACCTCTGGGAATCAATTGACCTTTAGGTTTGTCACTGGTTGAGGGTGGTAACTAATCCATGAGGTCATTATTTAAAGGTATTTTGGGAGAAAAATCTCCCCCTTTAGATGAAGACACTTTTACTTTAGGAGCTCCATAATACAAGAGGTACTACAAAATAGGGTTTCTGGTTTATTTGAACAAGGCCTACAGTTTTTGTGAGGGTTTGACATGAATTATGCAAATGCATAATTAACAAATTCTTCTTTATGAATGTCAAACCTTAGAAATGTTGAACCAACAAAACCCTAACAGACTCAAGCTTGAGAAACCACAACTTATCAATAATGCTAGAAAGAGGCCAACAATTCACTTACCAATTTTCTTTGCAAGTTGACAACCCTAGTTCCAATGTCAGAAAATGTTGAGAGACCACAACATGAGCTCCTTGAGTGTTTTGAGTATATTTTTCAATGCTAAATTATTCCTTTAAGACAAATATTAATAATTATGCAACTCCTTACTTTGGTAGGTCAATGTCCTTTCAGTTATTAAGGATCGCTTGTGTGAACCAGAATGGCTCACTCGCTCTCAACTGAGTTTTGAATACCGGTCGTTGATAATTTTGGAGTGCTAATTGGTCGACGATCCAGATTGACCAGCTTATTATAAAAGATCTAACTATACACAACTACAATACTTACCAAATAATAGGAGGCCACATGGAACCACTTGTTAGTAGTACGTGGGCTCCACCATCTCTTTGTTGTTATAGCCCTGATCCACATGTCATTTTCCGCTCGCTCCCATGAGTCATAACTCTTGTGCAACTTTCATCAATGGGGAGACAAGGAGAGGCTAAGATTAGATCTCTCAACTTCTTCATACATAATTCTTAGTTACCCACAACTTTATCCTTCATACAACATCCATGACTCAGATTAAAAGATATTCAAGCACATGCAATATATCTGCATTAGTAGCGCACACTTTATTTTTCTTGCCCTATGTTGAGATATTTAATTAAATATTTTCCCACTCACCAATGCTTCCACGTTCTCTGAATCACTCCACGCAGTAGATTCCCACTTTCCCATTGGGAATCTGGTAGGAAAGGTGATACCCATATGGGAGGAGCGATCAAGATTAATCCACATCACCACTATCAACTATTGATTCATTTGAAAACTCAACAATCTAACCATTTGAAACCATCAGGCCCATCATCAGAGAAGACATGTGGCAACTGCTTGCTAGCTAGTGTGATTATTTTAATAAGGAAGAAAAACAAATAGGCACATGGGGAACGGTCCAGATGCAGCCACCTCATTTATCTCCCACCATTGATTTTCTTCAACAACCAACTACATGCCTTATCAAAGACATCGGACCCACCAATCGTTTAAGACACATGGCATTCACCCGTGAGCCCATATGAAGAAAATAATGATAAAAAAATAGAATGGGTGTGCAGGGAGTGATGGTGATTGTTTGCATCAATCGAACGATAGTCAAGGGCCCTTATAGTTGCACATGTCAAAAATTGTTAATCTTTAAAAGGGACCCGACTAGGTCGACGAGACCATACCCACGACATAAAATACTTAAGGCTTTACAGTGGGAAATATTTAGCCCAACTTAGGAAAAATTAAAATAATGCCCCAACATACATCAACCAGTAAAACAAGACCAACGAGTCGGTTACTTAATGGGTTTTGATGGCATAACTCGTGACTTTAAAAGACTGAGGATCGACACAAGGGGTCAACTGAAAATTACAACCTGCATGAGGATACCAATTCAAAGGGTTTTTCAAATAAGGCTTAAGTAAACTAAAACCCTTAAAAAATGATAGGAGACAAAACCCAAAGTCTTTAGAACTAAGCTAGATTTTGGAGATGCAACATATAAGTTTTTAAGGGTTCCATCACAAAGCTTGACCCCTCCCTCTTGATTCCCTTATGTTAAGCCTTAAATTATACTCACATTCTGAGGGAAACCTCCAAAAGTTTTGAATATACTGTCAACTCTCCAATCTTCCTCTTACGAACTCTCAAAGATTACCTTTCAATTATCAAAGATTATTGCTTGAAGAAAAAGGAGGACTTGGTGAAATTCCCTTGTGCACTCAATTGCAATAATTAGTATATCATAGTTACATAGTTGAAGTGAAATGAACTTAATCACATTCCACGTGCCATTTACAACATTAAATATGATCTAGGATCAATAGTAAGTAACTTTTAATGGTACATGTCTAGTCATGAGAGGGTATATGAAATGATAAAAATACGCCTTTCATTGTTTATATATACTGACTACATATCACAAATTTATGCTCACCATTATAACATCACTATTGTAAACAAGATGGTAGGTTAAGAAGAGTTGTTTTCTTTTAATAATTAATTATACATATTGACTACCACTAATTGTATTATAACATCACTATTGTAAACAAGATGGTAGGTTAAGAAGAGTTGTTTTCTTTTAATAATTAATTATACATATTGACTACGACTAATTGGATTACATATGCATATGAAAGGAAAGTATAGCTTAATAAATTCTTCAAGAACTCGAATTCATTAGCTTTTCTCATGAGAAGAATAGCTATCACTACCAAATCATTATTGAATACATCTACTTAATTATCAATTAATAAATATACCCATGATACAGTTAAAATATTTGCTACTATTGAATAAAAGGGTTGTGCCTTACATTCCCCTCCCCTTAGAACAAACTTCTTCCTAGAAGTTATTAAGGTTTGGGTAGCATAACCCCTACCAGATATGGATATATTGAAGCTATGAAAAAATGATAATTCTCCTTTTTTCCATTGACATTAAACCAATAATTAAATAATAAGTATAAGTTAGGGAACTTTCTACATCATAAGAGTTACTATACATCTAAAACAAGAGTCATATCGATCATGTTCAATAAATTTTAATTCAAGAGGGTAGCACCAATTTATAGCATTCTTAGTCTAATACTCTCATTTGTTTAGAACAAGGTCACATAATTACAAATGAAATCACAACAATATCTTATTCATTGAACACAATTTCTTTAACAACTAGTAAACATAAAGTTCAAGTTTTTTACCACAATGCACTTTTTATAAATACTTTTACTTTTCAACCATCACACTCATATCATGCATAAGTTTTCATACACATCACATCGAAGACAAAGTCATGAAGATCCAAACATACTTAAAATTACTTAAATCACACATCCCTGATAATTTAGTCATAAAATCATTATGTTACTACTAACAGATCACTGATTAATCAAAAACCACCAGTTGTCAAAAGTATCTCAAATATCCTTTATTCATAACAATAAGTCATATGTCACATCAAGATATCAACATATCATACCCATAATTTTAAACAGACATTTAATATCCTCTCTAACTATTATTTTCTTACTTTTGTTTTCTCATTTGTACAACCAAAACAACATAGCAAACACATAAATGACCACAAAAGAACTTACTTGACTCAAAAAACAAGGCTCACACAAAAGGGATGAGGATTCCTAGTGCCCAAAATCCTCCTCTAAGAATCCATATCACATAAATAATCACTATCAAGTCCTCCCCAAGGAACCTCTACATAAAAATGGCTGATAAATCAAGGGGAAATGGATAGTAATCATCCCATACCAGTCTCATTTACCCCTTCACAATAAATCCCTAGACCATCTACTCCCCCCATACAACCTATTAGTGACTCCACATGATTATGACAGTGTAACATATTCCACATTACTACACATATGGTAGCAGCAACATAAAATTGGTAAAGCCTCAAAACAAGAAATTTTTTAATTTCAAATAAAACAAGTCAAAATTTACAAAGGGTAAAATTATCAACTATTTCCACCAATCAATAATTCAAAATTTGAAAGACAAGTCTCAACAACTAGTCCTTGAGGCAAAGAGGACAATTTACACAATGCATTTAGCCAAGAACTTGAAGAAATTCAAAAATGTTGGCTTCGTCAATCAAATAAAATCATATCAGCAATCACAAATATTTAAATCCAAAATCACATATATTTGCACATTACGATCACTTCATGACTTCAATCAAGTCACCTAAGGGGCCCAAGGATGGGATAAGGTGGTCTCAAACCACATAGGGGTATGTGCAGGATCATCATGGAAAAACCAAGCCCTTAAGTGGCAAAAAATTTAGAAAAATCAGAGTTAGAAAACTTGACACAAGAATTTGAATAAGTTATCTATATTATTTCAAAAATATTTAAGAATATAATTTGTAGAAAATTGAATGTAGTTTCTACACTACTAGGTTTATTTATTTTTTAAAATCTATTTGGTGAAAATTTGAAATTTCAATTCAATAGTACTTAAATTTCAAGGGAAAAATAAGAAGTAGGTATCTGTCTGACCACCCTAACCACAATAAAATTATAAAAAATTTATAATGTTTTAGATATAAGTATATTATACATGTCCCAATGTGATGCATATTTTTTTGTAATTTTTTTCCAAGTAAATAATTAATTATGAATTTTTTATTACAAATTTTAAAAAATATAAAAACTCGTATGTCTGACCACCTTAACTTGGTCAAAACTTCATTAAATTCAATTCTTTTTTAATCCTATAGTATGCAAAGCATAGAATGTGATGCATGTTTCAAATTCAAAAAATGTGATACCGTTTGAAAGCTATAGATGTTTTTCAATCAGCCTATCAATCAGGACTTTAGTCACAATTCAAATAGAAAATGAATAATAATAATTTATTAAATTCAAAGTAAAGTATAATTTATATTGGTGGAAAGCTAAGAATCTCCTTTAAAAACCCTTTTCATTTTATCAATTTTGGGTTAAAAAAAAGTTGGTAGCCACATACCCATCATATCGCCACTTTTTGGCCCATCATACATACCCATAGAGCTCATCAATAAATCATAATATAATACCAAGGTGTCTCACACAACCAAAGACAATCGTATAATAATCAACATGTCACATGTTGCACACAACCCTGGAAAATCATATAGCAACTAATTCATCACTAGTAAATTTGATGTAGAACAAGGGAACACTTAGGTCTATCCTCAACCCTTTTGGTTTACAATGATAAATGGTAGTAAGAGAGACAAGGGAATGTTAAATAGGTAATGGCATCACATATGAATCACTATCGGATCCACAAAGAGGGGGAGATGGGGGAAGACATTCTTCAAATGACAATGAGTGTCATATAATAGCTCTCCTCAACCTCAAATACATAAGGGCCCCATAGTAGCTCACCTTACCCTAGGAAGTGAGAGCCACACTGTAGTTCACCTCACTCAAAATAGGCTAGGTCATAATGAAGGTATTCTCTTGGCCACTCAACCCCTACTTACATTAGTGGACCCTTCTCCCTTTGGAGTGGTCAACACTAGGGAATACACTACATATCCAAACATAATCATAAAAAAAATGCATCTCTATAACTAAATTCATATTTCACATAGTTTTTATAAGTACATGTAGGTAACTCCTCCTAGATGTCCAACACACCTTTATCCTAAGTCAAATATCTTGCATCTAATACTTAAGGCACAACATACACAAAAACTAAGACTCTTATATAATTCCCCAAAGTTCCCAACATACCAATTGGGGCTTTGATACCTAATGTGATGCCCACATTTTATACTGGGTATGTGCAGGATCATGATGGGCCAAAAAGTGGCAATATGATGGGTATGTGGCTGACGAATTTTTTTTTACCCAAAATTGATGAAACGAAAAGGGTTTTTAAAGGAGATTCTCAACTTTCCACCAATATAAATTCTGCTTTACTTTGAATTTAATAAGTAATTATTATTCATTTTCTATTCAAATTATGACTAAATTCCTAATTGATAGACTAATTGAAAAACATCTATAGTTTTCAAACGGTAACACATTTTTTGAATCCAAAATATGTGTCACATTCTATGCTTCACATACTATAGGATTAAAAAAATAAAAATTGAATTTCATGAAGTTTTGACCAAGTTAAGGTGGTCAGACATATAATTTTTTTATACTTTTTAAAAGTTGTAATAAAAATTTATAATTAATTATTTAATTGGAAAAAAATTACAAAAAAGTATGCATCACATTGGGACATGAGTCCTCTACTTATATCTAAAATCTTATAAAAAATATTATCATTTTATTGTGGTTAGGATGGTCAAACAAACACCTACTTTTTTTTTCCCTTAAATTTAAGTACTACTGCATTGAAATTTCAAATTTTCAACAAATAGATTTCTTTTTTTTTAAACCAAACCTAATAGTTTAGAAACTACATTCAATTTTCTACAGATTCTATTCTTACATATTTTTGAAATATTATGGATAACTTATTCAAATTTTTACGTCAAGTTGCCTAACTCTAATTTTTCTATTTTTTTTGCCACTTAAGGGCCTGTTTTTCCCATGACGATCCTGCACATACCCTACTCTAAAAACAACCTAATGAATACACAATGACTTTAGTAATTTTTGCAAATAATTTTTTTCTTTTCTTTGTTTACTTGAAAGACAATAACAACACAATTCTCTACTTACAGCTATAGTCAATAAACACACTAGTTAGAAGCAAAGATAGAAATGATTTACTATTTTTAGCAATAGAGTCTTCTTAATTTGGGTCAAATTAGCATACCTCTTACATTCCATTGTGTCAAAATTGCCTCACTCCCAATAACTATACTTGCAAGGACTACATGGCTTGGCATGCACATAAGATCAATGATAGTTAGCACATGATTACTAAGACAAGCTATATAAATTAGTGGTAGTTTAAAATATCAGGAGAAAATAACAAGTCACATACCAGACTTAAAAAAATAGTCCTAGGGGCCCGACCTAATGCCTTGGGGGCTCATTGCTTCATGGCCTTGCTTATGTATATATTTTGTAGAGGCACTGTAGTTCAACAACATGAGTTGCTCCAACTCATTTGACTCATTCTCACAAGGTGTAACCATTAGCTTTCAGCAAAATAATCAACTTCATTCATATTCATAACACCATAACCCTATTACATGCTAAAAATTCAACCCTCTACTGAAAAAACAATTATGTACATAAAAGTGGGTATGCAACCCCTTCTAGTGTCTATTTCCCCGGATAGTTTCACGGTCGACTACCACCCACTTAGGTGAAGCCGAGGATCAGAAAACTTTTTAAGGGTATATTAACAATTAGGATGTTACACTCAGTCTATGATAACTTGTCCAAACCCAATCAGGCGTGCTAGAATTGAATTATGGGGCTTAATACTCAAAATAATGAAAACTCCTAAAATGGGCAATAAGGAACACATTAAAAATACATTTATCTCTTTCTAACATGTTATAAAACATAAAGAACAAAAGTAACAACTTATTAGGTTTATGATCTGTTAACACTATTAAAATCATAATAAAGCACTTAATTCTCCAATGAATTTCATGGAATCAAAATAGCAACTATTGAAATAAAAAGAACCCAAACCATTGGATTATAAGAGTTCCTCTACTCGTGGTATGAAGTGACCAAATTAACATACTAAGTATACATAAACAATAAAGCACACCCAAAACAAATAATAGCTAAATTTATTATATCAACATTAACAAATATTAGCCAGGATAGAGTGAATCTCCATCGATTACTATTAAAGTGTGGGTGAATATGAACATCAATTTACTCGTATAATTGAAGTTTCATGAATATCGTACATGTCTAATTAAAATAATCACTATTCAAGTTCTATGGCTTTATAAATTGATACTATTCAATGCCAATATAATACATTTAAAATAATCTCACACAATCAATTAAATCCATTTAATCTCTACTAAACCAACTTGTGTATTATCATTCCTAATAATAGTTAAATTACTCCATGAACACTCAAAGAAACCAACTTATATTTTAGGAGTAAAATAACACACCCAAACATCATGAAATTTTATGGGTTTCACACAATAGGGATTTTGAATCACAATTATTTGGATTATAGTTACATAATTAAATATGAAGAATCATAATTTAATTTTTATGAAGAAAAACAAGGTAAGGTTATTACTTACCTCATCCATACGAAGCTTGATCCCTACCTCTTTATTCCCTTATGTTAAGCCTTAAATTATACTCATGTTCTCAGAGAAACCTCCAAAAGTTTCAACTATACTTTCAACTCTCCAATCTTCCTCTTACAAACTCTCAAATATTACCTTTCAATTATCAAAGATTATTGCTTGAAGGATAAGGAGGACTTGGTGACATTCCCCTGTGTAGTCAATCACAATCATTACTATATCATAGGGAGGACACAAAAATTGTACTCCTTTATAGAAAGTACAATCTATGGCCTAATTTATTCCTATTTTAGGCTCCCTTGCATCAATCACCCCTTAAAATCTGCATTTATAGGCCCCTAATGCTCATTATTTTGGACTTTAAGGCCTATTCCACTCACAAATCATACAAATCCCAACAAGAAACATTCAAGCCACTCAAATTTCGTGAAACCCACCTCAAAAATCCCTAGTAGGACTAAGTCTCCCAAGGTGGCGACTTAGTTCCTTTTGAGGTATCTCTCACTTTTGAGCAGGAAAATCATAGAATTAGTTCAAAATCCCAATGGATTTTGACCTATGAAGTTTAAATAATGAATAATTTGGTGTTAATGCATATGAATACATGTTTTTTAGGTCATTTTTCATAGCATTAAGTCATTTTTATCAAGCAAATTCAAGAGTCAATAGTCAAATATCTTTCACAAGAAGATTCATTACTCTGTCTACAGCAAAGTTGAAGCTTTAGGGAAGCAAGTTACGGTTTTTTCAGGTCTTCAAGCTCACTTTCTACCCAATATCTTACATTGCAAAGGGTTGATCATGGATTCCTATGGTGAATCATGGAGAAATCTAGGTTGAGGAGATGCAACTAACCTTCAAATCAAGCCTAAAGACTTGTTTTCAAAGTGATTCCATCTTCCATTTTCTCTCTATCTTCAGCCTAAGGAAGGTTTTCCTGTCATTTAGATTCATTTCTAAAGTGATTTAGTGTCTCTTAGAATGAGTCTCAAGCATTGTTCTAAATCCATTTATGCATCTTATTCTTGCATATTAGAATAGCGTTGCATCTTATTTTCAGATTTCCTAGTCTTAAACACGCTTAGGGATAGGGTTTTATGCAGATTTTATCTCTTTTAAAGTTTAAATACCAACTAGGGTTTTGACCAAGGAAAACCCCCCATTAGAAATCAATTATACTATTTTTTCAAGGTAATTTTGCATATTCAAATCCGAATTTCTGTCAGAAAACAAAGTGCAGACTGTGGGCTTATGTTTCCACTTTCGGATTTGCAAAAAATCCTAAGTGGACTAAGTCACCAACAATGGAAACATAGTCCCACTGCATTGGTTTTTTAGATATTTTTACAATTTTAGATACCCATCTGGCAGAAATAGCTTTCTAGGCAGTTTCCCTAATCTGGGACTAAGTCGCCCAGCTTGGCATAAGTATCCCAGCTGGCTCAAAAATAATTTTTTTAAGAATTTATGAGGCATATACAATCTTCATCCCAGCCTTCATCAATTTCTAGGTGCAATCTTCTTTTTTCACCTTTCTATTTTGTTTTATATTGCATTCAATCCATCTTTCTGCATATCACAATGTGTTTTCAAACAAAGGGCATTTCATTAATTTTGCATTAATAAATCATATCTTTTATCAGATTATTGCATTTAGACATAGAATTTAGGCATATTGCATCCATTCATACATTAATCTTGAATGTGTACATTGCATTTTGGCCTATTTCTCTCCTTTTAGGCGAAAAACCCTAAAAGAGTTAGAGAACCCTTGGAAGCCAAAATCTTTGTTCACATGTTGGTGAACCTGGTTTTTCAACATTTTTCTTTTGATTTCAAGTGAATCCTAGGTTTAACTTGCATCAACATTGAATTAGGTTTTGCATTGTTTTGCATTCTAGGGTTTTACAAATTGCATTAGTGAAGGGCTCATTTAAGCTTGCATTATTATATTTCATTTCTTTGCCAAATAGTGAAAGTCTACATTTGAACTTCAGACTTGCATGATACAGTACATAATACTTCCATATTCATCAGAAAATTTAGAAAAACCTCAAAAATTCCTCTGCTAGGGGGTATGTGCAGGATCATGATGACCCAAAAAGTGGCAATATGATGGGTATGTGTAGGTTATGTGGCTAACGACTTTTTTTTAACCCAAAATTGATGAAATGAAAAGGGTTTTTAAAGGATATTTTCAGCTTTCCACCAATATAAATTATGTTTTACTTTGAATTTAATAAATAATTATTATTCATTTTCTATTTGAATTATGACTAAAGACCTGATTGATAGGTTGATTGAAAAAAATCTATAGCTTTCAATCAGTATCATATTTTTTTAATCTAAAACATCCATCACATTCTATGCTTCGCATACTATAGGATTTGAAAAAAAATGAATTTCATGAAGTTTTGACCAAGTTAAGGTGGTCAGACATATGAGTTTTTTATATGTTTTAAAAGTTGTAATAAAAAATTCATAATTAATTATTGACTTGGAAAAAAATTACAAAAAAATATTCATCACATCGAGACATGAGTCCTCTACTTATTTCTAAAATCTTATAAAAAATATTATCATTTTATTGTGGTTAGGGTGGTCAAACAAACACCTACTTCTTATTTTTTCCCTGGAATTGAAGTACTACTACATTGAAATTTCAAATTTTCACCAAATAGATTCTTTTTTCTTAAATAAACCTAGTAGTTTAGAAATCACATTCAATTTGCTACAGATTATATTCTTACATATTTTTTAAATAATATAGATAACTTATTCAAATTTTTACGTCAAGTTGCCTAACTCTGATTTTTCTAAATTTATTTGCCACTTAAGGGCCTATTTTTTCCATGATGATCCTGCACATACCCTAGGATTAATTCGCCACCCTAGGTGACTTAGTCCCAATACACATTTTGCATTAGTTTTTTCAGTATTTTGTTTTGAGTTTCTTCAATTACTGTTTGTCTCAGTTACTTTCCTGTATATGTTAAGATATTTTATGTTACATTCACATCATTAGCGTTAACATCCTTTACCTTAATGGAAATTTTGAATAGCATTATATTTTTATAATGTTCATTTTTCAACATTAGTTCCTAGCTCATTTAGATTAGACTCATCATAAAATGCAAAAAAAAATCTCAAAAAATCATACGAACCAATAAGCACTATGCTCCACTTTAGACAAACTATATCATCCCAACCCCTTAGTAGTGATGACTTGGATAAGTTAGATGAATCTCTACAGAGCTTCCTCTCTCTAAGTTCTTGCACTAATGCTTGTGATGAAAAACCCAAACCAACCAGTGATAACTTATCTTCCAAACCTTTTAGTGTCGATGACTTTGATATGCTAGATGAAGCCCTTAGGGATTTCATCTCACAAAATCCATCCACTAAGGTTTGTTGTGAACAAACTAAAACAAAAGATGTTTATCTAATTCAACCCCAACTTGTCCTTTACCCACCTTCACATAAACCTCCACCTCCACCTAAACTTGAATTCACCCTTTACCCACCTCAACATGATGTTGTTGCTCGCACACATTACACTAGAAATAACAAGAAACTACTACAACCAACCCCAACCTCTTTACCTTCTCCCAATTCTATACTACCTAGTCCCCCTCGACTAAGGGAGTATGATCTTGTTGAGCAACTTAAGAGCACTACCGCAAAGATATCCCTTTGGGACCTTCTTCAAAATTCACCAAACTATCATTCCATGCTACAAACAACATTGCAACAAATAGTGGTTCCTCTTGGTACAAATGCAAATGATATGGAAGCTCTTATACATGGAATGAATGCAGCTAATGTAGACATTACCTTTCATCAACATGAGCTCCCTCCGTTAGAATTAAGGAAGCAAAATGAGGCCTTTATGATAATTTCTCAATACACTACAATAGGCATCAAAATAACACTTGTTGGAAATGGCTCTGCTCTTAAAGTGTGCAGTGTAAAGCTTCTAGATCAATTATGTTTGGATAAATCACAAATCAAACTTGATTCCTTATCTATTAAAGGATTTGACAATAGTACAAAACAACCACTCGGTGTAATCACTTTACTTATCAAAGTTAGAATGGATACCTTGCAAACTCCTATTCATGTCATGCCCTATGATCTTGCTTACAATCTTCTTTTGGGAAGGCCATGGATTCATGAGATGGATGTGGTACCTTCAACCCTTCATCGCATAATGAAATATGTCTATAACAACAAGGTTTATCAAGTTGAAAAAGACCCCAAGCCTAAAATTTGTTTACAACTTGAAAAAGGAACAACAATTCCTCTAAACACTTTAATTCCAACATCTCACATAGAAAATCTTGAGACCAATAAACAAGAAGAAGAATTAGTATCTAAATTACTAGGTGACAATTGGATTACATTATAACTCATACCTTCACTTATGGATGAATACATAATCATGTGAAAAGAGGATGAAAAACAAGAACAACCAACAGTTATGTCAACTCAGCATTCAGAAGAATCCTCCCCAACATCTACCGCATCTCCTTTGGAAGAGAATACAACATACACAACAAATTTTGATGAGATATATTATCAAAAACCACCCAACCCGAAGGAAATGGAAAGACTTTATGGCTGAGGTTATGAGCTTATGAAACAATTAGGATACAAAGGTAAAGGATGTGGAAAGAATGAACAAGGCATCTGTGTCCCTATAGAACCTAACACACAAGAGACAAAGACTAGTATTAGGGTATGTACGGATTTTCGTGACTTGAAAAAAGCCTCTTTAAAAGATGATTTTCCCCTTCCTAATATTGAAATGATAGTGGATTCTATTGTTGTACATTCTTTTTTGTCATTCATGGATGGATTTTTTGGTTATAATAAAATCTTCATCAACCCACAAGATCAATTCAAGACAGCATTTACAATTGTTTAGGGAACATTTTGTTGGGTTATGATGCATTTTGGATTAAAGAATGCAGACACAACTTATCAAAGATCAATGACATTGATCTTTCATGATTACATACACAAAATCTTGGAAGATTATATTGATGACATCCTTGCCAAATCCTTAACAAGACAAGACAATGTGAATGTCCTTCGACAAATCTTTGAATGAATGCATAAATACAATATGCGGCTCAATCCGAAAAAGTGTGTATTTGGAGTAGATAGTGGAAAACTTTTAGGGTTTATCATATCTCATAGAGGAATTGAGGTGGACACAAAGAAAATTAATGCTATAATAAACATGCCACCTCCTAGGAGCATTTATCAGAACTTATGCACATTACAAGGAAGAATCCAAGCCATCTATCATTTTGTCACCCCCTTAGCTGATCGAACATTAGCTTTCACACATCCTCTCAAAAAGGATGTGCATTTTGCTTGGAATGAGGATTATAAATAGGCCTTTGAGAGTTTGAAGGACTATCTTGTAACTCGGCCTGTTTTACAACCTGTTATGCCAAACAAACCGCTCATCCTTTACATAGCCGCATTGGCCAATGCTATCGTAGCATTATTGGCTCAACAAGATGACAATGGAAAATAACACCCTATTTATTACATTAGTCAAACTTTAATCAATTATGAAACGTGATACACACCAATCGAGAAACAATGTTTGGCTCTTGTATTCGCTACTAGTAAGTTGCGACATTATTTACTAAATGCAGAGATACAGGTCATGACAAAATTTGATCCTCTCAATATATTTTTCAAAAAATGGACTTATCAGGATGTCTAGCTAAATGGATAATGTTGTAGACCAAGTTTGACCTTAAGTTTGTATCACAAAAAGAAATCAAGGGTCAAGCCTTGACTGATCACTTAGCCGATGCTCCTTCTCCTCTAGCTCTCCCTAGTAATGACTCTTTTCCTAATGACAGTGTGTTGACAACAAACGTTCAAACATGGGAATTATATTTTGATGGATCTAAGTGTAGAACAGGCTCTAGTGTTGGGGTTATATTGATCCCACCTAGAGGAAAGCCTATACCCTTGTCATGTCGATTAAATTTCCTATATACGAATAACACAACTGAGTATGAGGCACTAATTGTTGGGTTGTGTTCTGCTTCAATCATGGGTGTCAAAGAAATTAAGATCTTTGGGTACTCACACTTAGTAATTAAACAAATAAATGGAACATATCAAGCCAAGCATGACAAGTTATCCAAATACAAAGACCTTATCATGCACTTGCTAGAGAAGTTTCAGACATTTCTCATTGATAACATCCCATGAAAAGATAATTGGCTTGCAGATGTAATGGCAAGTGCAGAATCTCTTATATCCCCTCAAGATCCTTCAAAAAACTTCACATGTTCACTATTCACCCTATCATGAAACCTCCAATCACTATTAAAATGGAGGAAGTTTTAATGAAAAATGAGGAAAACCCTAGTGAATGGTATGATACCATATTCAACTATTTGAAAAGCGGTACCCTTCTCGAGCCAACAACCAAAAACCTATGTGCTCATTTACGAAAGCTTGCATCTAAATATATCAGATCCTCACCAATGTGTTGTATCGAAGATTGTTCAATGGTCTCTTACTTAGATTCTTAAAAAAATCCAAAATACCTCTAGCACTTCACCAATCCCTTGAAGGTGCTTGTGGTGGACATTTTGGAGGGAAAACATTGGTTCAAAAACTCATTCATATTGGATATTAATGGTGCAACATGGAATGTGATTGCTTTGATTATGTTCGACAATGTCATAAATGTCAGGAACATAGCAATTTTCTTCATGCTTTTGCTATTGAAATTCAAACTCAACTTTCGATATGGCCTTTTACGGTTTGGTGGTTGGACATTATAGGAAAAATTTCACCCCCTTCTTCCACTGGCCATACCTTTATCATCACTGCAACTAATTATTTCACAAAATGGGTAGAGGCCATTCCTCTTCGATCTACAACAATTGAGGTAATATGTCATTTCATCCTAGAACACATTATCTCTTGCTTTGGACTCCCATCCACATTAGTCTCTGATAATGGAAAACCATTTAAGAACAATGATGTGAAGAAATTTTTGGAGACCTTTAACATCCAACATCATTTTTTGATACCTTATTACCCACAATCTAATGGTCAAGTTGAATTAGCTAATAAATTCCTTGAACAAATTTTGAAGAAAACTGTTAATAAAAATCACAAGGATTGGCACACAAAATTACACTATGTGCTTTGGGATTATCATACAAGTGTTCAATATTCCACATGGACCACACTTGATAATTTGGTCTATGGTATTAGTGAAACAATAATTCCTTTGGAGTTAGAGATTCCCACACTCCAAATTGTTCTTCAAGGACTTGTTGACGATACACACTATCACAAACAACTATTGCACCAATTGGAGATGCTTGATCTGAATAGTGCATTAATGCTCTTGAAAATCTTCGAGCTTATTACAAAAGGAAACATCACCATTACAATCTTAATGTTGTCCTTCGATCATTCCACAAGGGTGACTTAGTTCTATCTACTAATCGATGCAACGTCAATGCTAACCCAAATGAAAGAGACAAATTCAGTTCTAATTGGTTAGGACCATACATCGTTGAAAAAACTTTTGGGTCTGGTACATATATGCTAACAGGGTTGGATGGCACACCCCTTAAGGAACCTTTCATGTATTTGGGTTGGTATTATGTCTAATAGTATGAATAATAAAGCAATGTTGTCAAAGCTATTGGGTCATGTCCTATATGATTTCACATTGCTTCATTCTTGACAAACCAATCATGTGTATGTATTGAGCACTAAAATGATTATTTAATTTATTACTTTAGGTTTCATACTATTCACAATCCTCTTGTGTGTTAAGTTAGATCATTAATATATTTAATTTAGCATAACATCCTCAATCATCATGTTGTATCTAAAAGAAATTGTAATAAGTTTTATTTAGATCACATAAACTTTGTTAAATCATGAAGACATTAATTAAGTAATCTTCTAAAGGTTATTTAATTAATCACATTTCCATTTAACATTCAAACACATTAAGACAAATCATAAAACATCAACTGCTCATATATATATATATATATATATATATATCCAAAGTCTTATGTACATATCATCACACTATACAATATCACTGAGGTCTGTGAGAACTAGACCCCTCAGGCTCTGGTACTCGTGATCTAGTAGCAAGACGTTGGGAGATGGTTGAATATGATCGTGACCGCGATCCACCAAACTTGAGTGCAAAATATAGTACCTTTATCCGTCCAAGGGCCACTCGATGCTCCCCTACTATCTTCTCCCTCTCGGCCTATAGCCGTACTAATTCTTCCTATAGTCTCTCAACCTCTACTAGAGTCTAGGATGACTGTCCTACAGTCTCGGCTTGGTAGAGCCATCTCCTCACACTCTCATATGTTGCTCGTAGCCTCACAAATTGTCTAAGTGACTCTAGATCCTCCTCCATGATACGTGGGGGCACATAATTTGAGTCCATATCCTCCTTGTTGATGGATGCAGGCACTATCTTTGTAGCTACCTAATGGTACAACTCTTGCCA
>VDFB02075321.1:240228986-240272843 GCA_007258455.2 Sequoia sempervirens | reverse complement strand
AAGAGGCCAATAAATCCCACATTGCAATAAAAAAATGAAAGAAAAACTCATAAAGTTAAGGGATGCTAGAATTATCAAACCAATAATACATTCTTCATGGGTTTCAAACTTGGTTCTAGTAAGGAAAAAGAGTGGTGACCTGAGGCTTTGCGTAGATTTCGGGAATCTAAATATAGCATCCTTGAAAGACAATTACCCTATCCCTAATATGGAGGCTATGTTACAAAAGGTGATAGGATGTGAGCTTCTCTCAATTGTGGATGGGTTCTCAGGTTATAACCAAGTCATGGTGAAACAATTTGAACAATACAAAAACAAATTCACTACACCATGGGGAACCTATATGTATGTGAGAATGCCATTTGGCCTGTTCAATGCTAGTGCAACATTTCAAAGAGCGATGGATGTGGCCTTTCATTTTTTTATTTATTTGTTCATAGATATATATCAGGACGAATTGATTGCACAAAACAAGAAGGAAGAATATCATTGTTCTCACTTGGAGAAGATATTTGTTAGAGCTTTTTAGTATAGGATTTCTTTGAATCCCAAGAAATGTGCTTTCGAGGTTAAGGAAGGTAAGTTGTTGGGGCATATTGTCTCAAAATATGGGGTTAGGATTGATCCTGAATGTGTGATAGCAATAAACAAGATCCCACCACCTAGAAATGTCAAGGGAATCCAATCTTTCTTTGGGAAAATTAATCTTGTGAGAAGATTTGTCACTAACTTTGATGAAATTGTTAGGCCTATCTCTAAATTGCTGAAGAAAGGAGAAAAGGTAGCATGGACCAAAGGACCTTCCAAAGTTTTTAAATCCATAAAAGATGCCATCAAAAAGGAACCTGTGCTCAAATCCCTTTATTATGCAAAGCCATTTCCATTGTTCACTTTTGTTTCATTCCATACTGTGGAAAGTGTATTATTGCAGAAGAACGACGAAGGCTTTGAACAACCTATTTCTTTCTTTAGGAAGTCTTTGCAAGCCATTGAGCTTAAATGTGACTCCACAAAAAAATAAGCTTATTCCTTGGTCAAGGCTGCTAAAAAATTTAAATCATATCTAATTGGAGCAATTGTTGTAGCATATGTTCCAAGTGCAGCAGTTAAGGATATTTTTACTCAACATGAGACCATTGGTCAAATATACAGGTGGATCAATATGATCCAAGAGTTCAATATTGATATATAGATTACAAAGCTAGTGAGAGGTCAGGGTCTAGCTAAATTGATGGCTGAGACCAACTTAGAAGCCAGCCAGATAAATCAAGTTGAACATGAAAATTTTGCTCCCATTTGTGACATGTAGACCTATGGTTGGTACAAAAGAATTGTGGAATACTTGTAAACTATGCAATGCCCCGAAGGCATGCCTAACAATGAGAGGACTATACAATTGTAGGATATCAATTATATCATTATCAATGGTGAAATTTAGTAGAGAAGCCCAGAGGGTGTGTTAATTAGATATGTAGATGAAGATCGAGTAGAAGAACTTCTAATTGAAATGCATAAAGGAGCATGTGGAGGTCACCACATGGAAAAAACAACTACTCAAAAAATATTGAGAGCATGATTTTGGTGGCTAATTGAATTCAAATATGCTCACATGTTTGTTAAGAAATGTGATGCATGCTAGAGCTTTACTGGTAAATTAAAGTTCTTAGGTAATCTACCTCTTAGGCCAATTTCAATTTAGGCCCCTTTTCAACAGCGGGGCATTGATTTTATTAGTGAGATGACAAAGAAATCAAGTAGGGGACACTCCTTGATCCTTGTTGCAACAAATTACTTCACAAAGTGGGTAGAAGCAGTTCCCACAAGGAAAGCAATAACTAAAGTAGTAATTGATTTCTTGATAATAATATATTAATTAGATTCGGAGTCCCAAAAAGAATCATTTCTGATAATGCAATGTGCTTCATATTCGAGGAATTTACTGAATTATGTAGTAAACATGGTATATGTGTTTCCTATTCATCTCCCTATCACCCTCAAGGGAATGGACAAGTAGAATCCAACAACAAGAGTTTGATGAAGATCATCAAACAGATGATTGAGAATAATAAGAAAGCATGGGATTCAAAATTGCAAATTGCATTATGGGTAGATAGAACTATAATTAAGAGGGTCATCAGGCAATCACCATTTAACCTTGTGTATGGTGTAGAAGAAAGGATACCTCATAAAAACTTGTTAAAAATGTACAATTTTTTTCAAGAGTATGATACTAACATATGTGATGAGATACAACATAGGATGGAGGAGCTAATTGAGCTTGATGAAACTAGAAGAGAATCACATAAAAGAAATGAGAGGATGCAACTTCAATTCAAACACTTGTATGATAAGGCCATTGAAAGGAAGTTTGATGTTGGATGTATGATATTAATGTGGAATGCAAGGATGGAAGATAAAGGAATACAAGAGAAGTTTTATCCTCTATGGCTTGGACCATATTTGATTGCAGATACATACAAAGATGCCTCATATTTCTTGCAATCCTTGATAGGTGAAGTTCTAGAATTACCAGTACATGGACAATTCTTGAAGTCCTATTTCTCCTAAAATAGGTTATTTCCATGTACATTGTATAGCTCTGTAATTAGTGTACATAGGTTTGGTGTGTTTTCTTTCAGTTTCATCTACTTGCCTTGTTTGGGCAAGCTCCTGGGTTTTTTGTCTCTCTTTGTTGGTCTGCTTCACCATGAGATCTGAATTCTTGCCATACCCACTAGGGGTATGCATCCCCAAGCATGAGCCATTGGTAGAGCTACTGAAATATTTTGAAAATTTGTGTTGAATCCTACCTTGTCATGAGTTTGAGCCTTCTATGTCCAGGGGTAAGGTTTAGGGTTTAGGTTATAAGCCCTCTTTCCAAAATTTGCATAGTCATAAACTTGAGTGTTGTAATCCTCTGTTGACCTATCTCACTTAGTTTTCAGTCACTTTAGTTGTAACTTGAGCCATTGAAATTGTTATTTTACTACCCCCTTTATCCAAGTCTGTTGGTCGCTAAAGACCCTTCTATCATTTTAATTCTTCCACAGTCATGATAAATATTTTGTATGATTAATAGACCTAAGTCTTAAGTATTTTTCTTGAGGGTTAAGTCTCATTGACGTAGTCATGGCCCTATTTTAGAACTAACTTTATTTGCATGTGCAGATTGATGGACTGTTCAATCTCAAGAAATGATCCTGGCCATTCCCCGCTAGCCTCACACAAATAAAATAATGGTTTCTCAAAAGTTGCAGGGTAGGGAGGTGATGGACGTGTGTCCCTTTGCAAGTGTGGGGCTTGTTATTCAATATTGAACCTGACACCTTGAGCTTTTAGATCAACAACCAACAAGTGACGGTGAGATTAAATCTCAGTCATTCCTCACTCACCCTACTCGAATAAAGTAATGCTTTAATAAAAGTCATGTGGTCTATGAGATTCTACCACGTGGATTCTATGGTTTCTTGGAAAGAGAAAGGGTGGAGCCGAAGGAGTAGATGAGTTGGCATCTAGTTGGAAAAATCTCATTGGCTAGTGGATTGGTGCATGATAGTGATGGAAATTCAAAAGCATTTGACTAGATTTGAGTCGTCCAAAAGGCCATTACACTGGGAGATCAACCAAAGAAATTCAATGTTGAAGGTACAAACATGGTAGCCATTTTTTTCTTTGTGCGAGTGAGTAGTAATGGTAGAAATGACTTCCAAAGCTACCCAACCTCACTCAAATTAGACTTAAATGATTGGTTTTCACATAATTGAGAATTGTGAATGAATTTGGAGCATGTAGAAGATTGAGAAAATGAATTTGTAGGGTTCAGTGTGATCAATATTAGGGTTTCCTATGAGAAAAAAATCTGTAAGTAAAACAAACGCAATTTTCTATGCTTTATTCAAACTGTCTAGAATTAGGGTTGATATTCGTTTTATTTAGTCAAATTGGCTCTTGTGCTTTGATTTAATTGATTTATTTAAGTTTAAATTTTCTTTAAAGGGTTGTGATTCTATCAAAATTTTTGAATTTTCACCTTTGATTTGAGCCCTAGGTTTGAATTGAAAAGCTTTATCTTAAGTCTCTTTGTATTGAAGCCCTAATTTTTTTTGAACCTATCTCGCTGCCAATGACACCCAAAACACAAACCACTGGATCTACAACCCCATCTAGACTACTTTCCCAAGATGTAGTTGACCAATTGAAACCCTCTGCTCACAAGAAGGTTGAAGGAAGAGCTATGTTTCATGGCCCTAAAGTAAAGGAGGGATTATTGGATAAGCAGTGTTTTATTAAGGATGTTGAATCACCATTAACTGGATGGAAATTGTTCCATCATTGGTTTGGGAATAGAAATCTTGGTGTCCTTGTTTTTAACCCTTGGAGATTGGACATGGGAAAGCTGGTAGTTCCCAATGTATACATGGATGTTGACCTATTGAAATACATCACTACAAGATATGACCAAGTCTCCAAAATGGTTAAGACATATGATGGTAAAGAGATGTAAAGATAACAAGAGAAGAAATTCCAGAGATTTTCTAGTTGTATGAGTGGAACAAGGATATGATTCCTATTGATATGGATGTCTTCAGAAAGGAGTATGAAAATACTAAGGTGTTTCTCACAACAACAATGCTACCTATGCACATTGCCAACATGGGGGTTGGGAAGAATAGGAAGAAAATAAGGATTGGCAGAGATGAATTAGAACCCTTCCCCGTGAAATATTTTGCTAATTAATTTACGAAGAAAATATATTCCTTATGCCAGATCATTGGTTTTACTCCACCAGAATCTTTACCAAGGGAGTATAGTTGCATGGCTACACATTTGCAACATATATCCTTCAATGTAGTTTATGACTATTCCACTTATCTGGTTGAACGAATGCACATAGACTTGACTAAATTGAAAGGTGGAAAGGAATGGGTAAAGTTCAGGTGGTATTGTCTCTTAATGGACATGTTCTTATATAAAGGATAAAATAATTTTGGAAAGGATATGACATTAAAGAAAAAGGAAGGTGGTATTGATCTCCTGGTCCAATGCTGGACCCAAATTCTTGACAAAGATGACCATGAATTTAACTATGTGGTATTCCACAATGCCTTTGCATGAAAATTGAGGAGGTTCCTAGTTTATGATCTACCAAGGATCCCCAAGGATATCCATGACTTTCTAAGGCCTAGGGAGAGGAGGAATGATCTCAATTTGAGTCACAACTGGAGCGATATAATCCCATATCCTAACACAACAATCTTTAGAGTATATGAAATATATGTGAATCCTTCTGTACTACCAAGAGACGTGCCTTTGAGGATTGGATTCATGGAGATCATGAGGCAATTGGGAGTGGCACAAATGACACATTTGCCTAAAAAATATAAGAAAGGCTCATTCTTCCTTGAATGGACAATGTTTGTTGATTTTGTGATGATGGGGGATGGAAGGACCTGGTGCATCTCATGGAAACTTACAAATTGAACACTATGCACTGAAGAAATAATGAGCCTGATGGTTTTATTACTTCATTGAAAGAAAAGCATAGGAGTGGCTCTTTTGTACACAATTTTTATTATCCTGGGGATGTGATCAGGAATGTTTTTGATTTCCAAGAACAAGATGAAAAGAAAGATAAATATCTTTCTTTCAATAATATGGTGGAGAAAGTTAAAGGGTCTAATCCAAATTATGATCCTTTTCCCAACATTAAAGGTGAATATAATAAAGTTATGCATGTTATGGAAAAATTTGAGAGTATAGTAGGTTTCTTAAATGAAGAACCGGTAGTAGCAGATAGAGGGAAATTAGTAGCCATTGAAGAAGACCCCGTAGTAGTGTTGGAAGAAAGACCCTCCTATCAGCCATAACCAAGGATCAAAATTTAGTCCAAGAAGAAGAAGGAAATAGAGAAACAAAAAAATTTCCAACCCTTGATACATCAGAGGGATCAAGGGAAACATCTCCTAAGAGATTAGTACCATCACCTGGAAGACAAGTTCCATCTGTTGTGATTGATGTAGATTCTTCTCCAGGAAGTCCTACTCCATCAAAGCAACCACCATCTAAGAAGCAAAAGATTGAGATCAGTTGAGTAGTTGACTACCATGATATTGAGGAGGATTATATTCTTATTACTCTTGAAAAAATGCAGAAAGGAATGCCTTCTCCCATAAGGGAAGTTGCCTCAAGTTCAAGAGAAAGTAGCCTCAGAATTGGAAATGTTTTTCTCATTGGTTCAAATAATGTAGATGATTTGAGGCAGGAAGCCTGTAAGCATTCATCGAAAATGATTATTTCAATGAAAAAAAAGGAATTCAAGGATTTTATATGGAGAGAAAAAGACTTAGAGGATGCAAAAAATGTGGCCAGAGAAGTGACCCTACATCTGGAACTCACTGAGGGGACTATTCAAGAAAATGTTAGGAAAGTTATGAGGGAGGAGTTCAAAAACATTACTGCGAAGGAGGCCAAAGAACTTGTGCAGAAAAGTGGTCTATTGTTGTTACTTGAGTGGGATATAGCTAATGCAGTGGTGCTAGACACCATAAGGAGGTCTCAAAATCCCCTATTTCAAAATGAAGAAGAGGAAAAATTGGAACTTCAGGGATCAACATTCAGTGAAGAGTGCGATGCATTGGAAGTCTGGTCATTGTCTTTGGGATCCAAAAAGCCAATAGTTGTTGAGCCAACTTACTTTAGCGAAAAATTGGTTATAAAGAGAGTATCTGACACTGAATCCTTGGAAGCAGCTGATATGGGAGTAACTATTGTAAAAATTGCTAAAGCAATAGTAGAGAGGCTAACTCTTGTGAGGGACATGTATAGGAGTAAGTATAATGAATTGGTTGATGAATATAATTGGATTCAGGAGAAGGTGTTTGTACTGGAAACTGAGTTAGCATTATACAAGTAGCAAGTTGAAACATTGAGGAATCAAGGCCTAGCTAGCTCAAGTCATGTTACACCTACCTCTCCAATGACACATCCTAAATCCACTTCTCCACTAGAATAGTCTTTGGCATTGGTGCCATATAACTTGGGGCAAGATCCACTTATAGTTGAGGACCCAAGTACTTCAGGTTTAGCTCCATTAGGTGAGCCTACTAAAGCACAATTACTCTTACAGATTGAGGTGTATAAGAAATTGCTTGACCAAGCTTAGGATGACATGTATGAGAGAAATTCTAACAATGTTCATACAATACTTGAACATATGAACAAGAGGATATAAGGAAATCCCAATCCTGGACAAGTGAATTCCAAGGGTTGGTGATTTGAGACTTTTAGAGGTTGGGTCTACTCATCAAAGTGAAAGGTATCCAAGGACTAATCATCTTTATAAATTTGTTGATGGAATTAAGGAGCAGAAGCTCCAAGAGTATGCAACTCCTTTGGAGTAGGAGATTAAACAATTGAAATCAAAGTTTGATCAAGTAGAATTGGTATTTCTCCCTGATATCCAACACATATATGATGTATTCAAGCCTCTGCAAACATGGAAGGACCAGGTGGATACCACTATTGTTTCTCAAGAAACTTTCATTTGTGGGAATTTTGACATTGATATGCTGAAGAATACTCTTGAGAAATTATCTTTTATCATCAATTTCCTACAAGACTTCGATAAGGAAGCCAATTCACTAATGGAAAAATACTCTCCATATAGAAAGAAGATGGATCAAATCATTGAATTGAATTAACCATTTGATGCAGAATATGAGGAATGGAAGACGATATTTATTGATGAATTGGATTTGTAAACTTAAGGATGGAGAACACGTATACTTGGTCAAGTATACTACAGGTTTGGCCTTGGATATTATAATGCATAAAAGGTATGTGTCTCCTAATTGAAAACACCAAAGGTAAATGTTGATCACTGATGACTTGGATGTTGATGCAGATGTTTTTCCACCTTTTCCCCTTTTCACATTTTGTCATTTTACTCAAAGGAATGAATATACTGTAATAGTTAGAAGGTTATTATTTTTAACATGTGCCTTTTGGAAGGCGAGTTTTCTTTCTTCAACAAATGGAAATAATCTTTGTCTCATATATGTTCCCTCCAATTAGAAAGTGAAAATATAAGTGTACAGGGCTATCAAATGAAAATGTGACATGTGTAATTTTTGGCTTGAAGCTTATTTTTCTCCCTTGTTCTTATAAAAGGGAATTTAGGGCCATTAGCACAAGTCTTTTGTTGAATTCTAGATCTGAACATGCAAATTGAGAACATAGAGAGAATACATTTGAAGTTCGTATCTTAAGCTTTGAGTCAAGTAAGTGAATTTTTTCAATTGTATGGTTTTCAACCATACCTAAATAATAATGATCTTTTGAGTCTATTGTCTTTCAAGCTTTAATGTTGTATGTTAATTTTTAATGAGAATTTGATCAATGATCATTTCATTAACCTTCATGGTCATTTTTCTTTGATCTATGTCTTAATTTTGGCTTTGGTTCAATGGATCAGTCAAAATGCTTTGATTAAAACATAAATTCATATACATATTGAGTGGATCTGATAAGTAGTCGTAGAATCAGAGTATTGATTTTTGAATTGTAATGCAATTTCACAAAGATCATGGCTGCTTGGAATTAAAGTGACCTTATAGTTCAATTTACTATGTTTCAACTCCTTGCCCTAGGATATGGCACTAATCCAAAGTGTTAAATGCATTTCTTATGGTTTTGGTCTTTCAATTTGAGAAAAAATTTCATAAATAAACTCTTAATTGATTTACCTTTGTTGAAGTCTAGTGTTATATGGTATTCTCGACTTTAGGTGTTTAATTATTTTAAGGAATTTCCAATTTCTTGAAGGATTTCATCTATTTATCTTATGATGGGAATACATCTGCTTTATTGTGCAATGTGTGGTATAATTGTGTAGCAAGATTGTAAGATACATATTATGGGATCACCCTCCTAGATTTTGTAGATCCCAAAGTATAGGAGAAGGAGCATTTTAGCTTCATCTCATTTGTTGGCCAATCATCTCCTAGATATTTGAATATTGAACCTAGAAAATTCATAGATTCTTGGTTTGATCTATTTGTTCTTTAAAAAACAACCAATGCCAAGAAGGTGCATATTTATGCAAGGAGGAAAAGCACCATGAAGAAATGATTGACCATTGCCACTCCAACATAATCAGAGGATTCTAGAGCACCCTCTCCACAACAACAACTGCCACCATTTTCACCAACACATTCGTCAACCCCTAAAACAATTAAGTTGAATTCCCCTCCCAGAGGACCATCTCTTCCCATGAAGCCACAAATAAAAGGGGAAAGGGTTGAGAAAACTAGCCTTCTTGATTATATTATTGATGATTCAGATGATAAAATTGTTGTTACTGAGGATGAAATAAGGAAAGGTATGCCATCCCCCCAAAGAGACATAATGCCATAGAGTGTAAGTCTCAGATTGTCAAAGGCTGATTTAAATGGGATAAAATTTCAAAGGATGTGAGGGCCGAAGCTTGTGAGAGATTCAAGGATGATGATGCCTTTGTCAAAATGCAAGAATTCCAAGAATATGTGTGGAGTGAATTGAAAGATGAGTATGTGATGGAAGTTGAGAAGAATGCAAGTAAAATCCTGTTGAAAACCCAATATATTGAGAGGGGGGTGAATCGGTATCTTCTTAAACTTATTGAACAAATACCATCCAAATAATTCAATGCATATAAGAACAAAAATAACCAGAAGCATTAAAAAAACATAAAAGCACACAACACATGAACACTAGGATTTTTACGTGGAAAACCCAAAATGGGAAAAACCACGGTGAGGATTAGCTCACTATACAATATAACCGGTTATAAGTTGTTACAAAGGGTGGCTCATTGCTAGGACTCACTATCTAAAATGAGAGGCTCACTGTGTGCAAAGGTACAACATAGAAATGGCTTACATCCAGAGAATGAACTGATAAAGTTAAACCTAACAAGTGTTGATTCAGTTCCTTTAAAGCTCAATAAACTGACTTTACACCCTTAATCATTTTTGCATACTCGCATACATTCTCTTTTCTTCACACTTCACGAAATCAATCAAAAAATTGTCCAATATATATATCTGACACATCCGCAAGCATCAATTAGGTTGGACTAATTAGATGCTATTGCAAGTATGAGTAAGTTTGTTGGAGTTGTCATTGATGTTGTCATTTATGTCAACATAGTACAGGATATTGCAAGTTGTGCATTTATATTTGAGATGTTGAGATGTTGTGAGTACATGGAGATATCTTTATGATGTTGCATATGTGCTAATATGTGTAGTTGACAAGTGCTTTTGAGAAAATTAATAAATAGTGAAGACAAAGTTGTGTGTGTGTTCAAAATGTTCTCTAGTTTTTGCTTTACATTTCTTTTGTATTGATCATATGCTTGTGAGGATTTTAAGTGTTATTTATTGGCATATGTTGGTGATATCTTCTAGTTTGTAGCTTCTGGTTTGATGGAAGGTGTAAGTTGTGTTCATCGGTGTGTGAACCGGTTTGACAGAGTTATTTGTTTGTGTACTGGGAGAAATTTTTCTGCTCCACAGTTCTCTGTTGAGTTGTTTCTATTCTTGTGGATCTAGTAGAATAATTTATAAGGTGGTATCTATATTTTGGTGAAGGTTTTCATGGTTTGGTGCTCCAGAAGATGTGTTATGTGTGCATTTGTGAAGACTAGTTGGTCTAGTGTGAAGTGCTCTAAGTCTGAAGGTTGTTGCAGCTGATGTGCAGATGATTATGATTGTATCCAAGATGTGTTTCGATGTATGGTGAAGCATTCCATTTGGTCTACATGATTATCTTCGTGATGTGGAAGCATGTACTTCAAATATCTTTTGTGTTTTCATTAGGTTTGGTTGACCTAGTGTTTACACTTCATATAAAGGACAAGTATTATTTGAGGAAGCGTGTGATTGATGTGAGATGTTGTTTTGGGTCATAGTTAAGTATTAGTGTGCTTCACTTTCATCCCTTTCCACCATGGGAATATTGAGTTTCTCACCTATTTTGAATTTGTAAAATGAAGCGTGTATAGCTGACCTTGGAGAAAGTTTCTAAGGTTGAAGATGGTATAAATACAATTTGAGATGTGAAGGATTATATCATAAAAATTAATGAAGTAAGCCATATCATAAAAATTAATGAAGTAAGCCACAAGTGTGAGAAGCAAAGTTGTACGAAATTGAATTGAGGCAACAATACTTTAATGTGTTAGATTCTTGAAAGTAGTGAGCTGATGGTTTCTGCAATCTTCTGATCAAAGATGTGGATTTGTGTAATTTGTTGTGGTTAATCTTTCTATTATCTTTTGTATATGTAGGCCGTGAGACTCCCTTTTGGACAATGAGTCCTATTTGTAGGCAGTGAGCCTTTATATCCGAAGAGTGAGTCCTTTTGGGTAGTGAGCCCTTAACAGTGAGCCTCTTTGTATTCGGTTTTGCAATTACTTTATATTGTGAGCTAATCCTCACCATGGTTTTTCCTTATTGGGTTTTCCACAAAAATCTAGTGTTCATTGTGTTGATATTGCTTTATGTTATTTTCATTTCATGTTCATACTTAATAACAAAATTGAGTAATTGTGAAGTTGTTAAGTTCTTAAAGTTTTGTGTTTGAATTTGGTGACAACTGATTCACCCCCCATCTTAGTTGTCTTGCACCTTTGAACAATTGGTATTAGAGATTTGGTTTCTTGGTGCAGAGCTTAACCACTTAAGGTAGATCCAATGGTGCATAAGTTGGCGATCCCTATGTTCGATGGATTTGACTACAGTGACTAGAAAGTGTAGATGAGTGTGCGAACCCCAGTCCTAGTACCTACAAAACAACAAGAATAAAAAAGTTAAAGAAGAGATTAGAAGCTAAAACAAGGATTCCCCATGAAATCCATTTACAACACTCAAATTAGGAAGAAAAATAGTGAAGAACACTATGGAACAAAGAAATATAAATTGAATCCTAATTTAAATGTGCAAACTCATGTTCCCATGGGGGAATTGGTGTCAATTTGATGTGAAAATTGGCCCTTTCCCAATTCCTAATATGCAAGCTTGATATATTGATGGAGATTTGATCCATTTTGATGGTGAAGAATGAGATCTCCAAGCCAAAATCTACAAAAACCTAGCTAAGAACTCAATGGTGATGGATGAAAATGGCTAAATATTTTAGCATAATAACTTTGCATAATTTGTGGATGATCAAATAAGGATATGAGTTCTTTATTTATAGAATGCCAAGATGGATGAATGTCAAAATTTGAGCAATGTGGACTAACATTCATCCAATGGCATGATTCCACTTGTCAACCTATGAATGGATGAAGGATGTGCAAGATTTGGGGATTGTGCCAATAAATGCATATTTTTGAATTTCAAATTTGTTGAAATGACTTGCAAGAGGGAAGGGAAATTGCAATAAATGCCACTTGGCTCAAGGCAAAGAACATGTAAGATGAAGTTATTGCCTTGTTGGATGTACATGTTGACTTGGAATATTAATTCAAATTGAGAGGATATTCCAAAAGATGCCTTGTGAGGAAAATGGAGATTTAATAAATGAATTAAATCTATTTTCATGTGCAACTTGCAAAATATAGAGGATGGGACATGAGATGAGATTAAATTAATCAAGGGTTAATTAATTTAATAAAAGATGTTAGATGATGTGACTTATTTGATTCAAATTTATGGATTTATTTAAATTAAATAAGAGAGGAATATGATAAGAGATTAATTAAATAAGGATTTTGATTTATTTAATTAAAAGAGGTGGTGTTAGATTAAATCAAATAAGGTTTTGATTTATTTAATTTAATGGATAGATTTTAGAGATTTAATCAAATAAAATTAATTATTTGATTAAATAAGGATAATTAGATCAGATGGATTGATTTTATTAACAAAAGAGATAGACTTAATTAGATAAAATGATTTATTCAATTAAGAGAGGAATATTGATGAATTTAATCAGATAAGGAGATTTGATTAAATGATTAGGCCGAGGGATGATTTGGGAAGAAATGATGTAAGTAGGTTGGGATCAAGTGCACAATGTCAATTAGTATATTTTACGTGTCTACATTTGGCCCCTCTTTGAAGCAATGCACTTGTTGCATTGGTTCAAAGAATAAACAATCTCGATCGAAGCCAAAATTTTTGATATTAAAAAATTGCCCCACTGCTGCATGGTGAGAGAAAACATTCCATAATAATTCCCCCTCGAGAGATTGGACAAAAATTTCAATTTTTGGGTGATCTCACGAAAAAAGAGGACAAAGTATCCAATAGGTCTGAAAGGGCTCCGGGAGGCTAAAAATGTGTCTAAATGCAATAAAACGATGAAAAACAAGCCTCAACTAGATGAAAATAGGTTCAAAGGCCCAAAAAACCTAGCAGGTCAGCCAATTAGGGTGAGAAAACCCTAATTTTTAGGCTTAAAAGGGTCCTGAGTGGTCACTTTCAAGTCACTTTCAAACACCTCCAATAGTAATCTCAAGATTTGAGCTCAGACCTCTTGACGATATGGTGCAACGACAACTTCCTTTGCACATTTCGGATCGAGTTCGGACGTACCAGTGGCCACCTGGCATCGGGGCACCAGTAAGTGGTCCTTATGCGAGCTTCATCTTTCATTTATTGCTTCAATTAATGGTTTAAAGAGTCAATCTGTCTGCAACGACACTATATAGTGCCGCTCAGAAGTCAAACTGCATTGCTCGATGCTAAATAGTGTCGCGATGGTGCAGTTTGGAGTTTAAAAACTCCGACGCTGAGCTCGGGGCCAGCAAAGGGATTTGCAAAGTACGACGCGGCGGTGTAATTTTATCCAAATTGCGCTGCTGGGTGATAAAGTGCATCGCGGCTATGCGATTTTGCTCTTTTAGAGCCTAGCGTCGGAGTTTGATTAGAAATCAAACTGCGATGACATCATGAGTTGCACCACTGCAGAAGTTTTTTGGATGCGTGATGAAGAATTTTTTGAAATTGTTTAACATGGTGACCCTCCTTGATGTAGGACGCCGCAAGGGAGCTCTACTCTCGAGAGCATAGGTCGCGAGACCTAGCCAGTTACTTGCGAGACTTGAGCAACAAGGACTAGGATCAACTCTAGATTGCAGGGTTGTGGCATATTGCGTATGCGACACCCATTCGTACTCACCTAGGGATGTTGTCAGCATTGGCCAAGAGGTGGCACAGTGACACTTCTTCGTTTCACCTTCTCACTGGCGAGGCCACCATCACCCTAGAGGACGTTTAATAGATTTTGTGATTGCCCATTCATGGTTGTCAGGTGATTTTTGACATGGACGAGGGGCATGAGGCCTGCTTCAGAGTCCTTGCCACTGATGAGATTGTGTTTTACGAGGGGTAGATAGAGCTTGAGTGGCATAGGATCCTAGCACCTCCCTATCGCTGGGTGATTGCAGCCATTATTTCGGGTCTTGTTGCCCCTAACAGACGAGGGTGATAGTTCAATCCTAGCTGGGGGTATTGTTGGGAGCGGGTGGTGTGAGACAGACCAATTCATTTTTCTTGGGGGCCTATTCTTCTCACTTCACTTTACAGAGACCTCCATGAGTATGTCTACATGGACGACAAAGCGTTGGGAGTAGGGTGACCCTACTTCACGTTTGGGCATGGGAGCACATTGCTATGCTTCGATCATGCATTGTTTCAGTTCTGGTGATACTAGATGATCCCCTCATGTGTTGATACAGATGCGGTGTGTCCTTTACACACACCGGTGAGCATAGGATCCCTTACTAGAGGCGGGTCCTGGACAAGATGCAAGTTTTTACTTGGCGACCCTACCTTGGTCGGCCCGGATGGGCCGATGATGCCGATCAGATGTTCTACTGCCACTAGGACCATTACATGTAGGGTCAAGAGCATACTATGATCAAGAGGTATCGGCCTGGGCCTGTGCAAT
Source organism: Sequoia sempervirens (assembly GCA_007258455.2). NCBI lineage: Eukaryota > Viridiplantae > Streptophyta > Pinopsida > Cupressales > Cupressaceae > Sequoia > Sequoia sempervirens. The sequence continues at coordinate 240,257,903 of VDFB02075321.1, read as the reverse complement.
GTCAGTTTGAGGAGCTGCAGGATTGACTAGATGACAACTACGTAGCCGCCTTCGCTCGCAACATGACACAAGTTTTATGGGGGTGGTACATTCCTGCTTCGGAGGTGGTCAATAGTTTTCGATAGTTGGTGGCCAGACCATGGGCCTACGATCAAGGGCTAGCAGATCCAAGCACTACCCAGGCCTACAGGGATTGGTTTCGGCCTCTTCTTCGGTTGATGATTCCAGGTGCAGTTTCAGATCTGCAGAGAGTTAGAGGCAGAGGGGGAGGATGAGAATGGAGTGTTGAGATTCAATAGGATTAGCTAGTTGTGCCTCTAGTCCAGCCAATATAGGGAGACGTTCCTATGCAGGACCAACACCAGGAGCCACCACGAAGCGAGGATCAGCCTCGGGTGCAGCCACATGTGCAGCCATAGGTACTACCAACAAGACAGGGGGATGCTCGAGATGTGTTGATTGCACAGTTGTAGGCCTAGATCTAGGCCATGACAGCCGAGAGAGATCAGGCGAGGGCTGATAGAGAGTAGCTCAGAGCTGAGAGAGATCAAGTTGTACATCAGAGATAGGTTGTAGAGCTATAGGCAGCCATAGAGCTAGGTAGGAGACAATAGTTAGAGAGCATGGCAGGCTCCTCCTCCCAGGGTACCATGTCAGTTCGATCCTACAAGGATGTCATTTGAGAGGTAGAGTATTATTGGTGGTTTTATCATGAGGTTGTACCCAGAGCAAAGCGAGTCCCAGAGTATTCAAAGCGAGCCAACCACAGACTAGCAGAGGGTCACAGTGACAGGGGCAAAGGCAACATTCACAAGGACAAAGCTTGATCGAGATGTTATGATACTCTTTATGCCTTATGGGCTCATTTTTGATAGCCCGATGGGCCTTTTGTATTGATTAACATATATGTACACTGATCCGATTCATTCTTTGTACTATGACAGTTGCATTATATATATATATATATATATATATATATATATATGAGCTGATGATGATTTTAATGTGATGCAATGTGTTCTCTTTATTTATGCATGTATGGTTATACTACTTCTATATGTTATGGATGCATTTATTTCTAATGATGTATGCATTATGATTATGACTAACAGATCTATATTATGTCACTTTATGATATGCAAATGTATTTATGTGATGTGCAATGATGTTGTCTATATGATGATCTATTTATGTTGATGCAAATGAGATAATCTAATATGTGATATGGATTGTAATATGTAAAATGATATGATCTATATATATGCTTTGTTTCTAATAAATTTTGTACGTTTATGCTTATATGGAATGATTTATGCAATGAATGATTTATGGTGTTATTTATTTATGAGATGATATGGATGATGTAATATGAATGTGATGGTTGTGATATGATGCAAATGAGATGGTGTAATGTAAATGAGATGGTTTTATGATATGCTTAGAATAACAAATGCTATTATCCTAAACATATTAAATGATGATGTAATGTATGTGATGGATTTAATAAGATGTAATGACATGTTAATGCAAAGTGATATGATGTAATGATATGTTAATATGAATGTATTGTGGTGAGATGATGTCATGATGCTATGCAAGTATTTATGCAAATGAATTATTTATAATGTTTATATATGTATTGTTTATGATTATGCCGTATGTGGTAATGGTGGAATAATTATGAAATGCTTATGCAAACGTTATGTGATGATTTATGTGATAGATGTAATATGATACTGAGAATGGATGCAATGTAATAAAATGGATGCACTTTTATAATATGGTGGAAATGCAATGCATATGTTCCGTATATGTTATGTTAATTCAATATGCTAATGATTTTTGGATGCAGGATTAATGATGATAGCGATGGTGATGGTGACAATCAACTATCATAGTACCTTGTTAGTGCAGTTAGCAAGAAAAGATGAAGTCATTTCAACAAGACACAAGATGATGCAAATACAAACGAGCATGATGATGATGATGATTACTTGTCGAGGAATTGGGATTTTCAAAAAGGGCCAAATTTTATTATTGTTTGATAAAACATGCGGTACGATGCATCAAGGTAGAGGAAACCAGGATGGCGTTGTACTTATTGTGATGGACTTTGACTTGACAAGCATATAGGAGTATTCTTGCTCACACCTGACATACGAAAGCCTTGCTAGGATGCACTTTAGAAGTTTCAAACATCTCAGACCAAAATGTGGAAAGGTAAACCTATCCATGCAATAGTCAACAAGTTTCCCTAGACCTCCTCCATACATACCTAACAAAGCAAGTATTCACTGAAGTTATATTACAAGAACGCCCAACAAGCATAATAGACAAAAAAATAATGATCGTTGCCCCTTTCCTATTTCTCTAAATCCTCTGTTTTGGGATATCATTGAGAAGTCCTTGGAATGAGTGCAATAAGATAAGTCAAAAGACAAAGACAAAGTAAACAAATAAGTTGATGTTCTTCAATACCGCTAACCAAAGGAGGATTTGTTTTCTAGGGATAAGAACCAAAACTTATTGCCAAAAGATAATGCCCATTGTAAGAAGGATTCATCCTAGGACATGTTAGTGGATGGCGGCATGTCATTTCGTTTATCCAAAGCATTCTAAAAGATGATTGATATGGGACCAATTCGGATGATGAGTTACTGATACAAAGAGATGACCAGCTTGCTTATGTACTGACTTAGACCTAAGACTTGACATTTTGAGTTTTCACTTTGGACCTGCTAGGCTTGCTTCTAACTATTTCACCAAAGTTTGAGGATGACGATCAGTTTATTATGAGTGGTGTTATTGTGGGTGCATGCAAGATGAGGTGGATGGATTTTTTTCAAATATTTGGATGTTTTTGACGTTTTACAATGTTTTGAGGCTATTTTTGGTATTCTTCAGGATTTTCAAATGTTTTTATTTTCAATTTTTCAATGTTTTGGGATTTTCTAAAATTTTGACCAAGAGACTAACCTAAAAACCTATCCTAGGGGCCTCGGGGGCTGATCAATAGATTAGCCTTGCCTACGTTATACACGCAGAGACCACGTAGTTCGACAAGACGACTTTTTTTTGACTTTTTGACTGACTTTTTGACCTATTTTTGGGATTTTGATATGTTTCAATTTTTTTTGGATTTCCTTGATGTTTTGATGTTTTTTGGATTTTTGGATTTTCTAATGTTTTTGGATTTTCTGATATTTAGGACTTTAAGAATATACACGAATCTGATACAATGAGAACATGCCCCCGGTGTGATGCAATAGACTACTCTGATAAAGGCAGGACAAACTGACCTTGGGGATGGGTCGAGTAGTACTAGGAGGGATCATGATACGAACACAGGACCAAGCTATGGTGCAGATGCGAGTGGATGAGTGATGGGTGGAGAACTAAATGCGATGAATGATGGAAGCGAAATGGATGGATGATGCAGAACAAGCCGTAAAGATCCTGGTGGATGGAAAGTGCTTATTTACGTAAGGCCCTTGTTTGCCAGGTTTTCACCAAGGTACTTGTCCAAAGTGCCACCGAAGTGGTTTTCACTAGAGGATGATTTTTTCTCTTTACTATTTTTGATCCTTTTTCTTAAATTTTTTGGATTTTTTGCTTTTTTGATTTTTTTGTTGTCACTAAGACGCCTGTTTGCTAGGTTTTCGCCGAAGTAACCATTTTTAAGGAAATTTTCTTATTTTTTTGGATTTTTTGGTTCTATACCTTGAAAGATTTAGGCATAAAACTTTTTGTTGAAGTATTCATGGGCTCTTGCAGAGGTTCCCCTTCGGGTGTTGATAACTGATATGTCCCTGATTTGTAATTTGTTGTGATGACGAATGGTCCCAGCCAATTGGGTTCAAATTTTCCTTTGTTGCTTGGGTTTGGGACATTCTTTTGATTTTCTTTTAAGACTAGTTCTTCGACTTGGAACGTCATGCTTCTGATTTTCTTATTGTAGCTCCTTTTGAGTCCATTCTGATAGACCTTAAAATGATTCAAAGCATCTATATGTCGCTCATCTAGCAGCTCCAGCTCATTCAATCTTAATACTCGGTACTCTTCATCTATGATGAGGTTCTGCAGTGATATCCTGAGTGATGGGATCTCGATCTCTATAGGGAGTACTAATTTTGATCCGTAGACCAAAGAGAAGGGGGTGGCGTCGGTGGGTGTGTAGATACTGGTTCGATAGGCCTAGAGGGTAGGATTAAGCTGTAAGTGCCATTCACAACCTGCTTCATTGACTGTTTTCTTGAGAATTTTTAGAATGGTCTTGTTTGTAGCTTTTTCTTGGCCATTACCTTGGGGATAGTATGGGGTGGAGAAGCGATGTTGGATTTTGAATTTTTTGCATAAGTCACGAACCTCCTAATTCTTGAATGGTGTCCCATTATCTGATATAATAGCTTGTGGAACACCATAGCGGCAAATGAGATAGTTCAGGATGAACTTTGAAATCTGCTTCCCAGTTATGTACGTCATGGGTATGGCTTCCACCCACTTAGTAAAGTACTTTGTTGCGGTTATGATGAATTTGTGGCTGTTAGATGAGGTGGGTGTGATTTTCCCAATGAGATCGAGTCCCCACTACGAAAAGGGCCATGGTGTGACGATAGGATGAAGCTCTTGAGCTAGAGCATGGATGAGGTCCCCATGCTGCTGACATTGTAGACACCTTCTAACATAATCATGTGCTTCTCTTTCCATTGTGGGCCAATAATACCCCATCCTCAGTAGTTTCTTAGCTATGGTCATTCCACTCGAGTGTGAACCATAGATAACATTGTGTACTTCAGTTAGAGTGGTGAATGATTCCTCAACATTTAAGCAGCGTAGTAGGGTTCCTTCTATGCTCCTAGGATATAGGGTATCTCCTAGGATGACAAATTTGGATGCCTTTTTGATAAAGGTTCGTTTTAGGTTTGATGGTAAGTCGGCGGGTATGACTCCTATACGAAGGTATGTGTAAATGTCATGGTGCCAAGGATCATTGGACCAATGATTTCACACACGAATTTTGATTTTGGTACCTTGAATGTGGGTACGAGAAGCTGCTCTATCAGGAATTCATGTTTTGGAACATTGTTGGGGATGTCCAGCAGGGACCCAATTGTTGCCATGGCGTCTGCTGCTCTATTGTTGGCTCTAAGTATCTGCTCAAATGTAATTTTGATGAAGGATTCTTTGAGAGTCTCTACCAATTTCTTGTATGGAGTGAGCTTGTCATCCTTGGTCTAGTATTCATCGTTCACTTGATTTATGATCAATTGGGAGTCTCCGTATACCTTGAGAGCTATGATGTTCCATTGCACTGCTATTCTGAGACCTATAGTCAAAGCCTCTTATTCCACAATATTATTAGTGCAAGGAAATGCTAGTTTGTAGGACCCTAGAATGCAATCCCCTTGTGGGGTGATGAAGAAGACACCAGCTCTTGATCCATGCTGTGTGTATGAGCCATTGAAGTATAGTTTCCAGTGGTTAGTTACATTGAGATTAAAAATGGGTTCATCTAGAAACTCTGAGACAAGAGGGTTCTCGTAATAGATTGGTGCTTCTGCTAGTTGGTCTGCGATGACTTACCCCTTGATTTATTTCCTCTCCACATATTCAATGTCATATTCTAATAATATCATTACCCATTTTTCCATTCTTCCCGTGAGCATTGCCTTTGATAGTAGATACTTGAGAGGGTCAATTTTGGCAATGAGTTTTATTTTATGTGCCAACATGTAATGTCTGAATTTTTGTGATGCAAACACTACTACAAGGCATGCTTTCTCGATGAATGAATAGTTTAGCTCATGCCCAACCATTGTCCTGCTAATGTAATAGATAGCCCTTTTCGTTCCATTTTCATCATGTTGAGCTAGAAGAGCTCGAAGGGCTGTTGTTGTTGCTGACATGTATAAGATCAATGGTTTCTTTAGGATGGGTGGCATTGAAACTACTGGTGTCAGTAGGTATTCCTTGATTTTGTTGAATGCCTCTTCACACTTGGCATCCCATTTGTACGCTACTCCCTTATGGAGTAGGTGAGAGTATGGGTTTTGTTTGTCTGCCAGTTGTGTTATGAATCGTCAGATGGATTGGAGTCTACCTTGGAGACCTCTCAATTGTTTTAATGTTTTTGATGCCTCCATCTCGAGGATTGCTTTTACTTTTGCTAGATCCACCTCAATGCCTCTCATTGACACTATATATCCTAGCAATTTTCTTGATTGTACGCTAAAGATGCACTTCTTTGGGTTTAGTATGACCTTGTACTCCTCCAGTCTGTCAAAGATGGCACTTAGGGTTGCTATGTGATCTTTTCTCTTTCTTGACTTAGCTAGAATGTCGTCAACATAGTCTTCGATTATTTTCTGAATCATGTCATGGAATATCAATGTCATGGCCCTTTGATATGTTGCTCCTGCATTTTTTAAGTTGAATGGCATCATGTTCCAACAGTATGTCCCCCATGGACAAGTGAAAGTTGTTTTATGTTGGTCCTCTTTTGCTATCATGATATGATTATATCCTGAGAATCCATCCATTAGTGACAACATCTCATGTCCCACTGTCATGTCTACTATCATGTCGATGTTGGGAAGCGGGAAGTCATCTTTTGGACATGCCTTGTTCAAATCTCTGAAGTCTTTGCAGATTTTGATATTTTTGTCGGGTTTTGAAACAGGTACCAAGTTTGACACCCATTTTGGATAATCAATTGGTCGGATGAACCCTACATCCAATAGATTTTTTAGCTCCATTTTGACTAGTAGGGTAATCTGAGGATGCATTTTTTGAAGCTTTTGTTTGACAGGCTTTGCTTCTGGATACACTGCTAAGTGGTGAACCACAGTCTCTGGATCAAGCCCTGGCATGTTAGCATAACTTCATGTGAAGTTTATCTATCTTTCCCTTAGGAATGCTACTAGTAGCTCTTGCTCTTCTGATAGTAGTGATTCTATGTAGAATGTGATATGTGGGGTTGCCTCTGTTCCTAGGTTGATCGGATTGCATTTTTCTGCCAAAATTGCTGACTTTTCCTAATGAATGGCTCTTAAAGGAAGATTGAATCCCTCATCCTCGAGTGCCTCAGAGAGGTTTTCACCATTGGATGTGTCCTTTCTTTTTACTTTTTTCTTGTCAGAGAGTTCCACAGTGTGGTTTTCACTCAAGGACTTGGATATTATTCTTAATTGCTCACTTTTGCGACTGAAGGATTCAATTGTTTCCCCATAATAGGCATGTGTGTCCAACTCAATTAGAAACCCTACTTTATGATCTCCATCTGGAATGTTATACCGCAGTCCCATAAATTTCGAGAGCACCTCTTCATTTTTGAATGTATCAAGAACTAGTGGTCCTCGTTGGTCGTAGTCGATGAGTTGGGGATATACTAGGCAGATCTCATGATTTTGTTGATTTGGTTCAAAGGATAGGGTATTAATCATGCAAAGAGTGGTATCCTCAAATAGCCTAGGTAGATTGGTCATGGAATCCTCGTCATCGCTACTATTATAAATGTGAGTTATAAAGTTATGTATGTCTCTAATTGTGGATACTGGTAGTCATAGTTCTGCTGGGGTTGGCTAAGGAGGATTGTTAACCGTTCTAACTGAAGGACTTCGACCTCGTATGGTTATACTCAGAGGGGTACATCCAAGGCCAATATTTGTTATTGGTCACGTCTCTGGCATGATAGGTATTATAAGCCCGTTGTTGTTTTGTCCTAGTCTTTGATTTTTGTCGTAGCCCATTGCGAGCATCATTTGCAGACCCTTGCTTCTGTCATCCATTGGTAATTTAGGTGTTGGTATTTCATCCTGATATAACATGTGAGATGGATCTGCCTCAATAACTTCTCACCCAAGATCTCCCCAGCTTGTGAATTTGGGATAGTTTTTAGGTGATGTTTGGGATGTGGTAGCCTCATTTATTTGTGGTCATCCCCGTGATCTAGGAGATTTTGGTAAATATCCTACCTCAAAGGCATTATTAGGGAGCTTTTAGTTGCCACAATCATTATCTTGGATGATGAGCTTGATGTCAGAGATGGTAGGGATGGTGGGAGTGGCGGGTGTCTCTGTCACAGAAGTGGATGTGCTTGATATTGGGAATTTGCCTGAGCTTGAGCTCTCACTTGTTGTTGTTGTAATAGAGCTTGTGCTTGAGCAGTCTCTTGTTCTTGCAATGCTTGAACGACTTGTTGTTGTTGTTGCAATAAAGGCTTGCGTGACCTGTTGCACTTGTAATGCGGCTTGTGCTACTTCGGTAGCTTGTTGAGTGGCTAGTTGTGTGGCTTTTTGTTTTTGCACTTGTTGGAATCCCCTTTGGAAGGAAGCTTGCAATGCCGCGTTGTATTGGTTTGATGTGGTGGAGTTGGTGGTGGATTCAGAATGGTGTTTGTGGTGAGCGATGATGTCATGTTGATGTGGTGGTCGGTCCTTGATGATGTTGCAATTGCTTGTGCATTTGTTGTTTGTTGTTGCGATATCCTAATGCATCTGCCCTCATCATTTTTTGGTACTTGGGGGTTTTTGTAATACTTTGCCTCAAGATTTTTGCAATAGGAGAAGGGTTCAGGATCTCCATGGATGGTAAATTCTTGTCCATTATGTGTAAATTTCACACATTGGTGGAAAGTTGATGCTACTGCTTTCATCGATGGATCCATGGACGTACTAGGAGGAAATTATATGGCAAGTCGAGATCCAAGACCTGGCAAGTGGTTTCCATGATGGAAGGCCCTACTTGAATAGGGAGTTTGATTGTGCCCTGAGACACACTTTCTTGGTCATCATATGCTCTTATCGTGATGCCCTTCCCTTTGTCGATAGAATCTTCTAATATTTTCAACTCCTTGATGAGGCTGAGAGAACAGATATTCAAACCCACACCTCCATCCACCAAGACCCTTTTGATTTTTCTCTTATGTACTATGGCTTCCAAGTGAAGTGCACGATTGTGAGATGGTTGAACAGGGAAATCCTGGTTAGAGAATGTAAGGAGATTAGGTGTAATGATATTTCCAACCATAGCTTGGAATTGCTCTGCATCAAGGTCTGCGGGGACAGTGGATGAGGCCAATGCTTCTTCAAGGATTTTCCTATGGGCAGATGAGATTTTTAGCAACTCCATGATGGAGATTTGCACTGGCATTCTCTTAAGTTGATCTAGGACATTATAGCCAAACGGATCTAGATGTGCAGGGATTTTGTTTGGCTGGGATGATCCTGCCATGGTTACTTTTTGCCTCTTGTGGTGACTCCACAATCTTCGGCACAGGCGCCCTTGATAGTAATGACCATGTAGTTTTCATTTAGGGAGGCGACGACTGTTTCATACACATGATTTATGTTTGAGTGGATGCCTTTCCCTTTATCATTTTTATTCCCTTTGTTGCCATGATTCGACATTAGATTCATATATATCTTAAGATCTTGATTTCATGTAGGTTGTTCCACGTTTATGATTCTTTTATCGATGAGATCTTGGATGATTTTTTTCAGTCTCATGCAACTGTTTGTGGTATGGCCTTTGATTTTATGGAATTCACAAATTTTATTATCATTATACCAAGGAGGTTTCACATACGGTTCTTGGCAATTCCCAAATGTAGGAGGCTTGATGAGTTTTTCGTCTATCAACTTTTTCATTATGTCCTTAAGTGGCTCCCCTAGAGTGGTGTATTTTCACTTGGGATAACTCTTGCATTGAGGTGGTTCTCTTTGCTCATGGAGATTATTGATTGTTGGATTGTTGTTTGGTTGGTGTGTTGTGTGATGAATGTTTTGGTGTTGTGTTTGGATTGTGGTGTGGGTGTATGTTGGCGAGGAGCACTAATGACCACCTTGGCATCGATGACACCATCATTAGTAATGTTTTTGTTCCTTTCCCACATGTGAGGTTTATCATTGTGATTGGATGGTGTGCGATTATTTTGTTGTTCGGGGTATGATGTTGATTCGGCGAGTTGAGTCATAAGGGATTTTTTGATCCTGAGCACCTTGGGGATCAACTGATCATATGTGGTGATGCCCTGAACCTTGAGATGAAATGCCAAGCAGCCTTCAAGGTTGGCGATGATGGTGCAAACTTGTTTTTCTTCTGGCATGGTCCACTTGCTCCGATTGGCCTTGGATCACCATCGTTGTAGGAATGAAGCGAATGATTCACCCTTTCCTTGTTTCAGAGTTGAGAGTTCTTATAGACTAACATCCATTGCAATGTTGCATGCATAGTTTTTTATGAATGCATCTATAATTTCTTGGAATGTCCTAATGCCTGAAGGTAAGTGAGAGAACCATTCCATAGCGTGGCCTGCCAAGCTCCTAGGAAATAGTCACGTCATATAAGTATCGTCCTGTGCGACTTCCATGCAATGTACCTAGAATTCAATGATGTGATCTTTAGGGTTTCCCATCCCTCGAGATTTGTCAAATTTTGGGATCTCAAATCCCTTGGGGAATGGTTTCATTACTAAACTCCTATCAAATGGATAGGGACACAAGTTGCTTGGTGTTTTGGTTGTTCGCCCTGATTGAAGATCGAGCACTTGTTGTGAGAGCAACCTGATTTGTGTTGTTACATCATTTTGTGGATTAGGGGGTGGGATGAAAGTGTTTTGGGGTGTTTCAATCGTGGGTCGAATGGGTGGGTTGTTTAGTGTGTTGTTCAATGGTATCTGTATGTTCTTTCAAGCTAGGTAGGCTTCCACCTATTGTTGTATGAACAATGCCTGTTGTTGATCTTGTTGCTGCACTAAGATTTGTGCTTTCTATTGCACTTGTTGTTGTTCCAACAATGCTTGTTGTTGTTCGAACAATGCTTGTTGATGGGCTTCCAATTCGGTTGCTTCTTGCTACTCTTGATATTGCTTTATTGCTTGCAATTGTGTTGCTTGTATTTGTGCAAGAAGTTGTGCTTGTGCTTGCACTTGTTGTGCTTGATATTGGGAATTTGCCTGAGCTTGAGCTCTCACTTGTTGTTGTTGTAATAGAGCTTGTGCTTGAGCAGTCTCTTGTTCTTGCAATGCTTGAACGACTTGTTGTTGTTGTTGCAATAAAGGCTTGCGTGACCTGTTGCACTTGTAATGCGGCTTGTGCTACTTCGGTAGCTTGTTGAGTGGCTAGTTGTGTGGCTTTTTGTTTTTGCACTTGTTGGAATCCCCTTTGGAAGGAAGCTTGCAATGCCGCGTTGTATTGGTTTGATGTGGTGGAGTTGGTGGTGGATTCAGAATGGTGTTTGTGGTGAGCGATGATGTCATGTTGATGTGGTGGTCGGTCCTTGATGATGTTGCAATTGCTTGTGCATTTGTTGTTTGTTGTTGCGATATCCTAATGCATCTGCCCTCATCATTTTTTGGTACTTGGGGGTTTTTGTAATACTTTGCCTCAAGATTTTTGCAATAGGAGAAGGGTTCAGGATCTCCATGGATGGTAAATTCTTGTCCATTATGTGTAAATTTCACACATTGGTGGAAAGTTGATGCTACTGCTTTCATCGATGGATCCATGGACGTACTAGGAGGAAATTATATGGCAAGTCGAGATCCAAGACCTGGCAAGTGGTTTCCATGATGGAAGGCCCTACTTGAATAGGGAGTTTGATTGTGCCCTGAGACACACTTTCTTGGTCATCATATGCTCTTATCGTGATGCCCTTCCCTTTGTCGATAGAATCTTCTAATATTTTCAACTCCTTGATGAGGCTGAGAGAACAGATATTCAAACCCACACCTCCATCCACCAAGACCCTTTTGATTTTTCTCTTATGTACTATGGCTTCCAAGTGAAGTGCACGATTGTGAGATGGTTGAACAGGGAAATCCTGGTTAGAGAATGTAAGGAGATTAGGTGTAATGATATTTCCAACCATAGCTTGGAATTGCTCTGCATCAAGGTCTCCGGGGACAGTGGATGAGGCCAATGCTTCTTCAAGGATTTTCCTATGGGCAGATGAGATTTTTAGCAACTCCATGATGGAGATTTGCACTGGCATTCTCTTAAGTTGATCTAGGACATTATAGCCATTAGGAACGGATCTAGATGCAGGGATTTTGTTTGGCTGGGATGATCCTGCGATGGTTACTTTTTTGCCTCTTGTGGTGACTCCACAATCTTCGGCACAGGCGCCCTTGATAGTAATGACCATGTAGTTTTCATTTAGGGAGGCGACGACTGTTTCATACACATGATTTATGTTTGAGTGGATGCCTTTCCCTTTATCATTTTTATTCCCTTTGTTGCCATGATTCGACATTAGATTCATATATATCTTAAGATCTTGATTTCATGTAGGTTGTTCCACGTTTATGATTCTTTTATCGATGAGATCTTGGATGATTTTTTTCAGTCTCATGCAACTGTTTGTGGTATGGCCTTTGATTTTATGGAATTCACAAATTTTATTATCATTATACCAAGGAGGTTTCACATACGGTTCTTGGCAATTCCCAAATGTAGGAGGCTTGATGAGTTTTTCGTCTATCAACTTTTTCATTATGTCCTTAAGTGGCTCCCCTAGAGTGGTGTATTTTCACTTGGGATAACTCTTGCATTGAGGTGGTTCTCTTTGCTCATGGAGATTATTGATTGTTGGATTGTTGTTTGGTTGGTGTGTTGTGTGATGAATGTTTTGGTGTTGTGTTTGGATTGTGGTGTGGGTGTATGTTGGCGAGGAGCACTAATGACCACCTTGGCATCGATGACACCATCATTAGTAATGTTTTTGTTCCTTTCCCACATGTGAGGTTTATCATTGTGATTGGATGGTGTGCGATTATTTTGTTGTTCGGGGTATGATGTTGATTCGGCGAGTTGAGTCATAAGGGATTTTTTGATCCTGAGCACCTTGGGGATCAACTGATCATATGTGGTGATGCCCTGAACCTTGAGATGAAATGCCAAGCAGCCTTCAAGGTTGGCGATGATGGTGCAAACTTGTTTTTCTTCTGGCATGGTCCACTTGCTCCGATTGGCCTTGGATCACCATCGTTGTAGGAATGAAGCGAATGATTCACCCTTTCCTTGTTTCAGAGTTGAGAGTTCTTATAGACTAACATCCATTGCAATGTTGCATGCATAGTTTTTTATGAATGCATCTATAATTTCTTGGAATGTCCTAATGCCTGAAGGTAAGTGAGAGAACCATTCCATAGCGTGGCCTGCCAAGCTCCTAGGAAATAGTCACGTCATATAAGTATCGTCCTGTGCGACTTCCATGCAATGTACCTAGAATTCAATGATGTGATCTTTAGGGTTTCCCATCCCTCGAGATTTGTCAAATTTTGGGATCTCAAATCCCTTGGGGAATGGTTTCATTACTAAACTCCTATCAAATGGATAGGGACACAAGTTGCTTGGTGTTTTGGTTGTTCGCCCTGATTGAAGATCGAGCACTTGTTGTGAGAGCAACCTGATTTGTGTTGTTACATCATTTTGTGGATTAGGGGGTGGGATGAAAGTGTTTTGGGGTGTTTCAATCGTGGGTCGAATGGGTGGGTTGTTTAGTGTGTTGTTCAATGGTATCTGTATGTTCTTTCAAGCTAGGTAGGCTTCCACCTATTGTTGTATGAACAATGCCTGTTGTTGATCTTGTTGCTGCACTAAGATTTGTGCTTTCTATTGCACTTGTTGTTGTTCCAACAATGCTTGTTGTTGTTCGAACAATGCTTGTTGATGGGCTTCCAATTCGGTTGCTTCTTGCTACTCTTGATATTGCTTTATTGCTTGCAATTGTGTTGCTTGTATTTGTGCAAGAAGTTGTGCTTGTGCTTGCACTTGTTGTGCTTGATATTGGGAATTTGCCTGAGCTTGAGCTCTCACTTGTTGTTGTTGTAATAGAGCTTGTGCTTGAGCAGTCTCTTGTTCTTGCAATGCTTGAATGACTTGTTGTTGTTGTTGCAATAAAGGCTTGCGTGACCTGTTGCACTTGTAATGCGGCTTGTGCTACTTCGGTAGCTTGTTGAGTGGCTAGTTGTGTGGCTTTTTGTTTTTGCACTTGTTGGAATCCCCTTTGGAAGGAAGCTTGCAATGCCGCGTTGTATTGGTTTGATGTGGTGGAGTTGGTGGTGGATTCAGAATGGTGTTTGTGGTGAGCGATGATGTCATGTTGATGTGGTGGTCGGTCCTTGATGATGTTGCAATTGCTTGTGCATTTGTTGTTTGTTGTTGCGATATCAATGACAAATTTTGAGCGTTTGGCATAATGCTTGGGATGTTGGTTTGATTGATATTTGGTAGAGGGGGAATCCCTAAACCAAGGAGTGGTGTGGATGATAATGGCAATGGTGGAAGAGGTGGAAATGCAATCTCTTGCGAGAATGTTGTGGTGTCGAACATGCCCCCTGGTTCGAACATATCTCCCTCTTCTTGCGAATTTGTGAGGAGAGAATTTTGAGGTGTTGCATTCCAAAATGATGATGATGGATCATGATGGAAGGTGAGAGGAACATTCTTATGTAATGGATTTTTGGGTATGTTTTGTTCCAAGGTGGTACCTGCATCCAAGTTTTGATTATTCAAAAGGGGGTGTGCTTGAATATCATTGAGAAATGCATTTCCCTTGTTAACATTGGGTTGGGTTGGAACAAAAGATGTCGCGATTTGTGGAATGTTTTGCATGATGCTTTGGGATGGGGGTGTAGATGAGATGGGAATGGTGGATGAAATTGGAGGAAATGACACCTCGACTATGGTACTCACATCGAAATCCAAAGGTAACTTGGCCCCTTGTTTTGCTAGCTCAAGCATGTATCATGAAGGGTTAAGTCTCATCATGATGTTGATGATTTTATGGTTCTTAGAATTTTGGAGCATTTTAGTTATTTCTTCGTGAGACATTCCAAAGGTAAGATCCTCTCCTTGGTTTTCCTCTTGTGGATTTTGGGATGATGAAATGATCAAAGGATTGCTTGATTCGACGGGATTCATTTCTACGTTTGTTTGGCTAAGATCACTTGAAGCGGGTGTTTCTTTGTTGGCTTCCATACTCTTCTTGTATTGAGATCTAGTTTGAACCATAAAACAAGGATAAATTTTCAAGAATATGGGAGATGAATATCTTGATTCCTTGGATTGATCTTTACTTTATGCCCAAAGTAGAAATTTTTAGGATACTTTAAGGATCAAAAGGTGATATGATGATGATGTAAGGGATGAATGATGTGGATGTTTTGATCTTTTGGTAAATCTTGAAGGAGATACTAGGCTTTTGGGATTTTCGGATATGTTTTGGATTTTGATTTTGATTTGATTTTGGCTTTTGGTATTTGTCCTTGATTTTTATTTTGATTGCTTTTGATTTTGAACAAAAAGACCCTAAGATGTTGGATGATGATCTAAGGGATACATTTGTTCAAAGGATGATGATTTGAATATGTGTGGGGAGAAGGATGCATCTTCCCACACCTATTCAAAACAAGATGATAGTTTAGCCAAGTATACGAAGAAGGATGCATCTACGTATACTAAGCTATACAAGATAATTTTGATAACTTTGACCAAGCATATGTAAAAGGATGCATCTACACATACCTAGCCAAAGGTGATTTTGATAATGTTTTCAAGGATTTAATCTCAATGATTTTGATGATTTTGATTTTGCTGAAAAGCCTAGCATTAAGGATGATTTCAAGATTTCTCCAAAAGGTGATGGTGAGATGATTTTTGTTTTGATGTTTGAAGGATGGATGAAAAAGATTTTGATTTGCTTTGATCCTGAGATGATCCAAAAAAAAGACATTTTGTTTTCCTAGACCTAGGTATTGAAGAGCATACAATGCTTCTATAGACCTTTGTAACCAAGAAATGATTCCATTCGAACATACATTTTCGGATTTTGAACCAATGATATTTTTTTTGGACTTTTTGGAAATTGTGAGTCTTCAACACACATGAAAGTTCATTTTGCTTAGATTTGCTCAATGGATTTATTTTACCAAAAACACTTTCTTTGATTAAGTTTTTCAAACTAAGATGTCCAATGTCTTAATTTCTTCAAACCCCACAAGATATGCTTATGTGGAAATTCGAGGAACTCAAGGCAAGGGTTTTCCTATTTTTTACTTAAGTAAACAAATCGAGATATAATCCAATGTTTAGAAACCTCTAAGGATGTGAATCCCAAGCACAAGCAATAACACATGGATCGAGTCAATTTTGTTTATGTCCAAAAGGGTTTGAAATTTGGATGATGATGTTAAGTGTTTGTTTTCAAGATGTTTTCAATTAAGCAATGCATTTTTTAACCCAAGAATAAGTACAATCCTATGGATGTGTAAGACAATATTTGTTGGATTCCCACTTGGACAAGTCTAGCTATGATTATCTTTAGTGAATGGTTAGATGCTTGACCCCACTGGCTCCCCTCCACAATACTCACTTATATGGGGCAGCCAAGCATCAACACCCATGAAAGTCCCATGGCATGTTTTCCATTTCTACTAAAAGACCGTAAAAGTGTGGGGTGGCTTTAGAATGACTGTTCTTGCACCAATAAATAGATTAAAGGATTTTGGAAAATTCTAGCACATGGGTTTTAATAAGGACTTTTCGTTCGTGGAGATTGACCCATATGGTAAGAGTCCCCTTTCAGATCCATCTTGTCAGAATCAGCAGTGTGATATTGGCGTCTACTCCAATACCCACATTTATATACCGGTTGGAAATACTCTTGGATTTAGAGTGTTACCAGTTGAGTCGTTCCCTTGGGTGAGTACTTTTTCCCCAAGGTAGGCCCTCTAGGATAAACAAAAGCAAGTAAGGAGCACTATTCGTAACTCGATCAATCCTTGTTGGCAACAAAGAGAGAGAATATATGCAACAATGCCCCCACTCACACTCGTACAAGATGTTGTTCAATTTTAAATCCCAAATCGAAGTGTGGAGGTGATTTGTTTGTCTCACCCTAAAGTCATGAAAAAGGCCTTTTGATTCTCAAGATCACTATAAAGCGAGAGAAGCACATACGTCCTTTTTCAATGGCTTTAGTTTAAGTAAGCCTTCACAAAAACAAAGTTGCACTTGTTCTTTTTAAATCCACAAAGAAAAATGTGTGTTCTTTTTAGGCACCAAATGAGAAGGGAGAGACAATTTGTTCAATTGTTAACCGAAAAAAACTTTAGTATGTTGTTGTCCTAATGTTCATTTTAGCCTTTTGCAAGAAATGGAAAGATTCTTTTCAAACCCAAATGAAATTTAGTGTCCTAAAGAAGAAGTGATAACAATTTCTTAACAAAGTGTTAAGCAAACACTAAAGTGTTTAAAAACACTTTGATTTGATGAAACATCATCCTCATGCTTCTCCTTTCTTTTTTTTCGATTTCCAACCTACAAAGGAAAGAAACCAGTCAGATTCTGGAAAATACAGAGATCAAAAAGCAGAAAACAAAAGGCAAATTAATCATTAATCAAAGAGCACATGCTAAAATTAAATTTCCCCTTTTTACTCCCTTCCAGCATCGCAACTCATGATTGGGTTGGAGTTTGATTTCCTAGCGGTGCCCTCATAGTGCCACATGCTAGTCAGCATCGCTCTGTGTCGAGATAGAGAGCTCAACTACGTAGCACTTTTTTCCTAGTGTCGCAATTTTCTTCTAGTGTTGTAGTTTGATATTTTAGAAAAAAATTGTGTATCAATGAGTTCAGTGGTGGAGTTTATAATTCAAATTTTTGGCAGCAAAATAGCAACGCTGAGCTCCCAACATTGCAATTTTTTGTGTATGAGCAAAAAAAAATGCAGAAATTTTAAGAAAAGATGATAAAGAATGATATCCTACCCTCCTTCTAGGACCATCTCCTCCCATGAAGCCACCAATAAAATGGGAAAGGGTTGAGACAACTAGCCTTCTTGATTATACTGCTGATGATTTAGATGATAAAATTTTTATCACTGAGGATGAAATAAGGAAAGGTATGCCATCCCCCCAAAGAGACATAATGCCATAGAGTGTAAGTCTCAAATTGAGAAAGGCTGATTTAAATGGGATAAATATTTCAAAGGATGTGAGGGCCGAAGCTTGCGAGAGATTCAAGGATGATGATGCCTTTGTCACAATGCATGAATTCCAAGAATATTTGTGGAGGGAAATGAAAGATGAGTATGTGATGGAATTTGAGAAGAATGCAAGTAAAATCTTGTTGAATACCTAAGATATTGAGAGGGGGGGTGAATCGGTATCTTCTTAAACTTATTGAACAAATACCATCCAAATATATCAATGCATATAAGAACAAAAATAACCAGAAGCATTAGAAAAACATAAAATCACACAACACATGAACACTAGGATTTTTACATGGAAAACCCAAAATGGGAAAAACCACGGTGAGGATTAGCTCACAATATAGTATAACCGGTTATAAGATGTTACAAAGGGTGGCTCATTTCCAGGACTCACTATCCAAAATGAGAGGCTCATTGCATACAAAGGTACAACATAGAAATGGCTTACATCCAGAGAATGAACTGATAAAGTTACACCTAACAAGTGTTGATTCAATTCCTTTAAAGCTCAATAAATTGACTTTACACCCTTAATCATTTTTGCATACTCGACTACCTTCTCTTTTATTCACACTTCACGAAATCAAACAAAAACATGTCCAATATATATATCTGACACATCCGCAAGCAACAATTAGGTTGGACTAATTAGATGCTATTGCAAGTATGAGTAAGTTTGGTGGAGTTGTCATTGATGTTGTCATTTATGTCAACATAGTACATGATATTGCAAGTTGTGCATGTATATTTGAGATGTTGTTGAGATGTTGTGAGTACATGAAGCTATCTTTATGATGTTGCATATGTGCTAATATGTTGAGTTGACAAGTGCTTTTGAGAAAATTAATAAATAGTGAAGACAAAGTTGTGTATGTGTTCAATTTTTTTTTTGGTTTTTGCTTTACATTTATTTTGTATTGATCATATGCTTGTGAGGATTTGAAGTGTTATTTATTGGAATATGTTGGTGATATCTTCTAGTTTGTAGCTTTTGGTTTGATGGAACTGGTTTGGCAGAGCTATTTTTTTGTGTACTAGGAGAAATGTTTCTACTCCACAGTTATCTGTTTAGTTGTTTCTATTCTTTTGGATCTCGTAGAAGGATTGTTAAGGTGGTATCTATATTCTAGTAAAGGTGTTCATGGTTTGGTGCTCCAGAAGATGTGTTCTATGTGCATTTGTGAAGACTGGTTGGTCTAGTGTGAATTTCTCTAAGTCTGAAGTTTGTTTCAGCTAATGCAGATGAATATGATGGTATACAAGATGTGTTTCGATGTATGGTGAAGCATGCCATGTGGTCTACATGATTATCTTCATGGTGTGGAAGCATGTACTTCAAAGATCTTTTGTGTTTTCATTAGGTTTTGCTGACCTAGTGTTTACACTTCATATGAAGGACAAGTATTATTTGAGGAAGCGTGTGATTGATGTGAGATGTTGTTTTGGGTCATAGTTAAGTATTAGTGTGCTTTGCTCTCATCCCTTTCCACTGTGGGAATATTGAGTTTCTGACCTATTTTGAATTTGTAAAATGAAGCGTGTATAGCTGACCTTGGAGAAAGTTTCTAAGGTTAAAGATGGTATAAATACAATTCGAGATGTGAAGGATTATATCATAAAAATTAATGAAGTAAGCCACAAGTGTGAGAAGCAGAGTTGTACAAAAGTGAATTGAGGCAACAATACTTTAATGTGTTAGATTCTTGAAAGTAGTGAGCTGATGGTTTCTGTAATCTTCTGATCAAAGATGTGGATTTCTGTATTTTTTTGTGGTGGATCTTTCTATTATCTTTTGTATATGTAGGCAGTGAGCCTCCCTTTTGGACAGTGAGTCCTATTTGTAGGCAATGAGCCTTTATACCGAAGAGTGAGTCCTTTTGGGTAGTGAGCCCTTGACAGCGAGCCTCTTTGTATTTGGTTTTGCAATTACTTTATATTGTGAGCTAATCCTCACCATGTTTTTTTCTTATTGGGGTTTTCACAAAAATCTAGTGTTCATTATGTTGATATTGCTTTTTGTTATTTTCATTTCATGTTCATACTTAATAACAAAATTGAGTAATTATGAAGTTGTTAAGGTCTTAAAGTTTTGTGTTTGAATTTGGTGACAACTGATTCACCCCCATCTTAGTTGTCTTGCACCTTTGAACAATTGGTATTAGAGATTTGGTTCCTTGGTGCAGAGCTTAACAACTTAAGGTAGATCCAATGGCGCATAAGTTGGCAATCCCTATGTTTGATGGATTTGACTACAGTGATTGGAAAGTGTAGATGAGAGTGTGCGAACCCCAATCCTAGTACCTATAAAACAATAAGAATAAACAAGTTAAACAAGAGATTGCAATCTAAAACAAGGATTCCCCATGAAATCCATTTACAACACTCAAATTAGGAAGAAAAATAGTGAAGAACACTATGGAACAAAGAAATATAAATTGAATCCTAATTAAATGTTCAAACTCATGTTCCCATGGGGGAATTGGTGTCAATTTGATGTGAAAATTGGCCCTTTCCCAATTCCTAATATGCAAGATTGATATGTTGATGGAGATTTGATCCACTTTGATGGTGAAGAATGAGAGCTCCAAGCCAAAATCTGCAAAAACCTAGCTAAGAACTCGATGGTGATGGATGAAAATGGCTAAATATTTTAGCATAATAACTTTGCATAATTTGTGGATGATCAAATGAGGATATGAGCTCTTTATTTATAGATTTCCAAGATGGATGAATGTCCAAATTTGAGCAATGTGGGACTAACATTCATCCAATGGCATGATGCCACTTGTCAATCTATGAATGGATGAAGGATGTGCAAGATTTGGGGATTGTGCCAATAAATGCATATTTTTGAATTTCAAATTTGTTGAAATGACTTGCAAGAGGGAAGGGAAATTGCAATAAATGCCACTTGGCTCAAGGCAAAGGACATGTAAGATGAAGTTATTGCCTTGTTGGATGTACATGTTGACATGGAATTTTTGAATTCAAATTGAGAGGATATTCCAAAAGATGCCTTGCAAGGAAAATGGAGATTTTATAAATGAATTAAATCTATTTTCATGTGCAACTTGCAAAATATAGAGGATGGGACATGAGATGAGATTAAATTAATCAAGGGTTAATTAATTTAATAGGAGATGTTAGATGATGTGACTTATTTGACTCAAATTTATGGATTTATTTAAATCAAATAAGAGAGGAATATGATAAGAGATTAATTAAATAAAGATTTTGATTTATTTAATTAATAGAGGTGGTGTTAGATTAAATTAAATAAGGTTTTAATTTATTTAATTTAATGGATAGACTTTAGAGATTTAATCAAATAAAATTAATTATTTAATTAAATAAGGATAATTAGATCAGATGGATTTATTTAATTAACAAAAGTGATAGACTTAATTAGAAAAAATGATTTATTCAATTAAGAGAGGAATATTGATGAATTTAATCTGATAAGCAAATTTGATTAAATGATTAGGTTGAGGGATGATTCGGGAAGAAATGATGTTAGTAGGTCGGGATCAAGTGGACAATGTCAATCAATATATTCTACGTGTCTACAAAGAGGTTACATAATCTCTCTTGGTTACAAGACCTGGAAGGTTGTTGAGATAAAATATATTGAGCCAACAAGTGGTCCTTCTTCGATTGATGAGATTTTTGCATATGAGGAAAATGAGAAAGCAAGGTATGCTATTTAGAGAGCTTTATCTAAGACTGAATGAACAAAGGTTATTTCTTTGGGAACTGCTTATGGATTTTGCAAAAAGTTGAAAGATCTCTATGAAGGAAATGATACAGTAAAATTGTCAAAGAAGCTAATAGCAAAACACATATATGAAAAATTGAAAATATTATATATATATATATGTATGTATATACATATATATATATGTATATATATGTATATATATGTATATATATGTATATATATGTGTATATATATATATATATGTATATATATATATATGTATATATATGTGTATATATATATGCATATATATGTGTATATATATATGTATATATATGTGTATATATACTGTAGTAAAATATAGTAAGGAATATGGGTGACTTTATAATGTGTTTTATAAACGTAAATTTCAATATATGTTTTATTTTATATATATAAATATATATGTATATATGTATATATATATAAAAAGGATTTTATATGCCGTCATTTTGAGTTAATGAGATAATTTTGCAAGTTGTAATATTATAGTTTAATTGAGAAAATTGGAAATAAGTGATGTGATTATAATTAAATTGATTATTCTCTAGTAATTGATTTATTTAATTGGTAAAATTTATTGTGTATTGAAATGTGTATTATGGCATTGTTTTATGAAATTTTTTACTCTCGTAATTATTCGTTTAAGCAATTGAGGTTTTCTCTTATTTGGGTTTATGTCATGTGGGAAAACCCTAGAGATAGTTTATCTTATTATAGGAGCTTAAGTTGTTGATTAGGAACTTCCAGAGGTGGGGAATACAAATGATAGTTTTGATCTTGCATTTTGATATTTGGCCTATGTTTTGACTATGGTTGTGATTTTTAGTTTACACTTGGATTGTACCATTTTGTGGATGTTGTTCATATGATTTTGGCGAGATGGTTTTTCCTCATGGATGTTCCATTTGTTGATTCATTATTTCTGCTTGGTACAATCCTTTTGTGTTGGATATTTGTGTTTGAGTGTCTAGAGAGAGTGGCTCTAAGTGGGGGCCGGAGCATAAAGGGGTTGTCAAGGTAACTCACGTAGAGTTAGAGTAATAAATGAAAACCTAAGTAATTAATTATGGGTGGGTGGTTAAACATTAATAAGATAATTATGGATACCTCGTCCCCTGTTAGTGCTATCATAGACTAGAGGTGGGCCGAGAAGGTCGTGGTTGGCATGATCATTGCCTCATCATCACGAGAGGTTAATGATTCTGCATGAGTAACCCTATGGAGCGACAACTTGAGATAGGCTATTAGGAGAACCATAGATGGAGGTGACACCTTGAGCTAGGTTGTCAAGATAATCCATGTATAGATGGAGGCAACACCTTGTGATAGGTTGTCTGGATAATCCATGTTAAGCTATGCGATGACACTTTCCTCTAGCATTCCATTTGAGTTGTTTTATTGAAGTCCTCTGGAAGTGGTCTATTGTTATGACTTTTGGTGATTTATCGTTGTTTAGTTTTATGTGTGGTATTTTGTTATTATGTTATCTTGTCTGGAGTTAGTCTTGTGTAAATTATTTGGATGTGCTTGGTCAGGGATCCTTCCTTGTTTACTCCCAGCACAGGGGTGGTTGGTGGAAGGTGCTACACACCTCGTTGGGTCCCCCTTGGACACAGTTGTACCATTTAGTGTAGGGTTTTGCAGATGTTGTTGATCCAAGATTCTTATGTTCTAGATGTGTATTTGTACTACAGATGTATTCCATTTATTGATGTGTCTCTCCCACGTGTGTTGGGAAGATTTGATGTAATATGTATATGTGTTCATTATGATGTACTGTCAAACTAATGTAATGTATATTCATACCATGTAATCCTTCATGAACTACCATTTGTAATTACTGATCATGTTATGTTGTATCTGTGGAAATATATATACTTAATATCTTCATGATTAATTCATTTGTGTTTTTTATATATGGTTTTATATGGATTACTTCTATTAATGTAGTTATCATTAATGGATGTTTTAAATGGTGATATCAGAATGAATGGATTTACTTTATTGGTTATTTAATGTTTAATCTATTATATTTTTTATGGGTTAGTTTAGTAATGTCACCTCGTGTACTCCAAGGGATTTGGTTGTGCAACTTAGAACATTGTTATGTTGGAATACTTAAGTATAATTCTTATGTTCTTAAAAAAAAAAAATTGTTGTGTTTTTACTTGTTCATTTGGGGTTTTCCCGACGGGGCATTACAACATGGTATCAGAGCCAAGGTTGCTAACGCTGGGTAGTTTGTGTCCGTTAGGCACCCTTTGTGTTAAATCTTGATCTTACATAACTCTAAATGTTGTGCAGGATCATGCCTAGAGGTAGAGGTCATGGACGAGGAAGAGGCCGAGGTGGTGGATGTAGAGCCAACTACCAAAGTCCTTCACCATCGAGTTCCCATGGTTTAGAGCATGAGGAACGACATAGTCCTCAACACAATCCATCAGGTGGTGGTCAGAACCTAGGACAACCTGGTGTAGATGGATAGTTGTAGCACCTTCTGGGAGAGATTCTTGATCGGTTGGGACATAGGCCGGAGGAGGAGCTGCAGGTCGAGAAAGAAAGGGAAATGTCACCAAGGCAAAGGGAAGTAACAGTAGATCAGGATGTAGTGATAGCTGGGCATATGAGAGACTTGATGAGAGCTCACTCGCCTACATTTGATGGTTCTGGAGGAGGTTTGGAAGCAGAAACATGGTTAATTGATTTGGATCGATGCTTTGTGATGCACCCCTATGGTAGAAATACCAAAGCTTGGTGTGTAGTCATGCATCTGAGAGGCTTCATGTCCACTTGGTGGCGGCTGGAAGAGAAAAAGTTACATTTGGATATTAGCATGGTCACATGGGAGTTATTTCTGGATAGGTTCAGGGCTCACTTCCTTTCAGATCATCGGAGGCAACACAGGGCAGATGAGTTTCATGACCTTAGGTAGGTGTCAATGTCCGTTGAATAGTATGAGTGGTGATTCTATGAATTGAAGCAATATGCAAGAGTCATCCATGATGAGGGAATGTTGGTTCAACATTTCGTTCAGGGCTTACATGCCTGAATTAGTGGTGGAGTTAGAGTCTTTGAGCCGAAGACAATGGAGGTAGCAGTTGAGAAGGCTCAGCTATTAGAACAAAATTTGGCAATGGCATTGGGAGGACACACAGGAGTTCAGATCGACAGTGCATCGACATCGAGTGTTGTTTCTCATGGAGGTCGGGCCCTGGCTACAGGGTTCTCTAAAGGCCATCTAGCACCCACTAAGGGTGAGTAGCAACAACACTCCCAGTCGAGACTTGAGAACTCTCAGTCTCAGCAGGGAGATAGATCTCAGAACAAGAAGAACCAAAGTTGGCAGCGTAATAGACTAGATCGTTTTATCCAGTCAGCACAAAGCACATAGTCAACACCTTCACGAGGCAGTTTTTAGTAGTCGAGTGAACCATCTAGTGTTAGAGGATTTGGGTGAGGCACAAGCTGTTTCTCATGTGGGCAGTAGGGACATATTTCCAGTCAATGTCCACAAGGGATCACTATGGGTTATAGTCAGAGACCAGCCGCTTTTGAGCCAACATGGGTGATGCAGGCAGGTCACATCAAGCATTTTCTATGGTTGATGACCGTCAGGCTAGGTACCAAGGTGCAATTGTAGAGGCTACCAGTAGAGGCCATGGTCGTCCTACAACATCAGAGACTCACCCTCAAGGGCAGAGATATTGAATAGGTGCGGGTTCAGTGGGACCCAAATGATGAGACTTCGACGACATGGGAGGATGCATCCCATATTAGAGAGACCCATATTTATTTACTAGCTTCTAGGAGTAAGACATGTTCTAGGGGGGAGGATGTAATACCCCCATGTTGTTGATACTCTTTTATACTTTTATATGTTGGTTTGATACTTGGTTTGTGATGGTGATTAGTTCACCAACTTGGTTGTGTGTGGATTCATAGTTTAGTTGGTTTATTGTACTTAACATTATTATGATGATTTATGGTACATTATGTGGTGGTTAGATTATTTGAATATTGTTATACCTTGCATAACCACCCTATTTTAAATTTGATTAAAATGGGACCCTCTTTTTCTTTCACTTTTTGTGTTTTTCCCCCTTCGATTTTGAAGTTTGCTTTGCCTTGGCATGTGCTTATTATGTTTATCTTGCTTGCCCAAGTGTTTTCCCCAAGTTGCATATTGAAAATATTATGTTTTGGGCGAAGTTCGGGTTTTTACCCTAGTTAAGGATTTTTTGGTCAGTCCGGATTTTCCCAGTTTTCTTTCAAACTCCAGTTTCATTGCTGCTATTCGGGTTTTTGACCCAGTTGGGGGTTGTCTGCCCCGGTTGGATTTTCTCATTTTGTCTGCCCCCTCCATTTTCTTGGATTGTGCTCGAAGTCTGGTTCGACCTGTTTTACATTGTAGTTCAGGGATTTCTAGACTTCACAGAATTCGGCCTGGGTTAATTTTTTTTGGATTTCCGTTTGGCTATCAGGTTTCTAGGTTTGGTCAATTTTTGGAGCTTTATGCCATTTTGCTTTATCATTTGCATTCTCCTGAGTATGTTCATTATTGTTGCACTTTAAAACATTATGGTCTTGCTTGGAGTTCAAATTCTGGCGTGTTTGGGCATTTCATGGCTTCCCCTATGCGTTCATGGTTAAAAGATAGGGTCTCATGCCTAAGGCGTCACCATTTTGTCTTGATATACTTTTGATTGAGCCTAGGATTCAAGGAAGATCTGTAGGAGGCTCATGTTGAACGATTTCTGTGCCTGGGGTCTGCAAATTTGTGACCTTCGGTCAATTTCAGTGAATTCATGTTTGATGGTCGATTTTCAGGTTTCTTGTCGACCTCGAGATTTTCTTGCCCAACTGGATTTTCCTAGATCCCTTCAATTTCCCAGAAATGTGTTGGTGTCTAGATTTTTGCACTCTTCGCGGAATTCTGGTCCTAACAGATTTTTCTAGATTTTCTGCCAAGCTTCGAGTGACTTGAAATTGTTGGCACATGAATGATTTAGGTGATGAATGCTTGATATTCCATGCTTATTTTGATGAATTAAACAATGTTATATGCACTCCTTCATCCAAATGATCTATTGGTATACCTTATGCCTGCTTCATAAATCTTCATTCTGGCTCAATTTTCCTGGTTTCCTTCAATTTTTTGAAGTGCGAAGTTTTGGGTCATCTGCTGAATTCCGGTCTAGCTGGATTTTTCTGAATTCTCTGCTATGCTTTATTGAATTTAATAAATTAGATAAAATTGGTGAATCTAATGATGAATGCTTAAACATATCTTGCTTTAGCTTGATGAATTTCACTGCTGTAAGCTACTTGTGTTCATTTTGATGATCCAATGTTGATGCTTAATGACTAATTTAATGGTTTTATCATGATTTTGAGCTAACACTTTGATGAAAATGTTGTCAATATTTAGATTCTCACATTGGTGTTTGATGAATGGAGGCTGAGTCTAGCAAGGAAATGACTGGAAAGGCTAAGAGAGACACAAGGGGATCCTCCATCTCTGAAGCAGAAAAAAAGAAAAAGAAAAGAATGAAGCTGGGCAAAAGGAGTAGGGTTCCTGAGGGTGAGAAGATATTATTTTGGTTTGAGGTTTCAAATCCAAATATGAACACCCTACTGTGAAAGGCTAAGGCCATCATGGGATATAGTAGCTAGATGACATAGCGACCTGCAGTGTGGTCATCAATGAATATCAATCCAACAAAAGGGATTGGGACAATACGATGGGGCAACTAAAAGATGATATTAATGCTATTGAATGGTGGACTAGAGTTTTTCCTATGCCACTTGCAAATGGATTGCAGAGGATGTTCTTGATGATGAAGGCCAGAATGGAGTAAGGTATGGGCGATGTGGGAGGAAGTAGTTAATGCAAAGTTGCATCAAAAGTCGTTCTTCCTCATTGTTTCGCTTTCCCTCTTCTTCACACGTTTTGGTCTGAGTTATGTGGTAGATCTTAGGCCAATCTAGTCAGTGCCCTTGCATTTAATGCATGTTTGACTTTGTTTCAAATTCTTCTAGGGCTGACTTGCTATGTGACCGACTTATTGTAAACCCTAAACTGGGCCGACGCATCTAAGGCATTTGATAAGTATGGTGTTTCACCTTTTTTGTAAGGGTTAAGAAAGAAAGTTAGAAAGCTGTTGGAGACAAGTTAGAAAAGTTAGAAAAGAAGGGTGAAGAAGGATTCAGAAGGTAGAGGATGGGATATAGAAAAAGCGAGTTAAGGTTTTGAAGGAAGTTAGACATTTTTTTATAGTTCAGTAGGAAGAGGAGGTGATGTATCTTCGTTATTTTCTTAGCATAGATGGAGATAGTTTAAAGACATGGGTTTTTGTACACTGGTGATCTTGCCAGATTTGTAAATGTTGTTTATCTATTTCATTAATAGTAGGAGCAACCAGATTTAAACCTACTTTATATTATTCTCTAGAATGGTATTCATTTTGGGTTAATCATTTGATTTGAAAAGCTTTCAAGGAATGAAATTTTATCTTATGTTTTTTTTGAATGATGATTTGCAATCTATTGTTAAAGTTTGCACTATGAATGAATGAAACTTTGTATCAATTACAAGTTAATTTTATTCTGCAGTTCCAGTTTAGGAATTCCTTGGAAGGTAACAAGTCTGATTAGTTGAATGAATCAACATTTTTTCAGTTTGAAAACCTTGATCTATCTTTTTTCTATTTCCTTAAAACCACCAGTTAAAGTAGGTTTAGATAGATGTTTGACCCTTAAACAATCTAGAAGCTCAAAACCAGTAGGCCCCTTGAACATTACAACAATATTGACCACTTCGTGAAACAACAACATTGTGAACCAACAAAAAAGACCTTGGGAGGTGATTAGTTTGATTACTAATTGTCTCTTTTAGGAGAGGTGAGATATTTTTAATTTTTATCTTACCTACATGTTGTGGGTCAATTTGGCACCTCAACAGGAACTGGTGCTAGAAGGAGGGCCTCCAGAAGAGGAAATTGGATAACATTGGGTCTTTCTTACCTGAGAGGTCCCATGTAGTTCTTCAATCAACTGAAAACCCACCACCTTTTATAGAACTCAAGACCCCAATGAGACACAAGATTCATAGGGCAACCATTCTACCACCCTTGTTAGCTCCATGCACTCCACAAAGTTTTTCACCAATACCCTAGTTGATA
>VDFB02075321.1:240104465-240211657 GCA_007258455.2 Sequoia sempervirens | reverse complement strand
TTATTTCCCTATGTTAACATTTCATAGCACATAAATTGATACGCTGGGTAATACTACTTCACAGTGGTAATAATAATACCATTTCACAGTGATAATAATATATGTTTAAAACTAGATGGAGTTACCATAAAAACTCGCCCTCCTTGCTCAGCCAAGAATGAAAATTTTGGGTGTCCATTTTAAATTAGCCTGGCGCCTTCCAAATACCACACCCTAAATCTTATACGCTGAACTTCTTATTTTATTTTATCTTTTACTTATCCTTGAAGGATCAAGGCGGCTGGGGTTATACTCAGGCTCTTTTTCTTTTTTTTTCTCCCTTTTTTTTTGTTTTCTTAGTGAGTGCAGATTGCTAGCAAGGTATGGAGGGCTACCGCATGATCCAAGTCCATTCTCTTTACTGCAGAATGTTAGCATATTCTTGTCACCATCCAACTGTGTTTCACAGGTAACAGATCTCTCTCATTTTTTTTAATATTTTTTTGTTTTTTCTCCAGCCTCAAACAGACGTTGGTAGAGGATAGAGAGAGAAGAGGAGGGGCAGCTACCCCACTTAATGAAAATTTATTTTTTTCCCAATCCTGTAAGGTTGACGATTGTTTCCCATAATGATTTTACAACTGCAAACTTGATAGTTTTTTTTTACTTTATTTTTCCTCCACTAGCATCATTTCTACTCTATTCTATGTTGGTTATGCAGGAAAATCGCAAGATATTAATCTGGGTTTTGCAACCACGCAGAGCCATTGGATTCGTAATAGCTCACGGGATTTACTGTCAACATGCTACTTATAAACTAGCCTTTCTATGCATTCATACAACAAACACATCTACTTTTTTCTTTTGCGTCCCAATAGCAATAACCCATTAAATCCTTCCAGGCAACACAGTAATTAACACCCAGATTTGTGTGTGAACATTCAGTCATTCTCTAATTCTTATTATTTTTTTGCTACAGAGATGTAATTATATTCTCTTTGTAACAAACAGTATCTTCTGTGCACATACGAAAATAAGAACTTAAGCTCATTGCAAGCATAGAGAACCATTCTAGTTATCACATTGGAGAACTTTAAAAATGTTAAGCTACTTACATAAATAGATTCTAAAGCTATCTTTGCTATATAGGTCTTTTGCAACACTGAAGTAACTCATTTCATACAGAAGTGTTCACGTTGGTATTTCACTACTATACAACCACAATGTCTGCTTGAACAAACACAATATCTTTCATCAGCTTACTTTCATCTTTTACAATAGTTTCAAAACTTAGAGTCAATGACAGTAGAGTGAGGTTTTGCACTCATTTACTAAATATTTGTATTCTATCTCCATTACAGAATGTTCAAATAGTATCATAGTGCATCAGATTAACATTTACAAGAAAAATGAGTACAGTATGAAAGAGATTTACATAAACTTCCAATCACCACATAATTTCCAGTTTTCTCTTCTTATATGCAGATCATAAAGAGGAACAAGTTCCATCAGATTTTATACTATTTTGCATGCTTTCAAAATGCCTATACACAAGGTACAATATGAGTGAACATTGAAACTGTATATTTCTTTTGAAACCCTTATGCACAGCTTCAAATCTGATTTTTAAATCTGCAAGAAAACAGCTAAGACAACTTCTATTCATGGCCATTCGGGTGTGGTCACCTCCCAACCTTGGGTTGGAAAACCAACCACCCCCAAGCTAGGAGGTAACCAAGCTACCAGGTACACACAACAATAAAACAAAAAGCCATTTTTAACCACAATGCTCAAAACAAAATACTCCCAACCAAGATTCACACATTTACTTAAGGATTCTTTATGAATCCAAAGATGGGGATAGAGGTGGACATCACTTCCATATGGGGAGAGTTGCTAACCAATAAAAAAAAAGAACCTAACATCATCATTTTCTTCTTCTCCATTTCACCCATTCATCAAAATACTTCATATCATACACCCTCCATACAACAATCTTCCAAAAACACCATACTATCATGAAACAAATTTGGGTACTCATACCCTTTTTGTGCCTTCCTTCTCAAAGGAGGAACAATCTCCCCATAGAGGTTCCTACACATTCCTATCCCCCACAAGGATTCTCTTCCCACATTGGGTGAGTTTATCCTATACAACCCCAACCAACACAAGGAAATGCAAAGACATGTAAATGGACAACAACCCATATAGCTCATATTCTCAAACTTGCACACAAAGAGGTAAAAGAAGAGAAAATAAAACATACATAAAGGTAGAGTAAGACCTACCTCAATTCCAAGCCAACAATGAGAGAGAGTTGAAGATGAGCTCCAAATCTCAACTCCTTCAAGACCAAGCAAAATTTTTCCTTCCTCCAAGCAATCCAAACACCAAGCCCAAAAGAAGAACCCTTTCCTTTCCTTTCCAAAGGATTCAAATAGGAGTCAAGGGTTAGAAACCCTTGGAGGAGAGTGTGACACATGTCAACCTCCTATTCACTCCCATGGACACTCCTCCCCACAAGTTCTCACACATGTGTGAGAACTCTTGGGGAAGTGAAAGGCCAAAGAGTGTTCAACACTCAACAAGGTTTTCAAATCTCATAAATGAGATTTTGGAGCCAACACTCCAAACCCATCCCCAAAATCCGTCACCCTTCTTGATGGCTAATTAAGAAGGGTCACAACTTGCAATTTGGACAAGCTATGGGTTTGATTTGACCCTTGACCCATAGGTGACTATCCTAGGGGTTAATTGAGGGCCAATTAACCCAATTTAAGGACTAAAATAAACCTTTGAAAACCCTCAAAATAGAAATTGAAATTGTAACCCAATAAAATAATTCCAACATGCCCCAAAAACCCTCAATAAAAGTTTGATTGGCTTTAAAAACATAATCTCAAGATTTAACATTAAATATTTTTAATCACAAATTAAAATACAACACAAGAGGCTATGTTCCATTCTTCATGGACCATAGTGGCTTCACTAGGCTGACACAATCGGGTACCTTGGGTTACCTCCAATCCCATTGGCCATGGGCATGTACCTGCACACTCAATGTCCACATGTCAAAATATCCAATGCATGATAATCAATAATTAAATCATAAATTCATATGCATATATTTAGCACAATCTAACTCTGAATCAATAAATTCCATATATATAATCATTCTTCCTCTAGCAATAACATATTTTATCAATTCATGTATAGTCATGGCATAATAAAGAAATCACATCTTCACTAAATTAAATTTAGCATCCTATCAATTCCATCTCATTTTAAAACAATTGTCCATTTCAATCATGATAACCAAATCATATGAGCATATCAATAAAGGAAGCATAATGTGCATATAATCATCATAGCATCATAAGCATAAAACAAGCATAACATCAAGTGTCTATGATCATCCAAAATAGTCCAAAACACATAGAGTATCAACATGATCGAATCAAAAGATGGCCAAAATGGTGTATCAAATGGTAGGCCTCACATCCTCCTCCCCTAAGAATGAACTTCCTCCTGGAAGTCATCAAAGAGGTGAGGATATAGGACCCTCAAACGTGAGGCATCCTCCCAAGTGGCTGCTACCTCGTCATAGCGATCCCACTGGACCCTAACCTGGTCCAGCTCTCGTCCTCGAAGAGCCAATGTCCGTCGAGCCAAAATGCGGATGGGCTCCAAGGCTAACTGGTCGTCCGACTCCACCTGCAAAGCATCCCAATCCAACACATGAGAAGCATCGTGTACATAACGTCATAAAACTGATACATGAAACACATCGTGGATGTGCGACAGGCTAGGTGGCAAGGCTAGACGATAAGCTACGGGACCTATCCGCTCCAATATCTCAAAAGGACCTACAAACCGCGGTGCAAGCTTAGAGCCCTTTCCATAACGGATTGGACTCTTATGTGGCTGCAATCTCAAAAATACATGGTCCCCAACTGAAAAGCTCCGATCAACCCTCTTTGCATCGGCATACTTCTTCTGACGATCCTGTGCCTCCTGTAGACGCTGCCTAATCAAGACCACCTGCTGCTCCATATCCTGTACCATTTCTGGCCCAATAGCTACTCTATCCTCAATCCTATCCCAACTCAAAGGAGTCCTGCACGGTCTACCATACAATGCCTGAAATGGTGGCATGCCTAAGGAACTGTGATACCCATTATTGTAGGCAAACTCGACCAAATATAGATAATCCTCCCAACGAGACTGGTGATCCATCACATACATGTGTAGCATATCCTCTAACACCTGATTCACCCTCTCTGTCTGCCCATCTGTCTCAGGGTGGTAAGCTGAGCTGAAGTTGAGTCGAGTGCCCAATGCCTGCTGCAATGATGTCCAAAATGTAGATGTGAAGAGTGAATCCCTATCTGATATAATCCTACGAGGGACTCCATGTAATCTAACAATGTCATCAAGGAAGACTCTCGCTACTGCTGGAGCTGTGTAAGTCGTACGCACGGGTGAAAAATGGGCTACTTTGGTCAACTTGTCAACAGTCACCATGATGGCATCATGACGACGTGAGGACAAAGGTAGACCAACAATAAAATCCATTGAAATGGTGTCCCATTTCCACTCAGGAATATCATGCGGGTAAAGGAGTCCTGCTAGATGTTGATGCTCTGCTTTGACTCTCTGACACTCAAGGCATCGAGTCACAAAATATGCAATGTCTCGTCGCATCCCTGCCCAATGATACAATTGTCTCAAATCAGCATGCATCTTCTTCACCCCTGGATGTGTTGCATAAGGTGCTCTGTGTGCCTCTGATAATATAATTGTGCGAAGGTCACCCACACTAGGTACATAGATACGCCCTCTGTGTCGTAGTAAACCATCAGAATCCAAAGTATATCCTGAAAACTTGCCCTTAAGGGCCCTCTGTGACTGGATCTCCTGGTGAACCAACCTATACCACTCATCCTCTGGAAGGTTTTGTAGAATCTGACTCCTCAGATCAATGCTCAATGTCATGGATGATAGCTCATGTCGCCTCCTACTCAATGCATCTGCAACCACGTTCTCCTTCCCTTTGATGTAATGCACCTCAAAATCGTACTCGCATAGAAACTCCATCCAATGCCTTTGGCGAGCATTTAGATTGGGCTGTGTGAATATGTACTGAAGGCTCTGGTGATCTGAATGTAGCTCGAAGTGATGACCCAAAAGGAAGTGCCTCCAACGAACTAGAGCATGAACTACAGCTGCTAACTCTAAGTCATGTGTAGGGTAGTTCAACTCATGGGTCTTGAGTTTTCGTGATTCATATGCAATCACTCTACCCTCCTGCATAAGTACGGCACCTAAGCCATCAATAGATGCATCTGTGCAAACCATGAAATCAGCTGAAGGATCTAGAACTGCTAAAATAGGAGTGCTAGTGAGACGCTCCTTGAGGGTCTGAAAAGCCCCCTCACACTGATCTGTCCACTCAAACTTCTTCCCTTTTCGCTGAAGGGAAGTGATAGGATGTGCAATCCTAGAGAAACCCTCTACAAAGCGACGATAATAACCTGCCAAACCCATAAAACTCCTGACCTCTGTCACTGTAGTAGGCGCTGGCCAATCCATGATAGCTCTAATCTTCGATGGATCTACAGAGATACCATCACCAGATATAATGTGACCAAGATAGTGAACCTCTGGATGAAAGAAGGCACACTTCGACAAGCTGCCATATAACTGATGCTCCCTCAAACATTGTAATACCTGTCGCAAGTGAACCTCATGTTCCTCCTCAGTACGTGAATATATCAAGATGTCATCGAGGAAAATAATAACAAATCGATCCAAGAAGGTATGAAATACTCCGTTCATGAGACTCATGAACACTGCAGGAGCATTCGTCAACCCAAATGGTACCACTGTAAACTCATAATGGCCATACCTAGTCCTGAACGCAGTCTTATGAATATCTGCTTCAGCAATCCGTAACTGATGATATCCCGACTTAAGGTCAATCTTAGAGAACACTCTGGCCCCCTGCATCTGATCAAATAAATCATCAATCCTCGGAAGTGGGTAATGATTCTTGATCGTCACCTTGTTCAATTGTCTATAGTCTATGCATAGACGAAGGGATCCATCCTTCTTCTTAACGAAGATGACAGGAGCACCCCAAGGTGAGACACTCGGATGGATGTGACCCTTCTCCAACAACTCCTCTAACTGAAGCTTGAGCTCACCAAGCTCATGTGTAGTCATCCTGTAAGGTGCCCTCGATATCGGTTCAGCCCCTGGCACCAAATCTATATGAAAATCAATCTCTCGACGAGGTGGCATACCTGGAAATTCGGAAGGAAAAACATCAGTAAACTCCTTAAGAATGGGATGGTCATCCAAGGATACCTTTGTCATCTCCTCATCCATATCTCTGAGAGTGATAGCAAACAACTGGCATCCCTTTCATAGACACCGCTTCAACTGCATAGTGGATATCGTACAAAGGGAAATGGGCCTCTGAACCCCTGTGATCACCACTCCTGAACCATGGTCATCCACACACTCAACTATCTTTTGGCGACAATCTACCTTAGCCTGATGTGCATCAAGCCAATCCATGCCCAAAACCACTCCATAGGAGCCTAATGGTGTGACACGAAGATCAACTGATGTATTCAAACCTCCAAATTGAAGTGGGCAATCATGAACCACTGAATCTACTAACACCTTAGCCCCTGAGGCTAGCTCTACCTCCCACCTATCATCCTGCCTAGATGCCACTAGCTCTGCTTAGAGGATAGCAATTTGAGCTGTGAGTGCATAAATTATGGCCCGGTTATTTGTGGCATCACACATGCTAGTAATGGGTATGTTCTTATTTTGGATGTTTTGTTGTGGAATGTGTGATGCATTTTGGTTTGGAATTTTCTAGTATTGAGAATTTTGATTAGGAATGTGAGTCCCAACAGTCTTAGTTTGTATTTGTGGAATATGTTGTCCTTGCGTGTTTTGATGTCCTAATGGAGTCATATGCTATGTCACTTCGTTTCCTTATCCAAATTGGTAAATGTGGCCATGTGGGATATTTTTGTTTTTTCTTTGGGGAATATTAGTGTTGGTGTTGACTTATGACAAAGTATTAACATTTGGTTGAGGTCCTAGAATGGTGATTCATCATTTATTCCCCCCAAAGGGGCTCAATGAGTTTATTTCCATGACATTAGTTGAAGAACCAATTGAAAGATTTGACGATGTCGTTCCCATAGCACTAGATGAAGCTCCAAATAAAAGGTTTGATGAATTTTTCCCCAATGTATTGGTTGAAGACCCAAAGGTAGCCCCAATAGTTTGTGAAGGAGTCATTGAAATTTGTGGGATAGATTGTGATATGGCTTGTGATATGGTTGATGTTCCCCCAATAGATGTTGTGTTGACCGTGTTAGAGGTATTTTGAGTGGAGGTGCCATTGGAGGTAGCATTGAGGGTGTTTGTTGCATTTGTGTGGTGGCACCAATGAGAGTATTGTTTGCATTATGTTGTGGTGTCGATTGGGGTTGATTGGTGTTGGAGGTATTGTTTGCATTATGATCGGGAGATGCTGCCCTTAAGGTGTTAATGTCGAACCCCCATGGAAATTTATCCCATTGGTGTAAAAGCATGGCTAGATATCTCTCTGAATCTTGTAAGATTACTTCCTCCACAAAGGAAGCCACATCAAGATTTTGAGTGGAAACTTCTAAGTCTTCCATGAATACTTGTCCATTTTCATCTCTACGTATAAATTGTTGAAAGGGGTTGCGTGAAGAAGATGCCATGTTCATGTGACTGAAAGGGTTGATGAAAGGTGCCCCCATATCTGTGTTTAGGTTCATGTCATTAGAAAAGTTGTAGGGGTTGGTGTCTTGTCCAAAAGGGTCCATTTGTCTTCTTTTCCTTTGGAGCCTAGTCTCAACCATATAAGGATTTTCTCAAATGAGGGAGTGATAATGACCACTAAGTCTATGAATGGGAATGACACTATGTATTTGGATTTTGGAATAAGGGATGCAAGCAAATGCAAAATGATAGCGAGGACTAAAATTAATGGTGGAAGACTAAAGTGTTTTAAGGTATGCAAATGTCTAAGGTGCAATCAATTTTGATGGACTTTTAAGAAAGGTTTACTAACCACTCAAAGCTTGGTCAATGTCTCAATTTGGGTTATCAAAGGACTTTTGTAGGACTAAATGAAAGGAAAAGATGAAAAAGTGAGGTTCCCACACTAGACTTATGAGTTGGAAAGGTCTCACAAAAGGACAATGACTAAAAGAATTGATTTTGACTTAATCCAATGATAACCTACTTTTGAAGGCAAGGATTTTGAAAAGTATGGAAAGTTTTCCTACTCCAAAGTCTACAAAATGAGGACCTAAAAGTTGGTTTATGCAGAAAATGATGGTGGATCCTAAGAGGAAACTAAAATTTTGCAAAGGTGGACCTATGGTAAAAACTAAATGCAAGCTAAAAATGCAAGATGGTTGGTTTGAGAAATTCCTTTTTTGGTTTTGAATAGAGGCTACTAGAAAAAAATGTTTGGTAGCAAATTGAAAATTTTTGGTCTTAGGTTTGGACTGTAATAGTGTTTTTCCTAAACGCTAGGTAAATGTGTCATTTTAGGTAGCAAATGCATTGCAGGGAATCAAATGCGTAGTTTCAGGTCAAAATGCGGTTCAAAAAATCAATTGCATTGTTCTGGAAAGAAAATGCGTTGCAACATAGTCAGATGTGTGGCTTCAGGTTACAAATGTGGTTTAGGAAGGAAAGTGTGTTTCGATTTCATCATATGCGTTGTTCTAGATTTCAGATACATTTCAACAGAGTAGTTGCATTGTGAAGTGAGGTAAATGCGGTGTACTACAGTTAGATGCATTTTTTTGTTTATCAAATGCGGCTCAACAGGTCGAATGTGTTGCAAAAAGTCTCGAATGCATTGCAGAATGTATGAAGTTTGATTTTTCTTATAATTTTGGTAGATTTTGGCAATTATTTCAGTTTAAATGTATTGTTCTAGATTTTTGAAGGATGTTTTTATGTGCTTATTGTTCAGAAAACACTTGGAAAACACATGGTTTTGTATTTGAATGTTGAAACAAACCTAGGGTTGGAAAGGACTATATTCACTACATCTCACATGGATTTTGCTCCAACCAAACTTATTCTTAGCGGGCCACACTGGCTCCCCCTTACATTGCACTCACTTCTCGGGTCAACCAAGCTTCAAGCCCTCATAATTCTCCCATGATAGGATCTTCACCTCTACTAATAATTGTGAGAATGTGGGTGCCTTAGCAACGACCGTTGTTGCACCAGTGAATAGAAGGGTTTTTGGCAAACTACACAAGAAGGTTCTTGTAAATACTTGGGGACATGGCACCTCGTGAGCGTATAACAAGCCACTCAAGGATTTAACCACTCTAATAGGGGCTCTTATACCTTTAAAATAAAAGATAGGTACCCATTTTCGAATGACACTACATGGCTAAGGCCTACAGACCATGAGGACTTGACAGTTTAGTCTCATCCTTTTATATATCGTCTCGAGCAAAAAACTGGTTGGAGCTGTTCCCTCTTTTGAGGAAGGCCCCTGTAAGGTTAAAACAAAAGTGAATCAAAAGATTTTTTTTTTCATCCAAGATCGCACTAAGGTGCGAGGAGATTGCATACACAAAACTTTCAACTCACACTCACAAGTTTGTTCATTTTTAAAGCCCAAATTAAAATGTGGAGGTGGTAGAGTAACAACCTCTTAGTATTTTTGTTTCTCAAGATCGCA
This sequence comes from Sequoia sempervirens, assembly GCA_007258455.2. Lineage (NCBI taxonomy): Eukaryota > Viridiplantae > Streptophyta > Pinopsida > Cupressales > Cupressaceae > Sequoia > Sequoia sempervirens. The sequence continues at coordinate 240,201,903 of VDFB02075321.1, read as the reverse complement.
CAAAGTGCAAGAGAATTGCATACACACTTAAGAGGTAATCACTACACCACAAGACACACAAGAAACTTGTTCATTTTAAACCCAACTAAGTGTGAGACAAACAATGTTCATTTTAAGCCTATGCCATGAAAAATGCATGTAAATTTTAGCCTTGATGAATTTCAATGCAATTTATGTTCATTTTAAGCCCATGAGTGAATATACATGTTCATTTTAACCAATGAAATGTGAATGCAAGTTGTAGATTGTTCATTTGTTTGATTTAGGATTGTAAAAAGAGTTAAAAACAAATCAACAAATAAAGGTTAGACTCCTCTTCCAACTTGCCATATGCTGTAAACAATAGATTAGTAACCCCAAAAATCTCTAACCTACTAAACATAAAAGAAATTCTAGAAATTCTACCAAAAAACCGAAAGAAAATTTTTACCAGAAGATGTGTCGTTTTGTAGAGCGAATGCGTTGCAACACCAAAAGCAGGAATTTACTAGGAAAATGTGTCGTCCTGCAAAGAAAATGTGGTGCAACAGTCAGATGCATCTCTTGGGCCTACAGATGCATCTTGGAAAGTCAAATGTGTCATTCTATCTATCAGATGTGGCATGGAAATATAGATGTGTCATTCTATAGAGTGAATTCATTGCAACGAAGTGATTGTGGCTCAAATATTTTTGATTGTGGTGTTTTGTACCTGCACCTTTAAAAAAACACGAAAAATTCATACACAAATCTACAAAAAAGAGGATTTTGGCATCAGGTTCACCAATGTAACTTAGGGAATAATTCAGGTTAGCATTATAAAGCATAAAAAAACTAAACCCTATCTAAACAATGAAGAACAAAGGAGGAAAATAACATAAAAACAAAGAACAATCTCACCAAGTCTTCATGCCCTCCATGAATCACCTTCATTGCCCTACTCCATTTTTTGCAATATTATGTTTGCCCTCATATTTTGATGTGCAACTATGAACTATGACAATGTCCTAAGAAAATATTGAAGGATTCTATTGTGGCTGCAAATGTACTCAGAAATACTCAAGCATGAAGTTAAGAGCATGGTGTCAAATGAGGCTAAAATTGCCTTTTTATAGAAAAGATAATTTTAGATGAATGACCAAGATTGTCGGAAGAGAAATGCCCTAAGAACAATGGCTGAAATTAAATTTTACAACCCACAATTAGGATTAGGGAAACATTAGGGTGAAATTTGAAATGAAGGGCTAAGATTTGATTTTAAATGGACAGGAATGCATGTGACAAGAGGAAATATTGGGACATAAGAAATTAGCAATGTATTTAAATAAAATAAATGTAATTTATTTATTTAAATAGTCAAGAGGAATAAAAAGGATGAATTAATTAAATAATTGAGAATTATTTAATTAATGGTTGGAATTGGACTATAGGACATAATTAAATATTTTAATTATGTTAAGAACAAATATGGAGAAAATAAAGTTCGTAGGCCTAGGAATTTTTTTTGTGTCTACACTCGGTCTTCACTCCCTAGAATATATGGGATGAAGTACTACTTAAAACTAGAGAGCCAACGATGGACCAATTTTCTAATAATTTGATAAAAAACCTAAGAGTTTTGACCAAAATAAAAAATGTGTCACTTTGTGCAAATGTGGTAAAGCATAGTGTAAGTGTGGAAAATGTAAACAAACTACAATTAAATACACCTCTTGATGAAACATTGTATCAAGATTAAGCATGACTTAAACTAATTTAAAACATAGAAAAGCCTGAAAGTGTCTCATTGTCTCCTATCTCCAAAGATTTATCAAATTACAGAAGCTCTCAAATTTGTAAGCACCGTAACTGTTTAAAATGCCTATCTAGAGAATGGAATGGATGCTAAATGCAATGATGTGATGATTGCTAATGTTTCCTAGATGATATGATGCTACTGTAAACTATCCTAACATGAAACCTGCTAAATGGAAGCTACATTAAAAGCCAATGATGCTACCGTGATATGAAATCTACTGATACCATGATGCTATGATGATACTAAAATGCTAATGCTAAATGATTGCTTGGTTGCTTGAGTACTAATTCCTGCAGAGTAAGTTTGCATAAAGGATGATGATTCTCAGATCATTTTGATGCTTCAGAAGGCTGTATATATAGATTTTCGGCAGCACATTTGCACAGGGATAACACAATAGAGGCTGAGATTCAATCTGGAGATTTGAATGGTATGAGATGAGAAGGTGGAGCTGATCATGGAAGATTGTTCTTGCCCATGAAAACACCAGGCAAGATGAGAGGAAAGATTTGAGGCAGAAGATTGAGAGGATTTCCTACAGGTTTGTCCCTGAGGCTCTTCCTGTGAATGACAGTTGCATTAATTAGATTTGAAAAATCTAATTTTTTTGGCTCGAGTGAATAGAGGGATTTGATTTATGCATTATTTAAATATTTTTGGTTTATTTAAATTTAGCAAAAGAGGAATAAATAATTTAATAAAATAAACTATAGAAGTTTGTTTATTAAATTAAATAGAAGAAATATGATAATTAAATTAAATATTTTAAGATATCTTTATTTAATTAAACACAAATGTGATGAGATAATTAAATAACACAAATTATTGAAGCTGTGTATTGATTTTAGGATAGATTTGATGGATTTAGTATAGAAGAAAATAATAATGATAATAATTAAATAAAACAAAGTATTTAATTTTGTTTATTTAATTAAGAGGGAAAATAATATGATAAAATAGAAGAATTAATAGTGAACTTAATATAAATAAATATTTCTATTTATTTACTAAGTAGATGAATTTAGGATTAATTAATCAAATAAGTCGTATTTAATTAATTAGATTCTCCGACCATTTTAGGTGTCTATATTTTGCCCCTCTTTGAAGCGATGTGTTTACGCATTGCTTCAAAGAAAATTTTAGGCCGCTAGTATCGACGAGAAATTTTCAGAATGCCCCGCACATGTTTTCGTGATTGATGGATATATGCCCCTCGAGATAAATTAATGAATTTTGATTTTTTTTAATTTTGGAAATTTTCAAATTTTTATGATTTTCTGATGATTAAATATAGATTTGATGAAAAAAATAATTTATCTCCTGATAATTGATGTAGAAAGTTGTTCTGAATAAGTTTCAATTAATCTCCCCTCTAAAAAATTAAATCAATGTAATAAAAACCCCTTTTTGAAATAACCTATAAAAGGCTATAAAGGTCTTTTTCAAAATCATTTGTAGATTGTGACTTTTGAAAATTTGAGAGAGAGATTTTGTGCTATGTGGAGCAAGATGCTGATTCCCTTTCACACTCACCGTTTTGATCATGTTCGACGTCATCAGCGGCCGGCCGCGTTCGGACCTCCGATATGTTCCTTATTTTTTTTTGGTTTTTGTGCATTTTTCATTTTTTTAATGTATTTTTGGCTTTTTACAAAAGAAACCTGTTTTAGCGCTTCAACATTCTGTTGTAGTGCGTCTAGGGTCTGTGTTAGCGCTTTTGATCTTTTGGTGCTTTAAGAGTCTGTTTTAGCGCATCTAGGGTGTAGGTTGGTACTTTTTGAATTTTAGTGCTTAGGTTAGCCATTGTAACGCTTCTCTAAAGTAGATTAGTGCATCAAGAGTTTTAGCACTTAGGATATATTTTGTAGCACTTATAAGGTCTATTTTAGCGCGTTTGAAGTTTTAGCGCTTTTCCGAAAAACATTAGCGCTTTGACCCAAGAAAATGGCACTTTGTTTAAATGTAATAGCGCTTTTATCTAATGAAATGGTGCATTTTTCTGTTTTAGTGTGATTTTTTGATCTCATGATAGGTGAGGTTTGATGTTTTGTTGTGATGATAATTACCCTCATGATAGGTGAGGAATAATTAGATTTGATGTACCTCATGATAAGTGAGGTTGATTTTGATGTGTTGATGATGACCTCATGATAGGTGAGGTTGATTTTATGTGTGCTCATGAGATTTGATTGGAATTCTCACCAAGAGCTAACTTGATTTGATATGGTATCTTGATGTTATTTGATGATTGATATGAATTTATTGACCTTGATTTTTGTTGTGATAATAGGAGCGATTAGGGAACCTCCAGATTCGAGAGCATTTCCCTTGGACATTTGATTTCATTCCTAGGCTGGCACAGCCTGAGACAGCTATCATCACACATTGTGGATTGTCTCCTCTTCTTTACATGCCCCATATTAGGATTAATCGGGGTTTGTTGACAACTCTAGTTGAGAGGTGGCATAGTGAGCACAACACTTTTCACCTTCCTATTGGAGAGATGACACTCACCCCAGAGGATGTTTGGCGGATCCTTCAGCTTTCGATTGTTGGAGATGTTGTCGTATATGATTCGAGAGAGCAGGGTGGGACTGATGCTCTTCATAGAGTGTTCTAGGATGATCATATTGCAGGAGAGTGGATACCATGGTGTGATATGGTTGATACATATGCCACTTTTCCGACAGTACTTGCTAGTTTCATTGGTGGATTCCTTAGTCCTGATCGTAGGTCTAAGGGATTTTCAGTTGGTTGGGGTCGAGTTCTGGAGAGCATGGTTGTTCATGGAACCCGTTTTGCTTGGGGCATGTGTTTGCTTGCCTAGTTATATCATGATTTACATTCAGTTGTGTATCTCAGTGGTAAGAGTTTATTGGCTGACGTTACTTTGCTTCAAGTATGGGCGTGGGCGTACATAACTGTCACACGTCTAGTTCCAGTTGGATAGAGGCCACCTAGGAGACCTTATGTATTCTGATATTTGGCAGGTTTACCCAGTCTAAATTGGGTAAGTTAGAGTATTGGAGGAGAGTGATTGATGATATAGAGTCTATGACATGGTGTCCCTAGCTAGATTGTGATCATTGGGATGATGATGATGTTCAACTACCATTTCTTTGTCAGTTGATGATTCTAATTGGTCATGGTCATCGGGTTTTAGAGAGATTCTCGATCAGACGTGTCCATAGACAGTATGGGATGGTATAGGGTATGCCCTAGGGTGTCACTCACTATGCTCATCGGCTGTCAGATATAGTAGATTGGGGGCCTTGTTTGTCATATGCGGCAATAGTTCAGCAGTTTCAAGCTTTATAGCCCTTTGTGTGGGATATTCGGCCAGATATTGTTGAGGCTCATCTTACAGCCGACTATGTTGAGTATTTTACTTTGCATCCATTTCCATGCCTGACTATTCCAGATGAGCCTAGCCCATTACGTGTTGAGTAGGATGTTCCTGTCACTCGTGGTCATAGATAGAGGAGAGAGGATGTTGGAGGAGTTGAGGCAGAGGATGTTGATGTGGTTGGTGAGGTAGCAATCGACCCTGAGGTTGGTGTTCAAGTAGAGGAGGATATTGAGGTTGAGGATGTGGATGTTGGTGGTGATGAGGATGTTGGTGGCAAGAGTAGTGGAGAGAAGAGTAGCGGAGATGAGAGCAGCAAAGATGAGGGATTCGATAGTGGAGAGGCTATAGTTGGATCGGGCCCTGCCTTAGATTTTCCTGGTGAGACCATGCCTCGTAAGAGGCAAGCTGTGGGAGATGTTTCAGTGTGGCTGCGGCTAGCAGATCTTCAGGTGCAGTTAGAGATTGTTCAAGAGCAACTTCTCCATACTCAGGGTTTATTAGGGTAGACACAGGCTCAGATGCAGTCATAGGCTGAGTTACATACAGACTCTTTCGGGTGTATAGGCTCAGTTAGTCACAGTGCAGTCATAGATTGCAGCATTGACAGCCGAGAGGGATGTGGTGAGACAGTCAGTCGGGACAGCCCAGGCTCAGATTAGCTCATTGATAGTTGAGAGAGATGCAGCTAGGCAGATAGCAGGGATAGCTCAGGCTCAGGTTACCTCATTGATAGCTGAGAGAGATGCGGTTAGGTTTGCAGAAGAGGGTGCTCAAGCTTCGGCTGATAGATTACAGAGACTAGCAGATGGTACCTCCTTGGCAGATTACATGCGAGAGGTTGCTCGCATTGGTGAGGAGATTGAGTTTTATAGAGCAAGGTATTATGATGTAGTGCCCTCTAAGCAAAGAGTGAGCTATGCGAGGTACAGTTCTAGTAGGTCATGATCCAGGACTGTCAGTGCAAGTGTTACTCAACCGTTACTCAGAGATCCCAGGGATCCCGGTCCCTCTGGTGGTAGGTGTCCTGATCCTGCTATGCCTACACCATCTGGAGGCAGCAACACATGATTATGTCTGTGATGTACTTTGATTGATGTACAACCATTATTGATGTTTTATCTCTCTTCTTTTTAGACATCATTGTATACTTAACATTGTGATTATGATATATATGAGATGCAGTAGATTGTACGGTCTATTATGTGTTTTATTTGATTTTCTGATGGATGCATTTTGTTTTGATGTTTATATGCTATGTAATGGTTTTAATGTTATGCTTTGATTTGATATTGTTCTACCTATGATGCAACTAATGGTAATGTATGGATGCATCGTACATGGATACATGATTTATGATGTACATGGATTTATGATGTGTATGGATTTATGATGTGTGTAGATGATATACTATATGTGATGTAAGTGTTACTTATTGGATGAAAATGAGGAATGATACATGTAATAAATTAATGGAATTTATTATCAAATGGATGGATTATATGTGAATATTTGATACAAAAAAAGGATGAATGTGATGATTGTGATGTATTTTAAGTATAATTGAATGATATATGTATGTTGAAATGAGTGAATGATGAAATGATGATTCAAATGTTTTGAATATATGCAAATGATTATGATGATACAACCTATATGATTATGATGTTGTCAAGTATACTCAGTCTTGTATGAAAAAATATAATTTATTTAAGGAATGATTCACCAGTTTACTTTGTAACAAATACTCTACAAATATGTCACTATTATGGATGTAGTCTACTTTTATTATGCAAATCTATATGTTGGTATAGGCATTTTAACAATAATTTTGTGCTTTTTTATCATCATTGAGCTTTAAAATGTTGAAAGTGAGTACAAGCATCAATGGTATAATATAAACCGATGATGACCTGAGTACTACTTTCATGATTTTTGATATTGCAAGTGAACACAAGCATTGAGGTATAATTAAACCGAGATGACCTAAGAATTTCTTGCATAAAACAAACAAGAATAAACCACTTTCCTATGTGAATTGGAATGTCATCCATGATACTTTTGTAGATCATTTCCCGCGACGATTCACACAACCATTATGATTTATTCACAGTCAGTAGACAAAGAAAAATACCATTTCTTCTTCCTAGCTTCTCTAGTTCAATACATCATTGAGTTGCTCCAAAGAAATGATAACATTGATCAAAAGTACAACATATATTTCATTTGCTTATAGTATTCAATCATTTATTCAGATTAGATCATCCATCCTAATTTTGTGATGTTTTTGTGATTTTCAAGATTTTGGATCAAACTAACCTAAAGACCTATCCTAGGGGCCTCGGGGGCTGATCAAATATTAGCCTTGCCTACATTATACATGCATAGACCACGTAGTTCGACTGACACCGACTCATGTTTTTGGATTTTCTGAGACTAACTTTTTGACTTGTTTTTTTGGCTTTTCTATTGTGATATGGATGCCCAATGTGTTTCTGATGGTGATTGATGATTCATGTTGCGTTGTGTTTTGATCGCTCTTTTTGTTGCTTTTGTCCATTTTGTGAAGCTCAATATTTATTGCCCCTATTGAGGTTGAGATGTTACCCCTAGGCCAGGGTGAGACATGACCATGTGATATGATATGATACTAGATGTAAAAATGATGGTGGAAGTAATGACCATGACATGTGTTCAAATAGATGGGAGAGATGGTTTTTAAATCCCACATAGCGCCTGTTTCTAGGTTTTTGCTATATGTTTTTATTGCACCTTTTCATTTTTTTTTATTTTTTTATTTTTGTATTTTTTTGTATTTTTGTATTTTTTTGTATTTTTCTGTCACTAGGATGCCTGTTTGCCAGGTTTTCATCAAGGTAACCATTTCCAGAAACTAATTCATGCACTAAGTGATTCAGGTATAGAATTTCCTAAGATGGATGATGTTGATAGGTTCATCAAACGGATCCCCTTCGGGTGTAGACAATTGATATGCTCCTGAGCCATACACTGATATGTTAACAAAGGGACCTAACCAGTTAGGTTCAAATTTCCCTTTCTTTTCTCTATCTTGTTGATTTTTAGGGTTTCCTTTAGGACCAAGTCACCAACTTGAAAAATTCTAGGTTTTACCCTATGATTGTAACTTCTTGACATTCTTTGTTGGTAGGCTTTCAAATGATTTACTGCTTGTTGACGAAGTTCATCTAGTAATTCCAGCTCTTGTAGCCTTGAAATTATGTAATCTTCATCTGCTATGAGACCTTTTAGTGATACACGGAGTGATGGTATTTCTATCTCAATTGGTAGAATGGCCTCTGATCCATACACCAAGGCATATGATGTAGCTCCTGTTGGTGTTCTGATGCTGGTTTTGTAGGCCCATAATGCAGGATTTAACTGAACATGCCAATCACATCCACCATCATCTACTGTCTTCTTTAGTATTTTTAGGATTGTCTTGTTTGAGGCTTCTACTTGTCCATTTCCCTGTGGATAGTATGGTGTTGAAAAATGATGTTGAATATGGAATTGTTCACATAATTCCTAGACGTTCTAATTTTTAAAAGGCCTTCCATTATCTCAAATAATGGATTGAGGTACCCCATATCGACAGATGAGATAGTTGAGTATAAAAGATGAAATTTGTTTTCTAGTGACAGTTGTCAATGGTACTGCTTATATCAATTTTTTGAAATACTTTGTTGCTGTGATGATGAACTTGTGGCCATTTGATGAAGAAGGATGTATTTTCCCCACCAGGTCTAGTCCCCATTGAAAAAAGGGCCATGTGGATGTGAATGGTTGTAATTCTTGCGCCGGCGCATGAATTAGATTACCATGAATCTGACATTTTTGACATCTTTTAAAATATTGATATGCTTCCTTCTCCATATTCAGCCAGTAATACCCTAAATAGAGGAGTTTATTAGCTAGGGTTAGCCCACTTGAATGAGTCCCACAAATACCTTCATGGACCTCGCGTCAAGATTTTTCAAATTTGTGATGCTCCAGACACTGAAGAAGAGTACCATCTAAACCTTGACAGTAAAGGATGTCAGCGATTAATGTATGTCTTGCTGATTGATGGATAAAGTTACGTTTTTGGTTTCTAGAGAGGTCAAGAGGAAGAATGTTGTATTTGAGGTAAGTATAGATCTCTCCATATTGTGAGGGTTGAATGTTGGGTATGTGGCATATGGTCTATGAATCAGGGTTATCGTATGCAGGACTAGATACTTGTTCAACCATAAACTCATATCAACCTTTCTTTTCTGATAATTGCAAAAGGGATGCAATTGTTGCCATGGAATCTATAGCTTTGTTTTCTGCCCGTGGTATTTGCTCAAACTTGATATCCATGAATTATTTCTTTAGATCATCTATCATTTTCTTATAAGGCATGAACTTCTCATCTTTTGTTTGATACTCGTTATTTACTTGATAAATGACAAGTTGTGAGTCCCCATACACTTGCATTTCTGTGATTTTCCATTCAATAGCTATTTTGATGCCTATAATCAATGCTTCATATTCAACTATATTGTTTGTGCATGAAAACATTAACCGATAAGATATGGGAATAGTGTGTCCTTGAGGTGTGAAAAAATAGAATTCCTACCCCTGCTCCTCTCTGTGTATATGATCCGTCAAAGTATAGTCTCCATTGTTGAGTTGTAATATTCATGATGTCAACATCTAGAAATTCAATGTGCATTGGATGATGATCTTGTAATGGAGCTTCAACTAGTTGATCTACTATTACCTGTCCTTTGATGGCTGTCCTATCAACATATTGGATATCAAACTCACTCAATATCATGACCCATTTTGCAAGTCTTCCTATTAGTGCAACTTTACTGAGTAAGTATTTTAATGGGTCTATTTTTGCTATGAGCCTGACTGTGTGAGTCAACATGTAGTGTTGCAATTGCTGAGTTGCAAATACTACTGCTAAACAATCTATTTCTATGAATGTATAGTTTATTTCATATCCGTTGAGAGTCTTGCTGATGTAGTAAACTACTTGTTCTTTTCCTTTAGAATCCTCTTGTGCTAATAAAGCTCCTAAAGATATTTTAGTTGTTGCAATATATAGTAATAGTGGTCTTTCTGCTATGGGTGGCATGAGTATTGAAGGTGTCACCAAATATTGCTTTATCTGGTCAAAAGTTGTTTCACAGTTATGATCCCATTTGAATGAAACATTTTTATGAAGTAGATGATTAAATGGATGACTCTTATCTACTAGCTGGGAGATAAATCTCTTGATGGATTGTAACCTACCTTGTAGGGACCTTAATTGACTAATGTTTTTAGGTGGTGGAATCTCCATGATTACCTTAACTTTAGCTAGATCTACTTCAATACCTTTTTCTGAAACTATGTAACCAAGAAGTTTTGCTGAATTCACCCCAAAGATACACTTCTTTGGGTTCAATCTTACATTGAATTTTTCCTGTATAGTGAAGATCTTATCAAGTATTTCTAGATGTCATCCACATAATCTTCCATGAAAGTATGCATCATATCATGAAAAATTGTGGTCATTGCTCACTGATATGTTGCACCTGCATTTTTCAATCCAAAAGGCATGACATTCCAGCAGAATGTTCCCCAAGGGAAAGTGAATGCCGTCTTTTCTTGATCCTTAGGTGCTATTTTGATTTGATTGTATCCTGAGAAGCCATCCATTATAGATAACATGGCATGTCCTGCCGTTAGATCAACAATTATGTCAATGTTGGGCAAAGGAAAATCATCCTTTGGGCATGCCTTGTTTAAATCTCTAAAATCTATGCATATTCTGATGCTATGATTAGGTTTGGATACTGGCACAATGTTTGAGATCCATTCTGCATAATCTATGGATCTGATAAAGCCTGCATCTAATAATTTGTTTAGTTCAGCTTTAACCAAAAGGGCGATGTGGGGGTGCATCTTTCTCAATTTTTGCTTGACTGGTTTGATTCCCTTTGGTAGTGATAAATGATGCATTAGAAGTTGTGGATCCAATCCTGGCATGTTTGAATAAGACCATGAAAAATTTATTTGTTGTTTCTCAAAGAATCTAGTGAATGTTGGCTTTTCTTGTTCTATCATGGATGCTGCTAGATGTAAGATCCTTGCTTCTTCAGATGTTCCCAGATTTATAGATTGTGTTGGCTCTACCAGCACTAATGATCTGTCATGGTAGTGTTCTGGGAGAGTGTCAAATCTTTCATCCTTCAATGCCTCAGAAAGGTTTTCGCTGTTGGATACGTTCTTTATTTTTCTCTTTTCAAAATCTAATGCTGCCTCAGAGAGGTTTTCATCATTAGATTTATTTGTCCTGTTATCATTTTTGCAACTGAAAGATTTGGCACCCTCCTGATGTAAAGTATTGATATGAGTGTTATGGATAGTACTTGTATCATTTTTTTCACAACATAGATAATTTATGATGGCATCATCATTTGAAAAGACTAGTATAAGACTAGGTTCGATGGGTTCCCAGTCAATAAGTTCGGGGTGTATTAACGGTAACAAGTCATCAGATTGAACAAGTTCAACTGTTGTAAGTGTCATGACAACTATGTGGTCAAAGTTATTTGTAGGATGTTCAAGGTTTATGACGGTACTCACCTCCAAGTTTTCTGACTCACTCGATGTCTGATTGCCCTCACTTGAGTCATCAATATTTGTTGATCCCATAACAAATGTTCTAATTCCTGAACATTGTCCCTCCTCTCATAAGGGTGTATATGTTTGGATAATATCAATCTCTTTATCAGTATATGATGTAGCAGATAGATGATCCCATTCATATTCATTTGAGTCTGTGTCGGAGCCATCTCTCATTTGTAGTATCCTTTCCACTGCCTTTTGGGTTTCTTCTTCTTTTTGCTTAGTTATGTAGCCTAATCCCATTTTGTCTTTAGGCTGTAATGTGAGAGGTTGAATGGGTTCAATAATACCATCCTTTCTCTTGCCAATTGGTCCTTGACCTTTGTAACCCATCTTCTCTAAAATGGCCTTCCCTTTTCCATACTGATCTATTTTGATGCTGACGTTTGCTGATGTTGATGCTTCCTCATCTTTGTATAGCCAAATGAGAATGGCTTTGTCTTCAGACTCCTCTTTGAGTGTACCTGCTTTTATGAACCTTTCATTTAGAGCTGTGATGGGTTGTGATGATCTTGGAGATTTTAATATGGGCTGTCCATATGTTTTTGGTGATGGGAGTAACTGTGATAGGCACAAAGATTGCTCAAGAGAATATTCTCCAACACCCTCTTCCTTTATCTGAACCTTTTCTGAAAGTTGTGATAATTCATTTATAGGACCTTTGGCTTTTGATGTGTCCGTGACAATTATTTCTTTCTCTAGATTCTTTTTCTCAACCCATTTAGATATAAAATTGGGTTGGCTATCCATAGTAGATGAATTAGAAGTATTGACTTCTCGGTTATGAGGTATCAGATTGTCTTGAGTTGCTTTCAACATGCTGCAAATCTGTGGATTGTTGTTGTCAGCTGATATGGTGACTTCCTGTCCATTCACTGGAAATTTTAGACTTTGATGGTATGTTGAAGGTACCGATTGCATGTCATGGATCCATGGACGACCCAATAGTATGTTGTATGTTAGATCTTTGTCTAACACTTGACAAACAATGTTTTTGACAATTGGCCCTACCTAGATTGGAAGTATGATAAGTCCTCTGGAAGACCTTTCCTCTTCATCATATGCCTTTATCATTATTTTTCTCTTGGTGTCAATGGCATTGTCAAAATAGCCTAGTGCATGAATTAGTTTCAAGGTACAAATATTTAGACCAGCTCCTCCATCTATCAGAACATGTTTAACACGGTGTTTATGGATGAGAACTTCGATATGCAAGGCTGCATTGTGTGGGTGATGTATAGATACATCATCTTGTTCAGAGAATGATAGAAAATGAGGTGTAGTGAGATGTCCCACCATGGCTTGGAATTGACAAACATCCAAATTATTAGGGACTGTTGTAGCGATGAGAGCTTGTTCTAAAACTTCCTTGTGTGATGGAAATTTTTTGAGAAGTTCTAAAATGGATATTTGTGTGGGTATCTTTTGTTATTGGTCAATGATATTGTAATGATGTGATGGGGGAGCATTATTTTTGGAGGAAATTCCTTTCAATATTACCCTAGATTGTTCCCTTGTCGTTATATTGACTTGTGGATGATCTTGTGTTTCCCTTATTTTTAAAACATTGATTTGATTATCAAATGTTCCAGCACTTGTCCTCATATTTAGTGATTCAATGTTATTGTTGTTTATGTTATCCTTTTGGGTGTTAATGTCATTTTTCTCTACCTCGAAAAGGAAAAGAATGGTGGTGTCATAGACATAGTTTATACTTTTTCCCTTACCACTAGAAGAAGAAGGCTCTCCTTTTTCATAGTTGGGTAATGGATTGATAAATGCACTGTGATCATTGTTTGTCTGAGGCCCTTCAACAAACACCTTCTTGGCTTCGATCAAGTCTTGTATTAGGTGTTTTAGTTGCATATAGTCATTTGTCTTATGTCCTCTATTTTTATGGAAATTACGATAATCTGCATCATTACACCATGATGGTTTTACCTTTGTCTCCCAGTTTCGAGCTTCTGGTAAAGTAATAAGTTTGTTAGCAATGAGTTCTTTCATTTTCGATTCTAATGTTTGTCCTAATGGGGTGAATTTCTATCGATTTGATTGCCTTTGGTATGACGGTCATGATTCTCCATTGTTGGTGTTGTTTTGGGTAGTGCCCTGGTTGTTGTTTTGGTTTTCATTTTGGTTTGCTTTGATAGTTGATGCTATCAAATTGAATACTGGTTTTACATTATCAGTTGTAGGTTCATTATTTCTAGTATTTATATTTTTTTGCCAAAATTTTGGCTTGTCGTTGTTTCCATAGTGATTTGCATTGTTGGATGTTTCACTATAGTGGTTGATCACTCCTCGTTTGACTAGGGCTTCTTCGATATTGAGCCCATTCTCAATTACTCTTTCGAATGTTGATGGACATTGTAATTCAAGTCGATAACTCATTTGATCATTTAAGTTGTCTATAAATAATTCAATCTTCTCCTCTTCAGGTATAGATCGAGGATACCTAGCAAACAACTTTCTCCATCATTGTAAGAATGATAAAAATGTCTCACCATTTTTCTGTTTTAGATTATAGAGATCCTTTATGGTTACGTCATGTGTTATGTTGAAAGAGAATTGAGAGATGAATTTGTTAACCAATTCTTCAAAGTCCATCTGATCCCTGGTTGTAATTTTGAGAACCATTCCATGCAATGGGCTCCAAAACTCCTAGGAAATAACCTCATGAGGTATGTATCTTCTTGTGCAAATTCAAGGCTCATTGTTCTAAATTCTCGTACATGGTCAATTGGGTCCGATTTTCCATTGTATTTGTCATACTTAGGAAACTCACAATGTCTTGGGAAGGGTATCATATCCACACATGGATGAAAAGGGTAAGGAAAAATGTACTTTAATAAATATATTTTTTTGGTTCCCATTTGCATGTTTTGAATTTGTTGCTATAGAATTTGCATTTGAGCTGTTAAAGCTAGTACTTGATTTGTATCCTGGGTATGGTTTGGTTCTGTCTCATTAGTTCTAGGTGTTTCTTTCAACTGGTTGATGTCAAAATATTTTGAAAGTTTGGCACCTAACTCTGCTAACATTAAGAGGTATTTCTCCATGTCTTGTTCTAAGACCTTTTCCATAAATTTATGAAAATTTGGGTCTTGTTGTGCGTGTTGTATATCCTCTTGTGTTATTTCATTGTTCTCATCTTGTTGGTATCGAAAAAAAGGGTTCTCTTCAGCCATGTTTAGATTTTTAGTTTCCTTTTCTCTGAGTTTTGCCTTTGCAACCTTGTTAAGATTGGCATACAAGTTTTTGTTGTTTTCCCTTACTAAACTTAGATCTTCTATGTGGTGTTAGTGTCAATTTGATTTTTTTTAAGAAGCCAAAATAGAATGATGTATTCTATTGATGAGGCTAACTTAAAATTCCTGATTACTGAGTCTTTTTGTCTCATGATGGTAGGATGTGAAAAATCTTGTTGAGGAAACTTGGCTCAGTAATCTAGGATTTGTTTTGATAATTTGGACACTTTGTATTTTGCAAGACCTGGTTTTTGTGTAAAATAATTTTAACTTGTAAGAACCTACTTTGTTTCACGATGCTAGGATACTTCTGGTCTGTTAAATCTTTTTGACTGGTAAAATATTATGTTTCTGCTGTTGGTCTATCTGATGGTTGTTTTGAAAGTTTTTTTGTTTTTCTTCTTCTATAGACACGCTAATACATAGGGCAGAAGTGATAAAACAAAGCTTACAAGCACTAAAAAAAAGCGCAAAAGCGCTAAAATAGAGAGCACAAGCGCTATAAAATACGACATAAGCGCTAAAACAGAGTTCAAAAGCACTATGTTTTTTCTATGGAAGCGCTAAAATAGAGAGAAAAAGCGCTAAAATGTTGGATACTGGAATTTCCTGGTAGTTTGGTTTGTTGGACAAAAGCGCTATGAGATTTTTCAGAAGCGCTAAAACAGAGGGTTGAAGTGCTAAAACAGATTGTTGAAGCGCTAAAACAGAGGGTTGAAGTGCTAAAACAGAGGGAAAAAGTGCTATAGTTTGTTTCAGAAGAGCTATAGTTTCTGTTTAACTATAAGGTTTCCCAAGTTTTGTCTACCGTAAGAACTGATCTGGTCTAGTGGAGTATTCTATGGTAGGTTGTGGAATAAAGGATTGTTGAATACGATGACTATGGTTGAATTCCTGTGAATGAGCGTTTCTTTGAATATAGGCTTGTGAAGTCAAAGGTTCTACAGCATAATCATCAGTGTAACCCCTATCAAAATTATGGAACCTATGGAGGAATTTTCTATGATGAAGCAAAGTTTTCCTATTTTGATACAAGAAACATCGTCTTTGCAAAAGATGTTTGTAACTAAGTGTTTTTTTGGGTTTTTAATTCTCTTGGCCAAATATTTTTTGACAAACTTAGTGGTTTTCCAATCTCTAATCATGTATGATTTTGTATTTTTCAGGATGATCTTTTATCTGAATTTTAATGATTTTGGAATACACAACACTCAAATGAAGACAATTTTTTTTAAGAGTTGCAATCTAAATAGAGTGTATGTTCAAAAGAATCACACATGGTCCCATTTTCACTGGTTTGATAACAAAAATGCACTTCAGATAGACTCACTCTTAATAGTCAAAAGGTCATCATTATACTCAACAGTTCACAGCTTAAAATTGCGTTGACTCACACAGCCATGTCACCCCCTAGAGGGCGCCCATGTTTTTGTCTTTTCTAGGTGCGTACTCAGAGTGACAAAAGTGGATATTGGATCCCCTGAGCAAACGGTCCTTGGAAATTATATGGTAAGTGTCTTGGGGGAAAATTCTTCCCTCCCCTTGCACTGCGAGTATTACAATGTCTGGTTACTGACTCAACTGGATACTACACTAGGTTCTTAAAAAGGGTTTCCATTCGAAGCGGCAATAATAGACTCCCTTAGGAGACCTCCCAACCTTTAGAACAAAGGTTTTAGGGATGGTTATCTTGCACACTTTTGGAAAAAGTGGGTTTCCCTAGATTTGCTTTAAATTTTATAGTGGGGTGGAAAAACTTGGCTTTGGTTTGAACCCACTTAGGTCATTCCCGTAGGGTGAGTACTTTTTCCCACTACAGCAGGCCTTCTAAAGGATGTAATAAAACTTGAAGAATGCATAAAAAGGATGAGTCTGGATTTTTGGATCATCCAGTTAAGGGGAGAGCATATGCCTATCAACCATTCAAACACAGAAACCACTTGTTCAAATTTTAAAGGCCAAAGGAAAATTTTTCTATTCTATGTGAAGATGTTGCTTCACAAAAAGACATGATGTTCATTTTTAAAATCCCAATTTTGCAAATTTTGATGACTACCCTAGTTTAATAAATTTTAGTCCAATTTGAAAATGTGAATATCCTAGGATTGATCCATTTTAAACCAACTGAAGAAAAGAAATTTATTGGCCACGGACGCGCCAGATCCAGAAAATGAGTTACATAGAAGCGCTATGAAAGTGATCAAAAGCACTATAAAAATAGACAGAAGCAGTATAGAAATTCTAGAAGCGCTATAGAAATAGACAAAAGTGCTATACAAATAGACGAAAGTGCTATAGAAATTGATAGAAGCAATAAAATAGATACTAAATATTACTGTCGGTCCATGCTGGATTGTGAATTCAAGCACTAAAAATGTCACGCAAAGTGCTGTACTTTTCTCCAGAAGTGCTAAAACAGTCCTCAAAAGCACTATAATTTTTGTCAAAAGTGCTAGAACAGTCCTCAGAAGCACTATAGAATCCTCTAATCGCGCTAAAACGAATCACGCCAAACTCCTGTACGAAAAATTTCTAGAAAAACTTGTTAAAAACATGGGGTACAACCCCACGGTGGGCGCCAAAATGTAAGTGTGGAAAATGTAAACAAACTACAATTAAATACACCTCTTAATGAAACATTGTATCAAGATTAAACATGAATTAAACTAATTTAAAACACAGAAAAGCCTGAAAGCGTCTCATTGTCTCCTATCTCCAAAGATTTATCAAATTACAGAAGCTCTCGGATTTGTAAGCACCGTAACTGTTTAAAATGCCTATCTAGAGAATGGAATGGATGCTAAATGCAATGATGTGATGATTGCTAATGTTTCCTAGATGATATAATGCTACTATGAACTATCCTGACATGAAACCTGCTAAATGGAAGCTACAGTAAAAGCTAATGATGCTGCCATGATATGAAATCTACTGATGCCATGATGCTATGATGATACTAAAATGCTAATGCTAAATGATTTCTTGGTTGCTTGAGTACTAATTCCTACAGAGTAAGTTTGCATAAAGGATGATGATTCTCAGATCATTTTGATGCTCCAGAAGGCTGTATATATAGATTTCTGGCAGCACATTTGCACAGGGATAACACAATAGAGGCTGAGATTCAATCTGGAGATTTGAATGGTATGAGATGAGAAGGTGGAGCTGATCATGGAGGATTGTTCCTTCCCATGAAAACACCAGGCAAGATGAGAGGAAAGATTTGAGGCAG
Source organism: Sequoia sempervirens (assembly GCA_007258455.2). Lineage (NCBI taxonomy): Eukaryota > Viridiplantae > Streptophyta > Pinopsida > Cupressales > Cupressaceae > Sequoia > Sequoia sempervirens. The sequence continues at coordinate 240,183,634 of VDFB02075321.1, read as the reverse complement.
AATATTGAGAGGATTTCCTGTAGGTTTGTCCCCAAGGCTCTTCCTGTGAATGACAATTGCATTAATTAGATTTGAAAAATCTAATTTTATTGGTGAGTGAATAAAGGGATTTGATTATGCATTATTTAAATATTTTTGGTTTATTTAAATTTAGCAAAAGAGGAATAAATAATTTAATAAAATAAACTATAGAAGTTTGTTTATTAAATTAAATAGAAGAAATATGATAATTAAATTAAAGATTTTAAGATATCTTTATTTAGTTAAACACAAATGTGATGAGATAATTAAATAACACAAATTATTGAAGCTATGTATTAATTTTAGGATAGATTTGATGGATTTAGTATAGAAGAAAATAATAATGATAATAATTAAATAAAACAAAGTATTTAATTTTGTTTATTTAATTAAGAGGGAAAATAATATGATAAAATAGAAGAATTAATAGTGAACTTAATATAAATAAATATTTCTATTTATTTACTAAGTAGATGAATTTAGGATTAATTAATCAAATAAGTCGTATTTAATTAATTAGATTCTCCATACCATTTTTAGGTGTCTACACATAGTAGTTAGATATGGACCATTTTACAAACATGAACCGATATCCCTAAAATATGTGCAAACACATTTTCAAATGTGTCGTTCCACCCGTATTGGTTTAATACAAAAGTGGCATGATATGAAAAATGTGACATGATGTTGTAAAATCACCTCTTCATGTTTGCAAATGTGACATATTGGGTTACATAAGTGCTTATCCATAGATTGTCTTTGTTTTCCTACCTTTGACTAAGAGTTAAAGCATCTAAAACTACATGCAAGGAAAAATTAATTTGGTACATACCAATTGCTCACTCCCACAGGCATCTAGAACTATTAGACTCAATCTGCACGATGTGGAGGATTAGGTACAAGTGCCATAGTGAGAGAGTGTTTGAGGAAAGTGACTACTAGGAGCTCTAGAAATATAGAAAGCTGAGAGTGAAAATGAGGATATTTTGAGCCCAAATGCATATATGGCTCCCAAAATAGGGTTTTTCCCATGACTACCCTACTATCTCATTTTTCGAGCCCCACAATGAATTTTGGTCAGTTTCTAGGATCCCTAGGGCCTATTTTTTCATCCTCTTCTCACCATAACAAGTCTTGAACTCTTGTCGTGAGCCTAACATGAAAATTATTTTTTTGGTTGACCTCTCAAGGGAGCATCCTAGAGTCCTATCATCCTTCCATTATCCCCTAGGGCATAATTTTTTTTCCAAAATATTTGAGCATTGATCATCTTTGAAGCAATGTAATGAATACATTATGTCAAAGAGAAAAAAATGTAGACATGCAAAAATACCTAACACATATCACGCATCCCTGATACTACATTCTGCATCATTTTCATCACTAACTATGCATTTGCATCATCCTCATCCCTAACCATGAATAATCCATCATTTTCATCACTTTTATAACTGATTCACCCTTTAACATAATTTTTCATCATTTTCATTGTATTTCCTCTAGTAATTAAATAATTTTTTAATTGTTTAATTAATTCATCATTTTCCAGTAATTTTCCCATCGTCCCTAATTGAATAATTTTTCATTATTTAATTAGGAAAATCAAATTTTCTTCTAATGTCACATAATTTAATAATTTTTGATTATTTAATTATCTAATTTTTCCTCCCACTTGCACATGGAGTATTCTTTTTTAAAATGAAGTACTATAATCCTCCATAATTAAATAATTTTGAATTATTTAACTAATCTAATTTCCCTCTCAAAGGAATATTCCTTTGGAATAATTCTTTTTCAAAAATATCCTAACCTAACTCAAGTCTCCCATTCATTGTAACAACCTTGGTGTTCTACTTAGTAAAAATTTAAAGTTTTCACCTCAAGTGAATGATCCATGATGCCATAACATAGCAATAAATTTTTTTCTTTCCATAATGTAAATTACACACACATTTGAAATAAACGCTATTCCAAACTTCCATTGCATTTCATTGTGTTTCACAAATATTTCCATACAATAGATTTCATATTGAATAAGCTCAATTATATCATCCATGATTACAACCTTCCATATAAATGGGTACATGATACATACATAGCTCCTCTGAGCTACATTTACCAATAGATATACAAACTGGTCCTGATTATTGCCACATTGGTGAATACATTTTAGATGTCCTTGCTCCCTGGTGCATACACTCTAGTTGTCCCCAATATTAGCACAAGCATCCACAAACCTTGGCCACCAATTGATGAGGAGAAGCATCACTCAAGCACTTTTCTACCAACCATGGACTCAAATGCGGTCCCTCACACATCTATCATCTGATAAATGTCCCTACCATTCAAAAAAGAGTTTGGTTGCTAAAACCCCATAAAAATATCCTATCTGAGCTTAGTGTTGTTTCCTACAAAGTATAACCTAATCATACAGTAGCTACCCATACGAGTATGAAAATCCTAAACTAGAATGTATAAAAAAACATAGTGAAGTGACAATGTAACCACTAGTAATTTACACTACTTTGGCCAAAGTATTCTCACCTAGTACTTCAAGTGACAATCATCCTATTCACATACACTACCATAGCTCAGTTTGGATTATGACCATTCATATACTATTCTTAGGTAATTTCCTTCCATAGGTAATCATTAACCTTAGAAACAACCTATTCCCTTTCTCAAATCACAAAGATATTTCTCTTAAGTGTTCACATATATAAGATATCCCCTCCATTGGAAAAACTATCCTAGGAATAACCTATTCCCCTCATGTCTGTAACTTAACAAGAATTTCATAATAAATAATATTATATTCTAAAGTATAGCTACATAAGTTTCATCTTATCATAGAATAAATACTCATCAATAAATGACTCCATTTAGGAATATGACAATAAGAGATTCTCATCAAGAGTATAACCTCATGAATAAATGACCTCAATTGAAGAACACTCATATCAATAAATGATTCTATTTGAGAGTGTAACCTCCTTAGTAAAAAGGATTATTCAAAGAGTAGAATCTTGTCACAATATGACTTCACTTCAAGAGTATAAGAAACCAATAAGGTAACAAATCTAACTCATTAGGTAATCCCACATATGGCTCCAACAAAGTAATAATTCCTAAACTCAAGTGATCATCTTAATCACGTAGGTGAGTCTCAACCTTGGTATACCCTAATCTTAGATATAATCAATAATCAAAAAATTGTCTAATTGTATAGGTTAATCTCAACCTATGTGCTTCAAACAAAGCTCAACTACATAATACATCCAAGGGGGTTGACCTCAACCTATTATTTCTAATGGTTAATCTAGTAAACATTCCAACCTCATAGGTAATTCTTAACCTAGGGTTTCATTCTATAGTTAAGTAATGATCAAGTGATCATTCAAGTATATATTAGAAATATGTTACACCTATCTGACCACTAAAATTGTATCCCCTTCTTGGAGATGGTGTAATTTTTGGTCTAATTTGGACCTATCTTGGGTACCCTTTCATTAATTATCCTTTAAATAATCATGTATAGGCCCTTAAGACCCATTATTTCAGATCTCAAGGCTCATTTCACCTAAAAATCTCATAAAATCATCCAAAACATAGAAAATACCAAAAACCCACCTCAAAAAGCCAAGGTGGGACTCATTCATCACCTTGGGAGAATGAGTCCCCTTAGGTGAGATCCATTCATTAAGGGTTGTGAATAAGTCTGATTTGGGATCCTTTTCAATTTTGAGTGGGAAATTCACCATTTCAATTCAAATTTTTGGTGGATGTCGGCCTTTGAGATCTAAATGACGGTTACTTAGGTGTTAATGCCTATATAAGAAAATTTTCAAGCCATTTTTATCATTCTAAGCATCTTTGAGCAAGCATTTTCAAGAGACAAGCATCAAGAGTCTTCAAGCAATCTTTCACAAGAGCCCTCAAGTTTCAAAAGCAAGCAAAGTTGAAGTCTTGGAGTAGCATTAAAGTGTTTAGTAGGTCTTAAATCTCACTTTCATTCAAGATATATCATTTCCAAGGGTTGATCATGGTTGTCTATGGTGAATCATGATGGATTCTAGGTTGGGGATGTTAGCTCTCAAAAACGCAGGCTGAATGCCTCAAGAGGCTACCAATCTCTTGATATGCTTTAGGGTAACAGACAAGGGCAAGAGAACTCAACCTTCTAATCTTTAGGTGCTGCTAAACCTAGGCAGGTGTACCTTTCTAAATAGTACAGACTTAACTTGTGATTATCTTTCTGAAATGCTTTGTCCACAATGGCAGGTAACAGTGAACAAATGAAACCAAACTTGATAGCAATCATTAGATCTAAATCCTAAAATGCTTAATTAACTGATAAAAAGAGATTGAATGAATTCAAATAATGAAATTGCAAAGACCAGTGCCTTGTTGGGTATGCAAAGTCAAATGAAATAGAAGTGGGAAACTTATTCTGGCAGAAAATCAAATTGCAGGCATATGATCTGTTCATAACTTGTATAAACAAATGCAAGATTATGACCACTAAGCTCTACTTTAATAATCCAGATGAATCTTCCTAATTACTGTGATCAACGAAAAGGATTTAATCTCTACTTGAGAGAACCAGTTAATTAACCACACAAATGCAACAAATGTGCACAGATAAACTGAGAATAAACTTGTCATTCAAATTTAAACAACCAGGAAAAATCAAATTGGAGACAACTTCAGCAACACTTTTCAATAAACTCGACAGACAATTGATACCAAAAATAACCTGCCACACTAGCTGATTCACATTGAATTCACCATTTAAAACATGCACATATTCTCTGATAAGAGAAAATTATTCTACTGTAGCTAACTACTGTATATATCTATAATCTGATCCCTTTCAATTACAATCTAGGGGCATATTTATACCCAGCATTAAGAAAATAAAACATTTGAAATATCATGTCAGCCCAGCACAAAATTTGGGCTCCAATCAAGCTGGCAAACAATGGTCATCAAGCAGAAACATGTCGGCCCTGATGTTTAAAATTCTATTATTCACCTGTGAATAGTTGGCGAGACAAAATATATCGTCCTGCCAAAGGCAATTCATTCATCACATCCCCTGCGCTTGTATTTCACTTTCGCTATGACTTATCCGAGTCGAGGAGATGTCCCGTAGATCACATTATGTTTTACCGATATGCATTGTCACCCCTGTATGTCGCTGTAACATTCCGTTGGTCACACCGAAGCCATACATTATTCCTTTGTTCTCATTATGCTTTGCTATAACACATAGATATCGGGGAGACCATACATCGAGATCATTATGTCAAGCCGAAAGAAATTCATCATGGACAAGTCGCCAACACTCTCACCAAAATATAATCTTCAACACATGGTCGGGGAGACCTCCTGTAGACTTCAATGTTTCACCAAAAGGCTTCAATCATCCCCGCATTGCTGAGACAAAAGAAAACTTATGCCGAAAAGCATCCTCGTTTGGTCCACTATCCCTGTGACACTCTGACATCGGCAAGACCTCTTGTAGATTGTACTTGCTTCACCAAAATTCCCCACGCAATCCGAGTCATCGAGAGAAGGCAATTGTTACGTCGACAAGGATCCTCATGCATTCATTGACAAGACCGAAGGTCACTCACCAAGACCTTATGGTGGTCGCCCCAACCTACACTGATATACTCATATACTTCCGCCAGCAATCGGTGAGACCAGAGTGAACTCACGCTGAAAGAAAACCATATGTGAAGTTGGCGAGACATATTGAACTTGATAAGACCTCCCACTGCAGATCTTAACATATACCAAAGGGAACCCTCAGTGCACCTGTCACTAAGACATCCTGACATTGGTAAGGCGTTAGCCCGACCACCGAGACATATGCCAATAGAAGCCTCTACTGTCGCCGGAACAACATGGATGTTACGCTGATAGCCAACCACAGACAAATGCCAGTCATCGTGACAATGAGAAAGTCCTACCGACCACCTGTAGCAAACAAATGTTAACAAAAAGGCAACATGGGTTGGGGAGACAGTCATAGACCTACGCCGATAAGAACCAAAATGCACAAAATGCACTTGACCCAATGGATTCTATGGGGCAATATGGGCAGAATGTGGGTAAAGCGTCATGAAAATGGGGAAATGTGGCAAAGGTAAACCTCACATGGATACTCAGGGGGAATGAAAGGTACACAAAAAACATCAAATTTTAATAGTTCCAACAGTGGCTCCGTCTGGGGATGAATGATAGTAAGATCATTGCAAGGATCCAAAATATTTGGGTGAGCAGACTAGACACAAAATGAGCAAACCGGAAATGGACAGAGGGCATGAATGGAAAGTGAATGCAAAATGTAAAACCCTAAACTATTGTGCATGGAAAAGAATTTTAAAGAGGACAAGCAAGAGTTGTCCATGCACTAGCAACCCTTAGTCCTCTATGATTCATCATCTCTATTCTAAGCTGTTACAATTTGAAACTCAAACCATACTTTCCTCTATCAAATACCTGGTTTTGTCCCGAGTTCATCAGATTCCTCTTGAAGATACTCATGCAATCTTTCCTATCACTGTTATTGCAAGTTCTTAGAGTATCATCATGCTCGGTTTGGCCCAAAATTCCTACACCAGCCTGTAGTTCAAATTCTTCATCATCGTGGGACAAACCCTTGTTATTTTCCACATTCAAAATGCATGCATATGAAATATGACATTTTATATTATCTCTCTCACTGTTATGTATTATGAAACATTCTCCTAGCTGTATTGAAAATTCACAATCAATGTGCTTCTCTTGAGAAACAAAAATTTCTATCATACCAACATTATCTGAAACAAGCAAATCTAAAACCTTTTGCACCTCTTCAGTATCTCTATTCGGAGACAACACTAGATCATGACTCATATCCTCCATATCATGCATATGTGAACCAATAAAATCTAGACTTCTATCAACCTTGGTATGCAAACAAATGTCTTCTTCACATGAATTCAAAATTTCAAAATCACATACCTCATCACGAATGGAAGCAGACTTTTGATCAACACCAAAGATTTCACCATCATTCCAAGAAATGCACGAGGAGTCATAAAAATCTCTACACAAATATCTCTGACTGTCAAAACAAATGTAAGCTGGACACAAAACTTCAAGATCACCTTCATGTGCACATCCCTGGCATTCAGGAGTTAACAAATCTGCAATCTGTTCACTGACTAGTGAACATGTCTCAACATTTTTATCACTACAATTAAACTCCTCACACTTGTCATCATCAAATAGAAATCCAATACCATCAGAGAATGGGAAATCAGAAACATCATCAGCGCTGTCATTTATGCCATAAATAATTTGTTTATATGGAACTATTTCCTCTTTTTCATAGGATGGATCTGAAAATATCTAAAACTCATTCTTGGACATAGCTTGACAAAAAATCATTTTCTCTTCATTTAACTCTTCATCATACAATGAGTTTGAAAAAGCATGGAAATCATTTTCAGATGTACAAACCTCATCATGATCAAATGAATCTTCATAACTTTCAACTACAACCAAAGATATTGTATACTCACTATCAACATTTCCCATTGCCTCTTCATCCTGATCTTTATAAGAGGTAGAAGAATCCCCTTGCTGCAGATCAAAATCTATAGGTGTATCCTCAAAATCTGAATATTCATTAGATCCCTCATAACACACATTGCTTTCCCTATCACAATCTGTTATGCAAGAGAAATATCTTGTACCTTCATCTTCATTATGCAAGCTATCACATGAATCATACTAACTTGCACATATCTCATCTTCTATTGGAAGCATTGTTTGATCAATTTCTCTATACTCATCAGAAATACAATCATTGGACTCAACCTTGATAATGTTCTCATACCTTATTCCCTAGGACAACATTTGAATGAAGTTAAAAGAGGAGCCTTCTGCCTCAATCCCTTTCTTATGCTCCAATGTCTCTCCTTTGTTTTCTTCCTTCTGATCAGCAACAATTAGTCCTTCTACCTCTTCTTCAGTAAGTCTCTTCATATAGTATTGAGCAGGCACCTCAACAAAATGTGGCACTGTATAATCTTCTTCAGAGTCAGAAAGGACCTGTTGTTCAGGCATATGAACATTATATTTCTGATTTGAAGCATCATGCTGATAACCTTCATCCTCTAAAGATGAATTCCTTCCCACAACATGGTGAAAAGTATCTGAAGTCAAAAATACTATGTGATCTTCTTCATTATTTCCCATCAACATTCCCTCTTCTTGCATTCTCTGGGCTACAACACAATAATCTGGGGAATGTGGCATATTACAAACTTCACAAAAATAATTGTTACTTACCATATAGGTTCCCTTTGTCAATGGATTAGGAGCCTCCTTGTTTCTAGGACTAGTTGTTATAGGTTTTTCATCCTTCCAGTCTGTATTATAAGGCATGTCATGCAACCTCGACCTTTCATTTCTATAAGTATTCTCCTATTGGTACTGATAACTGCTACTTTGCTGACAAACCCTAGGGTTGTCTCTTTTATCCATTATCCCCATAGCCCTCCTATTGTTTTCAATTGTCTGTGCCATCTTCTGTGCTTCAGCCAGATCTCTTGGGAATCTATTTCTCAATTCATACCCTGTCTTAGGATCAAATGCATTCAAATAAACACTCAGTGCTACAGAGTCTGGCAACTTTGATCCATGAGGTATCTTATTCTGCAATTTATTGAACCTTAGATTAAATTCATAAATTGTGTCATTTTGATCTTTCTGAATCCGTATTAATTCGTGAAGAGCAGTATTCGGTGCACTTGGATTCCCAAATTGCTTGAGGAATTGATCCTGAAATCCTTGGAGAGAATCAATAGAGACAGCTGGTAGGCTATTGAACCAATCCCTAGCATCCTCAATAAGTGATATCATGAATAACCTCATGTGTAAATCTTCATATAGCATACCCAAATCTTGGATGAAAGCATTGAAACTTCTTAGATGCTCTTCAGCAGTGATTGCATCACTCCCAGTAAACCTTGGAACCATACTTCTCCAAATGCTATCGATTGGATAAGGGGATAACTGAATCCCTGTCAAATCAAACTGTCTGATCATTGTTGTGTATTGATGAAGGGGGGCGCTAGGTGGGTACTGATGCTGGTATGGTGGACCATTGTATCATGGATGGTAATATGGAATATACTACTGACCATGAGGAGCTCCAACATGACCTTCCCAGAACTGAGATCCTCCTCCATTTATGTTTGAATAGTTGCAAAAATTCTTTCAGAGTCGCCACCTACTTTTCCAAAAGTAGAAAATGATTTTTTCTGATCTTTTTCCCAGTGGAATCACCTCTTCTGAAACTTCTCAAATATTTTCTTCAATGACTCTATAATATGGTCTTCAACTGAGTTTTTTGATGTACTCACCAACAGAGTCGCCAATTTGTTAGCTCTCAAAAACGCAAACTGAATGCCTCAAGAGGCTGCCAATCTCTTGATATGCTTTAGGGTAACAGACAAGGCCAAGAGAACTCAACCTTCTACTCTTTAGGTGCTGCTAAACCCAGGCGGGTGTACCTTTCTGAATAGTGTAGAGTTAACTTGTAATTATCTTTCTGAAATGCTTTGTCCACAATGGCAGATAATAGTGAACAAATGAAACCAAACTTGATAGCAATCATCAGATCTAAATCCTAAAATGCTTAATTAACTGATAAAAATAGATTGAATGAATTCAAATAATGAAATTGCAGAGACCAGTGCCTTTTTGGGTATGCAGAGTCAAATGAAATAGAAGTGGGCAACTTATTTTGGTAGAAAATCAAATTGCAGGCATATGATCTGTTCATAACTTGTATAAACAAATGCAAGATTATGACCACTGAGCTCTACTTTAATAATCTAGATGAATCTTCCTGATTACTGTGATCAATGAAAAGTATTTAATCTCTACTTGAGAGAACCAGTTAATTAACCACACAAATGCAACAAATGTGCACAGATAAACTGAGAATAATCTTGTTATTCCAATTTAAACAACTAGGAAAAATCAAATTGGAGGCAGCTTCAACAATAATTTTCAATAAACTCGGTAGACAATTGATACCAAAAATAACCTACCACACTAGTTGATTCACATTGAATTCGCCATTTAAAACATGCATATAGTCTCTGATAAGAGAAAATTATTCTACTGTAGCCATTCCTAACTACTGTATATATCTATAATCTGATCCCTTTCAATTACAATCCAGGGACATATTCATACCCAGCATTAAGAAAATAAAACATTTGAAATATCATGTCGGCCCAACACAAAATTCAGGCTCCAATCAAGCTGGCAAGCAATGGTCATCAAGCAGAAACATGTCGGCCCTGATGTTTAAAATTCTGTTATTCACTTGTGAATAGTCGGCGAGACAAAATATATCGTCCTGCCGAAGGCATTTCATTCTTTACATCCCCTACACTTGTATTTCACTTTCGCTGTGACTTATCCGAGTCAGGGAGATGTCTCATAGATCACATTATGTTTGCCTGATATGCATTGTCGCCCCCCTGTATGTCATTGTAACATTCTGTTGGTCACACCGAAGCCATACAATATTCCTTTGTTCTCATTATGCTTTGCTATAACACATAGATATCAAGGAGACCATACATCGAGATCATTATGTCAAGCCGAAATACTTTTATCATGGACAAGTCGCCAACACTCTCACTGAAATATAATCTTTAGTCACCTTCACCAAGACAACACATGGTCGGGGAGACCTCCTATAGACTTCAATGTTTCACCGAAAGGCTTCAATCATCCCCTCGTCGCTGAGACAAAATAAAACTTATGCCGAAAATCATCCTCGTTTGGTCCACTGTCGCCGTGACACTCCGACATCGGCAAGACCTCTTGTAGATTGTATTTGCTTCACCGAAAGTCCCCACACAATCTGAGTCACCGAGACAAGGCAATTGTTACACCGACAAGGATCCTCACGCATTCATCGGTGAGACCGAAGGCACTCGCTGAGACCTTATGATGATTGCCCCAACCTACACTGATATACTAATATTCTTCCACCAGCGATTGGTGAGACCAGAGTGAACTCACGCCGAAAGAAAACCATATGTGAAGTCGGCGAGACATATTGAAATCGCTAAGACCTCCTGCCGCAGATCTTAACATATGCCGAAGGGAACCCTTGGTGCACCTGTCAATAAGACATCCTGACATCAGTAAGGCGTTAGACCGACCACCAAGACATATGCCAATAGAAGCCTCTACTGTTGCCGAAACATGGAAGTTACGCCAATAGCCAACCATAGACAAATGCCAATCGCCGTGACAATGAGAAAGTCTTGTCGACCACCTACAACAAACAAATGTTAACATAAAGGCAACATGGGTCGGGGAGACAGTCACGAACCTACGCCGATAAGAACCAAAATGCACAAAATGCAAGACCCAATGGATTCTATGGGGCAATATGGGAAGAATGTGGGTAAAGCGTCATGAAAATGGGGAAATGTGGCAAAGGTAAACCTCACATGGAGACTCAGGGGGAATGAAAGGTACGCAAAAAACATCAAATTTTAATAGTTCCAACAGGGGAGATGCAACTAGCCACCAAGCTAAGCCTAAAGAATTATTTCTTAAGTGATTCCATCTTCCATTATCACTCTACTTTTAGCCTAAGGAAGGTACAAGCATCATTAGGGCTCATTTAGGGAGATTAGAGATCTTCTCAAGTGAATAATTCATCTTCACATTTCCATTATTGCATTATATTCTTGCATATTAGAATATGATTACATCATATTTCTAATTTCTTAGTCTTAGACACACTTAAGGCTAGGGTTTTCATGCACATTTCATTATTTCTATCAATGTTTAGTTACCAAACTAGGGGTTTGACCAAGGAAAATCCCCCATTAGAAAATCAAGTTTATATCTTGTTTTGTAGGTATTTTAGCAAAGTTGGATCCAAAATTCAAGTTGGAAGGAAAGAGCAGGTGTTGAAGTGCAAATCAAAACTGTAAATTCCTAAAAAAGTTGAACGTGATTGATTCACCAAGATTGGTGAATGAGCCTCACTATAGCTATTTTCCAAATATGTTTGTAGATTTAGATACCCTTTTTCTCGAAACATACTCCAGTGCAGAAACCCAAATCTAGGACTGATTCACCTAGGTTGGCAAATGAGTCCCAGTTGGTCAAAAAGTAAAAAATTCCAGTGTTTCAGAGTTGCAATCAACCATTTCCAGGTTTCTAGGTGCACACTATTCATCTCTTTGCTTTTTTGTTATGTTTTGTTTACATTTCTAAGTCATTTCATAGGTCTTTACATTGAATTAGGTTTTTGTATTACATCTTGCATTTTATTGTCTTTTCCAAGTTTATACTTGTTGGTTAACCCCTCATTACATCATATTCAACCCCTAGGATAGCCCTATTGCAAGATCTCTTTCTCTTTGGCATTGAGATCTCTAGGGTTATCCGTGAGTGGAATTTCTTGGAAAGTGGGTGTGACTGCACTTAATCTATCAACCACCCTATTTTCCACTGTTCCATTTTGGTGAACCTTCCTTTAGAACATCATAATTATGATTTGGAGTGCATTTTCATCTTAGATTTGGCTTTCATTAACATTGCATTAAGACTTGCATTGGTTAATTTGCATTCCAGGGTTTCAAATTTTGCATTAGTGAAAGCTCATTTAGCTTGCAATTTTGCATCTAATTTCAATGAAAATCATTGAAAATTTGCATTTGCATCTTAGATCTAGATCACACAGCATAGAAAACTTTAAAAATAAACTAAAATTTTTAGAAATTTTTGAAAAAATCCCTATTGGGTCTCATTCACCACCTTGGGTGAATCAGTCCCAATCCAAATTCTAAACTACATTTTACAGAGTTAAATTTGTTTCTTTTAAGCTTCTAGTTACTATTTTTTTCTGTTCTAGTTTACTTGCTTTTTGTTACATTGAAAACATTATAAATAGCATCATTTACATTCATTGCAATTGTGGATAGAGTTAGATTTTTGCACTTTCTATTTTTAGCATTTAGGTTAGATTGCATTAGACATAGGTCAACAAACAACACCAAAAACAAGACCAAAACTCCTAAGCCACTTGGAAAAAGTATAGTTATTTGACTATGTCAAATATCTCTTTCCAAGTTATCCTAACCCTCAAGCCTTTTAGTAGTGATGAATTTTATATATTAGATGAAGTCCTTGAGGATTTCATCTCACAAAGTTCATCCACTAAGGATTGTTATGAAAAACCAAAAATAAGAGATGTCAATATGATTCAACCTCAACTTATCCTCTACCCACCTTCACACACAACTCAAACTCAAGCCAAACCCGAACTTATCCTTTACCCACCTTAGAGTAATGTTTTTCAGCAACTGAGTCCTAATACTATTGATCATACATATAACACTAGAAATAATCCACATCCGTAATAACCAACTCCAACAACCTTACCTTTTCCTAATCCCATATTGCCTAGTGCTCCTCATTTTCCTCTGAATATTGGGAAGGAGTATGATCTTGTTGAACAACTTAAGAATACTCTTGCAAAGATATCCCTATGGGGCCTCATTCAGAATTAACCTAACTATCACACTATGCTTCAAATATCCTTACAACAAATTGTGCAAATGATGTGGCAACTCTCATACAAGGAATGAAAACAGTGAATGCAGATATTTCCTTTCACCAACAAGAGCTCCCTCCTTTGGAGATGAGAAAGAGACATGACTCCTTCATGATAATAACAAAATTCAATGGAATAGGACTAAAAAGGACCCTTGTTGATAATGGATCAACCCTTAATGTATGCAGTGTGAAGCTTTTATATAGATTACACGTGGAAAAATAAAAAAATGAACTTGATTCCTTATCAATTAAAGGATTTAATAATGTAGGAAAGAAACCACTCAGTGTGATTACTCTACCTATTACAATTAGAAAGGCCACATTACAAACTCCTATTCATGTTATGCCTCATGACCTTTCATACAATCTTCTTTTGGGGAGACCATGGATTCACGAGATGCATGCGATGCCTTCGACTCTTCATCGTATCATGAAATATGTCTATAACAACAAGGTATATGAAGTTGAAATAGATCCCAAACCTAAAATTTGCTTACAAGTTGAAAAAGGAATCACAAGTCCTCTAAGCACATTAATTCCAACATCCAACATAGAACCTATAGAAGAAGCCAAACAAGAAATGGAAACAGTGTCAAAATTGTTAGACATTGATTGGCGTTCCTTGGAGTTTACACCCTCGTTTATGGGAGAATACATAATCACAAGAAAATAAGATGAGAAACAAAAGCAACCAATGGTCATGTAAACTTAGAACTCAGAAGAAAATGCACAAGCATCTACCTCATCCACTCTTGAAAAAGATATAAGCTATACAACAAAATTTGATGAGATAGATTATCAACAACCACCAAACTTGAAAGAAATGGAAAAAATTTATGGGAGAGGTTATGAGCTTGTAAAATAGTTGGGCTTAATGGTAATAGATGTGGCAAGAAAGAACAAGGAATTTGAGCTCCTATAGAGCCTAACACGCAAGAAATGAAAAATGGTTTGGGATACTGTCCTTCTAAGATAATGCAAGCAAACAAGCGACCATTGTTAAACAACAACACTATCATTTGCAAACCAAAAATAAATCTCACCTTGAAACATCCCAAATTGCTTGATATGGATTCAGAACCTGTTACCAAATTGTGCTTTTCAGCCCAATTTGGTCAGGATGAGACAACACTGGTGTTTTTACTATGAAGACTTAAGAGTGAAAGGTACATAAAAAGAATTTTTTTCTAGATTCTCATTATCATGCAAATAATGTCATAAAATGAATTATTTCAGTTTTTATTATGCAAGTCTTTTATAGGAGAGAAGATTACACAAATTTGCATAAAATAGATATCTTTTATTCATTTTACAAAAGTATGTTGATAAGTTTCCCATAAAAGCCATGGGAATAACTGAAATAAAACAACATAGAAGGAAATTATACATTTGAAGAAAAAAAATGAACACATGAAAGGAAAATGGATTCGTCATTGCCTGAATGACGAACCCCAGTGTTGATTTGTGACATCCCTTCATAGGTAAGCTTTGGAAGTTGCCAACAAGAAGTTGAGGATATGATGTTAGATCTCGACATACCAATTCTCCTCATATGCAATATCAAAAGACATACAATCTACTTTTATGAGGCATTAAAATTAGTTAAGAAATTACCATAAAGATCTAGGAAGAGCAAGTAATCATCAATACATCATATGAAGCTCAGGGCTTCATTATTTTCTTCACTTATTTGTCCACTGGGCATGTATAGGTACAATTGTCATTGCAAGATCATCTTATTCAACATAACAATATGTGGAGGAAAATATGGTTCCCACAAGGGTTGAGCCCAACATATTGTCCTCTTAGTTACAAAGGAGGAATAAAGTGTAAATTTCATAAATTAAAATGGATGTAGGTCATAGTAGTCACCTACATGCCATACAAAAGACAATAGAGGGTAGCAATGAAAATTGAGGACATCCATCAAATGGTAGCCCTTCAAGGAGATCTAGGACAGTCAAGTCATTATTGTTGAAAGATACAAACCTCATTAATGAAGTTTCATTGATTCCCAACATGAGAATTTTCTTAAATATAATGTGGAAAAGATTGAGAATAGAGTTATCAAAGGCTATTTTTGCAAACAAGAAAAGGTTAACTCAGTTGCAAAGTAACTAGAAGCAATAAGAGGACAATCGAACTATCATAGTCCTTGAGATGTATGAAGGAATTAAGCCTTGATAGGATGGTTAATTCAAATCAAAGAGGGGGCAATAACTAAGTGAATCACAAGATGACTGTGATAAAAATCTTGGCAATAATTCAGAATAGTGTTTTTTGTCCACTATGAGTATACTAAGGTTTAAAGTTTTCAATGTCTTTATGGTTATCAAGACAAATATTTTAAATGTCAATATTTGTGATTAGTAACCTAAGAACCATGACTATGTATTGTGTTTACAGTGACAAATAATGAAAAGTCACAAGTCCAAGAAGCATATGGGAAGTATCACACTCAGGGATATTGGGAGGAGGAAAGAGCATGCATGTGACAGTAAAATCCCAAAAACCACAAACAAGGTTTTGGTGAGTTTTTGATAAAAAAATAGAAAACTGATAGATGAAAAAACCCATTAAATTTCTTGAAAACCTAGTTTACGGTTTGAGAGAAAACTTCACCAGTCTAGAATAGTGAACATGCAATGATAGCTAGAAGATGAGATGATGAAGCATCACAGAAGGAAGATAGTCTTCATGCCCGTCATTCAAGGGACAGTTAGGAAATGACATATGAGGAGCATTCATGAAGAAAATATGCATATCAAGCTAAAAGACAATCTTTACATAGTGAAAGATAGATTTATACACTTAGTCATGAGCCATTAAAAGGACAAGAAGAGAAAAGTACCTTTATGACTATTCTTGTGTGCAAAATAAATGGAGGAAGCGTCCTTATCAAGTCTAGGAGGAAAGGAAGCACCCAAAGTCAATGGATTACAGTCACCAAAGAGACAAAGGATTGTTTAGAGTTTTATCACCAAGACAAAGGAACATAGCATGTTGGGGAAAAGAAAACTACTTCTATCCTTGGTTCTTGAATGATTTAGTATAGATATGAAGAAATTCATTTGATAGTTGATAAATGACAATCCTCTGCCCTAATACACAATCAACAACTTTCAAGAACCAATAGAGGAGTCTAAGTCAAGACTTCCAATATACATTTCATCTCAAAAGCACCAAGGGTTACTTGAAGGACATAAGTTTTGAATCAAATGAGAGTATCTCAACAAACAATACAAATACAAAAGAATAATAAGCACTTATCATCAGAGAATGAGGATTACAGCTGATTGTATGAACTATCAAATTTAGACACATGCAGATTGTAGCTATTGTGATGAGTCATAGTTTCCTTAGGTAAATAAAGATGACTGCAATTTGTGGAGAACCCTCAATACAACGAAAGCCATATTTTGCAAATATATTCCAGGCAGGGCATAGGTAAAGATTTGGACAACTGCTGGAGCTTATTGGTTTGATCAATGGTAGAGGTATGTGAATCGATAGCCAAACAATGCCAACAGGAAAATTAAAGCCGTGAGATGCTTACAAAGGTGGAGCAAAGAGAAAGAGTTTCATTTTTATTCAGGAAAAAAAATATTTCTACATGTTCAACCAAAATAAAGAGAAAAATACATGTGAAACAATAGAGAAGTTGTGAGCAGGAGTTTTTCAACATTTCATCCAGAAAAAATAAGAGAAATCAAATGAAATGAAAGCTTTTCTTCTTCTTTTTTTTGTTAAGAGAGAGCAAGAAAATCATCATTTCTTTCACATTTATGAAAATATTTCTACATTTTCAAGCACAAAAGTAGCTTACCAACAATTATTTTCTCAGTTCAATTTGTAGAAAAAGACATATATGAAAATGCTTCCAAAACTCATGAAAAAAGGGTTTTCATTACTTCTTTTCAGAATAATAAAGGAGTATGAAAAAAGGGTTTTCATTACTTCTTTTGTCATGGGAAAAGCTATTTTCTTTCTAGCGGGATGAAATCACAACATTTTCTACAATATAAATCAACTTACCAACAACAGGTATGCATTTCACAATCTCAGAATCATCAAGAATCTTCAAACCCTAGCTATCCTTGGTGATGCAGCATGGTGTCATAGTAAAATGGAAGAATCCAAATGAGCCTGAAGATAGAGAAGTGGGGTTTCTTTTTTTTTTTTAGGGTTTTTCATACAAAACCTAATTTATCCGCCAAGTGATTTTGTCACTTTATTTTACAAACATTTACATAGAGATTAAAATGTTTACCATGCTCAAATTCCTTTTGTCAAGTCCTTTATTCCAATTCATGTGAATCAAGGGGTTATTTATGTTTCCCCTCTTTTATTTTGGATCAAATTAAGTCAAAATTAAATGTATAAACAAATATTAAAAGCAATGTTTATAAATTACCTCAATATTTGTCATAAGGAGGAATTCATTATTATATAACAAATATTAAATTAAGTCATATTGTTTATTTTTAATATTCATTCAAACACTTCATCCTTGTCCTAAAATCATGCAAAGCAAAAGAGAGCTATTTTTTGACTTCAAGTCAAATTGAGTCTATTTTGGAGTTTTCATTGATTCAAGCCATCATTTGAGGAGGATTTGGAGGCACAAAGCTCAATTTGCATCAGTTTTGGAGTCCCACATGGGTTGACCATGATTCAAGGTGAGTTTGGCCACCTAAACATTCAATTTTCTCCACTTTTGAGGACCCTTTTTCATGGGTTTCAAGTTTGCACGACAAAGGAAAGATCTTTCACATGCATAGATTATGGGAGATGACTGGAGCTTCTTTTCCAGTCAATTGAAGATCCTTTTAGGCCTCCTTTCAACATATATTGTAAACTCTTCTCATTGTTGAGGTTGGTTCTTGATTCTCCTTCTCATTCTGAGTTGAGAGAGATTATTGTAACACAAATTATTTTCATGTAGCATCAACTTTTTCTTTGAAATCAATAAAGAAAATAGTCATTGATCCCTTTTTGGAAATTTCTTATTGCTTTGTGGATGTATGTTATTACATATTTCATTGTGATTTGTGTGATTCCTTTATCTTCTTCTTCATCTAAGAAATGGAATTTGAATGTTTTTCTTATTAAATTAGGTCATATACTATGTTAAGTCAATTTAGGTGAGGTTTGAAGTGTGAACACATTTTACCTTCGGATAGAACTGAAATTAGATCCTTCATATGAAATACTTTTGATTTTAAGAAAAATATGAACTATGAATCTCATAACTAGTAATCTTTTGATTGAAAATTATAAGTAAAAGGTGCATTAGTTTTCTTTCCAAATTACTGGTGTATCACCTCTTAGGATAGATTTACATTTTCAAAGCATTCTTCTTCCCTTTCGCAAACCAAATTCATTAGTTTCTAGGAAATCAAAAGGGGAACCAACCCATATCCTAGAGATTCAACTACACTTTGAGCAACCCACTGGCTCAAAGGTGTTTCCATGTTGCATGAGATTTCCAAGCTTGCAAAGGCTTAGCATCAGGGGCGCAATCCTATGTGTCAACAATTTTTGGCACACCCAATGGGACTATGAATTGATTTACAGTCCACATCAGGATCCTTGTTGTTGTTGTTTTGGTATGAACAATAGTGTTTTTAACCTTTTGAGGTAGGAAATTATACCTGGCGACTCCATTCCATGTTTTAGTGCAGATCTAGTAGCAAGCAACACATCATAAAGATTCAAACAAGAGGAAGCTATTCTCCTTTTGAATATTTGTAGCTATCATCACCATAAAGAAGAGGAGGACAACAAAAAGAACACCTGATCCACCTCTAAGGACTCAATCTACAACTCCTGGTTTTAGATTAGAATCATTAGTTTCACTAGATAAGAGAAGAGTGAGACCAGAAAGAAGGTGTCTAAGCACACATTCTACTTCTCCTAGTTACAGATTAGTAGTTACAGTTTCAAATATTCTAGTAAGAGCACTTATAGTTCCTGTTCTAGCGGTACAAGTACATAATTTAATAGTACCAGTAGTATTGATGGCTAGACAACACGTATTTGTGTCTTTTAATGGAGGTAGCCCACTAAATTTGGCTCAACATGATGCCATTCTAGTTATTGCACTAAAACATTTACCCATTTTTATGGGGGAAGATCAAACTACACCCATAGAGCACATCAAAGATGTAGCCTCACTATGTTTGGTTCATCATATTATGGAAGAGAATGTGGCAATCAAACTCTTGGCTACTTCATTGAAGGGCAAGGCTCTTCAATGGTTTAGGGGTATAGCTATGAACTCAGTTGCATCATGGGATGATTTAGGTGATAAATTGAATAGGCAGTTTCAAGATAGATCTGATCACCTGTCTTTGGTTGAGTAGTTGATTACCATCAAAAGAGTTCCTCAAGAGAAAATGTCTAATTTTAACTTTTGTTTCAAGAGATCTTGGAATAGACTTCTAATCTTGGTGAGGCCTACAACTGATCATGCCCTTTTGTATTATCTCAAGGTCCTAAATAGTGATATTGTTGTAATGATCCAATCAATGGGTGGTGTGTCCTTACCAACAATATTTAATATTGCTATTAGAGCTAAGAACAGTCTTATTCAGGCTGCTAAAATTGCACCTAGGCCTCCAATGACTATATTTCTTGACATTCAACCTTCGATGCCTATTCAAATTCCTTCTATTGCTTCATTAACGACTGTTCCAACCTTAATCAGTTGCTCAAAATTGTGTTGCTCCACCTTAATCTCAAGAGCTGCAAGAGATCAAGGGGTTATTATAGACTTTTGGGAACAAGTTTGTGAATATAGAAAAGTAGCTAGGTCAGGGTTTTAGGCCAAATTAGAAATTATACCAGCCTAATAGACCTTCCTATCAAGCTGATTCCCAAGGACAAAGAAGGCCTTATAATCCTAGACCCTTTCATCCATATTATCCCAGTATTCTTAGTACTTCAAAAGAAATAGCTCCGGTCTAGAATAACTTAGTGCAAGATACAAATTGGTGTTTTCCTTGCAATGAACCACACAATCAGACTACCTATCTTAATGGGGTGGTGAATTATGTAAGGAAAATTAGATGCAAAAAATAATTATCCTAACGTCAATACCTCAGGAAAGAACGTAGATACACTTTAAAATTTACAATTACAGTCCAATAAGATGCACTAAGAAACAGACAACAGAAACAGAGTATTTGACAATCACACATGAACACCAGATATACATGGAAAAACCCTTACAGGAGAAAAACCCACCACACCAAGAGAAATCACTTTGTATTATAGTAATGAAATTACATACAAATTCCAGACTTATCTTTCTGGTGTCATTATACAACAGCATTCACCATTAACAAAAATTGCACAGGAACCTTTTCTGATTACAGTCTTTACAGAATCAAATCCACACTGATACAATTTGAACTCTTCACACTCTACTGTTGATTGAACCAACCAACTACAATCTGAAATCACATAGTATATCTTTCTTGTTCCATGTCCATTGAGCTTCCTCACAGAACCGTCACAACGAACAGACTCCCAACAGTTCCACTTTCAGCTCCTCTGATTCATCCACGAGACTCCACATAGGATGGTCTTACTCGGTCAACAGAATTTGCAATGTACTAGAATCTCGGTGAGACACTAACAGTGTCTTGCCGATGCCACATAGACTTCATATTGATGTCGCCAAGAGACTCTATTATCGCTAAGACATTCTATCGAGCTCCATGAGTTACACCGAGTCACCAAGTAGTCACCTAGACTTATTACATTCGCCAGGAGATCATAGCGAGTCACTCAAGGCTATACCAAAGTCCCCAAACATACCGAGCACCGAGAGATAGTTGGCAAGACACACATCTTCACCAAGATCTTTTGTTTCACCGAAACCGTCAGCAGTCACCACGACATACACCTTTTGCTATGACTTTACACCGAGCTTTAAGACTCACCCCGAAGTGTCATCCATCGCCAAGAGTTACCCCGATAGCCATTAGCTATCGACAAGACATTAGCTTTCGCCTAGACTTCATAACGAAGCCTTAGTGTTACATCGATAACTCCCAAGTGTGTCCTTGTCGGCATGACTTTCATATATTGCTAAGACCTTTCTCCGAGACTCTTTGTTACGGTGAAGACAACATATGAAATTCCTTTCGGTAAGACATTAACTATTCGCTGAGACTTCTTCCCGAGTGTTGAAGTCACTCCGAAACCCCAGTCGCCATGAGTCTCTCTGATTCACGATTGAATGGCCTATCGGCCAGAGGTCTCTCGAGTGCTATGAGGTCATAGTGAGTACTTGTCACAGCGATAGTCTTCATAGTAACTGTTCAGAAAGACTCCTGCAAGGTCACAACGACCTATGCAAACCATCATGATACACACTGCTTGTCGGCCATACATTGTAGCTGTCACACTGACTTGGCTCTAATGGAGGTTTCAGCCTGTATAGTTTGAGGCACATATTTCCAACAATCTCCCACTTGACGAAGATCATACAGGCACCTCCAGATCACATCATAACTTACTAAAAATCATGGGCACTAAGGCCCATTGAACTAGCACACCACCTGAACTTGTATGTGCTCACTAGCTTCATTAATGAATCTGCAACATTCTCCAGAGTATCAACCTTTTCCAAATTGACCTTTCCATCCTCAACCATATCTCATACAAAGTGGTACTGTACATCAATATGTTTTGTCTTGGCATGGAAAGTAGGGTTCTTTGCTAGACAAATTGCACTCTAATTGTCATAGAAAATAGTTATTTCCCCTGCATCAAAACCAATTTTAGAACACAAACATTTCAACCATACAACTTCTTTACAAGCATGAGTAGCTGCCATGTATTCAGCCTCTGTAGTGGACAAAGTGACTACAGCCTACCTCTTGCTCATCCAACTCACTGCACCACCATTCATCATGAATATGTATCCACTGGTGGATCTCCTGCTATCAATGTCCCCTACCCAATCAGAATCTACATAACCTCGAATGCTGAGAGTCCTCTGTGTTTCAACCAAATTCCCATGGTAACACAAAGTGAAATATGAAGTACCCTTCAAATATCTAAACACTCTCTTCACAGCATCCCAATGCGTTCTTCCTGGATTAGCCATAAATCGACTAAGTACTCCCACTGCTTGGGCAATGTCTGGCCTTGTACAGACCATTGCATACATAAGACTGCCTACTGCACAAGCATAGGGTACACTGGTCATGTCCTCCATCTCAGTAGGAGATTTTAGACAGTTCTCAATAGACAACTTCGTTCCCTGCATGACTGAAACCACTAGCTGTTTGTAATCATTCATACAAAATCTCTCAAGAACAGTTCTGATATACTTACTCTGACTGAGCCATAGTTTTCTATTCTTCCTGTCCCTAGTTATCTCCATCCCCAGAATATACCTTGCTGCACCAAGATCCTTCATTTCAAACTTAGCAGACAACTAAGACTTAAGATCAGAAATCATTAGCTTGCTATTTCCTATGAACAACATATCATCAACATAAAGAGCAATAACAAGTACTTGATCACTTTTAGCTTTATAATACACATAGTGATAAGATTTTGATCTCACAAATCCCAAAGATAATACAAATGTATCAAATTTATGGTACCACATTCTAGGTGGCTGCTTTAACCCATAGAGAGACTTTTTTAATTTTCATACCAGTTTTTCTTTACCTTTCTCAACAAAGTGCTCAGGCTGTAACATATAGATTTCTTCTTCAATATCACCATGAAGAAATGTTGTCTTCACATCCATCTGTTCAACCTCTAAGTCATATGCTGTTGCAAGTGACAAAAGAAATCTAATGGACATCAGCTTTGCTATAGGAGAAAATATTTCCCCATAGTCGATTCCCTCTACCTGGGAATAACCCTTTGCAACTAGTCTTGCCTTGTACTTTTCTACATTGCCATCCAGACCAATATTTTTCTTAAATACCCATTTGTAGCCAACAACATTTCTGCCTTTAGGCAAGGGCACCAGACTCCAGGTTTCATTCTTATCTAAAGATGCCATCTCTTCTTCCATGGCTTCCAACCAAGAATCTGAATCAGACATTTTAAATGCCTCTTTCATAGTCCTAGGCTCATCAGTACTAGAAATCAAAGCATAGGCACAAGTAGAATCAATCAATGAGAACCCATACTATCTGGTTGTTTTCTTTCTCGGGTTGACCTCCTCACTTATTGAGGCTGAGGTTCTTCTTCTTCAGAACTTTCAGAACTGCTCGAGCTCTCCTCAGTTTCAGGTACATTTTGAATTTCCAATTCCTCTTTCTCAGGTGTAGGAGGAATTATTGCTACATCCTTATTGTTATCTGACTTTGTCTCTAACTATAGATCCAAAGTGGAAGGTTTCAACTCATAAAAGATTACACTTCTGCTGTATACAACCTTCTCTGTATCAGGATTCCAAAGCTTCTATCCTTTTATGACAACGCTATAGCCAATGAAAATACATTTGATAGCCTTGTTCTCCAATTTAGATCTTTTCACATCCAGCACATGAGCATATGCCTCACAGCCAAAAACACGAACATGTCTAAGTGAGGGCTTCTTACCAGACCATGCTTCCAAAGGTGTTTTCTCAACAAGAGTAGAATTTGGAGAAGGATTAATTAAATAACATGCAATAGATACAACCTCAGCCCAAAATTTCTCCTCCAAGCTAGCAATACTGAGCATACTTCGTGCTCTCTCCATCACTGTTCTATTGAACCTTTCAACAACTCCATTCTGTTGTAGAGTATAAGGTGTAGTCTTATGTCTTTTGATTCCATGGTCTTTACAGTATCTTTCAAATTCATCAGAACATAATTCACCGCCATTATTAGTCCTTAAGCATTTATTTTTCTACCAATCTGATTTTCAACAAGGTTCTTAAATTCCTTAAATTGAATGAACACTTCTGATTTACTTTTCAAGAAATAAACAAATTCTCTTGTTGAATAATCATCAATGAACGACACGTAGTATCTTGATTTAGACAAAGAAGGAACATCTACTAGACCAAACACATCTGAATGAATATAGTCTAACAAATCAGAAGATTTATGAGGACTAGAATAAAATGAAACACGGTGCTGCTTTCCATATATATAGTGTTCACAAAATTCAAATTCAAGATTACAATCTTCGAGCCCCTCAACCAGGTTTTTATTCTTCAGGGTTTTTAAACTTTTTTCTCCTATGTGGCCTAACCTATGATGCCAAAGCATAGTCCTCTTTGTAGGAAGTTTTACTTCCATAGAGTTTACAAAATTAGGGATATTTCCCTCTTTACCTTCATGAGCAGCTTTCAGTGACTTTCCAAAGACACTGTTACATTGAACAACCTATGCATCCAACTTGTATAGGGTACCAATTCGAGCACCTCTAGCTAGCACCATTGAACCTCTAGTCATCTTGCAACCACTTCCAGAGAATGTAACTTGTACACCAATATCATTTAACATACTTACAGACAATAGATTTTGAGTCAGACCTGGTATGTGCATAACATTATTAATTCCCTTTACTCTGCCATTAGGAAATTGTGTCCTGACTCTTCCACAGCCAAAAATCTCCAAAGTTGAATCACTTGCTAGGTACACCTTTCCACCATCGTATTCTTCATACTTTTTGAACCATTCTCTATGAGATGTCATGTGGAACAATGCTCCAAAATCAATTAGCCAGACAT
Source organism: Sequoia sempervirens (assembly GCA_007258455.2). Classification (NCBI taxonomy): domain Eukaryota; kingdom Viridiplantae; phylum Streptophyta; class Pinopsida; order Cupressales; family Cupressaceae; genus Sequoia; species Sequoia sempervirens. The sequence continues at coordinate 240,158,247 of VDFB02075321.1, read as the reverse complement.
CATTTGATGCCTGTGTAGCCAAGGCTGCAATGAAGACATCACCATCACTATGAGGAGAACCATTATCAGAAGAGCCCTTCTTCTTCTTTTTCTCCTCTTTACAATCCCTTTAGACATAACCAAGTTGCCCACAGTTCCAGCACTTCACCTTGGACTTCTTGCCAGGAGACTTTGATCTCCCCTCTGATTTTGATTTTGATTTCTTATCCTTCTTCTTGCCTTTCTCCTTAGGTCTTCCTTTGACATCAAGAGCTTCCTTCGCCATCTCAGAAGATTTCCTTCTCATCTCTTCAGACAACAAAGATGGAACAACATCTTCCATCTTGAAACTGGATGTTGTACTCCCAATCGCCATCACCAGATGATCCCATGAGTCTGGAAAAGAACACAATAGAAGCATACATCGATCCTCTTCTTCAGTCTTCACACCAATAGATGTCAATTGAGCAAGCGACATATTAAATGCATTCAAATGATTAGCTACAGACCCTCCTTCCTGCATTCTCAAAGAGTATAGTTTCTTTCTCAAGAATATTTTATTCACCAAGGACTTCCCTTGATAAATAGATGCCAATCTCTTCCACAAGGAAGATGCAGTCTTCTCCTCATGCACATTCAAAAGCACTGAGTCTGCCAAGTAGAGCCTTATCAACCCCTTAGACTTTCTATTTGCAAGGTCCCAATCTTCTTGCTTCATGCCTGTAGGTTTCACTCTAGCCACAACAATCCAAAGATCACGGTCAACAAGAAGATCCTCCATCTTGAGTTTCCACAACTCAAAGTTACTGCTGTTGAACTTCTCTATTTCAAATTTTCCAGATGTACTAGCCATCTTAATCTGTAATTAGAAATAACAAACTCTACAAGACTTCCATTGAACAGAATTGACACAAAAAAACCCAACGTACCCACAAGGATAACACAACTAGCCAGGCTTTGATACCACTTGTAAGGAAATTTAGATGCTGAAAATAATTCTCCTAACGTCAATACCTCAGGAAAGAACGTAGACACACTTTAAAATTTACAATTACAGTCCAATTAAGATGCACTAAGAAACAAACAACAGAAACAGAGTATTTGACAATCACACATGAACACCAGATATATGTGGGAAAACCCTTATGGGAGAAAAACCTACCACACCAAGAGAAATCACTTTGTATTACAGTAATGAAATTACATACAAATTCTAGACTTATCTTTCTGGTGTCATTATACAACAGCATTCACCATTAACAAAAATTACACAAGAACCTTTTCTGATTACAATCTTTACAGAATCGAATCCACACTGATACAGTTTGAACTCTTCACACTCTACTGTTGATCAAACCAACCAACTACAATCTGAAATCATAGAGTATATCTCTATTGTTCCATGTCTGTCGAGCTTCCTCACAGAACTGTTGCAACGAACAGACTCCCAACGGTTCCACTTTTGGCTCCTCTGATTCATCCATGAGACTCCACATAGGATGGTCTTACTCTGTCAACAGAATTCGAATGTACTGGCATCTTGGTGAGACACTAATAGTGTCTCGCCGATGCCACATAGACTTCATATCAATGTCGCCAAGAGACTCTATTATCGCTAAGACATTCTATCGAGCTCCATGAGTTACATCAAGTCACCAAGCAATCACCCAGACTTATTGCATTCGCTAGGAGATCATAGCGAGTCACTCAAGGCTATACCAAAGTCCCCAAACATACCGAGCACCAAGAGATAGTCGGTAAGACACACATCTTCGCTGAGAGGTTTCTTCGAGATCTTTTGTTTCACCGAAAGCATTAGCATTTTCCAAGACATACACCTTTCGCTATGACTTTACACCAAGCTTTAAGACTCACCCTGAAGTGTCATCCATTGCCAAGAGTTACCCTGATAGCCATCGACTATCTGCAAGACATTAGCTTTCACCCAGACTTCATAACAAAGCCTTAGTATTACATCGATAACTCTCGAGTGTGTCCCTGTCAGCATGACTTTCATCTATCGCTAAGACCTTTCTCTGAGACTCTTTGTTACGGTGAAGACAACATATGAAATTCTTGTCGGTAAGACATTCACTGTTCGTTGAGACTTCTTCCCGAGTGTTGAAGTCACTCCGAAACCCTAGTCGCCATGAGTCTCTCTGATTCATGATTGAATGGCCTATTAGCCAGAGGTCTCTCAAGTGCTATGAGGTCATAGCGAGTACTCCTTGTCATAGCGATAGTCTTCATAGTAACCATTCGGCAAGACTCCTGCAAGGTCACAATGACCTATGCAAACCATCATTATACACACTGCTTGTCGGCCAGACATTGTAGCTGTCACACCGACTTGGATCTAATGGAGGTTTTAGGCACATATTTCCAACAAATTAGGCTTTGAGGGTTCAAAATAGTGCTGTTGTCTAACAAGGTTTTGAGCAGAAAAATATTGGACAACAAGTTTCCAGTTTAGATCAAGGTCAGAATGATGTTACTTTATTGAATTGGCAGTGTGATGAGTTCTATGGGTTGAATTATTCCCAAGGACAAGTTTAGAATCAACCTTACAACTCTGTAGCAACTAACAAAATATCAAAGAAGAGATCTATAGAGGCAAAACAACAAATTTTTATTACTTCAAATCAATCCTCTATGAGCTAGCAAGGTAATGTACAACAAGTTCCTACCTAGCCTACCAAGATTTTGCCTAGGCAACAATCTATTGTGAACAAGGAGCAACCTAAAATTGAAATCCCATCTATGCAAACTCAACTTGAAGGTGCTGCTACTTCTAAAGTACAACAAAGAATTAGTTCAATTCCATTCAACATTCTGGAGCATATGAAAAAGTATAGCATAAGTGTTTCAATGTGGGATTCCTTGGCTCTTCCGGGACAAAAGGATTTATTACAAAATGTATTGACTAACTTGTCTTTGTCCTATGAGCTAGCAGTAAACCAGCTAAAGGTAAATTTTTTGAATGATCAACCAAAGGTGGAATCAACAATTGTACCTAAATCAAAGGGTAAACCACCTCCTTTTTATGTAACTTTGATTGTAGGAAAGCATATTTTGCATAACTGTATGATTGATTCTGGTGCTAGTAGTTCAGTAATGCCTAAGAAAATTGTTGATAAGTTGGGTTTGACCTATGAGCCACAGTCAAAGGTTATAGTTCAGTTAGATGGAACAACCATCAAGACATTGGGTGTAATTAAGAATCTAGATTTAACTTTGCATGCCTATGCTAATTTTATTATACCACAAGACATCTATGTGATAGATTTACCACCCTATTTTGCTTTATGTCTTTCTAGAGATTTCACTGCCAAATTAGGAGGCTACCTTTCATCTGATTGGTCTCATCTCTTCTTTAGGACAAGGTATGGAGCTAAGGTTACCATTAAATCTAAGTTATTGGATAAAGACCACATAGAACCTTTTGTGCCTAGTGCTATTAATGCAAATCTTGATTATTATGAACAAGATAAAGTAGATCAACAACTTGACTAAGAGCCTAACACTTTGGTTGAAGGAATTCCTAATCTTTTTTTAGATCAATGGGTAGCCGAGAATCATGAGGAAGACCCATTTAATCATATGGAATAGATATATCTGGGTATATACATGATTTAGGAGCATGGATTTTCTATCCCAAACCTGGTTAAAGATGAAAAACAACATAAAATACAACAATCTAATAAAGTATGGAGTCTATATTTTGATGGTTCAAAAACAAAAGGGAGAGCTGGTGGTGGTGTTGTGCTAATTTCCCCAAATGGTGAAAAATACTATTTTGTATTCTGATTTACTTTCAGCTATACTAATAATACAACAAAGTATGAGGCCCTTGTGCATGGTCTTGAATGGGCTAGAAAGAAGAAAATTAGTTGTCTAAAAGTCTTTGGTGATAGTGAGATAGTTATAAATTAGGTAAGGATATCAATGCCACCAAGAATGATTTGTTAAAGATTTATAAGCATAGAGTTTGGGATTTAATTAAAAGTTTTTATGCTTTCAACTTGTTGTCCATTCCTAGAATGCAAAATAAACAAGCAGATAGGTTAGTTGAAATAGAGGAAAAATTTGATATTCCAGCTATTGTAAAAGATGTAAATGTGAAACAGTATGTCAAAGTTGTTGTTAGACCTTCGGTTCTAGACAATAACACTCATTGATATGTTTTTGAAAGTGATCATCAAATTGTTAATTTCTTGATAGAGGAGGCTGAGTTTTCAACTTCCAATCAACATAAATTGGTTAAACAATATGATGATCAAATTCTTCAGCTGAAATAAAACAAGTTACAAAAAGGATTGATAACACTTGAGTCCATTTTCAACTCAAATGATTAGGTAAGAAAATAAAAGGTAAGTTTTTTTTATTAAACATGATCATTATGAGCCTATTGAGATCTTCAAGGATAAGCTCTTGAAGCTTGGCAAGGTATGTACTGTAGAAGAGAGACATGCTTTTGTTTTACTTTATCAAGAATTTGCTGATGTGTTTTCTTGGGATTATCATGACTTGAAGGGATTCAATCAAAAGTTGGATCATCACACCATAGAGCTTGAAGCAAATGCAAAGCCGGTAAGACAAAGTTAGAGGCCTTTGAATCCAAAACTTGAGCACCTCATGAGAGATGAACTGAGTAAGTTGATTGAGAGAAAAATTATTTTTCCAATCAAGCACACTTCATGGGTGTCCAATCTTGTTCCTGTAACGAAGAAGAACGGTGAACTCAGGTTGTGTGTTGATTTTAGAGATCTCAACAAGGATTCTCTAAAGGATCATTATCTACTGCCCTCTATGGAACACATTTTACAAGTTGTAATTAGATCTGATAGATTTTATTTGTTAGATGGCTTTTCAAGGTACAACCAAAGTTTGGTAAAAGAGGAAGAACAATATAAGACAACTTTTATATCAAAGTGGGGAACCATGGCTTACAAGAAGATAACTTTTGGATTATTCAATGTAGGGGCTACCTTCCAAAGAGCCATGGATATAGATTTTCTTGGTTTAATGAACAGGTTTATAATGGTTTACTTATATGATATTACTATCATTTCTAAGAATGAAAGTAACCATTTTGTTCATTTAAAGCTGATTTTTGGAAGGTGCTGAGAGTATCGAGTTTCACTGAATCCCAAGAAATCTATCTAAAGATGTGATTTCCATAGATCCAAAAAGAATCAGTTCTATTCTTTCTCTACCTTTACTTGCTCACAAGAAAGGCTTGCAAAGCTTTCTTGGTAGAATAAACTTTGTAAGGAGATTCATTCTAAATATTGCAACTCTTTTGCAACCTCTAACTTCTATGTTGAGAAAGAATGTCACTTTCATTTGGACCAAGGAAGGAAAGAGGAGTTTTGAGGAAATTAAGAATGCCATAGATGCTTCTCCAAGACTCATAAATCCTAATTTTGATAAGGATTTCATCCTCTATGCATTTGGGAGTGTTGATACTATCTCAGCTATGTTGTGTCAACAAAATGAACAAGGTTTGGAGTAGCCCATTACATTTTTCAGTCAAGTTTTGTAAGATTACGAAGTTAGGTATTCCTTTGTTGAGAAACATGTACTAGATTTCATTATAAGTCTTAAAAATTTCAAGCATATGCTCTTTAACAACAAGATTCAGTTGTTGGTTTCTCATCCTACTGTCAAATATTTCTTGTTGAGTAAAGATATCAATGATAAGAGGGCAAGTTGGATAACTAAAGTTATGGAATATGACATTAATATCAAGGTTCCAAATTTGGTAAGGGGAAATGGCTTATGCAAAAAAATTATTGGAGATGTTGAACAAGTTGTTCCAACCTCTTCTGCAAACTGGATTCAACTAATGGTGCATTATCTTGAAACTAGTGACTATCCTGAAGGCTTAGATAAAGCAAAAAGAAGGTATTTCATACTTCAAGCCATTACTTATGCTATTACAGATGGACTTTTATATAGGAGATACTTTCACGGAGTTCTGCTAAGATGTGTTGAACTAGAGCAAACCAATAAAATTCTAGAGGAGTTTCATGATGGACCTTCTGGAGGTCATTTTTCTCCTAGAACTACAACTCTAAAAATTATGAGAGTTGGGTATTATTGGCCTGATTTTTTTAAAGATTCACATGCTTGGGTCAAAAAATACAATAAATGCCCATTATTTGTAGAAAAGTAGAGTCTTGCAGCCTTTCCTTTGCATCCAATTTAGGTAGAATAACCCTTTGGTAAGTGGGGCCTTGATTTTTTTGGGCCTATTAACCCACCTTCAAGTGCAGGTCATAAATGGATATTAACAACAACAAATTATTTTACTAAGTGGTTAGAAGTTGTACCTTTGAAGGAAGCAAATGAGACTATTGTTCTAAATTTCTATCAGGACTGAGTTGCAAGGTTTGATACTCCTAATTCAATTATTTCTGATAATACATTAGCCTTTTTTGGTTTGAGAGTTTTTGATTGGTCTGTTAAGAACAATATATATCTGAATAATTCATCCAACTATTACCCTCAAGGTAATGGACAAGTTGAGTCAACCAATAAGAACTTGATTAAAATCATCAAGAATATGATTGAAGATAATCAGAGAGCCTAGCATGACAAGTTAAAACTAGCCCTGTGGGATGATAGGATTACTCCTAAAAGAGCTATAGGTAATTCACCATATGTACTTATGGTAAAGAGGCGAGAGTACCAATTTCAACTGAGTTTCCAAATTTGAACCTAATCAAAGAGATAGAAATGTTAGAAGAAGAGCCTATGGAAATCAGGCTTGCACAACTGATAGAGTTAGAAGAGATAAGGAAAGAAGTGTTGATAAATTTGGAGATCCATCAGGCTCAAATGAAGAGGACATTTGATAGAAAGGTTGTACCAAGAGGGTGATCTTGTTTTCAAGTGGGATGAACTTAGAATTAGACCCAGTAAGCATACCAAGTTTGATGCCATGTGGGATGAACCTTATGTGATTATAGAATGCAAACAACATACTGCTTTTCATCTTTCAAAGATGAATGGAGAGGTGTTACCTATCCCAGTCAAGGGGATTCACCTCAAAAAATGCTTTTGAAGATGAAAAGTTTGCAAGTGTACATAGTAGAGTAGAGGTTTTCAGTTAATAAGTGTTCATGGAACATTCTTTTCAGTTCATTTTTTTTTTGTTTTCCAATAAGTGCTAATGCACAACTTTCTAGGCCTATTCTAAACAGAGCCATGGTAGTTTTTTCAGTTTTGTTTTGTTGTTGTTCATTTCTAACAGATGAGATACAAACAGTTTTCTGAGTTGTAAAGAGAAAGAATGGACTCCTATGCCCAATGGATAAGTTATGCAACTGGTCTAAGATGCTTAGCAGACAAGCATATAGTAGAGGTTGCCAAAAATGTTACCAAATTGTGCTTTTTAGCCCAATTTGGTTAGGCTAAGACAACACTAGTGTTTTTGCTATGAAGACTTAAGAGTGAAAGGTACACAAAAAATATTTTTTTCTAGATTCTCATTATCATACAAATAATGCCAGAAAATGAAGTATTTTCTTTTTTATTATGCAAGTCTTTTACAAGAGAGAAGATTACACAACTTTGCATAAAATTGCTATCTTTTATTCATTTTACAAAAGTATGCTGATAAGTTTCCCACAAAATCCATGCAAATAACTAAAATAATACAAAATAAAATTAAATTATACATTTGAAGAAAATAAAAATGAACACATGAAAGGAAAAGGGATCCGTGATTGCCTGAATAACAAACCCTGACATTGATTTGCTGCATCTCTTCATTGGTAAGCTCCAGAAGTTTCCTACAAGAAGTTGAGGATATGATGTTAGATTTCAGGATTCCAATTCTCCTCATATGCACCCATAGTCAATGGATTATAGTCACCAAAGAGACAGAGGATTTTTTAGAGTTTTATCATCAAGACAAAGGAACAGAGCATGTTGGGGAAAAGAAAACTATTTCTATCCTTGGTTCTTGAATATCTTAATATAGATCTAAAGAAATTCATTTGATAGTGGCAAATATTTGATAAATTCCAATCCTCTACCCTAATACACAATCAACAACTGTCAAGAACCAATAGAGGAGTCTAAGTCAAGACTTCCAATATGCATTTCAGCTCAAAAGAACTAATGATTTCTTGAAGGACATAAGTTTTGAATCAAAGGAGAGTATATACCACACTTCTCCAATGGCAGAAAATGTGAAAGGAAAATCATGGTAATCAACTCTTTATCCCAACAAACCGTACAAATACAAAAGAATATTAAGAACTTATCATCAAAGAATGAGGATTACATTTGACTGTATGAACTAGAAAATTCAGAAACATGCAGATTGTAGCTCTGGTGATGAGTCATAGTTTCCTTAGGTAAATAAGGGCGACTGCAATTTGTGGAGAACCCTCAATACACAAAAAATCTATATTTTGCAAATATATTCCAGGTAGGGCATAGGTAAAGATTTGGAGAACTACTAAAATACATAAAAAATCTATATTTTGCAAATATATACAGAAATGCTTCCAAAACTCATGAAAAAAGGTTTTTCATCATTTATTTTTAGAATAGTAAAGGAGTATCAAAATACAGAGACCCTATGACCAAGAAAGCCAAAGAAAATAATAGTTTAATCATTCTTTTGTCATGGTCAAAGCTATTTTCTTTCTAGAAGGATGAAATCACATCATTTTCTGCAATATAAGTCAACTTACCAGCAACAGGAATGCATTTCACTATCTTAGAATCATCAAGAAGCTCCAAACCCTAGTTACCCTTAGCGATGCAGCATGGTATCACCATAAATGGAAGAATGTAAATGAGCCCAAAGACAGAGAAGTAGGGTTTTTTTTAATTTTTTAGGGTTCTTCATACAAAACCTAATTTATCTGCCAAGTGATTTTGTCACTTTATTTTACAAACATTTGCATAGAGATTAATACCTTTACCATGCTCAAATTCCTTTTGCAAGTCCTTTATTCCAAGTGACGAGAGTCAAGGGGTTATTTATGTTTCCCCTCTTTTGTTTTGCATCAAATTAAGACAAAAATAAATGTATAAACAAATATTAAAGGCAATGTTTATAAATTGCCTCAATATTTTCCATAAGGAGGAATTAATTATAATATAAAAAATATTAAACTCATCTTGTTTACTTTTAATATTTATTCAAACACTTCATCCTTTTCCTAAAATCATGCAAAGTAGAAGAGGGAGTTCTTTTTTGACTTCAAGCCAAATTGAGTCTATTTTGGAGTTGTCATTGATTCAAGCCATCATTTGAGGAGGATTTTGAGGCACAAAGCTTAGTTTGCATCAATTTTGGAGTCCCACATTGGTTGACCATGATTCAAGGTGAGTTTGGCTACCTAAACATTTAGTTAGCTCCACTTTTAAGGACCCTTTTTCATGGTTTTCAAGTTTACACGACAAAGGAAAGATCTTTCACATGCATAGATTATGGGAGATGACTGAAGCTTCTATTCCAATCAACTGAAGATCCCTTTAGGCCTCCTTTCAACATATATTGTAAACTCTTCTTATTGTTGAGGTTGGTCCTTTATTCTCCTTCACATTCTAAGTTGAGAGAGATTATTGTAACATAGATTATTTTCATGTAGCAAGAGCTTTTTCTTTGAAATCAGTAAAGAAAATAGTTATTGATCCCTTTTTGGAGATTTCTTATTACTTTGTGGATGTATGTTATTACAAATTTCCCTGTGATTCATGTGAGTCCTTTATCTTCTTCTTCATCTAAGCAATGAAATTTGAATGTTTTTCTTATTAAATCTAGTCATATGCTGTGTTAAGTCAATTTAGGTGAAGTTTGATGTGTAAACACATTTTACCTTCAGATAGAACTGAAAGTTAGATCCTTCATATGAAATACTTTTGATTTTAGGAAAAATTTGAACTATGAATCTCATGATTAGTAATATTTTGATTCAAAATTATAAGTAAAAGGTGCATTAGTTTTCTTTCCAAATTACTGGTGTATCACCTCTTAGGATAGATTTACATTTCAAAGAATTATTCTTCCCTTTTCCAAACCAAATTCATTAGTTTCTAGGAAATAAAAAGGGGAACCAACCTACAATCTTTAGATTCACCTTCGCTTTGAGCAACCGATAGGCTCGAAGGTGTTTCCATGTTGCACGGGATTACCAAAACTTTAAAGGCTTAGCATCAGGGGCACAATCCTACGTGTCAACATAACCATCATGGGAATACTTTGAGGATGATGAAGCCTTGAAGAAAATGCTAGGAGTTTATGATGAATCATCTACTACTCCTCTGAAGAAAAATGTCACGTGTTATGTTTAGCACCAAGAAAAAAGATGCAAAAGATGAAAGTAATGAGAGAGATACGAGTAAAGAAGAATACAACCCTAAATTTCCAAAGCCAAGTGCACTTCCTCTAGGAGATACAATTGACATACCAATGGACATCAATGATAAGGAGAAAGTAATTAAGATAGGAAAGTGCCTTGATGATGACAAACAAGAGGATCACACAATGTTACTCCATGACTTTCCCAAAATTTTTGCTTGGAAATATTCGGATATGCTAGGAATCGATGCTAAGATAGTGACACACAACATAGTCCTTGCTGAAAATGCTAAGCTGGTTAGAAAAAAGATACAAAAGATGAATCCTAAGATAGCCTTGCTTGTTAAAGGAGAAATCAAAAAACTCCTTGAGGCTAGTTTCATAATACTTATAGATTATTCTCCTTGGATATCAAACATTGTCACAGTCACATAACTTGACAATCATATTAGGATGTGTATGGATTTTTGTGATTTGAATAAAACATCTTTAAAAGATGAATTTCCCCATCCTAATATTGACATGATAGTAGACTCAACTATGGGACATGCTTTGTTGTCATTCATGGACAAATTTTCTAGATACAATCAAATTTTCATCAACCCTCAAGATCAATATAAAACAACATTTACAACAATTTTGGGAAAATGGGTAAAGATTCCTTTTGGATTGAAAAATACTAGCGAAACATATCAATGAGCGATGACATTAAAATTTCATGATTACATACATAAGATTTTGGAAGACTATGTTGATGATATTCTAGCCAAATCTTTGAAAAATCTTTGAGCGCATGTGAAAATATAACATGAGATTGAATCCAAAGAAATGTGTCTTTGGTGTAGATATTGGAAAAATTCTAGGTTTTATCGTATCTCACAAAGGCATCGAGGTGGACATGAAGAAAATTGATGCTATAGTTAACATGCCACCTCCTAAAAACATCTCTCAATTACACACATTACAATGAATAATTCAAGTTATCCATCATTTTGTGGGATATTTAGCTGATCGAATGATACCATTTACACATCTCCTCAAAAAAGATGTGCACTTTGATTGGAACGAGGATTGTAAATGAGCTTTCAAAAGTTTGAAGGAATACCTTGCAACTCCACCTATTTTACAACCTGCTATGCAAAACAAATTATTCATCCTTTACATAGTTGTGTCATCCCATGCTCTCGCAACATTGCTAGCCCAACAAGATGAAAAAAGTAAAGAGCATCTTGTTTATTACATTAGCTAAAATTTGATCAATTATGAGAAATGATACACAACAATAGAAAAAAATGTTTGACTCTTGTATTCGCTACAAGTAAACTGGGACATTATTTACTAAATGAAAAAATACATGTGATGAAAAAAAATTATCCTCTAAAACATCTTTTCAATAAAACAAATTTATTAGGATGCTAGGGCAAATGGGTAATGTTGTTGACTAAGTTTGACCTTAAGTTTGTTTCACAAAAAAATAATTAAGGGTCAATCCTTGACCGACCAATTGGATGATGCTCCTTCCCCTATAGCATTACCTAGAAATTACTCTTTTCCCAATGATAATGTGTTAAAAATTAAAGCTTATACATGGGAATTATTTTTTGATGGATCTAAGTGTATAACAGGCTCTAGCACAGGAGTTATAATAATACTGCCCGCAGAAGAACTTGTTCCCTTATCATATCGGTTAAACTTCCTATGTACAAACAACACTACTGAGTATGAAGCATTGCTTGCTGGGCTACATGCCACTTTAATCATGGGAACAAGAGACATTAAGATATTTGGTGATTCATAGTTAGTCATTAAACAAATAAATGGAACATATCAAGCAAAGCATGACAAATTATCGAAATACAAGGATCTCACAATGAATTTGTTAGAGAAGTTTGAATCATTTACCATTGATAACACTCACCAAAAAGACAATTGGAATGCATATGCAATGGCAAGTGAAACTTACCTTATATCTCAGGATCCTTCAAATTTTTCACTTTCATCATGCATACAATCACAAAACCATCGATCGAAGATAAATCAGAAGAAGTATTATCAACAACCAAGGAATACTTGAGTGAATGTTATGATACAATATTTAATTATTTGAAAGACAGTACCTTTCCTGAGTCAACAACAAAGAACATTCGACTTCACCTATGAAAATTCGCATCTAAGTATATAATTATTGTTGATCGAAGATCATTCAATGGTCTCTTACTTAGATGCCTAAAAAAATATGAAATACCCATAGCTCTTGAATATGATCATGCAGGTGCTTGTGGAGGTCACTTTGGAGGAAAAACATTGGTTCAAAAGATTATCTGCATTGGATACTATTGAAGACATATGGAACAAGATTGCTTTGACTATGTAAGAAAATGCCACAAATTTGAAGAACATGGCAATTTGATTCATGCTCCTGCTTATGAATTTCGAGCTCAAGTCCCTATTTGGCCCTTTGTAGTTTGGGGTTTAGACATCATTGGAAATATATCACCCCCTTCCTCTACTAGAAATACATTTATAATCACCGCAATAGATTATTTTGCAAAATGGGTAGAAGCTATTCCTCTTCGATCAACAACAGTTGATGTGATATGTTGTTTCATATTGGAACACATTATTGCTCACTTTGGAATTCCTTCTGTGTTAGTTTCTGATAATGGTACACCATTCAAGAATAATGACATGAAGAAATTATTGGAAACATTTAACATACAACATCACTTCTCAACACCATACTACTCACAATCTAATGGCCAAGCCGAGTCAACTAATAAAACTATTGAACAAATACTAAAAAAATTTGTTAACAAGCATAATAAGGATTGGCACACACAATTACAATATGCGCTATGAGCCTATTGCATGAGTGTTAGATCATCTACAGGTAATACACCTTATAATCTTGTCTATGGTAGTGAGGCAATAATTCCCTTGGAGTTAGAGATTCCTACATTAAGAATTACTCTTCAAGGACTTATTGATGACAACAATTACAAAGAACAACGATTACATCAACTTGAAATTCTCAATGAATAGCTCATCAATTCTCTTGAGCATCTTCATGCTTATTGTAAAAGAAGACAAAATATTTATAATTAAAATGTCATCCCTTGTGTATTTAACAAAGGCAACAAGTAGTCTTTTCTAAAAATCAACATAAAGTTAATGTCGAACCGACTGAAAAAGGAAAGTTCAGTCCTAATTGCTTAGGACCTTACATAATTAATGAAAGTTATGGGTCTGGTGCATACACGTTAATAGAGATGGATGGAACACCTCTCAAAGAGCCTATTAATGTCGTGCATATGCGCTGGTACTATATCTAACTCCCTTGAATAGTGTGAAAGATAAATTAGTGACGTTAGAGTTATTGGACAATAGTCTATATGCTCTCGCATTACTTCATCAAATAGTTATTTGTGTGTCTTGAATACTAAAGTTATCATTTAATTCATTTTTAAGTGATTAATTTAGGTTTCATGCTATTCAAGTTCATTTTCTATGTTGAGTTAGACTAGATCCTTATATACATTTATTGTTCTTCAATTAGATCATAGGTGTATTTAATTTAGCATAACATACTTAATCACAATGTTGCATCTAAGAGAAACTAGAATAAGTTTTAATTAGATCACATAAAACATGTTAAATCATGGAGAAATTCATTAAGTAGTCTTATAAAGATTATTTAATTAATGACATTTCCATTTAACATCCAACACATAAACACAAGTAATAAAAAATCAAATGCTCACACACACAAACACACACACATATTTATATATATCAATTTTTGGTGTACATGTCATCAATATATACAATGCTACTCAGGTCTATGACAGCTAGATCCCTTGGGACTTGGTGCTAGCATATGTCTAGTGGTAGTCTATTGGGAGATGGTGGTGTGCGATCATGACCACAATCTGCCGAGTGTACTAAGGGAAAACTATAGGCCCCATACCTGCCCAAAGGCCTCTTGAATCTCCCTTGCTATCTAATATCTATTTGCATGTACTTTAGCTACCTCGAACTATAGTCTCTCAAACTATGTTGGGGTCCAAGATGACTATGCATCTTGGGAAGCATCGAATTGGTGGATGCACCTTCTAAGACTCTCATAAGTTGCCTACAATGTGAGGTAAGGGATGAACAACTCTGGATCCTGCTCCATGATGGGTGGGGGCACATAGTCTAAATTAGCTGCCTCCTCATAGGCTGATGGAAACATTATCTTTGCAGCCACTGATGATAGAGATCCTGAAGGTATCTCATAGCTCTTGCAAGATAGAAACCATAAAAATAATCAGTAGACATCATGATATATATATATATATATGTATACATAAAGTTAAAGCATAACTGTAAACAAAATATCATCACCTAGCTCTTTGGCATGCTATGAGAAATCGGCCTTGTCATGTGCAGGGGGCATGGAGGATGTGCTATCCTCTCCATGACTGTGGGTGTTGGTGCCTACTGTAGCTGCTGATTGTGATCTAGTAACATGAATTGGGGATGACTCTCCCTGCTTGTGGTCCACTAGATCCACATCTCTTGCCTCACCACCCTCACTCATGGACTAATCAACCTTGTCATGTGTAGGGGGCATGGAGGATGTGCTAGCCTCTCCATGACTGTGGGTGTTGGTGCCTACTATAGCTATTGATTGTGATCTAGTAACACGAATTGGGGATGGATCTCCCTACTTGTGGTCCACTAGATCCACATCTCTTGCCTCACCACCCTCACTCATGGACTACTCCTCCTCCTCATCCTCCTCCTCCTAGCCATCATAGTCAAGATCTGCATCCTCATCATACTCCTCATCTATAACATCTATAAATATGTCTGCAGCCCTATAGCGTGTCTCCTTGGCCCTATCCTCTATCTCATCCCCCTCATCTGGGAGTGGTCCTGCATCACCTATTGAAACATCCATAAAAAATATGGGAGCAGTCTTGTTGCTATCTACCACTCCTCGTAGTCATCTACATAAATGACGTCATCAACATTGGAGACTGGAGGCATATCATGATTTGATAAATCAGAGTCACTATAGATAACATCATTGGTAGTGAACTGTCTATAATCACCAGGCCTCTGGGAACTCCATATTGACCTCCTAAAAAGGGTCATTCCCTGGGTGCTATTTGTATCTAACCAAACTGTTGCATGACATAATCATAGTAGAAAGGTCATACTATGTAATCATGTCTGCCAATCAAAAGCCTGTCCATCTGTAGTCTCCTCATTTGTCGAGTGTGAATTGTCCACTAAAGCACAAGTTGATAAGGTCTCTAAAGGATCTCATCCTCCTTTAGTCTGTCAAATCAAACTCTCCAAAAGTGAAAATTGCCATATTGCCAAAAATTTCTTAGAGGATAGCTGAAGTCTCAAGGATACCCCAAGGCTATCAGATGTGGGAACCCAACTGGTTTGGTACACATGATATACTCAAGGTACCAAACCTACAGAAGCATATAGGGTACCATGTTGTCCACCTCCTAAAATAAAAATAATCCAAGATCATAGTATAGGTGTGCTAGGATGTTGCACCCCCGATGTATATTGTCTTATCCTCTACCATCACACGTATCATGTGTACTAGTCCTCCCACCAATTGTGCTCCCTGGCCATCAGGAATGAGTATTAGTGCTACAGTCATCATCATAATCCATCTAACTAGTGGGGCCCATGAGTATAGTAGCATTGTAAGATCTATCCATGACCTCACCCTCTCATCTTGCACTGGTCCACAGAGGTAGTATTGCATGTCTCATTTCATCTTGTGAAATGACCAATCTGCTTAGAAATGCACTCACTCACCCTGAATCTGAACTTGGAGTATGTAGTGTACGTCCTCCAATGTGATGGTCATCTCGCCGACAAGTAGATGAAATGTACAAGTATTTGTTTCCTAGTGCTCATCTAATGCCATTAGCATCGGATCATGGTACCTCATGGGGGGAATGAGGGATTCCCAGTATAGTCCTACAGTCTACATAAGCTCTGTATCTTCCACTAAGAGAGTGGGGCCTAAATCTTAGAGAATACTAATCTGCCTACCACCTAGAGGCTGCTACGAATGGGTGGAAACCTAACAAAAAACAAAAATATGTCCTATAAGCAATCTAAAATCTAAAATATTTACATTAATAATCATAAAAGTATACTAAATTTGTTCTAGTGTACTTTCCTAGAGGTCCTAGATGTTGAAAGGTGCAGGACAACTGAGAGGGGGGGTGAATTAGTTGTCATCAAACTTAAATCCAAACTTCAAAAACACTTATCAATTTATTATCCACTTAAATCTTTTATTAAGTATGAACATGAAATGAAAATAACAAAAGGCAATATCAACACAGGAAACACTAAATTTACGTGGAAAACCCAATGAGGGAAAAACCATGGTGAGGATTAACTCACAATATAAAGTAGTTCCAAAACTGAATATAATAGGCTCACTACCTCCAGAAAGGACTCACTGTCCAACAAAAGGGACTCACTTTCCAACAGGGAGGCTCACTACCTACAAAAAGGTTACAATACTAAGGTGAATTCACAACCAAAATGAATTGATAAGAGAGCACCTAACAAGTGTTGATTTAGTTCCATCAATGCTTAGAAAACTGACTTGACACACTTCATCTTCACACTTCTTCACATTCGCACCATACTGCTCTTCTAAATCACACCAAAAATCTCAAAGTGATCCAACATAAATATTCGATTCACCTACAAGCATCAATTAGGTCGGCCTAATTATATGCAATCTTTATTTACCAAAAACACTAACTATCGGTTCCAAGTTAGTAAAAAACTTCTCCAAAAAACATTCCAAGCACGTAGCGCACCACAATATTTCGGCATGGACCAAAGATAGGTCACACATAAATCCACGACATAGATTAATCCACTTCAATATCAACTATACATTAGGTCAGCCAGGTATAGACCTAACAACAAAAAGTAATCAACAAAATAATGCCAACTCACCATACGAGCATATGAGCACACAAGATTCTGAACATATAATCTTCCAACGTCCAAAAACCATTTGCCAAATCCATAAGCAAAAACAATCAACCGCAAAGGATTGTGGACCAAAATTCCAACATCAGTCTAAGATTCAACTAGTCAACACTATTCTAACCAACATTTTTTTACTCATGACTTCTGATATAAAGATATGCACCATCTACATTCAAGAACATGGATGTAGATATATTTAGCAAACATCATATATAAACCGCAAGGATAGGTCTTATTTGTACTGCATATGTGAACCAAAATACCAGAGGATGTAAACTGGTTCTTCATACCAGTTCAGAGTACTGGATCAAACTAACAACCAAAACATCATGGTGACATCAATGACAACACAAAATCTTCACATCTAAACATTCTTCATTCTTCCAACAATCTCCCCCTTTGTCACTGATGGCAACATGTGCGAAAATTTCCTACAACACAACATTTTCTCCCCCAATCACCCTTCTCTGCTCTGTTACCCCTCTCTCCCCCTTTGATATCAATGGAAAAGGGTGACCAAAAATAGGATGTAAATGTGTGAACATGGTGTCAATGTATGTACAAAGGAATTCTAACTTCCCATTCCAAACATTCAAGTGAAAATAATGCTTTTTACATGAAATATTTTCTTGTACCTTTCTCTTATGATTGGAAGAATCCTTTTCCAAGCAAACACTTCCGAACTCATTCTTGCACTTATACCATCCAATAAAGAAAACTACGTAAAAGAGGATGTATGGTCTGAAGATAGACATTGTTGTTCACAATCTTCTGCATCAGAGAGTATTTTAGAGAGATGATCTGACCCAACCTCAAAATTTCTTTAACCAACTAGAAGGTTTTAACCAAGTCTTCCCTCTATCTATGATCAATCAACAACTCCACTTGCAATTCACTGACTCTTATTCTCTATTTTCTATTTTTGTCTTAGAAGAAATAAAAGATTTTTCCAATGTTATTTATCTTAGACTCAATAACTTCAATTCTTCTTCTAAAATTATCAACAGTTGCAGGCAACCAGAGACAATACCTATAGATGTTAGATATTTTCTTAATGCATTCTCTTGTCTCATCAATGTGTTTAGATAGCATTTGTTTAAATTTGACACATCTTCTCTCAATCATAGCTTCAAACTTATGTCCTTTAGGTCCTTCTAGCAATATTATTTCTTCAATAACTTCTACTAGATCATCTAATAATGATTTAGACACATCTAAAACTGTAATACCCTGCAAATAATCAACCAACACATCATCAATTTTAAGTCTCTTGATTAGAGAGCAGGCACACCACATTTCACCAACCTTCTTCATATCACCTTTATCTAACATTGTCTGGATGTCCTCAGGATCAAACTTAGGCATATATTCTTCTTCATTCTTTTCTTCTTCTGGGATAGTGATGACATCTTTTGTGATAGTTTTTCTCCTTTTAGATTCCAGAGGGGAACCTCCAATAACAACTTCCAGTTCTTTCTTACCAGAAGAGGAACCCTCTTCAAACTGACTAGACACTAACATACCAGAGCACAAATTTGTTTGTAGGGATGAAAAATAGATTTTTCATGCACTTACTTTATCCTCCAAACATTCCAAGTACCTATAAACTTGTTTTCCAATAGGAATGTCAGATTCCCACTTAACATTTTCTTTTCCTGGTAGCGAACTCAAAAAGTAAAATACTAAACATACAAGCGAAGATCCAAACCGAAAAGGATAACCCTCGACCAAAGACATTCTGACATTTTCAATTAGGTTTTCTAGTAATAGGCTACATAAATCAAGTTGCTTGTTTTCCTTCACCATCATGTGTGCAAGATATACAATAATTGCCGAAGTCGATCCTTCATGATTTCTGAAATATATTTTATAAGATGTCGTATGCAACATACCTTACTGTAAGATCAACAATAGTGTTTATTAGTAGATCTCAAGGGTCTTTGTCGACAATAGTAAGTTCCTTCGCATCTTTGTATTTAACTATTTTCTTCCCAGGGAGGTCACCAACACTGCACAAGCCAGTAATGGCTTCAATTGCCTCCTTCATGATCGGATAGGGTTTGTCCAAAATAATGCTTCCATCCTTGAATCAACTTAGCAGGAACAAGATATATTATTTGTCAGCAAACCAAGGAAATTCTCCCCATAAATCCATACCTATGGTATTTACGTTATGCAATTCATTTTCCTTCAACCCTAGTTCTATTTCCTTCATTTTTTGATGATCAAGCTCTTCCAACTCAACACTCTTCAGTCTTAGTAGAATAAAAATATCACCACTCGATCCTCTAACCACAAACTCCATCATTGCGCTTATCTACTTCAGATTTTTCTTGCTCAACGTAACTTCTTTTTTCCCTTTTTGTCAACAGAGAGAGATGAACTTGAAAACTTTTGACTTTTATTCTTAATTATAAAGATTTCTCTAGATTACCTCAAATTGCTTCAAATCATTTCAGGATCGCTTCAAGATGGCTCCAAATCATTCTTCAAACTCTTCAATTGCATAAGTGATCAAATAATGACTTATGAATTTTGCTTTATACACCATCGTGCTGCCCTAACTCGCATTAAATGTGGTATGTTTCAAAAAGCTGATAAAAACCCTATTTCATTACATTGAGAAACTCTAAATTGATCTGCAAAAGAACATGCTTGCGTATTTTCTTCCTGTTTCTTTTCCATTACCTCTATTTACTCATTCTCTACAATATATATCCTCGTGCCAACATCTGACATGCCATCTATCTAGGGGGTTCGAACAATTTTCTGTTAATGCTCCCCCTAAGACCATGCTAGGTCTAATTCCTAGAGGGATTGTTTACACCGGATGAGGGCACAGACACATATGTCATCTCTGGCTCTTCTTCTTTATTCCTCCATATCTTATTCATTTCTTGCTTCACCTCATCTTTTTCAATTTTCTTCACTAGCTCATTTTTCTCTACCGGAGCATAATGCTTTCTCTTTTTACTTTTCCAAACTCTTGAGATATGTCCATGTTTGTTGCAGTTATAGCAGACAACACTTTTGTAATTTGTCTGACCTTCATTAACCCTTGATCTACATTGATTTTCTTTGTGTCAAAACTTGTTGCATGTATAGCAATATCCATCAAAAGATTGATTCATTATACTTCCATTAAATCATTAAATCATCACCCAACTAATCATTCTCACCTGAGATCTACATTCAGTAGCTTTATTTCCAACTTTATTGCGTGGAAAACATTGTCCAGAGAAGGAACCAAAAAATTGATTCATTCTACTTCTACACTCAGCTGCCTAATGACCAAATTTATTACATGAAAAGAAAACACCATTGAAAGATGGGCACCTTTGAGCATTTGGTTGTTTGATAGGCAGTCTTCTAGCAGAGTTTCTTTTCTGCTTCCCTTTGTCCCAAGTCTTTTGATTATCCTTTGAACTTTCACCTGTTTCATTTCCCAAGCCACCTTTGTCTTTACTTGTTTTTTTTCCTGCAATCAATTCATCAAGCTTGTTGGAGCTAGATTTGAAATTATTTTCACAGATTTTTTCTTTTTCCAGTTCTACTTTCAGGTTCACCACCTCTTGTTCAAGTGTAGTGCATTCATCAATCTTTCTTTGCACCATTGTATTTAAGAACTCTTCAATTCTCTTCTTTTCTTCCAATAGCACTTTCAATTTGATAATTTCTTGTTTTTGTTGCTTACTCACTTCTCTATGTATTTCTTTGAATTTCTTCAATTGCTCTTTCAATTTCCAGACACATTCATTTTCTTCATCAAGATTTTCTTTCAAATCTCTATTTTCATTTTCAGCCTTGTCAAGATCTTCAAGTGCATCTCGGAGCTCTTCTTTATCATACATTTGTTCAACTTTCAGGATCTTCCTCAAGCGGTTAAGCTTTTCACCAAGGAACCAATGCTATGATACCAATTGTTGAAAGGTGTGGGACAAATGAGAGGGGGGGGTGAATCAGTTGTCACCAAACTTAAATCCAAACTTCAAAAACACTTACAAATTTCTTATCCACTTAAATTTTTTTATTAAGTATGAACATGAAATGCAAGTAAGAGAAGACAATATCAACACAAGAAACACCAAATTTACATGGAAAACCCAATGAGGGAAAAACCATGGTGAGGATTAACTCACAATATAAAGTAGTTCCAAAACTGAATATAACAGGCTCACTACCCAAATACAAAGGTTTATTGCCTACAAAAAGGACTCATTGTCCAACAGAAAGGACTCACTATCCAACAGGGAGGCTCACTGCCTACAAAAAGGTTACAATATTGAGATGGCTTCACAGCCAAAATGAACTGATCAGAGAACACCTAACAAGTGTTGATTTAGTTTTGGTAATGCTTAGAAAGCTGACTTGACACACTTCATCTTCACACTTCTTCACATTCACACCATACTGCTCTTCTAAATCGCACCAACAATCTCAAAATGATCCAACATATATATTGGATTCACCCACAAGAATCAATTAGGTCGGCCTAATTAGATGCAATCTTTATTTACCAAAAAGGATAATTGTCGGCTCCAAGTTAGTACAAAACTTCTCCAAAAAATATTCCAAGCGTGTAGCATGCCACAATATGTTGGCATGGACCAAAGATAGGTCATACATAAATATGCAACACAGATTAATCTACTTCAATATCAACTATACATTAGGTCGGCCAGGGATAGACCTAACAACAAAAAGTAATCAACATAATAATTACAACTTGCCATATGAGCATATGAGCACACAAGATTCTGAACATATAATCTTCCAATGTCCAAAAACCATTTCCCAAATCTGCAAGCAGAAATAATCAACCATGGAGGATTGCAGACCAAAATGCCAACACCAGTCTGAGATTCAACCAGTCAACATTGTTCTAACCAACATTGGGATACTCATAACTTCTAATATAAAGATATGAACCATCTGCAATCAAGAACATAGATGTAGATATATGTAGCAAACATCATATATAAACTACAAGGATAGGTCTTAGCTATATTGCATATGTGGACCAAAATGTTGGAGGATGTAAACTAGTTCTTCATATCGGTTAAGAGTACCGGATCAAACTAACAACCAAAACATCATGGTGACATGAATGAAAACACAAAGTATGCAAATCTAAATGTTCTTCTTCATTCTTCCAACACTAAACACTTTAGAACCCTTTTGGGACACTTCACGAAGAGACAAGACACTTTGCAAAAAAGTGAGACATTTTGTGAACAAAAGGGACACTTTGCAAAAAAATGTGATGCTTTGCAAAAAAAGGGGGACACTTTGCAAATTTTTTACCAAGGCCCTAGATTAACCTAGAAATACATATAAATCATGATATAAATGCGTAAGGACAAAGCTAAGGTAGAAAAATAAACTCACCTCATGATAGTGCTTGCCCTATGCCACCTAGTCTCGTCGGACATCTAGTCTCGTAGGCCTATAATCTCGTTAGCTCGACATCTTTGGCTACTCTTCAATCACTCTCAAGCTACAAAAAGGTAAATGACAAAATAGTGAGAATTTAATCCACTTTGTACTCTTATATAAGTTAAAATTAGGGTTTTTACTATATTAGGGTTAAAAACTACATTTCATTCAAATCAACATAACGGGTGCTAGAGAACTCCCTTTTCAATGTTGTTTGTTGTGCTGGAATCATAATTCTGCTCTCTTCCTCATCAACTATCTATCATTATGTGGTATGGTACTTGGAAATGCCATATGATAGGAATAACCTCATCTGATGTGGCTAGATTTCTACATTTATTCCACCTCTGTAAAGCAAGCAAAAATAAGGGGGAAATGTACATCTACCCTCGAATTTGATTTATAGAAAGAAGTTAGATAAAGAGGATTTTTGGACAACTAACGAATTCATGTTGTAGGATGTGGTTCCTAACGTTATGGTTTTATAGATAACTAAACCGTGGAATTAATTCTCTTGTGTCCTAAATGAACCTACATGAATATCCTTTTATTAGAGAAAGTGTATTGTAAAGTGTCATTTAGCTTACATATGCACGTAGAGTCATATGGGCGCTAAAGTGGGGGCTAAATATGACCATCAAAATTGTATCCCCTTTTGGAGATGGTACAATTTCTAGTGTAATTTGGACCTATCTTGGGTATCCTTGCATTAATTATCCTTTAAATCATCATCTATAGGCTCGTAAGACCCATTATTTCAGATCCTGAGGCTCATTTCACCTAAAAATCTCATAAAATCATCCAAAACACCAAAAATCCCAAAAACCCACCTAAAAAAGCTAAGGTGGGATTCATTCACCACCTTGGGTGAATGAGTCCCCTTAGGTGGGACCCATTCACCAAGGATGGCGAATGAGACCCATTTGGGGTCTTTTTCAATTTTGAGTGGGAAATTAACCATTTCAATTCAAATTCTTGGTGGATGACAGCCTTTGAGATCTAAATAATAGTCAATTAGGTGTTGATGCCTATATAAGTAAGTTTTCAAGCCATTTTTATCATTCTAAGCATCTTTGAGCAAGCATTTCCAAGAGACAAGCATCAAGAGTCTTCAATAAATCTTTCACAAGAGCACTCAAGTTTCAAAAGCAAGCAAAGTTGAAGTCTTGGAGTAGCATTAAAGTGTTTTTGCAGTTCTTCAATCTCACTTTCATTCAAGATCTATTATTGCCAAGGGTTGATCATGGTTGTCTATATGGTGAATCATGATGGATTCTAGGTTGGGGAGATGAAACTAGCCACCAAGCCAAGCCTAAAGACTTGTTTGCTAAGTGATTCCATCTTCCATTATCACTCTACTTTCAGCCTAAGGAAGGTACAAGCATCATTAGGGCTCATTTAGGGAGATTAGAGATCGTCTCAAGTGAGTCATTCATCATGTTTCAAATTTATTAGTCTTAGACACACTTAAGGCTAGGGATTTCATGCACATTTCTTTATTTTTATCAAGGTTTAATTACAAAACTAGGGGTTTGACCAAGGAAAACCCCCATTAGCAAATCAAGTTTATATTATGTTTTGTGAGTATTTCCACATAATTGGATCCAAAATTTAGGTTGGAAGGAAAGATGAAGTGTTGAAGTGTAGATCAGAACTTCAAATTCCTAAGAAAGTTGAATATGACTAATTCACCAAGAGTGGCGAATGAGTCCCACTATAGCTATTTGCCAGATCTGTTTGTAGATTTAGATACCCTTTTTCCTGAAATAGACCCCCAAGTAGAAACCTAGATCTGGGACTAATTAGCCCAGGTTGGAAAATGAGTCCTAGTTGGTCAAAAAGTAAAAATTTCTAGTGTTTCAGAGTTGCAATCAATCATTTCCAGGTTTCAAGTTGCACACTATTCATCTCTCTTCTTTTCTATTATGTTTTGTTTGCATTTCTAATTAATTTCATAGGTCTTTACATTGACTTAGGGTTTCATATTACATCTTGCATTTCATTGTCTTTTCCAAGTTTATACTTGATGGTGAACCCATCATTAGATCATATTCAGCCCCTAGGACAACCCTATTGCAAGATCTCTCTCTTTTGCATTGAGATTTCTAGGATTATCCTTGAGTGGAATTTCTTGGAAAGTGGGTGTGACTGCACTTAATCTATCAACCAACCTATTTTTTGTGGTTCCAACCTATCATATCCTTTATACTATCACTTTTTGATTTGTTGCTAAACCTTATCGTTCCTAAGGTTCCTAGCATTATAAGCTAATAGTGTCAAGTTAGTTCATGACATTGATACATTTCACATTATACATGTAGTTTAAACTATTTATGTATAAAAACACCATCTGAGTTCCCATATATAAGAGTATTAAATCACTCCCATAAGCTATTCAACCTTCCATTAAATATATTATATAATACTAATGATAAACAATCAATCGTTACTATGGAGTAAATAAACGATCATAAGGAAATCATAACATTCATGACTCTTTTCCTTTCCAAACTAACAAATAGTCCATTACTCTATTTCAAGCAATCTAATGCATTTCCAAATAAAAACACACAAGGAAATCAATCTTTCAAATAAAAGATAAAACATAAAGATATTATAATCTCATGTGTGATAAACGCCTATTCCAATTGACCCATTGGATTCCAAGCTTAACCTCCTCTTAGAAACAACTTAGCAACAAACTCTCTCAATCTCTCTCACTAAATTTCTCACAATATCTCACAACAAATAAGAAAACTCTCTTAATGAAATATATAATAGAATGGATCAATGTAGTGATGTAAAAAATAATTGTATGAAAATGAGGTGAGAATGCCTTTATATTTATACCCAACAACCGACTTCTACAACCTATATTCAAAGATTAAGCAATGGTACTTCTCAACAATGAACTATCAACTCAGCTTCAGAAAGAAAAGGTGGTTGATTCTTATGACATTACTCACCAAAACTATACAGTAGATTGATTAAATGCTTTCCACAACAATTTGACCATTTCATATTGCACATGCTTTATACAATAAATCAACTTCCTCACATATTGGACTTCTAAAAGGAAACACTGAATTCATATTATGGCACCAACTTTCCACACATTTATTATTCTAAAGCTTGTTGTATAAAATAGAGGAATTAGTCAATAATCTGTTGGTTGTGTTTTAATACGATGACTTGGTCATGGTTATATCATTCAACATATTGCAACGTATCGACTTTATTTGAAATGTTGCCTTATTCATTTTGTAGTATGTTGAATATTAACTATTGTTTTCCTTTATGGTGCACAATATTCTCTTATTGCTTCACTTTACATTGTATGTAGGGGAAAACCCCCAATTGTCATTCATGATCCAATTGTTGTTTACTCCTTGTTCACCTGACCCCCCAATAACCGTTTACATTTTATTCATTACATTGTTTTAATTATGCCAATAAAAAATTACAAATTACACCAATATATGTTCACTACTGAATGTGTAGTTGACCAAAACAAATAAAACACATTGAAAAATATTGAAAACACCTTAAATTTTTGTGGTTTTTTTATTGATTTTCTAAATGAACAGGTACTGGAAAAGTGGTAAAGATGTAGGGGATGGAGGTTTAAAAACACCCTTTTTGAGCACCTTTCACTTTACAGGTTCCACAAGGCGCGTTTTAAATACTCGGAAGCCAATTTTTTCTTTTTAAGGTCCTAACTTGCTTACAAAGAAGCCCAAAAATAATAATTTGAAATCGGACCTATTTTTCACTCTGCACGAATGTGCAAAGTTAGCCCTCATGTCTATTGGCACATTTCCCCTATTCAATGCGCTTTGCAATGTTTAAAACTGCATTACATAATGCACAGTAAATAAGTCTATTGACTTGTTCTTCACTCATGTGCTTTATGCGATGCATAACTTTCATCTTAACCTTATTTATTTATAAGGTTGTGCTCTTACTAGTGCTTTGATCTTATTTCAAAGTATATTAAAAGGTATAGAGAATGGATTTTAATTCAAGCCAATATATGTGTTATTCTTTTAGGAATTCTCTTTTATTTATAAACTCATTTATATGAACCAATGCTTTATTAAATATTATAATACATATAAAACATGACATGTTTATATATATATATATATGTCAACTTCTAAATTTGTAGAATGCATCATTCGACATTCAAATGAACATACCTATATTTACATATTCCCACATAATAGTAATGCATGAGTTCATACATATATGATTGAGAGGTATTACACATACAAATACATATAGGTATGTATGTATGTATGCAATACATATATGCATATATATATTAATATATATATAAATATATAAATATATACAAGTATAATATTATCTAATACTAAAATAATATTAGATATGCATATACTCATGTTATCATTATCCACAAACAATATAATATGTATATATCCATAAAAACATATACACATATATACATATATCATTGTGCTCATATGGACACTCCATCATGTCACACATATGTGTATATCAACATGTGTGTATATATGTATATATGCATATACGTTTATTCATACATATATCATGTTACTATTTTATATCAACATAAATATGTTCATATCCTCATTGACAAGTATCTACATGAAGTGTATATATATACACATATATATGTGATTCACCATGTATGTATGCTCATAAGTATTTCTACTTACATACATGTGTACATGCTTATGGTCTGATGCACAGATCATTTTATATATACCCATATATATGTTTACAATTAATGTACATACAAATAAATGTAAGATAACTATTTACAAAGCCCAAGACTCAAAGATTCAATCGTGATTACTTGATCACACAATCAAAGAAGCCAAAGATATTTACTCAAGAATTTCAACATATGGATAAAGATTACTTACTTAGTTCCAACCAACCTGACTCATCTAGCCCAACCAATTATAGTAAGACAAGACTAAGAAAAAGGGTTCACATACCGAATTCAAAATGACTCGACTCTTCTAAACCAATTGTAGGTCATGAGTGTGTGTAATCTTAGTAAGGTTTCATTTAGGGTTACCCAACCAAACACTTCACTTGAGTGATACTTCCCCTTCCTTCCGGAGGTGTGAACTTGTACCTGCATCCAACTTGGCACATTTGTAATGGTAGTTAGACATTCACATGAAATCCACTTTTATCACAAAACATTAGAATATTCATATTGCAATACATATTCTTTCATTTTACTTCATCAATATAAACATAATTACTCCTTCAAAGTAATAATAACTTAATACCTATTTTAGTATCCCATTATTTTATCAAACATATCAAAATAATGATTGTATTTATCATCCTATTTACTCATGAAGGTAAAAGTAATTCAGTAACAACAAGACAGGGTGTGACATACTTCCCCCCTTGTGAATCATTGTCCCTGATGAGTTTAAGCATTTTAAACATATAGATAAAGTCAAATAAGGGTTTTACTTATCATTTCAAAATCATTTATGAAATATATCTATATATAATAATCTTCCCTCTTGTAGCACCACCTCTTGTAATCTTGTCCTTCATGTCTGACCTTGCATCGAGTGTCCTTGCTAATGCATAGGAAGAACTTGTGTGTTTTACACATACCTTCTATCTCAAAGAGCTTTATACATTATAATAATATTACCTCATATGTACATCTCAAGTACAATAATAATTGTATAACACATGAAACCTATTCCACAATGTCTGGAAGACATGTTCTCATTGGCTAATGAATTTATCCTTAGTGTAATCCAACTGGAAAAGGAATGTCAATGCATTGCGCACTACACCATGGGTCCCATCCTTCCCTTTGGTATTTACACCTTCAGACAACTCAGAATCCAAGTCTATACATCACTTACACATCTATTTTCCTTAAGCATAAAAGTAATGCTCTTGACTATTGTCCATCTTGAGCATAACATTTCTCTTGGACACCCATCAGTTCTGAGCATAACAATACTGCTTCTTATTCCAAGCTTTGTATTAACAAAGTTTCTTTGATCATTTCAATTTCTTATTCCTTTTTGACAACCTTTCTGGTCTAACGTTAACCCTATTTCTTAGCCTATTTTAGCCTAATAGAGATTCAACCCTTCTTCCATTTAATGGAAAAAATTTCAACGATGGAACTTTTATATAAGTATTCTTTAAATCCTCCATGATCTGGTTTATCACTTTTTCCTATTCGACTATAATAACATATTAAGTATTCTTTCAATTGAATTTCTCATAATATGTTCATGGTTTACAAAACCTTATCAATATTTGCTTGCTCTCATTTGAAATAACCTTCTCAAGGACACTAAGAAACTGATTCATACAATATATTATTTAGGATCAAAATCCTATAAATCAAATTTCCAACCAATGTTGGTTACCTTGGTGAGTCTTTCCACCATAATATTATGTCAGTTCTCGACATAGAAAGATTAAAATATTCTAATGGTCTACCACTTCCTCACTAGAATCTCAAGAGAGTATACACATCATGTCGATAATGACATCCTATCTTCATTTCCTGGCATATTGGACAATAACTTGCTACATACCTTGCAACATCTTACTCTATCTCTTTCCAGATTATAGTGGTTCCTCGTTCGAAAAATAATTGGTCATTCCAATGTCCTCAATATGACATAAATTTTCTAATTTCATTCCTTAATCTCCCAAAATTTTGGGTACATAGGTTCTTTTTCCATCTCATATTAGCCTATTTCGACTAAATGAAAACTTATTTCCTAGTCTCATGCCACATTTAATTCTCAAGTAAAATGGCTAGATATTTTACGGAGATAAATCCCATTCTTCATAGGACATCCATACCTTGGATTATCTTTGTCCTTTTATTATTTCCAAGGATATAATCCAATTTTTAGCTCAATCTAACTTTCTGATGAGCATTTGTACTATTTTGAGTAACAATCTTTATGTTGAATACACCGAATACTGAGAGGGGGGTGAATCAGTATTCTACTAACATAATTAATTGCTAAACATCCAATTATTAACTCATATATAGCTACAATTGTAAACCAAACTATGAAAGGAATCATAACATATCATAAAACATTGACATTAGGATTTTTACATGAAAACCCAAAATGGGAAAAACCATGGTGAGGATTAAATCACAATATATTATAACCAATTACAAGATATTATTGGGCTCACTGCTAGGACACACTATCCTTGAAAGGATCACAACCTATTTAAGTGAATATAAAATGGCTTACCACCAAGATATAAAGAGTATGGCTCACTACCAAAAGATGAACTAAAGAAGTACTCCTTCAAAGGGTTGAGATCAGTTTTGGTTAAGCTTTGGAAAACCAAAATCCTGCTTCGGTTGGAGGTATACATCAACTATCAATAACTTTTCACTATGACACTTGTCATATAGCTTGCATTACTATTATCCATCTATACTCGCATACACACTTTCCACCACTTACTTTTTTTTCATTCGTTCATCAGTATATTCCACATACATACATACATATATATGACTACATCTTCATACATCAATTAGGTTTTCCTAATTGGATGTGAACATACATAATTCAAAGTGACTTGTCGTCCCAATTCAAAAATATTTTTGGCACACAAAACAAAACATATCAAACACAAATTAGGTCTGCCTGGACCTAATAAGGAACACTTTAAACATTCATAAGACAAACAATTATTAACCCTATTAGCCAAAAGAATGCTGAACTTCTGTCATTTAGATGTTTTAGCTGGATCAACCAAAGTTGCTAAACACTCATTTATAGTTGTAACCGATACTCCTATGAAACATATCAAAAACTCATAGAATTATCTTGTACTGAGAGAATTTTCAGATCAAAATACCAGATCCGTATAGATACACAATTTACTTAGCCAGTTACCAACCAATGTTAGCATCAATGACAACAAAATCGGAGGTTACCTTCTTCATTCTTCCAACAATATCCCCCTTTTTCATTGATGGAAACATGTGCCAAAAATGAAACTTGCTTCAAAACAAAAATTGGGCAATAGTAATGCACTCAACTCCCCCTTCATATATATAGGAACACAAAACTATTTTTGGAAAAAAAACAGCAAAACACACCAAACTCTAACATACCATTCTCTATATAGAATATTCTCCCCCTTTGATATCAAGGACAAAGGACTAGGAAAAGTAAAAAGAATTCAATCAAGAACTAGGGGCACCTTATAACTCCTTAAGAATTTCTTCCCAAGCCAGCTTTCTATCATCCTAGTCTCCTTTTTCTCTAGTAAGAGTTTTGTGCAATGATTCTAATTTTGCTAGGCATTCTTCTCCTTCTAAAGTGGATGGAATTAAGTTCATCCTCTCAATTTTTTTTGCATCTATCAACGCACTTGATATAGAGACATGTCTAGACATGACCAAGTCTCCAAGCTAGCCAAACTGCCTTATTGCCACTTCTTTCTCCCTCTGCAGGATGAAAAATGTGTTCTAAAGATTTGCAATAGAAACCCAACCAATATGGTTTCTATCATTTGCAACCTTGTAATAGAGGCATCAACAAGCTGAGATTCTATTGAGTCCATTATGTCCTTGATACCTTGAGTGGCTTCAAGCCACTACATGTAGTAGAAAAATACAAACTAAGCTTCCTCATCATAGTATCTTACTTCTTTCAAACTTTGCAAAGATTTATCATGTGCAATTGCACACTTATCTTGCAAAAATAGCATTCTTTTCTCTAGAAGACTTGACTCCACTTCTTTTGCAGTCTATACCTTGAGATTAGATGTGTATTCCTTGACTAAATCAACCATAAGCTTTAAGTTTTCAATTGGAGCTAAAGAATTATCAGTTGTGGCATCGGGAGCTATCTCATGTAAATCTTTAATAGCTTCATTTATTAGTTCATTTCATTTCTAATATAATTCGATAGCTTCTTGTGTGACATAGTTGAGAACCACTTAGCATTATTCTATCACTTGGTGCAATCTTGGTCAAGTCCACATAACTCCTTGCCAATTTTCTGATTACATCCTGGGTTTTTTGTCTTACATTTTAAATATTCTCTTGCTCCTAAGTCATTAACATATTGACTCCCTGCTTGAATCTAAACATAGTACACCGTTCTTTTAGCAGATTGGTAGCTTCTATCTTAGAAAGAGAGGAACCATAGGAATTTAAGGCATCATTTCTCATATTATCTTCAACATTTATAGCCTCTTGCCTTCTATGTACTAATTATTTCCAAATATTTTTAGTTACTTTGGTCTGTATGTCTCCATACTTACATTGCAAATGACTATATACTAAATAAATATATTAATGATGGTTTCCTTTCCTTCATCATTAAATTTATCAAATAACTTAGCAGTTGACATGAGATAATTGTTAATCATATTGTTTACTAAGGCTCCTAGATCTAAAGATGGTTGATCACTTACTGAAGGAGAGCCAAGCATGTCCTCCATAGGATCAGATGAACCTTCTTCATTCTTCTTCTTATGTACATGAATTCTGTAAGTATCCTCCTCTTCCTTTGTCTCTTCATTCATAGAGATATCAACTCTGGTTTGAGCTTCATCATTAGAGGTACTACTCCTTTTGTTTCTTTTTAGCTGATATTCTTCTTTCATGCCAAGATCTATTTTTCCTAAACAAGATCACTTAGATTTATTTCCCTATTAGCATTTGCTTTACTCTTCTTCATCTTGAAGCAGTAGCTGGTGCAACAGGAGGTATGTCCTTTC
This sequence comes from Sequoia sempervirens, assembly GCA_007258455.2. Lineage (NCBI taxonomy): Eukaryota > Viridiplantae > Streptophyta > Pinopsida > Cupressales > Cupressaceae > Sequoia > Sequoia sempervirens. The sequence goes on along the minus strand of VDFB02075321.1, from coordinate 240,125,705 downwards.
TCTTAGATGCCTGGATACTGGGACCAGTACAGGCAACAACATCAACTGATGCAGGGGAACTTTTTTTCTTCTTGTTTCCCTTCTCAGTATTAGCGGTACTAGAAGTAGCAGAACATGAGGATAATATTCCCAATTTCCTAGGTCTAGAGGACTCTTCAACTGATTTAGCCTTTCTTTCATCAAGAGCCTCCTTTAACTGATCTATATCATCCTTAGTGAAGGTATGTCCTTGGAAGAATGCTTCAACCTTCTTTCTTCTTTTGGATGTTGTAGCTTCTAAGTGCACTTCACTAGATTTTTCCTCATATGTTCCATGTCTAGGTAGAGAGGGACTACTCAACATCATTTCAATGTACCTATCTGCTAATTGTTCATCAAGTTCATATCCCATTGGTTCAATCCATAAAATTATGGGTTCAATAGCCTCTATGATACATTCATCTGTAGTTACAAGAAAGGTTATATCCTTTTCATATTTCTTCACTAGGCTCTTGGGAATCTGATCTCTTTCATGCATCTCATTCTAGAAGACTACAAAGAAAGTAGTCAGAGCATTGCACTATGCCCTGGAATCTCCAATACTATGCAAATGATCAAAAATTTGATGTGGAACCAACTTGTTGCACTCCCATAATATGTCTTTCCCTCTCGATAACTCCCTCAGGAAATATAATAGTAGAAAACTACCAATGTACCAAATTTGAAGGGGTGTTTCTTTGCCTTAGTCATGCTCAAGTTCTCCATAAGTTCTAGCCTAAGAAACTCACATAGATCAAAATATTTCCCATTTACTACCATTTCAAATGCGGTGTGAATTTCCATAGAAGATATAGAATTCCCTCGATTGGTGAAGTAAATTTTTTGTCCAATCATGATGGCAGCATACTTGATGGTAGGGTTTGTGATATTCTTAGTAGTTAAAGCTCTTTGTAGCACTAGTCAGCTTCATGACTACATCATTCTTCATAGCCTTTAGAACTGGAATGGATCTAGTATCGCAAAGACTAGTTACAGCTCGTATCGCTTCCTTGTTGATTACCCTTGGTACAATTGTCCAAAAAAAAATTCTATGTACCCTACTAAGAGCCATCCTAACAAATTATTATCACTCTCACTGGGTACATGTGTAGGATCATGATGGGCCAAATAGTGGCAATATGATGGGTATGTGTAGGGTATGTGGTTGACGACTTTTTTTCCCAAAATTGATGAAACGAAAGGGTTTTTAAAGGAGATTCTCAACTTTCCACTAATATAAATTATGCTTTACTTTGAATTTAATAAATAATTATTATTCATTTTCTATTTGAATTATGACTAAAGTCCTGATTGATAGGCTAATTGAAAAACATCTATAGCTTTCAAATGGTATCACATTTTTTGAATCCAAAACATGTGTCACATTCTATGCTTCACATACTATAGGATTAAAAAAAAAAATGAATTTCATGAAGTTTTGACCAAGTTAAGGTGGTCAAACATCGAGTTTTATATTTTTAGTTGTAATAAAAATCATAATTAATTAATTACTTGGAAAAAAATTACAAAAAAATATGCATCACATCGGGACATGAGTTCTCTACTTATATCTAAAATCTTATTAAAAAATATTATCATTTTATTGTGGTTAGGGTGGTCAGACATATACCTACTTATTTTTCCCTGAAATTTAAGTGCTACTGCATTGAAATTTCAAATTTTCACCAAATAGTTTTTTTACTTATTTAAATAAACCTAGTAGTTTAGAAACTACATTCAATTTTCTACAGATTCTATTCTTACATATTTTTGAAATAATATAGATAACTTATTCAAATTTTTACGTCAAGTTGCCTAACTCTGATTTTTTTGAATTTTATTGCCACTTAAGGGCCTGATTTTTCCATGATGATCCTACATAGACCCCACTAAAATTTTTGGAAACTAGTTCCAAACTTTCAGCTTCATTCAAACTAGGTTTTCATATTTTGGCTTGAGCAATATATCATCTTGTGTCAATTCATTGTCCCATAAATCCTTAAGTTCTTGGTGATTAAATTCCTCTAGATTCCCATGAATATATGTCCTTGTATCTTTAGTGGGTAACACATTGCTTAGAATGTGTGAGAACGCACCCACGGGATCCACTTCATAAAATTTCTAAGAAAATATTCTAAATTTGGGTAAGGGTCTCTCAAAGATTTCCATAATGGTAGGAGTGGCCATCTCTCCTCAAACAACTTTAATATGCTTAACAAAAAGTTGCTTCAACTTAGAATCCACAAGATTCAGATAATAGAAAATACCTTTTCAAGCTTTGTTGAGAACTAGGGTTTTGATGTAAAATACTTTGAATTTCCTTCAAATCTATTCATGTAATGCCCCGCCACACAAACCCCAATGGAAAACATAATATCTAACATTTACAACACATTTTTTTAAAAAAGTAAATTAATATGAGATGTAGTGTACATTAACATATATCACTAGTAATGAAACCATACATATATAACAACTAACTAGTCCCTTGGGGTTACATGACTGCATTACATTTCAAACATCTCTAACATCATCCCAATCCCATAATAAAGATTAAATAATCACAAGGATACATTTTAAACCATAATATAGAATAGATGAACCGCGAACATACATCCATAACAATACTTGAATGATAACATCCATCAATGATCATAATATAATGCCACAAAATACATTCATTACATTTGCAATATGAATTTACATCATTAAAGGATTACAATAATACAATAGGGCTTCCCAACATGAACGAGAATACAACATATAGTGATACAACTGGAATGAATCGGTACATAGCATCGAGACTGGTTCAAACTCTAGAAAGCTCAGGAGTCATTGCAAATGGCACATCTCCGCACATCTCGATCTTCGGCTGGGGACCCAATGGGGTGCATAGCACGTTCCACCCAACCATGTGGACCCTAAGGCCCACCCCCCATGCTAGGATATGAAAATAAGGACCCACGACAATAAACAGTCAAATGATCAAGGCTAACAAGATTCCACAACAAAGTAACAACAAACACAAGAAACATCTGCTTCTAGAGGCACAAGAACACAAGAGGGGAAAAACAAACATACAAGGTTGCTAAAGGGAAGAGTGTCATCACATAAGCTCGATATGGGTTACCCAATGCGGATCTTCATAGGTTACTGACTCCCTTCCTGGTTAAACCTTGGCAACCTCAACTGATCCCCGACCCCCATTCTCACTCATGCAAGATCAACATAACTTTCAAGAGGACAAGGTAGTCGATCTTTTCCATTCCAGGCCTTCCCACTCATCTCAAGCCTAAATGAGCACTTGATCCATGAGTGAGGCTACCTTATCTATATTAATGTGAAATACTACCTAGAAACCCTCTAATTAATCATTAGGTTATCATTGATTAAAGAAACTCCCAATGAGTTACCCGCATGCCACTTTGTGCGCCGGCCCCTATTGCAAGCCACCCCCCCTACTAGCAACAAAGGACTCAACATTCCAATAACGAGGTAAGCCAACTTGATCAACTTCTAAAGCCACATAAAATATCTCATAAAGTGAGGCATGCACCCACTCGCACAAAGTCTCCATAATTAACAATACCACAGTGCAAGGCCAAAACCCACATAATCATAAATCAAGAATCAAGTGTTTCACAAGGAATCATCATGAAATCCAACAATAAAATTGATATGAATTACCCAATGCAAATCTTCCTGGGTTACCCTGGTAGCCTCACCTAATCCCCGACCCCCATACCAACTCATGCGATAAAAGAAAACCCAAACTCCCCTCTAACCTCTGGAAGACTAACAAATTACCAACACACTAGTTTCCCAATCAAAGTGGCAACATCACAATGATATATTCAAACTCAATAAAAAACTAACATAGTCAACTAAATACTAAATTCAATAATCAAAAGTAAAAAGCAACCAATAGGGCATCCAAGGGAGACCTCAATTTTCTCCTCACATGATACCCAACCACTAATTACGTGACAACTTACAATTTGGCTAATAAATAACTTTAACAAAATCAACAACCACAACAACAATAGTAACATCACCCAAGTTACAACTCAATTCTAAAATCAACCCAATAAATCAACACGACACACAACTAAAGACAATCGTAAAATACTCCACAAATCAGATTACTCAATAATTTAAACCACTTACATAACTTAACAAAGCATTAACCACTACATTACATTTGTACTAATTTACATAGTGAATTCTCCAAGCAACAAATATTCTAATTCATTTATTTAACAAATCCTTTCATTATACAAGTAAACCAATTTCCCAATTTAAATATAAACCTATTTACTTTATTGAATTCTAATTATCAAAAGAAATCACCTAAGTATTAATAACCTACAAGTACAAGAACGTATATATAAGTAAATTTCACTTAATTTCCATTCACCAATATCCTAACTTGCTTAGTTATTTTAAACATTAACACAACCCATAATAACAAATCTTCCATTAAAGGATCATCATATTTGTCTATTCTAATAATTTCCTTCATTACTAAAATGTAATTAACTCAATTGCTTTTCTTCTGCTTTAATTTCTAACTCTAATAACAACTCAATTACACAAATACATTGATAAATTACATACATATATATATATATATACAATTATATTTCCATAATCGACATAAATATACTTATATGTATACATATGTAAATATATAATTAAAAGGAAACTTAAACATACAATTTGTAAATAATTACATATTCAATTTATACACACCCATATATATAAAAATATAGATATAACTATGCATATATATATATATATATATATATATATATATATTGCGCTTTCATACCAACTTACTGCAAAAACTACAGTGAACCCAACTTTAAAAGCTCTACATAAACTAATAAATATCTATATATCTCTATATTGATTCACAATAATTGCATGTCACTAAATTTGTAGACTCAATATCAAACCTTCAACTAAAATAGCCGAATACCATACTTAATAAATCAAATGCAAAAAAACTTTATAAATATAGATAACCATTGTTTCACCAAATTAAAATCGACTTCCTATCACAAGTAGGCTCAAAATATTAGTTACATAGAATTTGATATCAACTACAGGGAGGGCGCGATTAATAGACAACAAATAACCATTTTCAAGCTTCAAAATCAATTTCAAGAATAAATATAGCTCGCTGGGCAAGAGGTATTGAATACTCAACACAAGCAAAGTCATCGAAACTGACATATTCATAACACTCAACATGGGAAGAGACCGCCACTAGACTTCATTCAACTCAATACAAGGCATAGCCATTAAAATGTCAAGCCTCACTCCAAAGGCATAGAATGTAATAAATCTGGGACTAAGGTGAAGGCGTAATAGAGTAGATAAATGATATTTTAGGTGCATATTATTAAATCTAGCAGGTGCTAATGGTTTCCAACTGTAATTCCTCGAAATTAAATAAGCCTTCAAATTTGAAGGGAAGAACACAACGTGAGGATTCAACAGAAACAAAGAAGGAAGCGATCCATGAAAGAAAACCTATAACTGGTAGAGGATTTGCACACACTTGTGGTAAGACTGAGAACTAATCTTAAACAGGCATGTCTCAACATTCTAACACCGAAGGAACTCCATTTTCATACGAACCTACCAAAGCATTTAACTTTAAGAAGCAAAATTATCGAAAACACAAATATTATAATATCTTCCCAAACCTGATTTCCTATCTATATGCAACAATCGAACAAAGCAACACATAAAATATAAATGGCTGAAGAATCCTGAATTTTATCTTAGAATCTATCTAAATCATCCCTTATAATATAATCGTTCTAAGGAGATCTCAAATTAAGATAATGAAATAAAACTTGATATATTTATTTCAATCCGGACAAATAGAATTTGATGGGTCTTGGCACCATTTAGTACTTACCTGGTTCCAATGCATTCAAATTAGAGAAATTTGATCACTCAAGCATAGTCATCCAAACTTTTGGATCCAGTTGCTACAGAAACAGGAGAATAGTACCAAGAGTAGCTATTATGTTCGCCATGCTCTACTTCTACCAAATCATATGAAAATGATCCACTCTTCCCCAAATCCAACATTTTCTTTCCAAGAAATCATAAAGACAATGCATTTGTTCTACAGAAGAAAATTTTTTAGACAAAGTTTTTCGTTCCCCAACTAAAAATCCAAGATCCCCCCTTAAGAATCCAAAAATCAGCACTCTTAAAAAAAGAGTTTTACTTTCCCAAAATAAAAATCCAGAAAATTTCATAAAAGCTCCAATAAGTTCAACTTCTTATTCGACAATGAGTTCAAAGACATGCATGCTTGTGCATGAAAATATTTCCATCTTTTGTATCACTTTTACTATTTATTTATTAAAACATTTCATTATAAATATATTTTATTTAATTTTACTTTAAGTTATATTTATCTTTATCTATTCTTAATTATTAAAAACATTTAATTACCTTATTTAATTCAATTATCTCAATTTAAACAAAGCAACACTTAAGCATTAGCTTTCTCCACAAACCAACCAAAATTAAATCAAACATCCAGAAAGAGTAAATCATCTATGGGCACTACACTTCAGCTCGCTCTACTTATTCCCAATTATGCAAATGTGCTTTAGCTCAATCTTATTTTTTTGTTTTAATACTTATGAAACTTTCCCTAATTCGAATTAAATACATTCCAACCTTAAAATTTGATAAACACTTTATGAAGACACTATAAACCCAAAAAGGTTCCACAATTCTCTGGATCTTCCTATTTTTTTCCATACTTCTTCAATATCTTAGAATTACATCTTACATCATATATCCTCATGTCACTAATTGACACCTCATATATTGGGGGATTTTTATATTTCTCTATAACTGCTCCCCCTGAAACCACTATTGGGTTAAGTTTTTAGAAGAGGTATTTGCACCAGATGTAGGTACAAATGCATTTGACTCATCCTTTTTCTTAGGTTCTTCCCTTTTCCTCTAAATCTTTTCCATTTCTTTGCTCGCCTCAGTAGGATCCACTTTGTTCACAAGTTTTCTCTTTTGTTCCAGATTAGGTTTCTTCCCAATTTTGCTTCTACAAAAATTCAAGATATGTCCTAGTTTGTTGCAAATGTAGCAAACAACATATATTTGATCAAATTGATTTGCATTTATCCTTGATCTACACTAATTATTCTTATGTCTGAAGACATTGCAGGTATAGAAATAGCCTTGAAAAGATTTAATCCTTCTACTAGCATTGAATATGTTCAACATTATTTGATTTCTACACTCAATAGTTCTATGTCCAAACTTATTGCAGGTAAAGTATTGTCCAACAAAGAATCCAATATTTTTGGTTCATTCAACTTCTACATTTTGTTGTTCTATGACCAAATTTATTGCATGAGAAACAAAAACCATTAAAATATGGGTACCTTTGAGCATTAGGTTGTCGAATAGGAATCCTTTTGGTATTTCTCCTTTGGTTCTTGATCTTTTTAATATTGCCTCAAGTCTTCCTTTGATTGTCCACTTTGCTGAGAATTGCTTTTTCCTTTGAAATTTGTCCTTCATCAAGTCCTAGACCACTTTTGTCCTTAGAAGGTTTCTGAAATGTAGTGAACTCATCAAGCCTTGTAGAACTTGTTTTGAATTTTTCTTCATGAGCTTTTTCTTTTTCTAGATCAGATCTTAGGGTTACCACTTCTTGTTCAAGCTTTGTACATTCATCAAATTTATTCTAAATTTCAGCTTTCCAACATTCTTAAACTCTTTTCTTCTCTTCCACTTGCACCTTCAATCCAGTAATGTCTTCATTAGAATTTTTCAACTACTGACTAAATTCTCTATTGCCTTTCTTTGAACTTTTTGATTTGTTCTCTTAGTTTTCTTATGCATTCATTTGCTTCTTTCAAGTTTCCTTTCAGATTTTCTTTCTCATCTTCACTTTTGTCCAATTCTTCAAGGGTAGCATGAAGTTCCTCAAACGCAAAGATTTCTTCTAGAGGAACAAGATAGCTTTTGTTAGCCATGTATTCAAATTCTGAGACCTTCCTCAAGCTATAAGACTTCTTCAGAGGAACCAAGCTCTGATACCAATTGTTGAATACACTGAATACTAAGAGGAGGGGTGAATCAGTATTCTACTAACACAATTAATTGCTAACCATCCAATTATTAACACATATCTAGTTGCAATTGTAAACCAAAACATGAAAGGAATCATAACATATCATAACACATTGACACTAATATTTTTACGTGGAAAACCAAAAAAGGGAAAAACCACGGTGAGGATTAACTCATAATATATTATAACCAGTTACAAGATATTAGAGGGCTCACTACTAGGATACACTATCCTTGAAAAGTTCACAACCTAAAGTGAATACAAAATGGCTTACCACCAAGATACAAAGAGTATGACTCACTACCAAATGATGAACTAAAGAAGTACACCTTCAAAGTGTTGAGATCAATTTTGATTAAGCTTTGGAAAACAAAAATCTTGCTCTGGTTGTAGGTATACAACAACTATCAATAACTTTTCACTATAACACTTGTCACATAGCTTGCAACATTGTTCTCCATCTATACACAAACACACACTTTCCACCACTTACATTTTTTCATTCATTTGTCAGTATGTTCTGCATACATACATACATATATGTGGCTACATCTTCATACATCCATTAGGTTGGCCTAATTGGATGTGAACATACATAATTCAAAGTGAATTGTTGGTCCAATTCAAAAATATTTTTTGGCACACAAAAAAAAATATATCAAACAAAAATTAGGACGGCCCGGACCTAATAAGGAACACTTTAAATATTCACAAAACAAGCAGTTCTTAACCTTGTCGGCCAAAAGAATGCCAAATTTCTATCATTTAGATGTCTCAACTAGATCAACCAAAGTTGTTGAAAGCTCGTTCATAGCGGGTATGTGTAGGATCATCATGGAAAAAACAAGCCCTTAAGTGGCAAAAAATTCAGAAAAATCAGAGTTAGGCAACTTGACGTAAAAATTTGAATAAGTTATCTATATTATTTCAAAAAATGTGTAAGAATAGAATATGTAGCAAATTGAATGTAGTTTCTAAACTACTAGGTATGTTTGATGAAAATTTGAAATTTCAATGTAGTGGTACTTAAATTCAGGGAAAAATAAGAAGGGTGTCCGACCACCCTAACACAATAAAATGATAATATTTTTTTATAATATTTTAGATAAAAGTAGAGGACTCATGCACCGATGTGATGCATATGTTTTTGTAATTTTTTTTTAAGTAAATAATTAATTATGAATTTTTTATTACAACTTTTTAAAAATATAAAACTTGTATGTCGACACCTTAACTTGGTCAAAACTTCATGAAATTCAATTTTTCTTTCTTTAATCCTATAGTATGCAAAGCATAGAATGTGATGCATTTTTTGGATTCAAAAAATGTGATACCATTTGAAAGCTATAGATGTTTTTCAATCATCCTATCAATCAAGACTTTAGTCATAATTTGAATAGAAAATGAATAATAATTACTTATTAAATTCAAAGTAAAGAATAATTTATATCAGTGGAAAGATGATAATCTCCTTTAAAAACCCTTTTTGTTTCATCAATTTTGGGTAAAAAAATAGTTGTCAGCCACATACCCATCATATTGCCACTTTTTGGCCCATCATGATCCTGCACATACCCTAGCTCTAACTAACACTCCTAGAAGCAACATATCAAAAACTTATAGAATTATCTTTTACTAAGAGAATTTATGGATCAAAATACCAAATTAGTATAGATACATAGTTTACTTAGCCAGTTACCAACCAATGTTGGAATCGATGACAACCAAACCTGGATATCACCTTCTTCATTCTTCCAACACTTTGTTCAAAAAATTTGGTTCCTAAAAGATATAAAATTTAATTGCATACCCAATTACCAAGCACAAACATTTCTCAATGACTCCAAATCATGAGTAATTAGATATTTCTTTACCTGTCCTATAGGCAATGATCTTACCTTTCATGATCAAGTATTCTACCTGTCCTTTTCTAAGGAATCAATGATAATAGAAATTGATCTTCCAATCAAACATATATACAGTATTGTGTGATAAATATTCCTTTCTCATCGTTCATAATCCTTTACCTTTCACTATCTTTCCAATAATTCCAATACCTTATACTGGATGTGGTCATGGAATATACGACTTTGATTAAATCATGACTTATGAAGAAGTCAAAATTTCTTCCAAATCAAAAATATATTTATGACCTTCATTGTATGGGGTACTTTATCTGAGTCAAACCACTCTCTCTTTCTTTGAACCCCTTTAGTGTTTCCACTATATTCGATCAACTCAAAGTTGAACTCATAACAAACATTTGCTTTCCCGAATTGATTTAACATTCCTCATTATTGGCTTTCAATTTCCTTTTTTTTTCCTTTCTTACCCTCCATGGAATTCCTTGAATATACTTATTCACAAAATTGGATTCATCATTGATGGGTATGTGCAGGATCATCATGAAAAAAATAGGCCCTTAAGTGGCAAAAAATTTAGAAAAATCAGAATTAGGAAACTTGATGTAAAAATTTGAATAAGTTATCTATATTATTTAAAAAATATTTAAGAATAGAATCTGTAGCAAATTGAATGTAGTTTCTAAAATACTAGGTTTATTTAAAAAAAATTTATTTGGTGAAAATTTGAAATTTCAATGTAGTAGCACTTAAATTTCCAGGAAAAAATAAGTAGGTGTATGTCTGACCACCCTGACCACAATAAAATGATAATTTTTTTTATAAGATTTTAGATATAAGTAGAGGACTCATGTCCCGATGTGATGCATATTTTTTGTAATTTTTTTCCAAGTAAATAATTAATTATGAATTTTTTATTACAACTTTTAAAAAATATAAAAAACTCATATGTCTGACCACCTTGGTCAAAACTTCATAATTTTTTTTTTAATCCTATATTATATGAAGCATAGAATGTGATGCATGTTTTTGATTCAAAAAATGTGATACTGTTTGAAAGCTATAGATGTTTTTCAATCAGCCTATCAATCAAGAATTTAGTCATAATTCAAATAGAAAATGAATAATAATTATTCATTAAATTCAAAGTAAAGCATAATTTATATTGGTGGAAAGCTGAGAATCTCCTTTAAAAACTCTTTTCATTTCATCAATTTTGGGTAAAAAAAAAAGTCGTCAGCCACATACCCTACACATACCCATCATATTGCCACTTTTTGTCCCATCATGATCCTCCACATACCCTGATCTCTAATCTCATTCATTCAACAATTGGATCATAAATAGAGAGATTTATTGAATAATCAAAAACTTTATAAGCTATGAGGCACTCTAATATTCCAATTCTCTTTTCCATGTATACCAATATCCTTTTTGTGGAGGAATATCCATATCCACAAAGCCTTTTTGTTGATTTTTCTTCAACTTAGAGCATTGTTTCCTTACTAATTCTTTTGATTTGACACATAGTGTCACTCTATATACCATTTCCTTTTGTAACTTCTAAGAAAAGGTTTAATTTCATTGATAAGTTGGTGAGTTCAATTTACACTTCAACCAATTGATGCTCCATCTGAGGCCTTTGTCCAAATTGGTCTAATGTTCTTTATAAGGTTCCAAATTGTAATCATCTTTCCAAATGGCTTTGTCCCAATTCTTGGTAACTTTGTTTTCTCATAACCATAAGCACTTCTAAAGTTGTTTGATTCCTTTTCCTCATCTTAATCAGAACTCAAAATTGATCTTACAAATTTTGGTTGGTAGAACCATGTCCACTTCATTAATTGCTTCTTTTCTGAACCTTCTGGTCTCTATCCTTATTCTAAGTACTAACTTCTTAATTATACACGAGATCTTGATCTTGTTCAAAATAAGATTTTTTCAAGGGTTATCCAACCTCTTGAGTACCTTCTTATTTTACTTTCTACTTCGATTGAAGTTTTCATTTTATTCCAATAATGCATACTCATAGATTCATAATATTCTTACCAAATCAAAAAAATATTGACTCTTTTGCAACTGAAGTTTGCTACCAACAAGGGGGTTATTTCAATTCCTCTTATCCTCTTAGAGTCTTTTAAAAAATTCATAGGATGAAGGTACCCATTAGTAAACCTTCATAACCCTCCTACTAAACCCAGTTGCATAATCTTCTGCAATCCTAGGGGGTATCATAATGAGTTGTTGGTTTAGGAGTTTTCAACTCCAAGGATGATTCTTATCTAGTCCCAAACTTAAAAAAGTTTCAAGAATCTTAGCTTCTCTTTAGTTCTTTCCCTCTTGCCATATTGGCATAAGAATTTATCAACCTTTAACTTCTAATAAGGCTTACGTTTAACTTACATAATGATCCCATAGGCTCCAGAGTTGAATCTGATAGCTTTGATACCACAGGTAATAACCCTGGTGTTCTACTAAGTAAAAATTCAAAGTTTTCACCTCAAGTGAATGATCCATGATTCCATAACATAGCAATATTTTTTTTTCTTTTCATAATCTAAATTACACGCAAATTTGAAATAAATACTATTCCAAACTTTGATTGCATTTCATTGTAGTTTCACAAATATTTCCATAACATAGATTTCATACTGAATAAACTCAAGTATATCATCCATGATTACAACCTTCCATATAAATGGGTACATGATAAATATATAGCTACTTTGAGCTTCATTTGGCCATAGATATACAAACAGGTCCTGATGTCACCGCATTGGTGCATACATCCTAGATGTCCTCGCTCCCTAGTGCATACACTCTAGTTGTCCCCAATACTAGTAAAAAAATCTACAAAACTTAGCCCCTAACTTATGAGGAGAACCATAAAAATAGCCTATCTGAGCTTAGTGTTGTGTCCTACAAACCAAAACCTAATAATCTTATAGCTACCCTTATGAGTATGAAAATCGTGAACTAGAATGCATAAAAGGAACACAGTGAACTAATCATGTAACTAGTGGCAATTTACACTACGTTGGCCAAAGTATTATCACATAGTACTTTGAGTGAGATTCATCCTATTCACATACACTACCATAACTTGGTTTAGATTATGACCATTCATATACTATGCTTAGGTAATTTCCTTCCATAAGTAATCAGTAACCTTAAAAACAACCTATTCCCTTTCTCAAGTCAGAAAGATATTTCTCTTAAGTGTTCACATGTATAAGATATCCTCTCCATTGGAAAAACTATCCCAAGAATAACCTATTCCCCCCATGTCTCTAACTTAACAGGAGTTTCATAATAAATAACATTATATTCTAAAGTATAGCTACATAAGTTTCATCTTATCATAGAATAAATACTCATCAATAAATGACTCCATTCAAGAATATGACAATAAGAGATTCTCATCAAGACTATATCCCCATCAATAAATGACCTCAATCAAAGAACAATCATATCAATAAATGATTCTATTCGAGAGTGTAACCTCCTTAGTAAAAAGGGTTATTCAAAGGGTAGAATGTTGTCACAATATGACTTTAGTTCAAGAGTATAAGCAACCAATAAGGTAACAACTCTAACTCATTAGGTAATCCCACCTATGGATCCAATCAAGTAATAATTCCTAAACTCAAGTGATCATATTAATCAAGTAGGTGAGTCTCAACCTTGGTATACCCTAATCTCAGATATAATCAATAATCAACAATCAGTCTGATTGTGTAGGTTAATCTCAACCTATGTTCTTCAAACAAAGCTCAAATACATAACCCATCCAATTGGGTTAACCTCAACCTATTTGTTCTAATGGTTAATCTAGTAACATTCCAAACTCGTGGGTAATTCTTAACCTAGGGTTTCATTCTATAGATAAGTAATGATCAAGTGATCATTCAAGTATAGATTAGCAATATGTTTCACCTATCATATCCTTTCTACTATCACTATTTGATGTGTTGCTAAACCTTATCGTTCCTAAGGTTTCCTAACATTATAAGCTAATAGTGCCAAGTCAGTTCATGACATTGATACATTTCACATATACATGTATAAACTATTTATGTATAGAAACATCATCTGATTTTCCATATAGGGATATAAGAGTGTTAAATCACTCCCATAAGCTATTAAATCTTTCATTAAATATAGTATATAATACTAATGATAAAAAAAACTCCTTACTATGGAGTAGATAAACAATCATAAGGGAACCATAACATTTATGACTCTTTTCCTTTCCAAACCAGCAAACAAACCATTACTCTATTTCAAGCAATCTAATGTGTTTCAAAATAAAAACACACAAGGAAATCAATCTTTCAAATAAAAGATAAAACATAAAGAGATTAGAATCTCATGATTGATAAACACTTATTCCAATTGACCCACTAGATTCCAAGCTTAACCTCCTCTTAGAACTAACTTAGCAACAAACTCTCTCAATCTCTGTCACTAGATTTCTCACAATAACTCATGAAAAATATGAAAACTCTCTCAATGAAATATACAACAGAATGGATCAGCGTAGTGATGTAAAGAAGAATTGTATGCAAATGAGGTGAGAATGCCTCATATTTATACGTAAAACCAGCTTCCACAACCTATATTCAAGGCTTAAGCAATGACATTTCTCAACAATGAATTATCGACTCAACTTCATGAAGAAAAGGTGGCAGACTCTTATCACATTACTCACTAAAACTATACTGTAGATCGATTATATGCTTGCCACAATAATTTGACCATTTCATATTGCACATGCTTTATACAATAAGTCAACTTCCTCACATAATAGACTTCTAAAAGGAAACACTGAATTCATATTATGGTGCCAAGTTTCGACACATTTCATATTCTCAAGCTTGTTGTATAAAACAAATGAATCGTTCAATAATTTGTTGGTTGTGTATTAATACGTTGACTTGGTCATGGTTATCTCATTTGACATATTGTAGAGTATTGAATTCATTTGAAATGTTGACTTATTCATTTGGTGGTATGTTGAATATTAACTATTGTTTTCCTTTATGGTGTGCAATATTCTCTTATTGTTGCACTTTATATTGTATGTATTTAATGTGCTTTGCAATGTTTAAAACCACATTACATAATATGCAGTAAATAAGTCTATTGACTTATTCTTCGCTCATGTGCTTTATGTACCGCATAACTTTCATCTTAACTGTATTTCTTTATAAGGTTGAACTTTTATGAGTGCTCTAATCTTATTTCAAAGTGAAGCAATAGAAAACAGGAGTGTTTCTTTTGTATGGCTTAGAACATAGAGCAAGAACCACTTTCCAATTATCTCATTAAAGGATAACCCTAAAGATCTCAAATCTAAAGTATGAAAAGGAGAAAGAGATCTTGCAATAGGGCTCTCCTAGGTTCTGATTGTAAAGTAATGAGGCTAAATGAGGGGTTCATAACCAAGCTAGGGCTTGGAAACACAAATTCAATGCAAATCAAAATGTTTGAATCTAATGCAATGCAAACATTCACTAAATGACCTAAAAGTGTATGTAAATCAAAACAAAAAGCTATAAAATCAGAGCCATGCACTTGCGAACTTGAAGAGGCTTGAATGAAGACTAAAAATGTTGAAAACACTAATTTTGATGCTGACTGGGACTCATATGCTAGTTTGGGCATATTAGTCCCAGATTTGGGTTTTTAGGCCAAAATAGGAATCTGATAATGTTGATTCTAAATCTCCAGAAACCCTAAAAATCACTATAATGGGACTCATACACCACAAGTGGTGTATCAGTCCCACTAGGCTTTTTTGGAGGGTTAAGAAATGAATCATTCTCCAATCTCTTCTCTTTCAGTTCCTCTTTGTTTTTGAATAAAAACAATGATTTTCAGACTTGTAGAAGTATTTTTGTGCAGATAGAAACCTTGCAAATGAGGGGACAACTCCAACAACTTTCTCCAAGCTTGTAACCTAATCTTCAATGATCCTTCATGCTCCAAGATACCTAGATCTACAATCACACATGTAAGAGAAGAAAAACTTGTTGTTTGTTAAAGGATAGGGGTTTGCCTAGGTCAAACCCCTTTTAGGTAATTAAACCAAATGATGAGATAATGAAATAAGGACATGAAACATGAAACATGAAAAATGACATCTTGAATGATGTCTTGTAGATCTGTAATCTAACATGAAATGATAATGAGGGATGCAGATCTAGATCTTGAGATAAGTGTAGAACAATGCTTGACCTTGAATCTTGAATGCAACATAACAACACTAGCTCAAAAAAATGATTGATGCTTGATATCATTGAAACAATGGTGGAGCTTGAATTGCTGCAATAATTGATGAAGAAATCTACCCTTGAATGCCTTATAAATGATCTTGAATGCTCTCTTGATGATCTTGTAAATTATTGGAATGCTTAACTCTTGAGTGCTTGATTTGATATCATGAATGCTTAATGAAATAATGATTTGAGACCTCATTGATATAGGAAATCCATCTAATATCCCGTTAATGAGATCCCACAGGTTGACATTCATGAAATTTGAATTTAAAACCCATATTCTCTTGCTCAAAACTTTAAAAATAGGCCAAATGGGACTCGTACGCCATTTATGGCATATGGGTCCCACCTGGGTGGGACTCATATTCCCAAGGTGGTGTATGGGTCCCATAGTGCCTATTTTGAGAGAGAAAGTGTCAGGAAGTGAAGAGATTAAGTTTATTTGAGGTTTATGTCCAAATTTTGATTAAAATATGCTTCAAGATGCATAATATAGGGTCTTAGGGGCTTATTAATGATGATATAAAGGTCATAAATGCAAGGGGTCCCAAAATTCAATGTGAAAGTGTAAATAAATATACTTTACAACATCAAATTAAGGAAAAATGAGGTATGCTTATCTTAAAAGGGCCCTAAATCCCATGTGAATGTGTAAAACACATTACAACACTAGATTAGGTCCACTTGGTTTACAAGCCTCCTAGATTTAATGTGAAGGTGTAAATAAATACACTTTACAACACTAAATTAAGGAATAGTTAGGTTTATTTAGCTTTAAAAGGGCTCAAAACCTAATGTGGATGTATAAAACACATCACAACACTAGATCAAGGTGATATCAAGTCCAATTTATTATTAATTATTCCCAAATCAACCAAGGAAAAGGTGTACTTTTTTCATTGCCATATTTAGCCCCCACTTTAGTGAGAGGATGAACTTGCTTCAAACTCACACTAAAGTGGAAATTCAAGAGGGGTCCAAGTGTATCGATGCAAATGGTCTAGGACAAAAAAGATCTAGGGAGTAATCAAGCCCCCAGGATCTGAGATCCTATGTCAAACCGACATAAGTATAAAAGGACACGCACAAGGTGTATAATATGCAACAAAACAAGATACACAAACATGCAATGTCGAAGATTAAAAGAAAGAAAGAAAAAACCAAGGGATAATAAAAAGAGGTGGATCAAGCCTCGACTGTTTGTCTAACATGATGTGGATCAGATCTAGGATGTTTGTCCAAAAACGTACACTCACTTTGAGGCAACAAAAATTCAGGCTATCCATTGGGTGAGTATCCAAAAAGGTGAGACACATGACTGATATGTGCTCACAAGTGTGAGTGGCTAAGGGAAGTCATACCTACATATGCTTGGAACTCATGAACAAACAAGATGGCACCACAGGAAAGAGAAGTGTGTTATGCAAGGTGGCCATATAACCAATGTTGTAAATGTGAAATAGTGTAGGATAAATTCAAAGGAATTTTGCTTAGTTCATGTAAGGTCTCCTCTTAGGGAATATCATGCCTAATGTCTCCAAGAGAGGAAAATTCAAAGAAATATCATGCTCTCAGAGGAAATCAAGCCCAATGACAAAACCAAGAAAAGGATGCATAGCAAGAAGAAAGAAAATTGCACAATGAAACATGAGTGTCGATGTATGCCTCCATTTTAAAGTGGTTGCTAACACCATTAGTGTGAGTAATTGCTTTAAAGTAGAAGAATACATGAGAGCTTACTCGGAAAGCCCTATGCCAAGTCATAGTTTCCAATAAGCTATGTCATGAAATAGAGGGTTGCCCCCAAAATGTATAACTCAATATGTCACATGCGAGCCAACTTAAGGAATTTCATCCACATCCCAAGCCTACTCTATATGTACATGAAAGGTGTTCAAATAGCCAAAAGAGACAATGAAAAGTGACATACGAGGACAAGGCTGCCTAACCCCTTTCCCCCACTTAGTGCAAAACAAGGATGAGCTAAAATGATTGATGAGAAACATGCTAGTGTAAAAATCAATATCAGTTAGAGGAACAAGGTGCTTCAACAAAAGGAAGAGAACCACACTCCTTAAGATGTTTAATTTTATCACTTAAAGACTTACATTCATTAGTAGAATTACCATGAACTTTGTGATATGCAAAAAATGAACTCTTGTACTAAAATTTCTTTCGTGTTCTTGGAGGAAGGGATATCAAACAATCTTGGAGGAGTCTCAACAAGATAATTTATTGATCAATAGTAGAAGATTCTCCTTTATTTTGTGACAAAGACATCTCTTGCTTAGTATTAGGTGTCATACTTACACAAGACTCTTTAGATTGTGAGGTTTTGTACTCTCCTTTACAGGAGGGTGTAAAATCTATCAAATTTGAATCATAAGTGTTATGCGTGATGACATTAATGTTAAGTGAGGACTTAACTATTTATTTTGATTCTTTCAAAGAATGATAAAGTTTTCTTAGAAGGATGTTTTGTAATAGTTTTGGCATTAAGTGAAGGCTTGCTTGTTTCTTTCAAGGGGCAATAACCAAGACCACTAGTTTTTTCTTGTGTGTGAGGCTCTATAGGGTTATAGATACCTTTTTCTCTAGAACCACATCATTTTCCACTATATGCAAGTTTCTTCATAAGTTCCTACCCTTTTCCATTAAACTTTTTCATTTCTTTTAGATTCGGTGGTTGCTCATAATTAAGTTCATCAAAGTTTGTTGTGTAATTTTCTTTTTCTTATAAACTAGTTAAGGTGGATACTTTCAAAGGTTATTTTGAATCTTGTGTTGACATTACTACTTTTTCCTTTTCAGAGTCTTTGTTTATGATCTTGTATTCTCCCATGAATGCTAATTCAAAATCCAATGATCCCAAATCATCTAGTGAGATCATTCTGAAGGGTTTAGGACATCTAGCTTTTTGTTGTTCTTGTGTGGGTTCTACTTGTGTAGTTGGTGTCAGTGTTTTCAAAGGATTTTCCTTATTTTTTTCAATGTTGAAACAACTATTTGGGCCAGGGTCAGCTTCAAGTGTGTACACATTGTTGTTGTAGATGTATCTCATTACATAATGAAGAGTAGAAGGCACCCATTCATTACATGAATCCACAATCTGCCTAAAAGGATATTATATGAAAGATCATGAGGCATAACATGGATTGATGTTTCTAATTTTTATTTTCCAGCTATAATAGGTAAAGTGATCCCACCAAGTGGTTGTTTTCCTACATTGCCAAATCCATTAATAGATAAAGATTCACGTAGAATTTTTTATTTATCCACGCCAATTCTATCCAAAAGGGATACACTACACACATTAAGAGAAGAGCTGTTATCAACAAGTTTTTTCTTTATTCCAGTTGTTTTATATTGAGCGATTAACATGAAAGCATCACATTGTTTTTACACTTCCAAAGGAGGGAGCTTACTTTGGTGGAAAAAAATGTCAGTACGTATTCCTTGAATCATGGCTTCTATGTCATTTGGTTGTACATTAGAAGGGATATGAACTTGTTGTAAAGAATTTTTAATCATGTTATGATAATGAGGGGAGGCTTGAATAATGTCCCATAGTGATTTATTAGCAGGAGTATTCATTAGTTGTTTGAAAAGATTGTACTCCCTTCCACTTTGTGCAGGAAAACAAGGAGGAAAAGGAAAGATAGGATTAGGAAATGGGAGGGATGTTGAAGGTGTTTTTCTTGGTTGAGGATTGTTCCTAGTGTTATATGTATGAGAAATAGTATTATAACTCAGATGCTATGAAACATTAGTCTTAGGTGGGTACAAGATAAGTTCAAGTTTTTCTTGAGTTTGCAGTCTTTATGAGGGTGGTAAAGGATTAGAGGATTCTTAGGATGTCCCACGAGGTATGTAGGAGGTCCAATAGTCAAGGGGGATCTAATGGAAACTTGTGAATTCATAACCTTAGTGGTCTTGGTTTGATATATTTCTAATAAAGAGAAATCTAGTATCATCTTTCCATCACCTGAAGAAGCCACATTACTATTGTTGTCATTTTCTTGCACCATGATATCCTCCCCCAAGAGGAGAGTTGTTAGGAGAACTACAAACCAAATATTCTTGAAAATCAAGGATTGGTTCTTCCAAAATGACTTCATCACAAGTAAGGGGATGATCAATGGTTGAATTGTCTTAGTTAATAAGGGTTTCCCTAGGTGAAGAGGGACAACTAAGATTTTCATGACTTTCATTGATCAAAGTATCTTCTTCACAACTAGGATAGATGCTAGGAGAAGAAAAGGTATGATTTTCATGATCATTTATGATTTCATTCCTTTGTTACCTAATGTCTTCCAAAATAGGATGGGTATGGGAAGGATCATAAAGAGGATTGTTATATACTTTAAAGATTTGATCATTTACCACCAACATATCCTCATCATTTACAATCTCATTTTCTTCCACTAAATCATTCTCACATGCAAAGAAGGAATGAAAATTAGGTAAGGTGATGTTTAGAAATGTTTATATGATTTCATTCTCTTGTGTTATAATATTTTCCAATGTAGGAGATTTTATAGAAGAGACTTTTTCAACAATGTCATCATTCTCAGTGAGTGCATCTTCTAACACTGAAATACCTTCATCACATGTAGGAGAGGTATTTGGAGAAGAGAAAATATGAGCATCAAGATTGTCTATAGTTTCATCTTCTTCTATCACATCATTCCCACAAATAGGATAGATAAGAGGGGGTGTAGGTTTAAGGCAAGCATAACCATCTTCACTCTCTTGCACTAAGAGACTCTCATAACTAGGGAATGTATTGAATGAATGACTAACATGCTTATTAACTAACTTTTTCTTTGTAATCTTGGAAAACACTGAAACTAACATTTGTGAACAATAATCTATGCAAACTCAAAATGAAATGTAAAAAGCTAGAACGAAATGCAATTTTTAGAATTCAAACAAGGTAATT
>VDFB02075321.1:240058494-240104365 GCA_007258455.2 Sequoia sempervirens | reverse complement strand
TCATGATCGGATAGGGTTTGTCCAAAATAATGCTTCCATCCTTGAATCAACTTAGCAGGAACAAGATATATTATTTGTCAGCAAACCAAGGAAATTCTCCCCATAAATCCATACCTATGGTATTTACGTTATGCAATTCATTTTCCTTCAACCCTAGTTCTATTTCCTTCATTTTTTGATGATCAAGCTCTTCCAACTCAACACTCTTCAGTCTTAGTAGAATAAAAATATCACCACTCGATCCTCTAACCACAAACTCCATCATTGCGCTTATCTACTTCAGATTTTTCTTGCTCAACGTAACTTCTTTTTTCCCTTTTTGTCAACAGAGAGAGATGAACTTGAAAACTTTTGACTTTTATTCTTAATTATAAAGATTTCTCTAGATTACCTCAAATTGCTTCAAATCATTTCAGGATCGCTTCAAGATGGCTCCAAATCATTCTTCAAACTCTTCAATTGCATAAGTGATCAAATAATGACTTATGAATTTTGCTTTATACACCATCGTGCTGCCCTAACTCGCATTAAATGTGGTATGTTTCAAAAAGCTGATAAAAACCCTATTTCATTACATTGAGAAACTCTAAATTGATCTGCAAAAGAACATGCTTGCGTATTTTCTTCCTGTTTCTTTTCCATTACCTCTATTTACTCATTCTCTACAATATATATCCTCGTGCCAACATCTGACATGCCATCTATCTAGGGGGTTCGAACAATTTTCTGTTAATGCTCCCCCTAAGACCATGCTAGGTCTAATTCCTAGAGGGATTGTTTACACCGGATGAGGGCACAGACACATATGTCATCTCTGGCTCTTCTTCTTTATTCCTCCATATCTTATTCATTTCTTGCTTCACCTCATCTTTTTCAATTTTCTTCACTAGCTCATTTTTCTCTACCGGAGCATAATGCTTTCTCTTTTTACTTTTCCAAACTCTTGAGATATGTCCATGTTTGTTGCAGTTATAGCAGACAACACTTTTGTAATTTGTCTGACCTTCATTAACCCTTGATCTACATTGATTTTCTTTGTGTCAAAACTTGTTGCATGTATAGCAATATCCATCAAAAGATTGATTCATTATACTTCCATTAAATCATTAAATCATCACCCAACTAATCATTCTCACCTGAGATCTACATTCAGTAGCTTTATTTCCAACTTTATTGCGTGGAAAACATTGTCCAGAGAAGGAACCAAAAAATTGATTCATTCTACTTCTACACTCAGCTGCCTAATGACCAAATTTATTACATGAAAAGAAAACACCATTGAAAGATGGGCACCTTTGAGCATTTGGTTGTTTGATAGGCAGTCTTCTAGCAGAGTTTCTTTTCTGCTTCCCTTTGTCCCAAGTCTTTTGATTATCCTTTGAACTTTCACCTGTTTCATTTCCCAAGCCACCTTTGTCTTTACTTGTTTTTTTTCCTGCAATCAATTCATCAAGCTTGTTGGAGCTAGATTTGAAATTATTTTCACAGATTTTTTCTTTTTCCAGTTCTACTTTCAGGTTCACCACCTCTTGTTCAAGTGTAGTGCATTCATCAATCTTTCTTTGCACCATTGTATTTAAGAACTCTTCAATTCTCTTCTTTTCTTCCAATAGCACTTTCAATTTGATAATTTCTTGTTTTTGTTGCTTACTCACTTCTCTATGTATTTCTTTGAATTTCTTCAATTGCTCTTTCAATTTCCAGACACATTCATTTTCTTCATCAAGATTTTCTTTCAAATCTCTATTTTCATTTTCAGCCTTGTCAAGATCTTCAAGTGCATCTCGGAGCTCTTCTTTATCATACATTTGTTCAACTTTCAGGATCTTCCTCAAGCGGTTAAGCTTTTCACCAAGGAACCAATGCTATGATACCAATTGTTGAAAGGTGTGGGACAAATGAGAGGGGGGGGTGAATCAGTTGTCACCAAACTTAAATCCAAACTTCAAAAACACTTACAAATTTCTTATCCACTTAAATTTTTTTATTAAGTATGAACATGAAATGCAAGTAAGAGAAGACAATATCAACACAAGAAACACCAAATTTACATGGAAAACCCAATGAGGGAAAAACCATGGTGAGGATTAACTCACAATATAAAGTAGTTCCAAAACTGAATATAACAGGCTCACTACCCAAATACAAAGGTTTATTGCCTACAAAAAGGACTCATTGTCCAACAGAAAGGACTCACTATCCAACAGGGAGGCTCACTGCCTACAAAAAGGTTACAATATTGAGATGGCTTCACAGCCAAAATGAACTGATCAGAGAACACCTAACAAGTGTTGATTTAGTTTTGGTAATGCTTAGAAAGCTGACTTGACACACTTCATCTTCACACTTCTTCACATTCACACCATACTGCTCTTCTAAATCGCACCAACAATCTCAAAATGATCCAACATATATATTGGATTCACCCACAAGAATCAATTAGGTCGGCCTAATTAGATGCAATCTTTATTTACCAAAAAGGATAATTGTCGGCTCCAAGTTAGTACAAAACTTCTCCAAAAAATATTCCAAGCGTGTAGCATGCCACAATATGTTGGCATGGACCAAAGATAGGTCATACATAAATATGCAACACAGATTAATCTACTTCAATATCAACTATACATTAGGTCGGCCAGGGATAGACCTAACAACAAAAAGTAATCAACATAATAATTACAACTTGCCATATGAGCATATGAGCACACAAGATTCTGAACATATAATCTTCCAATGTCCAAAAACCATTTCCCAAATCTGCAAGCAGAAATAATCAACCATGGAGGATTGCAGACCAAAATGCCAACACCAGTCTGAGATTCAACCAGTCAACATTGTTCTAACCAACATTGGGATACTCATAACTTCTAATATAAAGATATGAACCATCTGCAATCAAGAACATAGATGTAGATATATGTAGCAAACATCATATATAAACTACAAGGATAGGTCTTAGCTATATTGCATATGTGGACCAAAATGTTGGAGGATGTAAACTAGTTCTTCATATCGGTTAAGAGTACCGGATCAAACTAACAACCAAAACATCATGGTGACATGAATGAAAACACAAAGTATGCAAATCTAAATGTTCTTCTTCATTCTTCCAACACTAAACACTTTAGAACCCTTTTGGGACACTTCACGAAGAGACAAGACACTTTGCAAAAAAGTGAGACATTTTGTGAACAAAAGGGACACTTTGCAAAAAAATGTGATGCTTTGCAAAAAAAGGGGGACACTTTGCAAATTTTTTACCAAGGCCCTAGATTAACCTAGAAATACATATAAATCATGATATAAATGCGTAAGGACAAAGCTAAGGTAGAAAAATAAACTCACCTCATGATAGTGCTTGCCCTATGCCACCTAGTCTCGTCGGACATCTAGTCTCGTAGGCCTATAATCTCGTTAGCTCGACATCTTTGGCTACTCTTCAATCACTCTCAAGCTACAAAAAGGTAAATGACAAAATAGTGAGAATTTAATCCACTTTGTACTCTTATATAAGTTAAAATTAGGGTTTTTACTATATTAGGGTTAAAAACTACATTTCATTCAAATCAACATAACGGGTGCTAGAGAACTCCCTTTTCAATGTTGTTTGTTGTGCTGGAATCATAATTCTGCTCTCTTCCTCATCAACTATCTATCATTATGTGGTATGGTACTTGGAAATGCCATATGATAGGAATAACCTCATCTGATGTGGCTAGATTTCTACATTTATTCCACCTCTGTAAAGCAAGCAAAAATAAGGGGGAAATGTACATCTACCCTCGAATTTGATTTATAGAAAGAAGTTAGATAAAGAGGATTTTTGGACAACTAACGAATTCATGTTGTAGGATGTGGTTCCTAACGTTATGGTTTTATAGATAACTAAACCGTGGAATTAATTCTCTTGTGTCCTAAATGAACCTACATGAATATCCTTTTATTAGAGAAAGTGTATTGTAAAGTGTCATTTAGCTTACATATGCACGTAGAGTCATATGGGCGCTAAAGTGGGGGCTAAATATGACCATCAAAATTGTATCCCCTTTTGGAGATGGTACAATTTCTAGTGTAATTTGGACCTATCTTGGGTATCCTTGCATTAATTATCCTTTAAATCATCATCTATAGGCTCGTAAGACCCATTATTTCAGATCCTGAGGCTCATTTCACCTAAAAATCTCATAAAATCATCCAAAACACCAAAAATCCCAAAAACCCACCTAAAAAAGCTAAGGTGGGATTCATTCACCACCTTGGGTGAATGAGTCCCCTTAGGTGGGACCCATTCACCAAGGATGGCGAATGAGACCCATTTGGGGTCTTTTTCAATTTTGAGTGGGAAATTAACCATTTCAATTCAAATTCTTGGTGGATGACAGCCTTTGAGATCTAAATAATAGTCAATTAGGTGTTGATGCCTATATAAGTAAGTTTTCAAGCCATTTTTATCATTCTAAGCATCTTTGAGCAAGCATTTCCAAGAGACAAGCATCAAGAGTCTTCAATAAATCTTTCACAAGAGCACTCAAGTTTCAAAAGCAAGCAAAGTTGAAGTCTTGGAGTAGCATTAAAGTGTTTTTGCAGTTCTTCAATCTCACTTTCATTCAAGATCTATTATTGCCAAGGGTTGATCATGGTTGTCTATATGGTGAATCATGATGGATTCTAGGTTGGGGAGATGAAACTAGCCACCAAGCCAAGCCTAAAGACTTGTTTGCTAAGTGATTCCATCTTCCATTATCACTCTACTTTCAGCCTAAGGAAGGTACAAGCATCATTAGGGCTCATTTAGGGAGATTAGAGATCGTCTCAAGTGAGTCATTCATCATGTTTCAAATTTATTAGTCTTAGACACACTTAAGGCTAGGGATTTCATGCACATTTCTTTATTTTTATCAAGGTTTAATTACAAAACTAGGGGTTTGACCAAGGAAAACCCCCATTAGCAAATCAAGTTTATATTATGTTTTGTGAGTATTTCCACATAATTGGATCCAAAATTTAGGTTGGAAGGAAAGATGAAGTGTTGAAGTGTAGATCAGAACTTCAAATTCCTAAGAAAGTTGAATATGACTAATTCACCAAGAGTGGCGAATGAGTCCCACTATAGCTATTTGCCAGATCTGTTTGTAGATTTAGATACCCTTTTTCCTGAAATAGACCCCCAAGTAGAAACCTAGATCTGGGACTAATTAGCCCAGGTTGGAAAATGAGTCCTAGTTGGTCAAAAAGTAAAAATTTCTAGTGTTTCAGAGTTGCAATCAATCATTTCCAGGTTTCAAGTTGCACACTATTCATCTCTCTTCTTTTCTATTATGTTTTGTTTGCATTTCTAATTAATTTCATAGGTCTTTACATTGACTTAGGGTTTCATATTACATCTTGCATTTCATTGTCTTTTCCAAGTTTATACTTGATGGTGAACCCATCATTAGATCATATTCAGCCCCTAGGACAACCCTATTGCAAGATCTCTCTCTTTTGCATTGAGATTTCTAGGATTATCCTTGAGTGGAATTTCTTGGAAAGTGGGTGTGACTGCACTTAATCTATCAACCAACCTATTTTTTGTCCTTTATACTATCACTTTTTGATTTGTTGCTAAACCTTATCGTTCCTAAGGTTCCTAGCATTATAAGCTAATAGTGTCAAGTTAGTTCATGACATTGATACATTTCACATTATACATGTAGTTTAAACTATTTATGTATAAAAACACCATCTGAGTTCCCATATATAAGAGTATTAAATCACTCCCATAAGCTATTCAACCTTCCATTAAATATATTATATAATACTAATGATAAACAATCAATCGTTACTATGGAGTAAATAAACGATCATAAGGAAATCATAACATTCATGACTCTTTTCCTTTCCAAACTAACAAATAGTCCATTACTCTATTTCAAGCAATCTAATGCATTTCCAAATAAAAACACACAAGGAAATCAATCTTTCAAATAAAAGATAAAACATAAAGATATTATAATCTCATGTGTGATAAACGCCTATTCCAATTGACCCATTGGATTCCAAGCTTAACCTCCTCTTAGAAACAACTTAGCAACAAACTCTCTCAATCTCTCTCACTAAATTTCTCACAATATCTCACAACAAATAAGAAAACTCTCTTAATGAAATATATAATAGAATGGATCAATGTAGTGATGTAAAAAATAATTGTATGAAAATGAGGTGAGAATGCCTTTATATTTATACCCAACAACCGACTTCTACAACCTATATTCAAAGATTAAGCAATGGTACTTCTCAACAATGAACTATCAACTCAGCTTCAGAAAGAAAAGGTGGTTGATTCTTATGACATTACTCACCAAAACTATACAGTAGATTGATTAAATGCTTTCCACAACAATTTGACCATTTCATATTGCACATGCTTTATACAATAAATCAACTTCCTCACATATTGGACTTCTAAAAGGAAACACTGAATTCATATTATGGCACCAACTTTCCACACATTTATTATTCTAAAGCTTGTTGTATAAAATAGAGGAATTAGTCAATAATCTGTTGGTTGTGTTTTAATACGATGACTTGGTCATGGTTATATCATTCAACATATTGCAACGTATCGACTTTATTTGAAATGTTGCCTTATTCATTTTGTAGTATGTTGAATATTAACTATTGTTTTCCTTTATGGTGCACAATATTCTCTTATTGCTTCACTTTACATTGTATGTAGGGGAAAACCCCCAATTGTCATTCATGATCCAATTGTTGTTTACTCCTTGTTCACCTGACCCCCCAATAACCGTTTACATTTTATTCATTACATTGTTTTAATTATGCCAATAAAAAATTACAAATTACACCAATATATGTTCACTACTGAATGTGTAGTTGACCAAAACAAATAAAACACATTGAAAAATATTGAAAACACCTTAAATTTTTGTGGTTTTTTTATTGATTTTCTAAATGAACAGGTACTGGAAAAGTGGTAAAGATGTAGGGGATGGAGGTTTAAAAACACCCTTTTTGAGCACCTTTCACTTTACAGGTTCCACAAGGCGCGTTTTAAATACTCGGAAGCCAATTTTTTCTTTTTAAGGTCCTAACTTGCTTACAAAGAAGCCCAAAAATAATAATTTGAAATCGGACCTATTTTTCACTCTGCACGAATGTGCAAAGTTAGCCCTCATGTCTATTGGCACATTTCCCCTATTCAATGCGCTTTGCAATGTTTAAAACTGCATTACATAATGCACAGTAAATAAGTCTATTGACTTGTTCTTCACTCATGTGCTTTATGCGATGCATAACTTTCATCTTAACCTTATTTATTTATAAGGTTGTGCTCTTACTAGTGCTTTGATCTTATTTCAAAGTATATTAAAAGGTATAGAGAATGGATTTTAATTCAAGCCAATATATGTGTTATTCTTTTAGGAATTCTCTTTTATTTATAAACTCATTTATATGAACCAATGCTTTATTAAATATTATAATACATATAAAACATGACATGTTTATATATATATATATATGTCAACTTCTAAATTTGTAGAATGCATCATTCGACATTCAAATGAACATACCTATATTTACATATTCCCACATAATAGTAATGCATGAGTTCATACATATATGATTGAGAGGTATTACACATACAAATACATATAGGTATGTATGTATGTATGCAATACATATATGCATATATATATTAATATATATATAAATATATAAATATATACAAGTATAATATTATCTAATACTAAAATAATATTAGATATGCATATACTCATGTTATCATTATCCACAAACAATATAATATGTATATATCCATAAAAACATATACACATATATACATATATCATTGTGCTCGTATGGACACTCCATCATGTCACACATATGTGTATATCAACATGTGTGTATATATGTATATATGCATATACGTTTATTCATACATATATCATGTTACTATTTTATATCAACATAAATATGTTCATATCCTGATTGGCAGGTATCTACATGAAGTGTATATATATATACACATATATATGTGATTCACCATGTATGTATGCTCATAAGTATTTCTACTTACATACATGTCTACATGCTTATGGTCTGATGCATAGATCATTTTATATATACCCATATATATGTTTACAATTAACGTACATACAAATCAATGTAAGATAACTATTTACAAAGCCCAAGACTCAAAGATTCAATCGTGATTACTTGATCACACAATCAAAGAAGCCAAAGATATTTACTCAAGAATTTCAACATATGGATAAAGGTTACTTACTTAGTTCCAACCAACCTGACTCATCTAGCCCAACCAATTATAGTAAGACAAGACTAAGATAAAGGGTTCACATACCGAATCCAAAATGACTCGACTCTTCTAAACCAATTCTAGGTCATGAGTGTGTGTAATCTTAGTAAGGTTTCATTTAGGGTTACCCAACCAAACACTTCACTTGAGTGATACTTCCCCTCCCTTCCGGAGGTGTGAACTTGTACCTGCATCCAACTTGGCACAATTGTAATGGTAGTTAGACGTTCACATGAAATCCACTTTTATCACAAAACATTAGAATATTCATATTGCAGTATATATTCTTTCATTTTACTTCATCAATATAAACATAATTACTCCTTCAAAGCAATAATAACTTAATACCTATTTTAGTATACCATTATTTTATCAAACATATCAAAATAATGATTGCATTTATCATCCTATTTACTCATGAAGGTAAAAGTAATTTAGTAACAACAAGACAGGGTGTGACATACTTCCCCCCTTATGAATCATTGTCCCCAATGAGTTTAAACATTTTAAACATATAGATAAAGTCAAATAAGGGTTTTACTTATCATTTCAAAATCATTTATGAAATAGATCTATATATAATAATCTTCCCTCTTGTAGCACCACCTCTTGTAATCTTGTCCTTCATGTTTGACCTTGCATCGAGTGTCCTTGCTAACGTATAGGAAGAACTTGTGTGTTTTACACATACCTTCTATCTCAAAGAGCTTTATACATTATAATAATATTACCTCATATGTACATCTCAAGTACAATAATAATTGAATAACACATGAAACCTATTCCACAATGTATGGAAGACACGTTCTCATTGGCTAATGAATTTATCCTTAGTGTAATCCCAGTGGAAAAGGAATGTCAGTGCATTGTGCACTACACCATGGGTCCCATCCTTCCCTTTGGTATTTACACCTTCAGACAACTCATAATCCAAGTCTATACATCACTTACACATCTATTTTCCTTAAGCATAAAAGTAATGCTCTTGACTATTGTCCATCTTGAGCATAACATTTCTCTTGGACACCCGTCAATTCTGAGCATAACGATACTGCTTCATATTCCAAGCTTTGTATTAACAAAGTTTCTTTGATCATTTCAATTTCTTATTCCTTTTTGACAACCTTTATGGTCTAACGTTAACCCTATTTCTTAGCCTATTTTAGCCTAATAGAGATTCAACCCTTCTTCCATTTAATGGAAAAAATTTCAACCATGGAACTTTTATCTAAGTATTCTTTAAATCCTCCATGATCTGGTTTATCACTTTTTCCTATTCAACTATAATAACATATTAAGTATTCTTTCAATTTAATTTCTCATAATATGTTCATGGTTTACAAAACCTTATCATTATTTGCTTGTTATCATTTGAAATAACCTTCTCAAGGACACTAAGAAACTGATTCATACAATATATTATTTAGGATCAAAATCCTATAAATCAAATTTCCAACCAATGTTGGTTACCTTGGTGAGTCTTTCCACCATAATATTATGTCAGTTCTCAACATAGAAAGATTAAACTATTCTAATGGTCTACCACTTCCTCACTAGAATCTCAAGAGAGTATACACATCATGTAGATGATGACATCCTATCTTCATTTCCTGGCATACTGGACAATAACTTGCTACATACCTTGCAACATCTTACTCTATCTCTTTCCAGATTATAGTGGTTCCTCGTTCGAAAAATAATTGGTCATTCCAATGTCCTCAATATGACATCAATTTTCTAATTTCATTCCTTAATCTCCCAAAATTTTGGGTACATAGGTTCTTTTTCCATCTCATATTAGCCTATTTGGACTAAATGAAAACTTATTTCGTGGTCTCATGCCACATTTAATTCTCAAGTAAAATGGCTAGATATTTTGTGGAGATAAATCCCATTCTTCTTAGGACATCCATACCTTGGTTTATCTTTGTCCTTTTATTATTTCCAAGGATATAATCCAATTTTTAGCTCAATCTAACTTTCTGATGAGCATTTGTACTATTTTGAGTAACAATCTTTATGTTGAATACACCGAATACTGAGAGGGGGGAGGGGGGTGAATCAGTATTCTACTAACATAATTAATTGCTAATCATCCAATTATTAACTCATATATAGCTACAATTGTAAACCAAACTATGAAAGGAATCATAACATATCATAACACATTGACACTAGGATTTTTACGTGAAAACCCAAAATGGGAAAAACCATGGTGAGGATTAAATCACAATATATTATAACCAATTACAAGATATTATTGGTCTCACTGCTAGGACACACTATCCTTGAAAGGATCACAACCTATTTAAGTGAATACAAAATGGCTTACCACCAAGATATAAAGAGTATGGCTCACTACCAAAAGATGAACTGAAGAAGTACACCTTCAAAGGGTTGAGATTAGTTTTGGTTAAGCTTTGGAAAACCAAAATCCTGCTCCGGTTGGAGGTATACATCAACTATCAATAACTTTGCACTATGACACTAGTCATATAGCTTGCATCACTATTATCCATCTATACTCACATACAAATTTTCCACCACTTACTTTTTTTTCATTCGTTCATCAGTATATTCCACATACATACATACATATATATGACTACATCTTCATACATCAATTAGGTTGGCCTAATTGGATGTGAACATACATAATTCAAAGTGACTTGTCGTCCCAATTCAAAAATATTTTTGGCACACAAAACAAAACATATCAAACACAAATTAGGTCAGCATGGACCTAATAAGGAACACTTTAAACATTCATAAGACAAACAATTATTAACCCTATTGGCCAAAAGAATGCTAAACTTCTGTCATTTAGATGTCTTAGTTGGATCAACCAAAGTTGCTAAAAACTCATTTATAGTTGTAACCGATACTCCTATGAAAAATATCAAAAACTCATAGAATTGTCTTGTATTGAGAGAATTTTCGGATCAAAATACCGGATCAGTATAGATACACAATTTACTTAGCCAATTACCAACCAATGTTAGCATCAATGACAACAAAATCGGAGGTTACCTTCTTCATTCTTCCAACAATATCCCCCTTTGTCATTGATGGAAACATGTGCCAAAAATGAAACTTGCTTCAAAACAAAAATTGGGCAATAGTAATGCACTCAACTCCCCCTTTCATATATACAGGAACACAAAACTATTTTTGGAAAAAAAAACACCAAAACACACCAAACTCTAACATACCCTTCTCTATATAGAATATTCTCCCCCTTTGATATCAAGGACAAAGGACTAGGAAAAGTAAAAAAAATTCAATCAAGAACTAGGGACACCTTGTAACTCCTTAAGAATTTCTTCCCAAGCTAGCTTTCCATCATCCTAGTCTCCTTTTTCTCTAGTAAGAGTTTTGTGCAATGATTCTAATTTCGCTAGGCATTCTTCTCCTTCTAGAGTGGATGGAATTAAGTTCATCCTCTCAATTTTTTTTGCATCTATCAACGCACTTGATATAGAGACATGTCTAGACATGACCAAGTCTCCAAGCTAGCCAAACTACCTTATTGCCACTTCTTTCTCCCTCTACAGGATGAAAAATGTGTTCTAAATATTTGCAATAGAAACCCAACCAATATGGTTTCTATCATTTGCAACCTTGTAATAGAGGCATCAATAAGTTGAGACTCTATCGAGTCCATTATGTCCTTGATACCTTGAGTGGCTTCAGGCCACTACATGCAGTAGAAAAATAGAAACTGAGCTTCCTCATCATAGTATCTTACTTCTTTCAAACTTTGCAAAGATCTATGATGTGCAATTGCACACTTATCTTGCAAAAATAGCATTCTTTTCTCTAGAAGACTTGACTCCACTTCTTTTGCAGTTTATACATTGAGATTAGATGTTTATTCCTTGACTAAATCAACCATAAGCTTTAAGTTTTCAATTGGAGCTAAAGAATTATCATTTGTGGCATCGGGGGCTATCTCATGTAAATCTTTAATAGCTTCATTTATTAGTTCATTTTGTTTCTAATATAATTCGATAGCTTCTTGTGTGACATAGTTGAGAACCACTTAGCATTATTTTGTCACTTGGTGCAATCTTGGTCAAGTCCACATAACTCCTTGCCAATTTTCTTATTACATCCTGGGTTTTTTCTCTTACATTTTCCATATTCTCTTTCTCCTAAGTCATTAACATATTGAATCTCTGCTTGACTCTAAACATAGTACACCATTCTTTTAGTAGATTGGTAGCTTCTATCTTAGAAAGAGAGGAACCACAGGAATTTAAGGCATCAGTTCTCATATTATCTTCAACATTTATAGCCTCTTGCCTTCTATGTACTAATTATTTCCAAATATTTTTAGTTATTTTGGTCTGTATGTCTCCATACTTACATTGCAAATGACTATATATTGAATAAATATATTAATGATGGTTTCCTTTCCTTCATCATTAACTTTATCAAATAACTTATCAGTTGACATGAGATAATTGTTAATCATATTATTTACTAAGGCTCATAGATCTAAAGATGGTTGATCACTTATTGAAGGAGAGCCAGGCATGCCCTCCATAGGATCAGATGAACCTTCTTCATTCTCCTTCTTATGTACATGAATTCTGTAAGTATCCTCCTCTTCCTCTGTCTCTTCATTCATAGAGATATCAACTCTGGTTTGAGCTTCTTCATTAGAGGTACTACTCCTTTTGTTTCTTTTTAGCTGATATTCTTCTTTCATGCCAAGATCTATTTTTCCTAAACAAGGTCACTTAGATTTATTTCCCTATTAGCATTTTGCTTTACTTTTCTTCATCTTGAAGCAGTAGCTCATGCAACAGGAGGTATATCCTTTCTCTTAGATGCCTGGATACTGGGACCAGTACAGGCAACAACATCAACTGATGCAGGGGAACTTTTTTCCTTCTTGTTTCCCTTCTCAGTATTAGCGGTACTAGAAGTAGCAGAATAGGAGGATAATATTCCCAATTTCCTAGGTCTAGAGGACTCTTCAATTGATTGAGCCTTTCTTTCATCAATAGCCTCCTTTAACTGATCTATATCATCCTTAGTGAAGGTATTTCCTTGGAAGAATGCTTCAACCTTCTTTCTTCTTTTGGATGTTGTAGCTTCTAAGTGCACTTCACTAGATTTTTCCTCATATGTTCCATGTCTAGGTAGAGAGGGACTACTCAACATCATTTCAATGTACCTATCTGCTAATTGTTCATCAAGTTCATATCCCATTGGTTCAATCCATAAAATTATGGGTTCAACAGCCTCTATGATATATTCATCTGTAGTTACAAGAAAGGTTATATCCTTTTCATATTTCTTCACTAGGCTCTTGGGAATCTGATCTCTTTCATGCATCTCATTCTAGAAGACTACAAAGAAAGTAGTCAGAGCATTGCACTATGCCCTGAAATCTCCAATACTATGCAAATGATCAAATTTTTTATGTGGAACCAGCTTGTTGCACTCCCATAATATGTCTTTCCCTCTCGGTAACTCCCTCAGGAAATATAATAGTAGAAAACTACCAATGTACCAAATTTGAAGGGGTGTTTCTTTGCCTTAGTCATGCTCAAGTTCTCCATAAGTTGTAGCCTAAGCAACTCACATAGATCAAAATATTTCCCATTTACTACCATTTCAAATGCGGTGTGAATTTCCATAGAAGATATAGAATTCCCTTGATTGGTGAAGTAAATTTTTTGTCCAATCATGATGGCAGCATACTTGATGGCAGGGTTTGTGATATTCTTAATAGTTAAAGCTCTTCGTAGCACTAGTCAGCTTCATGTCTGCATCATTCTTCACAGCCTTTAGAACTGGAATGGATCTAGTATCGCAAAGACTAGTTATAGCTCGTATCGCTTCCTTGTTGATTACCCCTGGTACAATTGTCCCAAAAAAAATTCTATGTACCCTACTGAGAGCCATCCTAACAAATTATTATCACTCTCACTGGGTATGTGCAGGATCATGATGGGCCAAATAGTGGCAATATGATGGGTATGTGTAGGGTATGTGGTTGATGACTTTTTTTCCCAAAATTGATGAAACGAAAGGGTTTTTAAAGGAGATTCTCAACTTTCCACTAATATAAATTATTCTTTACTTTGAATTTAATAAATAATTATTATTCATTTTCTATTTGAATTATGAATAAAGTCCTGATTGATAGGCTGATTGAAAAACATCTATAGCTTTCAAACGGTATCACATTTTTTGAATCCAAAACATGTGTCACATTCTATGCTTCACATACTATAGGATTAAAAAAGAAAAAAATGAATTTTATGAAGTTTTGACCAAGTTAAGGTTGTCAGACATACGAGTTTTTATATTTTTTAGTTGTAATAAAAAATCATAATTAATTAATTACTTGGAAAAAATTACAAAAAAATATGCATCACATCGGGACATGAGTTCTCTACTTATATCTAAAATCTTATTAAAAAATATTATCATTTTATTGTGGTTAGGGTGGTCAGACATATACCTACTTATTTTTCCCCTGAAATTTAAGTGCTACTGCATTGAAATTTCAAATTTTCACCAAATAGATTTTTTATTTATTTAAATAAACCTAGTAGTTTATGAACTACATTCAATTTTCTACAGATTCTATTCTTACATATTTTTGAAATAATATAGATAACTTATTCAAATTTTTACGTCAAGTTGCCTAACTCTGATTTTTTTGAATTTTATTGCCACTTAAGGGCCTGATTTTTCCATGATGATCCTGCACATACCCTACTAAAATTTTTGGAAACTAGTTCCAAACTTTCAGCTTCATTCAAACTAGGTTTTCATATTTTGGCTTGAGCAATAGATCATCTCGTGTCAATTCATTGTCCCATAAATCCTTAAGTTCTTGGTAATTAAATTCCTCTAGATTCCCATAAATATATGTCCTTGTATCTTTAGTGGGTAACACATTGCTTAGAATGTGTGAGAATGCACCCACGGGATCCACTTCATAAACTTTCTAAGAAAATATTCTAAATTTGTATAAGGGTCTCTCAAAGATTTCCATAATGGTAGGAGTGGCCATCTCTCCTCAAACAACTTTAATATGCTTAACAAAAAGTTGCTTCAACTTAGAATCCACAATATTCAGATAATAGAAAATACCTTTTCAAGCTTTGTTGAGAACTAGGGTTTTGATGGAAAATACTTTGAATTTCCTTCAAATCTATTCATGTAATGCCCCGCCACACAAACCCCAATGGATAGCATAATATCTAACATTTACAACACATTTTTTTTAAAAAGTAAACTAATATGAGATGTAGTGTACATTAACATATATCACTAGTAATGAAACCATACATATATAACAACTAACTAGTCCCTTGGGGTTACATGACTGCATTACATTTCAAACATCTCTAACATCATCCCAATCCCATAACAAAGATTAAATAATCACAAGGATACATTTTAAACCATAATATAGAATAGATGAACCACGAACATACATCCATAACAATACTTGAATGATAACATCCATCAATGATCATAATATAATGCCACAAAATACATTCATTACATTTGCAATATGAATTTACATCGTTAAAGGATTAAAATAATACAATAGGGCTTCCCAACATGAACGAGAATAATACAACATATAGTGATACAACTGGAATGAATGGGTACATAGCATCAAGACTGGTTTGAACTCTGGAAAGCTCAGGAGTCATTACCAATGGCACATCTCCGCACATCTCGATCTTTGGCTGGGGACCCAATGGGGTGCATAGCACATTCCACCTAACCATGTGGACCCTAAGGCCCACCCCCCATGCTAGGATATGAAAATAAGGACCCACGACAATAAACAGTCAAATGATCAAGGCTAACAAGATTCCACAACAAAGTAACAACAAACACAAGAAACATCCGCTTCTAGAGGCACAAGAACACAAGAGGAGAAAAACAAACATACAAGGTTGCTAAAGGGAAGAGTGTCATCACATAAGCTCGATATGGGTTACCCAATGCAGATCTTCATAGGTTACTGACTCCCGTCTTGGTTAAACCTTGGCAACCTCAACTGATCCCCGACCCCCGTTCTCACTCATGCAAGATCAACATAACTTTCAAGAGGACAAGGTAGTTGATCTTTTCCATTCCAGGCCTTCCCACTCATCTCAAGCCTAAACGAGCACTTGATCCATGAGTGAGGCTACCTTATCTGGATTAATGTGAGATACTACCTAGAAACCCTCTAATTAATCATTAGGTTATCATTGATTAAAGAAACTCCCAATGAGTTACCCGCACACCACTTTGTGCGCCGGCCCCTATTGCAAGCCACCCCCCTACTAGCAACAAAGGACTCAACATTCCAATAATGAGGTAAGCCAACTTGATCAACTTCTAAAGCCACATAAAATATCTCATAAAGCGAGGCATGCACCCACTCGCACAAAGTCTCCATAATTAACAATACCACAGTGCAAGGCCAAAACCCACATAATCATAAATCAAGAATCAAGTGTTTCATAAGGAATCATCATGAAATCCAACAATAAAATTGATATGGATTACCCAATGCAAATATTCCTAGGTTGTCTACCCCCATCCTGGGTTACCTTGGTAGCCTCACCTAATCCCCGACCCCCATACCAACTCATGCGATAAAAGAAAACCCAAACTCCCCTCTAACCTCTGGAAGACTAACAAATTACCAACACACTAGTTTCCCAATCGAAGTGGCAACATCACAATGATATATTCAAACTCAATAAAAAACTAACATAGTCAACTAAATACTAAATTCAATAATCAAAAGTAAAAAGCAACCAATAGGGCATCCAAGGGAGACCTCAATTTTCTCCTCACATGATACCCAACCACTAATTACCTAACAACTTACAATTTGGCTAATAAATAACTTTAACAAAATCAACGACCACAACAACAATAGTAATATCACCCAAGTTACAACTCAATTCTAAAATCAACCCAATAAATCAACATGACACACAACTAAAGACAATCGTAAAATACTCCACAAATCAGATTACTCAATAATTTAAACCACTTACATAACTTAACAAAGCATTAACCACTACATTACATTTGTACTAATTTACATAGTGAATTCTCCAAGCAACAGATACTCTAATTCATTTATTTAACAAATCCTTTCAATTATACAAGTAAATCAATTTCCCAATTTAAATATAAACCTATTTACTTTATTGAATTCTAATTATCAAAAGAAATCACCTAAGTATTAATAACCTACAAGTACAAGAACGTATATATAAGTAAATTTCACTTAATTTCCATTCACCAATATCCTAACTTGCTTAGTTATTTTAAACATTAACACAACCCATAATAACAAATCTTCCATTAAAGGATCATCATATTTGTCTATTCTAATAATTTCCTTCATTACTAAAATGTAATTAACTCAATTGCTTTTCTTCTACTTTAATTTCCAACTCTAATAACAACTCAATTACACAAATACATTGATAAATTACATACATATATATATACAATTATATTTCCATAATCGACATAAATATACTTATATGTATACATATGTAAATATATAATTAAAAGGAAACTTAAACATACAATTTGTAAATAATTACATATTCAATTTATACACACCCATATATATAAAAATATAGATATAACTATGCGCATATATATATATATATATATATATATATATATATATATATATAGCGCTTTCATACCAACTTACTGGAAAAACTACAGTGAACCCAACTTTAAAAGCTCTACATAAACTAATAAATATCTATATATCTCTATATTGATTCACAATAATTGCATGTCACTAAATTTGTAGACTCAATATCAAACCTTCAACTAAAATAGCCGAATACCATACTTAATAAATCAAATGCAAAAAAAACTTTATAAATATAGATAACCATTGTTTCACCAAATTAAAATCGACTTCCTATCACAAGTAGGCTCAAAATATTAGTTACATAGAATTTGATATCAACTACAGGGGAGGGCGCGATTAATAGACAACAAATAACCATTTTCAAGCTTCAAAATCAATTTCAAGAATAAATATAGCTCGCTGGGCAAGAGATATTGAATACTCAACACAAGCAAAGTCATCGAAACTGACATATTCATAACACTCAACATGGGAAGAGACCGCCACTAGACTTCATTCAACTCAATACAAGGCATAGCCATTAAAATATCAAGCCTCACTCCAAAGGCATAGAATGTAATAAATCTGGGACTAAGGTGAAGGCGTAATAGAGTAGATAAATGATATTTTAGGTGCATATTATTAAATCTAGCAGGTGCTAATGGTTTCCAACTGTAATTCCTCGAAATTAAATAAGCCTTCAAATTTGAAGGGAAGAACACAACGTGAGGATTCAACAGAAACAAAGAAGGAAGCGATCCATGAAAGAAAACCTATAACTGGTAGAGGATTTGCACATACTTGTGGTAAGACTGAGAACTAATCTTAAATAGGCATGTCTCAACATTCTAACACCGAAGGAACTCCATTTTCATACGAACCTACCAAAGCATTTAACTTTAAGAAGCAAAATTATCGAAAACATAAATATTATAATATCTTCCCAAACCTGATTTCCTATCTATATGCAACAATCGAACAAAGCAACACATAAAATATAAATGGCTGAAGAATCCTGAATTTTATCTTAGAATCTATCTAAATCATCCCTTATAATATTATCGTTCTGAGGAGACCTCAAATTAAGATAATGAAATAAAACTTGATATATTTATTTCAATCCGGACAAATAGAATTTGATGGGTCTTGGCACCATTTAGTACTTACCTGGTTCCAATGCATTCAAATTAGAGAAATTTGATCACTCAAGCATAGTCATCCAAACTTTTGGATCCAGTTGCTACAGAAACAGGAGAATAGTACCAAGAGTAGCTATTATGTTCGCCATGCTCTACTTCTACCAAATCATATGAAAATGATCCACTCTTCCCCAAATCCAACATTTTCTTTCCAAGAAATCATAAAGACAATGCATTTGTTCTACAGAAGAAAATTTTTTAGACAAAGTTTTTCGTTCCCCAACTAAAAATCCAAGATCCCCCCTTAAGAATCCAAAAATCAGCACTCTTAAAAAAAAACAAGGAAAGAGTTTTACTTTCCCAAAATAAAAATCCAAAAAATTTCATAAAAGCTCCAATAAGCTTCAACTTCTTTTTCGACAATGAGTTCAAAGACATGCATGCTTGTGCATGAAAATATTTCCATCTTTTGTATCACTTTTACTATTTATTTATTAAAACATTTCATTATAAATATATTTTATTTAATTTTACTTTAAGTTATATTTATCTTTATCTATTCTTAATTATTAAAGACATTTAATTACCTTATTTAATTCAATTATCTCAATTTAAACAAAGCAACACTTAAGCATTAACTTTCTCCACAAACCAACCAAAATTAAATCAAACATCCAGAAAGAGTAAATCATCTATGGGCACTACACTTCAGCTCGCTCTACTTATTCCCAATTATGCAAATGTGCTTTAGCTCAATCTTATTTTTTTGTTTTAATACTTATGAAACTTTCCCTAATTCGAATTAAATACATTCCAACCTTAAAATTTGATAAACACTTTATGAAGACACTATAAACCCAAAAAGGTTCCACAATTCTCTGGATCTTCCTATTTTTTTCCATACTTCTTCAATATCTTTAGAATGACATCTTACATCATATATCCTCATGTCACTAATTGACACCTCATATATTGGGGGATTTTTATATTTCTCTATAACTGCTCCCCCTGAAACCACTATTGGGTTAAGTTTTTAGAAGAGGTATTTGCACCAGATGTAGGTACAAATGCATTTGACTCATCCTTTTTCTTAGGTTCTTCCTTTTTCCTCTAAATCTTTTCCATTTCTTTGCTTGCCTCAGTAGGATCCACTTTGTTCACAAGTTTGCTCTTTTGTTCCAGATTAGGTTTCTTCCCAATTTTGCTTCTACAAAAATTCAAGATATGTCCTAGTTTGTTGCAAATGTAGCAAACAACATATATTTGATCAAATTGATTTGCATTTATCCTTGATCTACACTAATTATTCTTATGTCTGAAGACATTGCAGGTATAGAAATAGCCTTGAAAAGATTTAATCCTTCTACTAGCATTGAATATGTTCAACATTATTTGATTTCTACACTCGATAGTTCTATGTCCAAACTTATTGCAGGTAAAGTATTGTCCAACAAAGAATCCAATATTTTTGGTTCATTCAACTTCTACATTTTGTTGTTCTATGACCAAATTTATTGCATGAGAAACAAAAACCATTAAAATATGGGTACCTTTGAGCATTAGGTTGTCGAATAGGAATCCTTTTGGTATTTCTCCTTTGGTTCTTGATCTTTTTAATATTGCCTCAAGTCTTCCTTTGATTGTCCACTTTGTTGAGAATCGGTTTTTCCTTTGAAATTTGTCCTTCATCAAGTCCTAGACCACTTTTGTCCTTAGAAGGTTTCTGAAATGTAGTGAACTCATCAAGCCTTGTAGAACTTGTTTTGAATTTTTCTTCATGAGCTTTTTCTTTTTCTAGATCAGATCTTAGGGTTACCACTTCTTGTTCAAGCTTTGTACATTCATCAAATTTATTCTAAATTTCAGCTTTCCAACATTCTTAAACTCTTTTCTTCTCTTCCACTTGCACCTTCAGTCCAGTAATGTCTTCATTAGAATTTTTCAACTACTGACTAAATTCTCTATTGCCTTTCTTTGAACTTTTTGATTTGTTCTCTTAGTTTTCTTATGCATTCATTTGCTTCTTTCAAGTTTCCTTTCAGATTTTCTTTCTCATCTTCACTTTTGTCCAATTCTTCAAGGGTAGCATGAAGTTCCTCAAACGCAAAGATTTCTTCTAGAGGAACAAGATAGCTTTTGTTAGCCATGTATTCAAATTCTGAGACCTTCCTCAAGCTATAAGACTTCTTCAGAGGAACCAAGCTCTGATACCAATTGTTGAATACACTGAATACTAAGAGGAGGGGTGAATCAGTATTCTACTAACACAATTAATTGCTAACCATCCAATTATTAACACATATCTAGCTGCAATTGTAAACCAAAACATGAAAGGAATCATAACATATCATAACACATTGACACTAATATTTTTACGTGGAAAACCAAAAAAGGGAAAAACCACGGTGAGGATTAACTCATAATATATTATAACCAATTACAAGATATTAGAGGGCTCACTGCTAGGACACACTATCCTTGAAAAGTTCACAACCTAAAGTGAATACAAAATGGCTTACCACCAAGATACAAAGAGTATGACTCACTACCAAATGATGAACTAAAGAAGTACACCTTCAAAGTGTTGAGATCAATTTTGATTAAGCTTTGGAAAACAAAAATCTTGCTTTGGTTGTAGGTATACAACAACTATCAATAACTTTTCACTATAACACTTGTCACATAGCTTGCAACATTGTTCTCCATCTATACACAAACACACACTTTCCACCACTTACTTTTTTTCATTCGTTTGTCAGTATGTTCTGCATACATACATACATATATGTGGCTACATCTTCATACATCCATTAGGTTGGCCTAATTGGATGTGAACATACATAATTCAAAGTGAATTGTTGGTCCAATTCAAAAATATTTTTTGGCACACAAAAAAAATATATCAAACAAAAATTAGGTCGACCCGGACCTAATAAGGAACACTTTAAATATTCACAAGACAAGCAGTTCTTAACCTTGTCGTCCAAAAGAATGCCAAATTTCTATCATTTAGATGTTTCAACTAGATCAACCAAAGTTGTTGAAAGCTCGTTCATAGCGGGTATGTGTAGGATCATCATGGAAAAAACAAGCCCTTAAGTGGCAAAAAATTCAGAAAAATCAGAGTTAGGCAACTTGACGTAAAAATTTAAATAAGTTTTCTATATTATTTCAAAAATGTGTAAGAATAGAATATGTAGCAAATTGAATGTAGTTTCTAAACTACTAGGTATGTTTAAAAAAAAAATCTATTTGATGAAAATTTGAAATTTCAATGTAGTGGTACTTAAATTTTAGGGAAAAAATAAGAAGTAGGTGTCCGTTGACCACCCTAACAACAATAAAATGATAATATTTTTTTATAATATTTTAGATAAAAGTAGAGGACTCATGCCCGATGTGATGCATATGTTTTTGTAATTTTTTTCCAAGTAAATAATTAATTATGAATTTTTTATTACAACTTTTTTAAAAATATAAAACTTGTATGTCGACCACCTTAACTTGGTCAAAACTTCATGAAATTCAATTTTTCTTTCTTTAATCCTATAGTATGCGAAGCATAGAATGTGATGCATTTTTTGGATTCAAAAAATGTGATACCATTTGAAAGCTATAGATGTTTTTCAATCATCCTATCAATCAAGACTTTAGTCATAATTTGAATAGAAAATGAATAATAATTACTTATTAAATTCAAAGTAAAGAATAATTTATATCAGTGGAAAGATGATAATCTCCTTTAAAAACCCTTTTTATTTCATCAATTTTGGGTAAAAAAATAGTTGTCAGCCACATACCCATCATATTGCCACTTTTTGGCCCATCATGATCCTGCACATACCCTAGCTCTAACTAACACTCCTAGAAGCA
Source organism: Sequoia sempervirens (assembly GCA_007258455.2). Classification (NCBI taxonomy): domain Eukaryota; kingdom Viridiplantae; phylum Streptophyta; class Pinopsida; order Cupressales; family Cupressaceae; genus Sequoia; species Sequoia sempervirens. The sequence continues at coordinate 240,081,387 of VDFB02075321.1, read as the reverse complement.
ACATATCAAAAACTTATAGAATTATCTTTTACTAAGAGAATTTATGGATCAAAATACCAAATTAGTATAGATACATAGTTTACTTAGCCAGTTACCAACCAATGTTGGAATCAATGACAACCAAACCCGGATATCACCTTCTTCATTCTTCCAACACTTTGTTCAAAAAATTTGGTTCCTAAAAGATATAAAATTTAATTGCATACCCAATTACCAAGCACAAAAATTTCTCAATGACTCCAAATCATGAGTAATTAGATATTTCTTTACCTGTCCTATAGGCAATGATCTTACCTTTCATGATCAAGTATTCTACCTGTCCTTTTCTAAGGAATCAATGATAATAGAAATTGATCTTCCAATCAAACATATATACAGTATTGTGTGATAAATATTCCTTTCTCATCGTTCATAATCCTTTACCTTTCACTATCTTTCCAATAATTCCAATACCTTATACTGGATGTGGTCATGGAATATACGACTTTGATTAAATCATGACTTATGAAGAAGTCAAAATTTCTTCCAAATCAAAAATATATTTATGACCTTCATTGTATGGGGTACTTTATCTGAGTCAAACCACTCTCTCTTTCTTTGAACCCCTTTAGTGTTTCCACTATATTCGATCAACTCAAAGTTGAACTCATAACAAACATTTGCTTTCCCGAATTGATTTAACATTCCTCATTATTGGCTTTCAATTTCCTTTTTTTTTCCTTTCTTACCCTCCATGGAATTCCTTGAATATACTTATTCACAAAATTGGATTCATCATTGATGGGTATGTGCAGGATCATCATGAAAAAAATAGGCCCTTAAGTGGCAAAAAATTTAGAAAAATCAGAATTAGGAAACTTGATGTAAAAATTTGAATAAGTTATCTATATTATTTAAAAAATATTTAAGAATAGAATCTGTAGCAAATTGAATGTAGTTTCTAAAATACTAGGTTTATTTAAAAAAAATTTATTTGGTGAAAATTTGAAATTTCAATGTAGTAGCACTTAAATTTCCAGGAAAAAATAAGTAGGTGTATGTCTGACCACCCTGACCACAATAAAATGATAATTTTTTTTATAAGATTTTAGATATAAGTAGAGGACTCATGTCCCGATGTGATGCATATTTTTTGTAATTTTTTTCCAAGTAAATAATTAATTATGAATTTTTTATTACAACTTTTAAAAAATATAAAAAACTCATATGTCTGACCACCTTGGTCAAAACTTCATAATTTTTTTTTTAATCCTATATTATATGAAGCATAGAATGTGATGCATGTTTTTGATTCAAAAAATGTGATACTGTTTGAAAGCTATAGATGTTTTTCAATCAGCCTATCAATCAAGAATTTAGTCATAATTCAAATAGAAAATGAATAATAATTATTCATTAAATTCAAAGTAAAGCATAATTTATATTGGTGGAAAGCTGAGAATCTCCTTTAAAAACTCTTTTCATTTCATCAATTTTGGGTAAAAAAAAAAGTCGTCAGCCACATACCCTACACATACCCATCATATTGCCACTTTTTGTCCCATCATGATCCTCCACATACCCTGATCTCTAATCTCATTCATTCAACAATTGGATCATAAATAGAGAGATTTATTGAATAATCAAAAACTTTATAAGCTATGAGGCACTCTAATATTCCAATTCTCTTTTCCATGTATACCAATATCCTTTTTGTGGAGGAATATCCATATCCACAAAGCCTTTTTGTTGATTTTTCTTCAACTTAGAGCATTGTTTCCTTACTAATTCTTTTGATTTGACACATAGTGTCACTCTATATACCATTTCCTTTTGTAACTTCTAAGAAAAGGTTTAATTTCATTGATAAGTTGGTGAGTTCAATTTACACTTCAACCAATTGATGCTCCATCTGAGGCCTTTGTCCAAATTGGTCTAATGTTCTTTATAAGGTTCCAAATTGTAATCATCTTTCCAAATGGCTTTGTCCCAATTCTTGGTAACTTTGTTTTCTCATAACCATAAGCACTTCTAAAGTTGTTTGATTCCTTTTCCTCATCTTAATCAGAACTCAAAATTGATCTTACAAATTTTGGTTGGTAGAACCATGTCCACTTCATTAATTGCTTCTTTTCTGAACCTTCTGGTCTCTATCCTTATTCTAAGTACTAACTTCTTAATTATACACGAGATCTTGATCTTGTTCAAAATAAGATTTTTTCAAGGGTTATCCAACCTCTTGAGTACCTTCTTATTTTACTTTCTACTTCGATTGAAGTTTTCATTTTATTCCAATAATGCATACTCATAGATTCATAATATTCTTACCAAATCAAAAAAATATTGACTCTTTTGCAACTGAAGTTTGCTACCAACAAGGGGGTTATTTCAATTCCTCTTATCCTCTTAGAGTCTTTTAAAAAATTCATAGGATGAAGGTACCCATTAGTAAACCTTCATAACCCTCCTACTAAACCCAGTTGCATAATCTTCTGCAATCCTAGGGGGTATCATAATGAGTTGTTGGTTTAGGAGTTTTCAACTCCAAGGATGATTCTTATCTAGTCCCAAACTTAAAAAAGTTTCAAGAATCTTAGCTTCTCTTTAGTTCTTTCCCTCTTGCCATATTGGCATAAGGGAAATACCCCAAACCACTATTCGTCTCTTGTGTGTTAGGCTCTACGGAAACACTGATAACTTGTTGATTCTTTCCACATCCTTTTTTGCTATAACCTAGTTGTGTCATAAGCTCATAACCTCTCCCATAAAGTCTTTCCATTTCTTTCAAGTTTGGCATTTTTTGATAATCTTCTCATCAAATTTTTTTGTATAGCTTGTGTATTCTTATAGAGTAGATGAGGTAGATACTTGTAAGTTTTCTTCCAAATTCTTTGTTGACATTACCATTGGTTGCTTTTGTTTCTCAAATTTTTTGTTGTGATTTTCTATTTTCCCATAAATGGTGTGAAATCTAAAGAGCCTCAATCATCATCCAATAACTCCGATAATTTTTCCATTTCTTGTTTGTCTTCTTCCATAGGCTCTATGTTTGATGTTGGAATTAATGTGCTCAAGGTATTTTTCATTCCTTTTTCAACTTGTAAGCAACTTTCAAGCTCGGGGTCTATTTCAATTTGGTATACCTTATTGTTATAGAAATACTTCATTATGCAATGAAGAGTTGAAGGCACCGCGTTCATCTCATGAATCCAAGGTCGCCCTAAAAGGAGATTGTATGAAAGATTATCAGGCATGACAAGAATAGGAGTTTGCAAGGTAGCCTTTCCAATTATAATTTAGGAAACATAATAACACCAAGCGATTGATTTCCTAGATTATCAAATCCTCGAATTGATAAGGAATCAAGTTGAATTCTTGATTACAGTCACACTACACACATTAGATGCAAAGCCATTGTAAACAAGGGTTGTTTTTATTACCCATCCATCATAGACAACTATTATCATGAATGCATCATTTTTCTTTCTTATTTCCAAAGGAGGTAACTCATGTTGGTGAAAAGTAATGTCTACATTAACCACATTCATTCCTTGAATTAGAGATGCCACATCATTTGCATTAGTATTAGAAGAGATCACTTGACTTGTTGCAAGGCGGTTTGAAGCATAGTGTGATAATTAGGTGAGTTCTAAATTATGTCCCATAAGGATATCTTCATGGGAGTACTCTTAAGTTTTTCAACATGATCATACTCCTTCCCATTATTCAAAGGTAAATGGGGAGCACTAGGAAAGATTGGGTTAGGCAAAGGTAAAGATGTTGTAGTTGGTTGTCCTGGTTGCTGATTGTTTCTAGTTTTATATGTATGAGCAATGGTATTATGACTTGATTGCTACAAAACATTGTTATTAGGTGGTTCAAGGGTGAGAACAGGTTTGTTTTGAGTTTGAGATTTGTGTGAGGGTGGGTATAGGATAAGTTGAGGTTGAATCACGTTAACTTCTCTTGGTTTCGGTTTGTCATAGCAAGCCTTAGTGGATGAACCTTGTGAGATGAATTCCTCAAGGGATTCATCTAACATGTCAAAGTCATCACTACTAAAAGGCTTGAGGTTTAGGTTAACTTAGACAAAGAGATTTGACATACTCAAATAACTTTGCTTTCTCCAAGTGGTTCATTGGTTTATAGGTGTTTTTGGTTTTGTTTCCTAACAAATGCAAAATGTAATCTAATCTAATTGAACTATGAACTAATGCTGAAAAAGAAAAGTACAATAATATAATTCTATCCACAACAACTCATGTTGGTGAAAAGTAATGTCTACATTAACCACATTCATTCCTTGAATTAGAGATGCCACATCATTTGCATTAGTATTAGAAGAGATCACAACTTGTTGCAAGATGGTTTAAAGCATAGTGTGATAATTAGGTGAATTCTGAATTAGGTCCCATAAGGATATCTTCATGGGAGTACTCTTAAGTTTTTGAACATGATCATACTCCTTCCCATTATTCAAAGGTAAATGGGGAGCATTAGGAAAGACTGGGTTAGGCAAAGGTAAAGATGTTGTAGTTGGTTGTCTTGGTTGTTGATTGTTTCTAGTTTTATATGTATGAGCAATGGTATTATGACTTGATTGCTACGAAACATTGTTCTTAGGTGGTTCAAGGGTGAAAATAGGTTTTTTTTGAGTTTGAGATTTGTGTGAGGGTGGGTATAGGATAAGTTGAGGTTGAATCACATTAACTTCTCTTGGTTTCGGTTTGTCATAGCAAGCCTTAGTTGATGAACCTTGTGAGATGAATTCCTCAAGGGCTTCATCTAACATGTCAAAGTAATCACTACTAAAAGGCTTGAGGTTTAGGTTAACTTGGACAAAGAGATTTGACATACTCAAATAACTATGCTTTCTCCAAGTGGTTCATTGGTTTATAGGTGTTTTGGTTTTGTTTCCTAAAAAATGCAAAATGTAATCTAATCTAATTGAACTATGAACTAATGCTGAAAATGAAAAGTACAATAATATAATTCTATCCACAATTGAAATGAATGTAAACTAAGCTAGATATGATGAAATGAATGTAACAAAAACTCCGCAATCTGAAACAATTGACTAACAACAACAAATTGAAACAAAGAAATAGAAAATTTAATGTTGTAAAACATAGTTTAAAATCTAAAACAAGACTAAATAACCCACAAGGGCATATGAGTCCCAATTAGGATTTTTTTAGAGGTTTGAAAAGTGAATAACAGTCAACACAACATACCCATAAATCATGAAAAATCTCTTGTACTAGGACTAAATTTCCTAGAGGTGTGTATGAGTCCTAGTTTAGGGTTTTTGCATCGTTTTCAGCAAATTTTGTGTGAATCTTGTGTTTTCTATTTTGGATAATGTCTAGGATAAGTGAAAATATAGATTTTAGATGAAATTCAATGATGTAAGAAGCAAAAATGCAACCTATATGCACTTTCACTAATGCAAGAATTAGAAACCCTAGAATGCCAATTAAGTGATACAAACCCTAATGCAATGTTAATGCAAGCTAAATCTAGGATGATGATGCACTTCAAATCAGAATTAAGATGTTCTAAATGTAGGTTCACCAAAATGAAAGGTATAAAATTATTGTTTCTTATGGTTTAGGACATAGAACAACAATTTTCTTCACTCTCATTCAAGGAAACCCCAGAGATCTCAATCCAAGGATGAAGTTGGAGAAAAAGATCTTGCAATAGGGTGTCCTAGGGTATGATCAATGACTACAATATGTTTCACCACCAAGCTAGGGCTTGGAAATAGTATGGAAATGGAAGACCTAATGTTTAAATTTAATGATAGGCAAGGCTTCAATAGATGACCTAGAAATGAGCACAAATTTGAACAACAAACTGGGAAAACACAAAAGTGCACCTAGAAATTTGAAAGAGCCCAAAATCAACTTTGAAATGTTGAAAATGCTACTTTTAGGGAACACTAGGACTCATATGCCACTTTTGGAATCTCAGTCCCAGTTTAGGGTTTCTAGACTGGAATAGGTTCCTGATAATGCAGACTCAGGATCTTCAAAAATATAGAAATTTTCTTGTAGTGGGACTCATACATCACTTCTAGCATATGAGTCTCATTCTTACTTTTTTGGGAATTCAAGGTCCAAATCTATGCTCCAATCTTTGGTCTTCCTTCCCAAAATAATTTTCCAATCCGAACTAGTAAAAAGATCTACAAAATAGAAAATAGTGTTGAGTTGCTTATGGGGAGTTCACCTTGGTCAAACCCCTAGTTTGGTAATTAAACCTTCATATAAACAATGGATCATGAATGTAAATATGAATATAAACCCTAACATTAAGTGTGTCGAAGATTAGGAAATTGGAAATGCAATGCAATCCTATTCTAACGTGCTAGAATGAGATGCATGTATGAAGCATGAAGATGAATGAATCACTTTGGGAGATCCTTAATCACCTTAATAAGCCACAATAATAAATGTACCTTCCTTAGGTTGAAAGTAGAGTGATAATGGAGGATGGAATCACTTAGGAAACAATTCATTAGGCTTGGATTGATGACTAGTTACATCTCCTCAACCTAGAATCCATCATGATTCACCATAGGAAACCATAATCAACCCTTGACAATACTAGATCTTGAATGAAAGTGAGCTTGAAGACCTGAAAAAACACTGTAATTTTGCTCCAAGACTTCAACTTTTCTTTCTCTTGAAAACATGACTTCTCTTGTGAAAGAATGCTTGAGTGCTTGTGAATGCTTAGACCTTGAATTTCCTTCTCTAGATTGAAAATAATGACTTAGAAGCTTGTTTATATAGGCATTATACCTAATTTACCATTATTTAGATCTCAAAAGTTGACATCAACCAAAATTTTGAATTAAAAACTTGAATTTTTTACTCAAACCCTAAAAATGGGCCACACAGGACTCATACACCACTTGTGGTGTATGGGTCCCACCTAGGGGGACTCATATGCCCAAGGTGGCGTATGAGTCCCACCCTAGATTTTTGGGGTGGACCAATGATGTGTTGTTAGAAAAATTTACTTTTTTGTTGATTTTGTCAAGATTTTAGTTAAAGGGTAAACCCACAAAACTGGTTTACAATTCCAATGAGGAAGGAAAAGTTGCAAAAAATTCCCCCATGCAAAAAGAATTGGTTTTTGGGGGTTCAAACGAAAGGAAGTTCGCTAGAACCCTAGTTCGAGCGAACCCATTAAATGTTGGGTCCCACCATTCCCAAAAAAACCAAAAGAAAAGCTTTGTGGAAATGGGGCTTGCTTGAACCCTGGTTTGAGTGAACCTCCAAGGGGGTTCACTCTAACCCCTCTTTTCCCCCCTTCTCCCCCTCTGGCACCAAAAAACTCTAGAAATTTTCCCTTCAAAGTTCGAGTTGAGGATGAAAATGGAGGAGACTTCACAAACCCAACTAGATGATGGTAATCACCGGAACGAGCTATCCAATGAATATAATTTTAATATGTTTTGGTTTTACTATTTATTTATTTTTTAAGTTTGATTAAACATAGGATTTTCACTAAAAAACAAGCTCTTTGTTCTACACATGTGGAAAAATAGCAGATAATAAAAAAAATGAAAAATATTAGTGCACTAGATATTGAAGTCCTTGATCCAACAAAAAAAAAATTGATACATACAAAAAAAATTATGTTGTATACGGTTTTCTTATGTCTAATTGGTTTGACTTCAAAACTTGATTAAGGGAAAAATATTTAATAAAACACTATGAAACCAATTGGAAGCACTAGATATCGTAGTTACAAATCTAAATTTGAAAAAAATAGAATTTTATCCTTCATGGAAAAAAGTTATGTTGTATACGGTGAGTGTCACTCCTTAAAAATCGTGTTTACTGAAAAAAACTACTTTTCAAAGGAGATGGAAAAAGAAGTGAAATATGATTCCAAAATATTTGAAAAAAATAATTTAGAATCTATAGACAAAATGTCACAAATCACTAGTTTGCATCGTCTTCAAATTCCTCACGATTTAGTCGTTATAGGTGCTCGAAAGTGAAGATTTAGTTAGAAAAAATAAGTTTAGTGTCCAATTTGGCCAAAAATTGTAAACTAGTATTGTGGGATCTCCTTGAAATAAGCCTCGAGATCCAAAATAAAGGGATTTATAGGGTATCTAATGCAAGGGTGCTAAAATAGGTCTAAATTAAGTGAGAAATTGTACCATCTCTAAGAGCATAAAATTTTCTACACTACACCTATGAAGGCAAAAGTAATTCAGTAACAACAACATGGGGTGTGACATTCATCCTCAACCCTCCATTTTTCCTGATATAATCTCCATCATTTATTTCAAAATATCTCAACCAATTTCCTAAAATTGTGGAGATATTTTGAGTTCTAATTAATCCTTGTCATTGATAATCATTGATTGAATCTCAACCCTTGATCTCAAGATCAACTCTCCACTGTTGATCCAATTTTTGAAACTTTATAAAATAATCATCTTCCCTCCATTTTGATAACCTAGAATCCTTGTAGCTAATTCATTCCACTTTGTCATTTGAGCACTTTGAGCAATTCAATTATCATTCATCTTGTCATCTTGAGTATCATCTAGGTCAATTGGAGATTTTGCAATCATCAGAGCTAATAATTGAGCAATCCAACACACCATCAAGCTAATTTAAAATGAAAAGCTAGGTTTGCAAAATTTAATTCATGTTTTTAATGTTTGATTTCATTTTTTTTTCAAATTTTTTGCATTCAATTTCGTTTGTAAGTGGGTAGTTGTTAAGTCTAATCCTAATTATGCTTCCAATGCTTTATTTCCATTTTCCACTAATGGGTGTGTGCAAGAAATTGAGTCCACTTTTTGGCCAAAAAGTGTAAGTGTTTTCCTTGATTTTTAGAATTTGTCACATTTGACTTAGAAATTTGAAGCAATTAAAGATTGAATCTTAAAAAAAGTCAATAATATGAAATGTAGTACTCAGATTCTAGTTTCCAAATATGTAATTATTTTATTACCTATATGATAGAAATTTATTTTCAATAGGTATGTCTAAAAACCACTATTTAAAAGTCACTTTTTTTTACCATACCATGCACGCTTACATCAACCATATTTTGACCTAAATAATTGTATTTTTCTAAATCATTTTGGGAAAAGATCTGTAACACATTGAAGATTGTGCACAATGTTTTTGTAATTATTTCATGATTATTTTTTATTAATTTTTTATTGGTCATAATTTTTGTTTTGGAAATCCCTCATGTACATCACATAATATGACCTAAACTTGTCATTTTTAGATTTTTTTAAATTGAAAAGAATTTTCTAAAGATTGTGCACATATAATTTGTTTCCCAAAAAAATATTTTAATAAAAAGTTATGAAAATAATAAGAAAACCTGATATTTCAAATTTATGAACTAGTTTCATCAAAAAAATTTTAAAAAATAGAAAATAATCCATTTGTAAAAAAATTACATATTTGGAAGCTACACAATCTCATCTATAATGTTTTTAAATTTCTTCAAACTTTTTACAAAAAACGTCTTCAGACACATGCCCAAAGTCACTATTTTCTACTAACCCTAATATGACCTTCAAGTTGTAGTTCAAAGCAGATCTAAAGCTAAAGGTTGGCTCCCCAAGCATTTTTTCTAACCCAAAAACCCATAGCAAAATCTGGCCCAAAAATTGGAAATTTTAGAAACAGGATTTTGTTGTAGAAATGGGATCCCATTTGGTTTTTAAAAAAAATTAAGCCTCTATGAAACAAGATCCTGTTTCTAGAAAATGGGACCCCTCTTTTGGCTTGGGGTCTCAAAGCGAAATGGGATCGTGTTTGCTAAACAACGAGATCCCATTTTGTTTTTCTTGATTTCATGTATTTGCCTAAGTTTGAAACTTCCACGAGAAGTGGAGTAATCTTCTTTCTTTTACCCTAACCCCACTTCACAATTTCTATTAGCTTTCAATATGGTATAAAAATAAAAAAGTTTTTATTGGCTTTGTATTTCTTAAGAAAGCCTAAAGAATAGAATCACATAATTGAGGATTAATTTGGCTAGACCCATCATGTTCTTCTATGTTGGCTAGAATCTCTAAGGCTTCTTCAAACATAAAGGATTAAATGATAGAATTGTGAAGTATATATTTTCAGGTTCCACTATCTATAGAGTAACTACCTTTTATTAGGTCATTCAAGAGAGAGAGAGATAGTCATATGTACTATGTCTTCCTTGCACAATCTCCAAATCATGGAAGTGTTTATTTTGGAATTGTTTTTGAACCCTTTATATTACTAAGTATTTCCGCTTAACTAGTTAAGAAAACATCACATTTTATAAACATAAAACAAGTATGACAAGACATAAATACTAAGTACCACATGAGCCATCACAAAGACCTATTATCAAATAGTTATTTATTTAGACCTAATCCCCTAACCACTAATCGAGCACAAATGTATATACTATAATTCCACTCACCAAAATCACAACCTATCTTTGTAACACCCCAAAATATTTTCTTGAATGTTATCACCGTTGTTTCCCTTAATAGATCTAACATGAGTCGATTGCATAAAGTGGTAAATGGATTAATATAAGATTTCAATATAGTATTAAAAATTAAAAAGGGCTTATTGACTTGGGATTTCTTAAGAAATCCTACAATAATAGAATTACATAATTGAGGATTTATTTTGTTAGACACTCCATGTTCTTCCATGCTAGCTAAAATCTCTAAAGCCTTGTCAAACATACCTATAGTGATAAAACTATGAGATAGAAATATCAACCATCATATTGTCTAGAATTTCTAAGGCTTTAAGGTCTTACTGTTTACAAAGAAACCATCCTTTTTGGGGCCATTCAAGAGAGAGAGAACCATCTCTACTGTTTAATCACTATACAATCTTTAAATCATGTAGGTGTATATTTTGGAATAGTATTTTAATCCCTTCTATTACATAGGATTTCTACTTCACTAGCTAAGAAACATCACATCTTTAATGTAAAACAAGTATGACAAGCTGTGAGTATAAAATACAACATAAGGTGCTCATCGTTCTAGTCAAAATGCACCAAATTGGAGAAAAATCATTAAATATAAATACAACACCATATAAGGAAAGATATCCTACTTTACAACAAGAATTATGCCATAAAAACATTAGAGAAGATATAGTAGACACAATTGACTAATTGATTTCAAATCTCAAAAATTAGTTTCTGACCACAAACTTCTCCAAACAATACAAGAAAATAAACATATTTAGGTTGTGTTTTTTGAGACATAATTGATTTTTTTCATTTCAAATCTAGAAAAGTGGTCTCTTATCATATACTTATCCAAACAATACAAGTAAGAAAAATTTTCTATTATGAACAATTCAGTGTATGTATATGACTATCAAATGAAAGTATTGAGGCAAATCCATGCCCACAAGTTTGGCAATAGTATCCAATTAATGCAAACACAAAGTGCATAAAACTATTCAAGTGTTCCCCTCAATCCAACAACTCTAACCTTTAATCACCTAGGTGCAAGAGAAAGAGGACATAGCAATAATGAATTTGTTATTCAATGATGAGTGAGGCCCTATAGATTAGAGATAGACAGGTTTGGATCGTCCCTTTTCCTCCTTCCCATTCACCTCCCACATTTTTCTTTCTTTATATTTGTCTAATGGGTAAATAACATTTGTATGATTTGTGAAGTAGCAAGGGAAAAATTTCCAACCTAGCTTGTTTATGAAATGACACATTGTCATACACACCAACAATAAACCACCCTTAAAAACAATAAGTCCATTAAAATTAAAAATGTCTTTAATTTTTTCTTGTGTAGAACTTTCCCTACAGAAAATAGTTATGCTAGTCGCTATAAATAGAAAAGAAAAAAACAACAAACATTAGAATTTATATAAACAAACCTAAATTTTATTTTTGACAATATAACATTGTTCAAAACTTTTCTTCAATTGTCAACAAATAATAAAATTCTAAATTCTAAAAAAACACATCAATAATTTTTTTTTAATCACATATCTTTATGCTTAGAAAAACCAACTAAAATACAAATATTAAAAATCTTTTGGAATTTTTTTTCGCCTTCACATAATTTTTGAAGGAAACTAATAAAAACATAAATATACTTGATGAGCAGTCTTACACAAAATATACATTGAAACAAATGGTAGGACGCATCTCAATCTTATCGTGCATTGCTTGCCACGACATAAATTCATTGTCTAGCTCAGACTTTCTTGAATTGTTTTTATTTAACCCCACACGAAATTCTAGAATAAGCAGAGAGAAAAGTTCAGATCTCCCTTCCAACGCTATGACAATTATTTTAATTTTATTTACAATCTAAATAAGTTTAAAATTCCCACCATGGATCCTAAAGAGCCTTTGCTGTAGAGAAGATAAGCTTCCAGTAAAATTGGAGTCAAGACCGCTGGACCCGTTCCCACCTGTCACTGCGCATGGTCCAATGCACGTTAAGCTTTCTATGATCTCTTCTCTTCTCTTCTGAGAGTCGTTCAGCCATTCTGCCAAGTGGAAATGATATAGTAAGAAAGAGGTTATACAAGGAGTATAAATGTTATAAAACTAGTTATAGAAGTTCAAGGAAGAGGATCTAGTAGTTGAGCTTTAACTTAATGTTTTATAAAAATTTATTGACATTTCAATTTACTCTCGAATTTTTATATTTAAGATTTGAGATCACATCATCAAATATAATGTTACATTAATATGTTTTTTTTGTTGAAGTGTCTAAAAAGATCAAAACAAAAATTATGGATAATCATAATACTAGATAAAAAAATTGTTAAAAATATTGAATATTAAATTATGAAATGAAATAAAACCATTAGAACATGCTCAACTACTCATCCTTTCCCTTTTCCTAAATACCTTATCAATGCCATCCTGTTTGTGTACTCCTCCTTTCCCATCTTAGGACGCCCAGTCTCTATATCCAAACTTCTAACAGGCTTATCCAAGAGCTCCTCGCCTATCCTCACAAGATTCCGCAGATTTTCATCTGTACTGAGATAGGAGAAATATGGTCCTGTAAAATTATAAATCTAGACGTTTTCATTTCAAGCAAAAACTAGAAAAACCATAAAAAACCTGGATTCTGAGATAGTTTTCTTTGGCATTAGCGAACATCAAAGCTGTATGAATGTCGACCATGTCTGAACTTGCATTCATAGTAGATTGTAATAGCGGTATTCTTCCACTGTTTCTAATCCACCTCCAACTCCCCCATGCGCCGCCATTTTCTGCATCCCGCCCAATACCATCTTCTAATCCCGTTCCGAGAGAAACCACAATAAAGTGGTCAAGGTGCTTCTGCAAATAACCAACTCTGGTTACATATTTCTGTATATACTTCAATTATTAGCTGTTCTTCTAAATAGACACAAGAGCGTCAAAATTGAATAAAATACCTTTTTATCTGAGATGCTACTATCCCGTTGAACTGCTCGAGTGACTAAATTAATTGCTATCAGGGCCTGCATTATTAGTGATCATATATAACTAAATTCACATAAAAAATTCTTGATTCAAACAAAAATTCATCATTATACAAGTATTACAGGATTATTAGCCACTATTCCTCCATCTATCAGGTTAAAATCCCTGGTTTCTCCGCCACTGGAATTTGTAGTAAACTGGTGAGATGAAAAATACGTAGGAGCTGCAGTTGTTGACAGGCATACGTCTATTAGGTGTGGATTCCTCAGCTCATCTGTATTCGCCTGCATGTATAGTACAACAATAAGAATCCTACTCTATAGACCATCTGTATCATTCAAGTATTCAAGATCATCCAATATGCTCTTGGATGATGACAACAAAAATAGAAATAAATTAAAATTTTATTTTTGGATATATATATATCTTATTTTTTAGATCAAAATTATTGGAATGAATTATAATTGAAGAGCAGCACCTGTGTAAAGATTATAATCAATTTTTCTGAGCAATAAGAATACTCATACTTTGTCAGAATTTTCTTTGATACATTGTCAAGATTTTATCACATAAATTTGTGTCTTATTTATTATATTGTTATTCAATTTTATAATCTCATTATTTCTTTGCAAATAACTTGTACTACAATATTGGGGCCGTGGGCCTAGTTGGATTGACTAAAGCATCCTGTTGCAGGCAAGAGGTCAGAAGGTCTAGTCTCCCACCTTCCTGTGGTAGTCGCACCAGCACCACAGATCACGTGAAAATAATTACAGATTTCTGCAGGCTAAAAAAATTAAAAAAAAACTACTTGTACTACAATATTATGTACAATATTATTTGATTTGTGGGTTTTAGCTTTCCACAACATGTAATACCTCATTACTGGCGAAAATTGTCGGAAGCTGCGTCTGGGTATCGAAGGTGGGTATCACGAGGTTAGTTACTGTGTCACGTAGACGTATTTCGTGAAATTTCTCTTGTTCTAAGATATCATTCAGCTGATTGCTATTGAATTGGGGGCTAAAAATGCCTTGAAACAGATTCCATATTCTGCAAGACCAACAACAGGATAATTTGTTTATGGATATGAAAAATAATTCGATCATATCCCATGAAAAAAAATACAGTACTTGAATAGCATATTACTATTGGCACTACTAACCTTGGTTGAGGAAAAATCGAGCTCGCATTCTTCAAGAAGAAATCTTCAATTTTCTGGGTACTATAAGGATGATTTTGACGGTCATTTGGATCTGGAGTGGCTAACATAATGGCGATGAGACCTCCAGTGCCGGTACCAGCCATTATATCGAAATAATCTGCTAGTCTGGCATTTTTCCCATCTAGTTTCTGAAACAAAAACGATAAATCAAGCCACATTTAAGCAAAATATTTGTTCAAATAAAACCAACTTTCATTCGACTAATTTGTCAAAGAAGAAATACTTGAAGTTGTTGCTCTAAGAATTTGAGCGATTGCAAGGGAATAAGGCCACGAACTCCTCCTCCATCGATACTCAGGATTCTAATATTGTCTCCCCTTTTGATTTCAGTTTGAAGTGTTGAAGCGGCCATTGGAAGAATTGGATGAATGAATGGAGATTCTGAGAAGTAGCCTCTAATGAATGCTCCAAGTTATGAGGAAGGACTATTTATCAAGGATTGCACAACTACTACGTTCATTTTTCTAGGTTCTTATTAAATCTCACAATCATTAATATTAATTATGTTAGTTGCTTTATTAAATGTTTCAATCACCTCCTTTTAATGTTAGGAGTTATGCAAAATATTAACAATATTTAGTGGTATAGCTGAGTTCATGGGGTGTTAGAAGGATAAATCCAATATGGTTGGTAGAGTAATATTTCGATGTATCCTTTCAATCGTAGATTACATTAAGTTAAATTTTGGTTGTATTTTGTACGGGAATTTAGTTTTTCAAGGGTTAAATGTGTTTTACAAAATAGGAAAGGTTAAAGTTATGATTGGTTATTTTAAGTTACAAATATGTTCTAACAATAAGGTAGAAGCACAAGCTTTAATAATAGGTCTGTTTGTGGTGAAATAAGATGAGGCTATCAAAGAATATATTGAAGGAGATTGAAAGATACTGATTAATACTATAAGATCTTCTTGTTCTAGGAATTGAAAGTTAAATAATATCTTTGAACCACTTTGAAATGTATTAAACAATTTAGAAGATTTCAAGTGTATGTAAATTTTGGTTGTATTTTGTATGGGAATCTAGGTTTTCCAAGGGTTAAATGTGTCTCACAAAATAGGAAAGGTGAAAGTTATGATTGATTTTTTTTAAGTTAAAAATATGTTCTAACAATAAGGTAGAAGCACAAGCTTTAGTAATAGGTTTAGTAATAGATTTGTCTGTGGTGAAATAAGATGAGGCTATCACAGAATATATTGAAGGAGATTGAAAGATACTGATACTATAAGATCTTCTTGTTCTAAGAATTGAAAGTTAAATAATATCTTCAAACCACTTTAAAATGTATTAAACAATTTAGAAGATTTCAAGTGTATGCATTGTTATAGAGAAGCTAACAGAGTTTCAGATAGATTAGCGAATCTAAATAGTCCTTACGAAATCATCGAGGGCTTGTATTTAAATCTTTGAAATGACTCTTACCTTTGAAAGTCTTTGTAAGATGGATTTGAGTAACGCCTCATTGGGCATCGTGGAGTGTTTGGTTTTAAATATGCTGTTGGAAAAAAAATATTATTTTATTCTGGAGATATTTTTGAGTTTATTGCAGAATATGCCTATTTTGTACAAAAGAGAATCAAGTAACCTTTTGGCATGTATCTCTCAGGGATTTTAATTTCTAATCTTATTGTTTGGTTTGCATATTTGTTACAAGTAGGCCTACTACGGTCTTAAACAGGTGAATTGATTGACTTTGTGTACTTGCTACGAGTACTACGGTCTTGGACAGGTGAATTGAATGATGTTTACTACGCTTGTCAGAACTGACTTTTCACGTTAGAACATTGTTCGCGTGGTGCATTTTCTTACATCTCATAGCGATTTTCATTAAAGAGCTATGACTCACGTTATAATCGATTGGCATTGGCATTTTGGTATATGAGTATCTTGAGGATGTATCATTTATGGAGCTGTACTGTATGTTCTTTGTGACTTCAGGTTACTCAGTTGTTATGGTCAAAAATATCAAAACAGCAGGGTTTTGTTATTGCTGTATAAACCGGAAGCTTGTGAAAGATTTTAGGTAAGACATCTTAATGGTTTTTCTATAAAAGAATTTGTTGGAATATTAAAATGTATGCATCATATTCTAGTTTATTATTGTTATTAAAAATAATTATTTGCATTTTATAGAAGTTATATTTGAAATGTATTATAAAATTTATATTGTAATATATTTGTGTATGAATTTAATATTATTGTTTTTATTATGTAAATGTAGATCATTTCAATCTTTTCAATATGGTAGTAGAGTCCAAGTCAATCGGGGCACCCCAATAGCAAATGAGAGGTCCTAAATTGGACTCTTAACTAGTCTAAAGGCACGGTAGTTTTTAAGGTATGTTGCCTAATAGTTGAAGTTGTTATATTTAAAATTCTTATTATTTGTTTATGCACTATAAAATTATAAGAGTAGGGTGTATAAACTAGGGGTGTATAAGATTATGAAATTATAAAATTAATTTGATCTTTATTTTTTAGTATTTTTTAAGATGGAGATTCATTTAGATAAATATTTTGGGTTTAATTTTCTTCCATGGAAAATAAATAATAAAATGCAATTAATGGATAAAGACTTATGGATAATAATGCAGGGGAATAAAATACTACCTAAAAATGTAAATACATTATTAGATTGACATAAAGGAGATGGTAAAGCCAAAGGTATTATTAGTCATACTCTTTTTGACACTCAATTAGATCATGTAAATTTAGATATGTTATCAAAACAATACTGAAATAATTTGAATAAAATGTTTAGAGCAAAAGTTGTTACTATAAATTTTTCCCTAAAACTTAAACTATTCTAATTCAAAATAGAAGATAGAACCACTATCCCAAACCACACAGGCAATTCAAGGTATCTCATTAGATACGTAGAAAAGTTTAAAGCTCTAGTAGATGATGATGCTAAGGCTATTTTGTGAAACATTTTTCTTTCACTTAAATATAATAAAGTTATTTTCACATTCAAATAACTTCTCAAACCCTAGAAATTATGGTTTGAACCCTTTTAGTGAAAGAAACAAAAAATGAATACAAATGATATAGAATTTGATTCTCAACATGAGAATGTGTTATACTCACAAATTAATAATAAAATATCAAATAAAAATAAAGTAAAATTGTATGTTATTATTATAAAAAGAGAGGGTTACACAACTTGGAATTGTGAAACTTGAACTAGTGGTGTTCTTATTAGAAAAGTTAAAGATAATCAAATGATGTTAACCTAGCCATTGTCAAAGATTGTGTTGAGGATGAGGATCAAATAGGTCATGATTTTGTTTTTTTTAACATACTAGGGGTGGATACTTATTTTGATCAATCACGATTGGAGGCTAGAGGCTTTAGAGGTTGGAGGATTTTCATCATCTTGAGCTAGCTTCTTTCTATTCAACACCTGAAATAATGAGAGGGGGGGTGAATCAGTATTCACTAAAATTCATTAACTTCATGAACTTAAATATGAATTCAAAGCATCTCATAAAACTTGTAGAAATGGAAAGGAACAATTAAAGTATGCATCACATCAATAAACATAAGAACACCATGCTTACATGGAAAATACTTGAAAGGGAAAAACCACGGTGAGGATTATATCACAATATATTATCACTAGCTACAATGGATTACAAAATAGACGACTCACTGTCCAGAAAGAATGGCTTAATGTCCAAAGGACTCACTGTCTAGAATAGAGAAGAGAGTAAGAAATGGTGGCTCACTACCAAGGATAAACTTATAGTAATGCATCTACAACATGT
The DNA here is from genome assembly GCA_007258455.2 of Sequoia sempervirens. Lineage (NCBI taxonomy): Eukaryota > Viridiplantae > Streptophyta > Pinopsida > Cupressales > Cupressaceae > Sequoia > Sequoia sempervirens. The sequence continues at coordinate 240,062,953 of VDFB02075321.1, read as the reverse complement.
TGAAGACACGGTTCAAATTGAGCTTTGAAAACTGGCTTTACACACTTCATACTTCACCACTATCACCTTTCATACTTCACATTACATTGCATCTCACAAGCCATACACATAAACACATGTCCTTCACAAACTAAATCAACCTTGTATATATACTACAAACAAGTTCCATAACATTAATTAGGTCAACCTAATTAGATGAAATGTGCAACACCATGACCTGTTGGATCAAAACTTCATCACAAATTCCTTATTGAAGGAACCAAAACATGTACAATACCAAAATAGGTCATCATGACCTATAATCACACCCATGATTCCACTCCAAATGCAATTCAACTTTGCATGACCCCAAAACCCTTAGGTCGGTACTACATAACAAAACTGGTGAAGCAACAACTGAATAAATTGACTATTCATCTATAATTCTATATGTGGACCACCAAATCACTTACCTTGGAGTGTACACACATCTGACATCTGTAAACACTTCCTCAAAACTACACAGCATGACAATTATCTATGGTGGAATGTGAAGAATTCCAATTTATACACAATGAAACTATAACTCTTCCATTACTAAGATCGATACTTTTTCATCAATATGTTTAGTTGTGAAATACATTAAACCTTGAAACTTTGGATATATTCTCCTTCAACACATACCAAAAACACCTCAAAATCACATGACAAGATGATGCAATGTAGAGAAATGCAAACCAAAAAATTATTTCTTTGTAACACTATACATGCACATCGAGACTTAGCCAATTCTCCAATGCACTTGGTCTTCTCTAGACCAACACTTTTGCATTTTTATAATGGGTTACCACCAATGACAACACCATATACCATCATGCTCATGTTGCCAACAATTTCCCCCTTTTTCATTGATGGAAACACACTTCTCAAAAAATACTCCCCCTTTGAAATCAAGGGGAAAGGGCACCATAAAGATACTTCTCTTCTGCATTCCCCCTTATTGATACATTTATATGATAATATCTCCCCCTATCTAATTCACTCCCCCTTTCTATACTATCCATCACCAAAAGGATAAAAATGTACCACAACACCATCCACTAACTTTGCATATGTACATGTTAACCTGTTCAAGCAGTGTTTTGAGTAGCCTATGCTCTAGTTTTCTATGGTTCACGCACATGCGGGTCTTGTGAGATAGGTTTGGCTATGGGTTTAGATGCGAATGTGGTTTCTTTAGGGAATAATGCTGATTTGTGGTCAAAAGAGGAGATGTCTCCCCTGGGAAAGGTAGTAAAGTCTTGCCTTAGTTAGGCTTGTAGAAAAATAATCTCAAGAAAGGGACCTCAAAGAAGCCTTCCAAAGTAGGGAGGAAAAAGGACTTGGATAAAATGAAGTTAATGGGTGAAAACTTGGTGCACCAAAATCGATGTCAATTAAGTCGATCGACTCCCATTTTTTAATCTCTAAATGATGATTGTTCTATCATACAATGCAAGAGGTTTGAACATCCCTAGAAAAAAATTTATTCATGAGTTAATTAAAGTGTACTCTCTTGATGTCGTGTTTATTCAAGAGTCTAAGGTGTCGATTGATGAAATGAATTATATTGTTCCTAAATTATGGAGTAGAGGTTAGTATTAGTGTATTAGGGCACATGGAAGGGTAGGGGGTTGTGATCCTTTGGGATCTATGAAATGTGACTCCTCTGTGGTGGATGTCTAGGAGATATTCTTTGATAATGATTGCTTAGACATCTTTCTCTCTAGGGAATTGCTCCTCCTTACTAACTTTTATGTTTCTACAAACTTACCTAGAAAATATAGTCTATGGACTCACATTTAGCATGTGAGATTTGTGGCCCCTCTTTTCCCTTGGATTCTGGTGGGAGACTTGAATTCTATTTCTAGTCTAGAGGAAAAGAGTGGGAGTGTGGCTAAGTTGGAAGACTCTTCCATTCTTTTAAGGGATAACATCCATTGTTTAAAGTTGGTTGATATCAATCTTGGTAATGGTATGTTCATGTGGAGTAAAAAGAAGTGTGGGGTGGACTCCATCTCTGAGAGGTTGGATAGATTTTTAGTTTCTTTCTTTGGGATTGGAAATAGGTGGGTGAGCAGTTCAAATATTTATGACTAGAGGGGATTTGACCATTACCCTACCAAATTCTTTGCATCTAGGTTGGAATTCAATAAGAATCCATCCTTTAAGTTTAAACTAATGTGGTTTTAGGAGCCACCTTTATAGGAGTTGGCGAGGGATTGGTGGTGAAGAGGTATCCCTATGCATGGAACTACCATACATTTCTTTATGAAACGTCTTCAATTTATTAATCTTTAGCTTAAGAAATGGAATACGCACTACTTTAGGAACATATTCCAAGCCAAATATACTACCCAAAACCATCTTGAAGTAATCACCAAACATATCCAAGATTAAGGCCTTTCAGAGAATTCCCTTTGAGAAGAAGGTGAGGCTTTGAAGATTTTGGAAGAATAGACAATATGTAATGAGATCTACTGGAAGCAGAAGTCTAAAAATGACTAGTTTTAGGAGGGAGATAGGAATGCTTCTTTCTTATTTAATTCTATTAATGATAAAAGGAATAGTAACTTGTTATCTTCGTTAGTATCATCCTAGGGAAGCCAAATTACCTCCTCAAAAATTTCAAAGTAAGCTACTCAATATTTCTCTTCTATTTTCAAGGAGGACTCCCCTCAAGTTGTGATAGAAGAGAATATTATTTTAAACTATATTCCCTCTGTGATATCTAATTAGATGAACTAGATTCTATGTAGGTCTATCACTCTTGATGAGGTAGAAGAGATTTTTTTTAGATGAAGAAAGGGAAGGCACCTAGTCTAGATGGATTTCCTATTGATTTCTTTCAAGAGTTTTAGGATAAATTGTCAAATATGATTTACTAGCTATTGGTTATTTTTTTGAGTACCAAACTTGATCTCACCATATGCTTATGAATAAGCCACAATCCAATGATAAGCATAGGTAAGGATTGGCCAACAAACAAGTAAGGATTACTAGGCCCTTACTTCTACTCTTTGGGCTCTATGAAACCCAAGAGGGTGATCCTTATTATGTTCATATGATATTCTTCTACCATTTTATCAAGAACATTTGAGAAAATAGATATATTCCTATAAGGTGCAAATAGATAAAATGGTAAGTGCATAGATCTGTGACATAATTTTGGCTCTTAAGATGCCACTTTTTTTCTAAAATTAGTAAAATCTGATTTGCACAAGAAAATGAAGATAGTTGCGCTCAAAATTTCAAGATGTTGCAAAAACAAAAGTTGAAGTGCTCCAAGTCTAGTTTCTAAGCTACTAATTTTTTTTTTAATTAATGAAGATTAAGGGTCTCAAAAAGGGGAGGGGGGAACAAGTCCTATTTTTATAAAAAAAAAGCATAGCGCTTGAGGGCTCCCACCTTTTTTATTAACTTTTTTTTAGAATTTCAAAAATCCCAATGGTGAGAAATTAACTAACACCATGTAGTTTATCCTCGTTCTTTCAGATATTTTTTTTAATGAATATATAATATTTTATGAATTTTCAAAGTGGACACATCCTGAAAAGCTAAAATTTGAGCATGCTCCCCCCTAATTTTTTTAAAAACTAATTGGATTTTTTTCATCATGTGTAGAATGGAGTCTAGTTTCAAAAAATGTAATTTGTTTCACGTTTCGATGAACGAGTGAAAATCTATCCTAAAACTAGCACATGTTGATTTTTGACCAAAAATGGAGGCATTTACAATAGAAGCTATGGATCAAAACCTTAATTGAATCAAAATGAAAAAATAATTATATAAAATTTAGAAAGCTAAGAGAGAGGTTAAAATTATCATGATTTTTTATAAACTTGAATTGAAAGATGTGTAAACATGATGGAGAGCACAGACGAAAATATGAGAAAATTTGGTAAATCCTGTCAATTAACACATCCAAAGTAGGTCATTTGGTGAGTGCCAAATTTGGCGCTCGCCAAATGACACATCCAATTTGATGCACACCAAATTCGGTGAGTTCCAAATTTGACGTGCACCAAATGGGATGTGTCATTGGCGAGCACCAAATTTGGCGCTCACCAAATGACCTACTTTGAACAAAATATAACTTTCCCCTCTTTGGTCAACCACTTTGATAATGTTGAGAGTGCACAGTTTATGATCATAGATGGATAGTTGAGGTTTTACCTTTCATACGCTCTCTACCTCGTTAACCTAACTGGATAACTCTCTATCCCTTTTAAGTATCCCTTTCTCTCTCTAGTCTCACTCCCTCCCACGCTACCGACTACTCTCTCTCACTCCAAATCCCTCTCTCATGTCTCGTTCCCTCCCACTCTACCTAGATAAATCTATCTCACTCCAACCCCCTTTCTCACTCTCCCTCTCTCTCTCCCCCTCTGGTTTTGTTGTCTCTCTCACTCCATCTCCCTCTCTTAAGTCATTATCTTTC
>VDFB02075321.1:240033779-240058394 GCA_007258455.2 Sequoia sempervirens | reverse complement strand
CTTATCTATGCTTATCATTGGATTGTGGCTAATTCATAGGCATATGGTGACATCAAGTTTGGTTCTAAAAATAACCAACAGATTGGCGACCCTATTGGGGAATGAGTTGAGAAAATTCTGATAGAAGATCATCTTGCTTTAAAGATTCATTGAAGTTTCCAAACAGTTTGTAACCAGAAATTGAAAATTATGGAATTATATTTTCCCATCCGAGTCACCAATAGATTAGCAACTCTACTGGGGAATGCACTTAGAAATTGGGTTGCAGACTGTCCTATCAAAGAGTCAAATATTGTGCTAGAGAGTTCATTTTTCAAGCCTAGCTTTGTGTCAGTAAGTCAATTCTTATAAATGTTGCAAGAATTTACTGTGTTTCCCCTTAAAATGGAAAATCCTATCAAGATCTACCATAATTCCATGACTATTTTATAATTTCTCACTAGATGTGGGTGGTGACTCTGAGATCTTTGCACCAGTATGCATTATTTGAAAGAATCCAGTAAATTAGAGTGAAAATTTGTTGAGAAAAGATGAGGTAGACCTAAGCTCACATGGTTAAGTACCCTAATGGGAAGCTAGAGAGAAAATTTCAAAGGACTCCAGTTTCATCTTCAGAGAGACAAGGAATTTTATTAAATTTGAACATGTGGTTTAGATTTTGAGTATTTAAAACATGGAAAGGGTTGTGTTGTAGAAAACATAAAGGATTTATGTGTGAATCTGTTGATCAAGGAAGCTTAAATTGAAATCAACCCGTGAAAGAAACTTAATATCTTTGAAGTTTATCCTTCCATAAAGGAGGTGGTGACTCTATGCAAAGAACCAGATGGAATGGTGATGATAGCTTCAGATCTACAAAGTTTTCTGGTTAGAAACATAATTTGTGGTAGCTGTAATATATCCAGGTATTTTCCCTATTTTGGTTTTCAAGAAGCATAAACTTGTGTGAAAACCATGTTGAGTGATTTGGAGAAAATTTGGTTCCTTATTAAGTGAATTGAGCACTAATAAAGGGAATGGTAGTGGTAATTTTACATACTTCTAAGATATAATTTGAAGTTTCTATATTTTGATGAAGAAGTATGCTTATCTTTAAAATCTGCCCATTAGAAGATCCAAGGCATAGATGTAATTGGGTTATGCATTTCAAAATCATGATTAAATGAAGGACTATGGTAGTGAATGATCAACTATGAAGTTGATATTTGAAGTTTGTAAAAGGTGCAGAAAATGCGTCATTCCTCTATATTTCCCTGTGGAATGTCAAGTGAAAACATGAAGGGCATGTAGCCTTTGTCATGCCATCAAAGAAATCTCTCTATTGGAAGGTATAAACCATTGAATTTTAATGGTATTCAAGGTTCCCCCAATCTCGTTCCTAATAATGTTAGGGAACATTTGCTAAAATTTATAGGGAAAAGCTCTTAATCAACTTATAAGCATTTGCATACATTTTTGGACTTGATGGGAGATTATGAGATAGATCATGAAGATGTTGTTATGAAGATTTTTGTTCAATCTTTGAAGGAGGATGCTAGAGATTGGTTTTCATGATTTCCAGTATGTTCTATTTCTTCATGGAATGAATTAATGATAGCATTTATTGAATAATTTGGTGAAAAGATTAATCCAAGTTTAGTAAGGAAAAATTCAAGGAAATTCAAACAAAAGAAGAGGAGTTGGTCCCAAATTTCAATCTCAGATTTGCAAAGGAAATAAGGGATATTCCTAAAAATATGAGACCAAGTGATGTAGAGTGTTTAATTATATAATTGGACCTGTATTTGATGAAGAAATGAGTTATTTGTTGAGAGATAAGGAGCCCACAAAATTGCATCATGCATATCAAATTGCCATGGACATGGAAAACAACTTGAGATATTCAATGATGAAGGGGTACATAGCTACAAGTGTCCAATACCTTAGCACATTTCATACAAATGGAATAGATAAGAGAAATAACTGTCATAATAGAGATGATTCTACTATTCTGGTTTGTCCATCATCATCTAGTGTAACTAATGATGAACCAAGAATTGAACATCAACAAAGCATAAGCAATGTTGATCAAATGTCTTTTGTTCAAAGACTATCTAGTATGAAAAGATATCAAGGGGAATCACCATATGACCTATTTGCTAGGTTTTTGTATGCCTTGTTGGAAATCCCCAAGAATTGCATACATAAGGATTTAGTGTGCATTGACTTGTTCTATGAAATTTTTGAGCCAAGACTTAGTACCTTGCCAAAAGAATTGAAGCCTCGAGGTTTTGATTAGATAATTGACTAGATAAGAATTGTTGAAGAGGCTAGACATGATTGTGCACAAAGTATGGTGTATCAAAGTGTCAATGGCTATTTCCCAATTGAAAAGAATCAGAAGACAACTCAAGCAAGTGAAAAAGGTAAATCAGAGAATGGACACATGTCTTGTGGTATGGGTGAGGACAATGATTGTAATTAATTTACAAATAGCCCATATGCAATTCAATACATTGGTGATGAGGATGAAGATACATTTGTAAACATTTTTGTTATTTCATCACAAGTCAATAGTCAAGGCATTGAGAATGAAAGTTTGAGCTTCCATTCTAAACACTTTGAGCATGGCCTAAGCAGTGAGAGAGTTCCATGCCATGCAGATAATGTATTTTTTGGTTATCTTTATGAGGAATATGAATCTTTTTATAAGGGTGATTTGAAAGCATTTTATTTGCATGAGGTATACAATGATACTAATGATCATGGGGTTTTTCTCTTACAAGTGAATAAACAAACTCCATGTGATGGATACCTGGAGTGCAATCCAATTATGTCAAAAAGAGAGCATGCTATTTTTGTGAATGATGATGAGTTTGAAGACAATAATGTATGTGTTCAGTATCTTGAGCTTGAGTGTAGTGTTAAAAATGATGAAGATTGTGGTACTAACCAACAAGATCATCTCCTAGTTGTTCCAGATTATCTATGTGAAGCAAAAATGGAATATGTAAGTTTTGTTGCAAAAATGGACATGATTGTTTTTTGCAAAGAATGTATTGATGAGGAAAGGGATGAAGAAGCTTGTTCAGTCGCTAATGAAGAACATTTAGATTATAATGAACCCTTCACATTTGAGTCATCATACATATAAATTGATGGTACACATGAGGGCCTTGTTACTAACTTTGTCAATCCTAAGTTATTTGCACCATCCTTTGAAACATTTTACTTTGAGTTAAATGATGATTTGAAGGATAAATTAGAATATGTTACTGAGCCTAAAATAGAGTTATTCTTTGATGCATGGGATATAATTTAAAATGATGCTTGTGGTGATGACATTGATCTAAATAAGAGAAAATGAATCATAGGTTTTGGTGAATTACTTTCCCAGGGAAGTGGAGCACATGGCAGTGTGACTAGTTCATAATGCTCAAAACACCGGTTTAACAACATGCATGGGAATGAATGTTTCTTATTCATCACTCAAGATAAATTTTTATCTAGCATGGGATAAACACCAAAGGATGACTCCAAGGTTTTATATGAACTTTCTATTAACCCCAAGTTATTAGAAGTGGAATTGCAATGCAGTTTCAAGGAGTTAAGATATATTTTCTTGGGTGAGGATCTTGAACAAAATGTCTATTAGGGTCTTCATTTTGATGTACAAAATTAATTTATTGTCAACTTCTATGATGATAATGATCAAGTGTATTTTGACTATTTTCTATTTCTAGTCCAATCGGATGAGTATTTGGTGAAGCGTGATTGTGAACCAAACAAGCTAAAATGCTACGTTGATTATGGATTCAGGTTAATGTCAGATTGTAGTTTTCAGTTCAACAAGGTTAATTATGACAATGATAAGTTCAAACATATGTCCATAGTGGTTGATTGCAGTGGCCACAACATGATTAGCTAGTGGTAAATTCATGACAATGTCTATGGTCTTGGCATAATGCAAACAACAAAAAATAAGGTTTTTGACAGAGGAAAGGAATGGTTCTAAGTTTTGGAGGCCTAAGGCCACCAATGAGAAGTTGAAGCCTATTAAATTGCAGAGTGAAAGATAAAAGCTTGTATATCCAAAAGGGCTAAATTGAGAAATTCTAAAGTGGGGAATAGATTGTACAGTCATGTGAATATTGTATCTATGTTGGTTGCTATGGTCTGGTTCTCTTGCCTTGTCTAGGTGAGTCTTGGTTTTGGTTCTTTGTACCTGGTCTACTTCACCTAAGATTCTAAGATCTTGCTATGTTCTAGAGGAACAAACGTTCCCAACTGGAGCCACTGATGGAACCCCTAAAATTTTTTTGGTTCCATTTCTAAATTCTGTAAAAATTTGGTTGGTTTCAAGTATGTGGACTTAGGGTTTTGTACACTATCAATTCCTTTGGGTTTGTGTTGTCAACACCTTTCCTAAATAACCCTCAAGTATTTTTCCTTGTTAGTGTTATAGTCATCATTGACCCCTTACCGCCGGTTCCCAATCAGTTAAGTTGTAACTTATGCCATCAAATCTATTGTATTATCGACCCCTCTTGTTTAGGCCTAAAATATATTTTATAAGGCCAACTGATAGACCTTGTTTGGACTTTCCATCCTTTGAATAAAATGATTCTAAGTCTTCTAAGGCCTTTTCTGCATGATCTTAGATGTTCCCCTTCTTAAAACAACTTGTAGGCATGTGCAAAATTGTCTTACTTAAATCCATGTTCATTGCTTTGTTGGTTGCTCATCGTGGATAAAATTCTATCTTTATGTTTCACATTAGTGATGAGCAATATGAGTTTCCCTTTGTATCATTGGTCGTTTCGCTATTGCTAATTGCTTTTGAGTCCTAAGTCTTGAATTCATGATGTACAATGACCTTAAAAATATTTGTAACTCTTTTCATCACTTATCATTGATTGTTGTGCACTTACCCTTTTCAAATGGGTGATGAGCAATGTGGTCCTTTATTATAATGTTTCGTCACTGATATGAAGTGTGATATGGGAGATGCCTTTTGTTCCTTTCATCTTCAAGTAGGTACACGTGGCCCGATCTTGTTCCATTTCTACCTTTCTTCCGTCACTGATTTGAACTAGGCGTCAAGACTTGGCTTTGCAATGTGTGATCTAAGATAAAGATTATTCAATGGTGGACTATGATCCAATGGTTGATATTTCATCATGTTAATGCTCACCTCACTGATGGGACTCGAGAAAATTAAGGAAAATTTGCAATGGGCATTGGAATATTTGAGAGAATATTCCCCTCATTGTTGGCTCTTGGGACCTTGCCAATTCAATTGAAGGGGTACAAACCAGGATGGAGATACATGATGGTTGTCATATTAGAGATGACTAATGAGATTAAATGGTGATGTGGTAGCTTTCTGAGGTGTTATCACCATTTTTGAGGCACAAGTTGTAAAAGCAAGGAGTGATGCTTGAGAAGCGTCACTGATTGTGTTTTAAATCAATGAGGATCAATGGCTAAGATTCAAAGTGGAGCGGTTGGTTGTTAGCTTGCTCACACGAGCCTTTTTGAATAATTAATGGATACATGCTCTAGTTTCTCTACTTAATGTGGATCATTTGTTTTCTTATCTCACTATTTGTAGCCATCGAGAGCTAAGAAGTGGTTTTAGAACCAAAGAAAAAGTGTGTGAGTCTAAGGAAAGTAATTGTAGAGATATTGAAGTGATTTTCCTAGGTAAATAGGTGTTTATTCATGCTCTATTCCAACTATGCATTAGTTGGCTTATAAGTTTGAATTCTTTGGATGTCAAGGGTTTCAATTGTCTACGATTTCCACTCTGATTGATGAAAATTATGTGGGTTTGAGGGTTTTTTCTTTGTAAAACCAAATTGAGAAAAAAAACTAGTGAAATTTTTCTTGCAATTGGGGTTCACTAGTTCTTGTCCTATTTCCTACAAGAATGAATAAGCCTAGTGAGTCTATCCAACTAGTCAAGAGGTCTATGAGGATTAGTATACTTGAATCTTTAGAAGACACACCAAAAATTGGGCAAGAAGCACCAGGAGATCCTACAATTCCAAAAGGCAGGAGGAGTGCCTATAATAAAACTAAGAAGGGTGGTGTCAAAAGTAATTAAAACCTGAGGAGCAGGGTTGTTGGTCATAACTAGGGTGAGTCTGGTGGGAAATTGGTAAGTCTTCTGGGAAGAAGAATAATAAGTACCACAAGGCTTATGATTCTTATATGGGGAGGCACAACTCTCCCATGGAGGATTCGGCTGGTCCTTTGAGTGATGAAGGAGATATTGACCCAGAGTATGACTATTACCTCCTCGCACTGGCATGTCGAGAGGATTTTGATGATGGAGGGGTAGTAGCTTCTCCAATTTCACCAAGAACATAGAGCGGGCATGCTTACTCTGATTCTAAATAATTAGAGTAACACCTTGGTCCTATTTTTTTTTTATGACACTAGTACCACAACGGCAGGCTCATCTTCTTCAACGAATGTATAAGTTTTTTTCTTAGGTGCCGACATGGAGAATCTTCTTTGATCGACATGGACGAGAGATTTTGGCACTACTATAATGATGAATGATTCCTTTTGGAAGGCTAGCCAATCTTCCTCAATGAACTATATGGAGTTTTATCTTTTTCTTTCCTCCCATTTTGCAATGAGAAAATATAACCGTTTGGGGGAAGTTTCTGAAATTGAAATGAAATCAAGTGTCAAATGAAATGTAGTTGAAATGGTAATTTGGCCTGATGCTTGTTGCTCCCATGTCTCTATAAATGGGATTTCAAGGCTAGTTACAGGGGTTTGAATTTTGGGTCTCAAGTGGTCTAGGTTAGAAAAATGAGATCATGAAAGAGCAATTTGTAAATTCATGCATAGATGAATAGATTAGCATGAAGTCTAGGGTATAAGTTGATTTGTAATGAACTTAATTAGTCTTACAATTGTAGTATATAAATGAAAATGCTAGTTTGAAAGAACATTCTCTCCTATGTATTTTCTCTTCCAGACTATAAATGAAATGGTTAAGGATCTTTTTGTTTGTCTTCAATTGTTTTAATTGAATGAGTGGTTTTATTTCTACTTCGGTTCAATGAATTGATTAAATGCTTGAATAAGATCACAAGTTTTTGAGGGAAGATTCTAGGATTGCTAAGTAGTTTTGTTTTTGACACAATGAGTTGAATATTGTAATGCAACATGTCAATAGCCTATGAATTACTGAATCAAATTTCTAAGGTATTACAAGTTATTATGAATGTTACTCCATTACCCAAAGACCATACATTCCAGTCTATTTGTTTAGTTATCCTAAATGTAAATGAGTCAGTCCTGTGCCTATCCAAGAGCACAAAATGAGAATGAAAATCATTTAAACACCTTCAATTGCAATATTTCATTATTAAATATCACTTATTCCTCACTATAGATATTAATTTTCTTAAGGTTTAGCCAAATCCTTGAGGAATGTTGGGTAAGTGTACCAATCTATGACACAATTTTGATGCCAAATTGGAAAAATTCACAAAAAAATGCTCAAATTGACCATTTGGCGCACGCCAAATGAATTTAAGTCATTTGGTGTGTGCCAAATTCAAAAAGTGATTTAAAAGCAAAAAAATGTATTTTGACCTTCATTTTTCGTTGAACCTGTGGCTTGGCTTGGATTTTTCTTCTCTACAACTCGCACTCGCCAAATCTCATCCACTCTTTTGCACTCTTAGCTTGCAATTCTTCATTAGGATGCCGCCCATGCATCAAAGAGGTCAAAGATTGTGAAGAAGTATGTATTTTTTTTGTTTTTATTTTGAATTTGATTTAGAATGTAGATTGAAATGAGTTTTTTTAATAAAACTTTGTTCTAATTCTTAGGGAATGAATCTCCACCTCCAGACACTGAGAATTCAAAATCACCCCCTCACAAAGAGCCTCCCATACAACAACTTGAAATCCCTCCATCAATTCATAGGCATCCTCAAGGAACATAAGAAAATATCCTGATCAAATTCAAAACAATAAAAGAGACATCGAACAATTAATTGGAAGATTAACTGAGCATGTTCAAACCCACCCTTATAGGAGAGGGATTGTTGAATTATTGAAGTCAATTATATCTCATGTAGGAGAAATGAGCGAGAAAATAAATTTTTGGTCAAATAAGAGGCATGAGATGAGACAATTTTATGCTAGTGATTTATCATATGTAGACATAAAGAAACAAAAAATTAGCAAAGTAGACTTGTGTGCCCTATTTACAGACCTAAGAACCAACCCACCTTTTTCTCATGCATGCAAGAGGTTCCCCATTCATTGGTACCACCACGAATTAATTAAAAATAATTTTTGGGAGTGGTGGTGGATGGTATTTGACCAACCTCCATGCAATAACCATGAGGTACCACAATACTTTTTGAGGAAACTCTATTGTGAGTTTGTCCTCAATAAGATGCCAAATTATTTTGACACCTTAGACTTTTAGGGTAGAGGAGGGGGCTCCACACATGATAAACCTCTTGCATGACATAATCCATAGTTGGCACCGAGACCCTTGGCCAAACCCATGGTGGATCATGTCATTGTTCCTTCCATTGTTAAGGATAGTGTAGAGGTTGAAATGTTGGATTCTATTAGCTTGCTCACCCAGACCATTATACAGTGTGTGAGGGCTTTAGTAGAGCCTGATGTGGAGGAGACGTGTAGGGCCCGAGCTCCACCCCACCATTGTGGTGCTTGCAGTGTTGTTTGCACGTATGATTATCAGAGTGCTCGGGATGCAGCTACATAGCCTACATCAGCTGTAGATGTGATGGATACGACAGATGAATTGCTAAATAATACATACGACATTGATACTCAGGTAAAATTCAGCAAGTTCATTTAATTTTGTTTATTAAATTATATTTAGAAATCTAAGAATAACTAAATTTGTAGAATTTTGATATGATGAAATTTTAGGGTTGGAGTGTTCATGAGACGTGCTCCATTCCTACATAACCTTTTTCATTCTTGACATTGAGTCCACAAGTATGCAACTAGTATTAAATATATTATTATTGCATTTGAATAGTTGAATGTTATATTTGAATGTTTGTCTCATAACATTCTTTGTATTTCAAACAGTCTCCTAGTGGACCTTCGACCTCCACACCTCGCACTTCATTTCCTCAAACAACTTACACTCATGTAGCCTTTATTCATTAATGGTGTTGTAAAAAACAATTATCTAGTTTTCATAATTTTGCATATACAAATCTAAAAAATTGATGAGAAACACAAAAATTGCATGTGTATTTGTCACATTATCTTTTCCTAATTCACTTTTTGTTCCTTTATCCCTTCCTAATCCCATTCCATTAATATTTAATAGTTCACCCTATTTTCCTTGATCCCCTCCTAGCCCATCCCACTAATATCTTCTAGTCCATCCTATGTGTCATTATGCCCTTCTACTCCCATCTTATTGTACCCATTATTATTTCACCCTAGATGTTCCATGATCCCCTATGTTCCACCCTATGTTCCTTTATCCATTCTATGTTATACCATCTTTATCCACATTTCATTCTAGATAACTCTTCTCCATTATTACTACACATAGGTCAAGTTCGCACTTCATGTACTATAGTCAAACCCTAGACACCTCCTATTTCACCCTATGTTGTATTATTCCCTACTAATCAAATCCCATTAACCTCTAATTGTCCACCCTATATTTTGTAATCCCATCCTAGCCCATCCCATCAATCTATACAAGTACATCCTATGTTCCATTAACCCCTTCTATTCCCATCCCATTACCCTCTCTTATTTCACCTTATGTTCCATTATCCCCTCTCAGTCTTGTCCCACTATCTTTCCCCAATTCACCCTATGTTCCTTTATTCCTTCCTAATCCCATCCCATTAACCTCTAATAGTTCACGCTATATTTTGTTATCTAATCCTAGCCCATTCCAATAATCTATTCTAGTCCATCCCATGTTCCATTATCGCATTCGACACCCATCCTATTGTACCCTTTATTATTTCACCATATGTTCCATTATCCCCTGTTGGTCTTGTCTATTTATCCCTTCTATGCTATAACACCTCCATCCAAATTTTATCATATACATCATTAAAATATTTCCTTCCACTCATTATTGACCAAAGTTGTCTTCTCCATTACTGCTGCACACCTCAACAACCAACTTCATGCACTATAGTAAAATCCTAGACACGTCCTAATTCATCGTATGTTCCATTATCCCTTTGAAATATGTTAGTAACATAGTAATCCTCATTTCATTCATGTGAACTTCATTGTGGCATTATCACTATGTTGATAGCATGCCCTCATTAACATTAGCTCATCAACATATGCAATACAAATCTCAATGAGCACTGAACTTTAGCATTTGCAAGAGTTTGGAATATCCCAGTGGACTTAGTACTTTCACTATTCTATAATCTATAAGAACTATACTGTAGTCTCAACTAAGGCCAACCGTTTACTCTTTCATTTATGGTAGTTATAAAGGGACTACCTGAACTTCTTTATATATTGTTAGATATGTTGTTTCACTTGTAGTTGTTGACATCAGACAGCCCTGGTGATGTTGGTGGCACGATGGACTGTGGAGTTTCTACAACAATAGCCAGTTTTGATCAATTGACAAAGGTATGCAATAGATTAGTCGATTTTACATTATATTTTCTCTTTTATGGTCTATTATAGAAATTTTTCATGGTACTTTTATGTAGTTTAATTTCTATCTTGATGGTTGCTATAGGTGGGTGTCACTCTAGATCGTGGATGTGGTAATGTTTTTTATTAGAGGTAAAAAATAGGTTTTGAAGGGGCTCAGAACCCTTTACATCAAAAAGCAACTGAGATATAAGAAAACAACATTAATCCAAAAAATAGCCCATCAACAACTACCCATCAGCAAAAAAATCCAAAAAGGAGGACCCAACTATTAGCATTACATGCTTTTAAGAATATCCATCGCCTCCACATCGCTATCCACAACCTTTTGTGCATCATCCAAAACATCAAAAATTTCTTTCCCAACCCCAACTTGAGCTTTAGTTTTGTTCCTAGTCCTAGCACCAAGACCATCCATATTTACCCCAGTAATACAAAAAATACCTTTTTCCCCACCCTTCCCAACAACACCCTCCTCCTCCATCAGCTTACTAGCAACACCGACATTTTCATAATGAGTACTTTCTTTATACTTCTTATCACTAACAATAGGAAAAGTCACAGTAGTAGATTCAAATTCACCAACAGATTCATGCACTTCCCCACCTCTCATGACAGTATCCCAAATTTTCACCATTTGATCCTCATGGGTGAGGATTCTACCTTCAAGATTCTATTTCATTTTGAGAGTTTCCTTTGCAATAGTGTCAGCCATAGTGTTTAAAGAATCAAACAAATCACCAATCTAGTTTTGGACAAATGACCCCTCAGTGTTACTCACCACACCCCTAAATTTGACATTAGTTTTATTGAGTTCATGAAAAAACCATTTAAAATTTTTGAACAAGACAATGGAACCCTCACAAGTAGTTCCAAGCACATCAACCATATCTTCTCTATTAATATTAAAAACCCATTTCCCCAGAGCATCTTCCTCCTTAGAGGAGCTAACCCTATTCTGACCATTAGGGGAGTCCTTACCTTTTTGAACAGCAACCAGAGTCTTGATTTTGTGAATGGATCTCGCAATCTCCTCCACCACCACCTTTCTCTTCTTAAGCCTCTCCAATTCCACATTCTAGGTCTCCACAACAACATCAACATCCCCAAACTTACCTTTCAGCTTCTCAACTAGCTTAACACTCGAGGAATCATCAACATAGAGGTCACCCGCTATAGTGAGAGGGAATTCCTTCTCCAGAATTTGGCTCATAGTCCTCAGAATCTGTTTCTTCCTGCTTCCCTCCTCTAACTCCTTCTGCTTGGATATAGGGGGTGGAGAGGACACCTCACCATATAGATCATTATTCACCTTCACACCCCTACTCAACAAATCAATAGCCACCTCATCACTATAGGTCAAATAACCCTCACTAGCCCCCAAAATCCCCTTTTTACACTTTCCTGTAGTAGGGGAATGTGGACCCACCTCCAAAGAAGAGAGGTAGTTAGGGACATAATCCACATCCTCCTCCGACTCTAACTCTTTTTCAAAAATAAAATTCCTTTTCTTAACTTTTTTGGTGGTCAGTTCGTCTTCAAAAGCAGTCTCATACTCCTCGGCAGGTTTGTACTATTTACCCTTCAGAGTGACAAAAGGCTTGGCAACCTCAAAAGTCTTTACATAATCAGAGATAAGAAGGATTAACCCCACATGCAAGATAGGGTTTTTAGGGTTCTTCTTGTGATCCTTAAGACCTGAATCAAGAGACATAATAAGATAATAAGGAAAGGAGATCCTCTTCTTATGATGGAAGTGATTAAGCAAGATGAAGTGGTATGCATTAACCACTGAAAAATGGCCTTCCAAAGTTATGAAACACATTAGCTCTTCTGCAACATCTCCCCATAACACCTTAAGAGAACTTGTCTAATATCCTCCACTCCTCATAGGCCTCAAATCCTTCACTTCATCTTCCTTGAAGAAGATTTGCATTGTGGTCTGCGCCTCCTTTTTATCCTTAAAAAATTTCATGTTGTCCATAGCCAGACCAGTAATACTAGCTATAAAATCCTCATTGACATCAAATTCCATCCCATAAAGCTTCAACACCCTATCATTCCATCCTTTAACAAAAAGCGGTGTTACATGAGGATTATTGCCATGAATTTTCTCTAGGTAAGGGGTTATCCCTCCTTTCTCCAACACCTGCCACACCTCCAACTTCTTAGCAGCTTCGCATGAGGAAGGTTCAACATGATTTCTATCTCCACCCATATCTCCACAATTAGCAGACTGTAATAGCTTGAGGGATTTAAACATAGTGCAATGAGAACTCTGGAAAACAATGCTAAGACCAACTTGAATCCGTGTAAAACGGGAAATAGGATAGGGGATAATAAATAACATAGAGTTTTGTTTCGTATGACACCCAACCCCCGTACCATTCACTTGATTCAAATCTTTCTTGCCATCCTTTCTCATAAACATCAGCCACATGAAGGAAGAAATGCATGTCGTCAACCATAATGAGAAGATAATAAAATTAAAATATATCATCATGGTTAATATTCATAGTAACCTCTATATGGAGAGGTTCATTCAAACCCCATTCCCTAAGCTCTCTAACACCAATGTTAGTGAAGATGTCTGCTAAACCATTACCTTCTCTTAAAATATGTGATATGTAACATTCATCAAAAGATTTCAAAATATCAATGGAGTCCCTTATCAAAGACTCAATAGTCCAAGAGGGGGGAACACAATTATTCAAGTTATTAATGATATTTAGAGAATCCCCTTCCAACCAAACTTTCCTATAACCTTTGGTTTGAGCCAACTTGAGACCATGATAATGGACGTGGTAATGTTATAAATGTGCATGATGACTATTTGTATGTGGTAAGTGACTATATTTTATTATATGTCATTCCATAATTCAATTTCTATGTATTAAAATCTATACCTTTTATTATGTCTGATGAAACTATAGAGGAGTCTCTAGAGGAGGCCTAGTGAGCATGTTCGAAAGACAAGAGAACCAATAGGCACTCCATCCAGCCAAATTTCTAAGGAAGCATGAGATCTTTTTCCTTCCCCTAGAGGGAGATGACTATGCATTTGGGTCATTTGTTGTATGCCTATGTGGAATTTTGGAACATATGTTTTATACTATCGATATATAGGTGACATTTTATGTCCATATGGCTCTTTTGTACTAAGCCTGTATGGCCTTTTTGGATATATTGTATATATGTTTATCAATATATATCATTGTATAGCCTTACAACTTTTTGATTAAAGAAAATCTTATTTTTCTACTACCATTCTTGAGTAATGTTATCATGTGTATTATGTAAATTGTATGCTTGAATGTTGTAGGTATGGATTTTGTTTACATCTAATGCGTATTGTGTAAATAAGCTCTATTCTTGGTGGTTCGTATCCTTTGCAATGCTTCAATTACTTGTGCCTCATTTATTCACATGTATGCTTCACTTAATCACATGTATACTTAATGTATATTATGTGTATTCATGTGTATAATTCATGCTTCCAATGCATAGCAACAAAAATTTATTGCAGAAAAATCGGCAAACCAAAAGTATAAGAGTTTTTGAAAAAATGGGGAAAAAATATGGAAAAATTTGGGAAAAAATTAGATTTTAAAAAACATAAAGCCTAAAATAGATGCTTCCAAACAAGCTGATCTCTTGGAAAAATATATCAAAGCATATATAGAGAATAAGGTAGGAACTATTTCGTGTTCGAAAGAAATGTGATCTCAATGTGCTTGTCATGGCATTCCATCACTAGGAGACTAACATGTGCATTTTTTCTCAAACAGCTCTCAATCGCCTTTGTCTTTATGATAACGTATTTTCATATACATGTCTACCAAAGCATTTTATCAATCAATTCAATCACTTCTATTATGGCTGTACCCTTCTAAAATAGGTGCTTTTGAACAATCTATGGATGCTTGGAAAAAATCTATCAAAGCGTAATAGTAAGCAATAGCATAGACAAGGTAGTGAACTATTTGAAAAAAATCCTCAAAGAAATGTGGTCTCATGGTGATGGAATGCTATGAAAATAAAATTCCTTGATTGTCATGGCATTCCATCACCATGAGACCACATTTCCTTGAGGCATTTTTTCAAATAGTTTACTACCTTGTCTATGCTACCACATTTTTCATACATGTCTACCAAAGAATTTTATCAAATAGTTCATTGTCTTGCTACTATGGCTAAGAGCCTATAACAAGTGATTTTAGACAAGCGATGGATGCTTGGAAAAAATCTATCAAAGCATAGTAGTAAGCAGTAGCATAGACAAGGTAGTGAACTGGTTGAAAAAATGCCTCAAAGAAATGTGGTCTCATGGTGATGGAATGCCATGACAATCCATAGAAATTCACTTGTCATGGCATTCATCATGGCATTCCATCACACCATGAGGCCACATTTCTTTGAGGATTTTTTTTAAAAATTTAATGCCTTGTCTATGCTACCACGTTTTTCATACATGTCTACCAAAGAATTTTATCAAATAGTTCACTTCCTTGTTGCTATGGCTAAAAGCCTAAAATAGGTGATTTCAAACA
The DNA here is from genome assembly GCA_007258455.2 of Sequoia sempervirens. Taxonomy (NCBI): domain Eukaryota; kingdom Viridiplantae; phylum Streptophyta; class Pinopsida; order Cupressales; family Cupressaceae; genus Sequoia; species Sequoia sempervirens. The sequence continues at coordinate 240,043,191 of VDFB02075321.1, read as the reverse complement.
AGCTATGGATGCTTGGAAAAAATCTATCAAAGCATAATAGTAAGCAATAGCATAGACAAGGCAGTGAGCTAGTTGAAAAATCACCTCAAAGAAATGTTAGGGTTAGAAGGCAGATATATAATAGTTAAATGCATATTTGATTAATAAAATAGAGAAATAAAACACAAAAAATTATATCAGAAACAAGACAACACAGAGAATTTAATGTGGTTCACCCAATCTAGGCTACATCCAAAAAACCACAACCATCCAATGATTTTATTATCCAGTGTAAAATATATTACAATCTCGCGAATAATCGCCTTTTTCTACATACTGTAATCCCCATCCCAACCCCTTATAACAAGATTTTTAGAAGCTTCTAGAATTAGGGTTTTACAAAGTCTTTTTTTTTCATTTTTTAGTGATTTTTCCTTTTTCTACGATGACGTGAAGATACATGCCAAGGTGTACATTATACCATTATCAATCACCACATACCAACAATCTCCCACTTGGAGACTGATCCTAGATGACACCGCTGCACTTACAGCTCCCACTGGAAATAAGTACCTTGGACCCTGCTACTCTGTTATATCTGAATTCAACCTTGAAGTCCAACTGAAGTTGAAGAGGATCTCAGCTTCTCCCTTGTCACCGCCTTCATAAACATATCCCCTAGATTGGCATCTGTATGTATCTTGTACAGCTTGACCTATCCATCCTCCAACACTAACTGAATGAAATGATATCTCAACTATATGTGTTTTGTTTGAGAGTGCAAGGCAGAATTCTTTGCAAAATGTATAACACTCTGGCTATCTATAAAAAAGTAATTTTCAGCCTATTGTTTTCCCAAATTTTCCACAAAAATTTGCAACCATATCATCTCCTTTGTGGCCTCTATTGCAGCAACATACTCTACCTCTATGGTGGATAAACCAACCACCTTTTGCAACCAAGAAATCCAACTCATTGTTGTCCCACCAATTGTAAATACATAGCCTATGGTACTCCACCTAGTATTTATATCCCTTTCCAAATCTGTGTCAACATAGCCTTTTAAATCAGTATTAGAGCCCCTAAAACATAAACATTTATTGGATGTACCTCTCAAGTACTTGAGAATCCATTTTATCGTATTCCAATGCTCAACACTAGGATGACTCACATACATGCTAACAACTCCTATAACATATGCAATATCTAGTCTTGTGCATTCCATGGCGTACTTTAAACTACCTACAGCTAAAGCATATGGTACCTTGGACATTTTTCCTTCCTCCTCTTGTGTCTTTGGACACATATCCTTAGTCAAGTTAACATGACTCGGCAAAGGTATGCTGACAGCTTTTGCATTTTCCATATGAAATCTCCAAGAACACCTTCTCAAAGACAAGCCTGAGATAATAACAATTTTTCTATTTTTCCAATTCGTAATCTTTCATACCAAGGATTTGCTTTGTTGCCCCCAAATCCTTCGAAGTAGCAAATGAATTTGCTAACTGTTGTTTTAACTCCCTTATGTGATCCATGTTAGACCCCGCTAAAAGAATATCATCAACATTTAAACATAAGATAATGTAGCTATCATCATCTAACCTCTTAAAATAAATGCAATCTTCTAAATTACATTGACCGTAGCCTTGCTCAGCCATAAAACTATCAAATTTAATATACCATTGCCGAGGCACTTGATTCAAGCCATATAGAATTTTCTTCAATCTGCACACAAGTTTCTCCTTACCTTTGACCTCAAATCCTTGCGGTTGTTCCATATATATTTCCTCTTCCAAATCACCATGGAGAAAAGTTGTTTTAATATCAAGTTGTTCTAAAGGAAAATCTTCAGCAGCCACAATACTTAAAACAATACAAATATAAGTTATTTTAACAACAAGAGAAAAGATTTCATAAAAATCAATACCCTTTTTTGGTGCAAATCCCTTTACAACTAATCTGAATTTAAATCTTTTCTTACCTCCATCCTCCTCTTTCATCCTATAAACCCATTTGTTTGGTAAAGCCTTTTTACCTGCAGACAACTTGCATAATTCCCAAGTCTGATTTTTCAACAAGGAGTCAATTTCTTCGTCCATTCCATGCTCCCACTGAACCTTGGTATCCATCTACATAGCTTCATCATAACATTCTAATTCACTAACATCAGTTAAAAAAATAGAATACAAAGAGGGAGAAAATCTTTCTGGATTTCTACTTATCCTTGAAGATCATCTAACATTCACTGGAGTTTGTGGTATTTATTGTTGTTGTTGTTGTTACGGATCATGAGGAACCACTAGAACATTGTTGTTTGGTGTATCATCCAACACTACATAATCATTTTTCTTCTTCTCATACTGCTGCAATTGATCTGTGTACGACACTTTCTCATTGAATATGACATCCTTGCTTCTCAAAAAAAAAAAAAATTCAGAATCCCAAAGCCTATAACCAAATTCATCAATGCCATATCCAACAAATATACATTTCTTTGATTTTGCATCAAGCCTGCTTCTATTTTCAAAATCTATATGTGCAAATTCTTCACAACCAAAGGTCTTGAGAAAAGAATAACTCGCCTTCTTACATGTCCATGCTCCTTCTGGAATTCCACAACCCAAAGGATTAGAGGGATCTCTATTGATTAAATAAACAATAGTGTTTACAGCCATTTCCCACATGTTTAAAGGAAACCCAACATACAATCTTACAGTCCGTGCACACTCCGTTATTGTTTTGTTCATGTGCTTAGCCACTCTATTTTCCTATGGAGTCCTTGGAACTGTTTTCTACCTATGAATACCATTAGAGGAACAATAATCTTCAAAATCTTTGCTACAATACTCACCACTATTATCAGATCTAAGACATTTTAACTTTTTACCTGTCTCATTCTCAACCAAGCTTCTCCATTTCTTAAAAGTTTCAAATACATCATATTTCTACCAAGGAAATAAATCCATACCTTCCTTGTTGAATCATCAATAAAAATGACATAATACCGAGAGCCACCGAGAAAAGATACTTGAGCTGGTCTCCATACCTTTGTATGCACAAGCTCCAATTTCTCATCTTTTTTTACTTCCCATCCTTGAGAAAACTAACTCTTTTTTTTTCCATAAACACAACTTTCACAAAAATCCATTTTTACACATTTTAGACTTGGTAAAAAATTCTTTGAATGAAGTAGTTTCATACCTTTTGCACTCATATTCCCAAGTCTATTATGCCATAGTGTTGATTCATAATCCACATCAACTATCTGATTTTCTGCCTGCTAAACTACAATAACTATTCCTGAACATTGATTTTTATTTGCAATAGTTAAAGTAGAAGGAACAATATGACATGTACAAAGATATAAGGTGCCTAATTTCACACCTTTTTTAACCTTCTAATTTTTATCACTAAATATAACAACACAACCTTCATCATCTAGTTGCCTTGTTGTAATTAATTTTTTTTTAACTTTGGAATGTGCCCTACCTCATGTAGTAGTCAACGATTCGCATTCTGCAACTTAATCTTGATTCTTCCCTTTCCAACAATTTGATAGATTTCGTTATCTCCCAAATAAACCAACCCAAAATCCTCTTGGACATAATCAAGAAAATAACTTCTATGGGGCATAGCATGAAATGAAGCCCCTGAATCTAACACCCAAGAATCATCAACATTATCAAGGAAAAGAATCAAAGCATCCTCATCAAATTTGTTACTTACCACATTTGCCTCTTGATTTCCTTCCTTTTTGTCTTCTTCTTTATTTTTTCGAGACCAACAATCTTTCTTTAAATGACCCAACTTACCATAGTACCAGTAATCCCTCTTGTCTCTAGATTGGGACCTTTTGTTGTTTGATTTTCCTCGTGACTTCCCATGACTTCCAAAATTATTTCCTCTTTCCTTTGTTCTACCCCTGCTTTCTACATTCAAAACATTGCTTGATGTGGATGTTCCACCTAAGCTTTTACTATGAATTTCCTCGCTCAAAATAACACCAACAACATCATCAAATTTCAATGTATTCAAACCAAAAATAGAATTGCTAATAGCCATTACCAAGCTATTCCAACTTTCTGGAAAAGAACACAAAATTCAAAAGAGCCCTAACTTCTTTATCAGAGTTTACATTTACATAAGTTAATTGACTGGTAACCATATTAAACTCACTTAAATGATCAAAAATTGACCAACCTTCTACCATTTTCATATTAAATAAACGCTTCATAAGAAATACCTTATTCGAAGTGGAAGGCTTTTCAGATAAATTTTACAAGGTTTCCATTAACTCTTGAGTTGTCTTTGTTGTTGTAATATTGAATGTCACTGATTGTGCCAGGCATAAATGAATGGCTCCCAGTGCCTTTCTACCCAAAATTTTCCATTCCTCATCACTCATTGTTGTTGGTTTCTTAGTTATTCCTTCCAATGGACTCCATAAATCCTTCTGATATAGATAATCCTCCATCTACATCTTCCATAACTGATAGTTTTTCCCATTGAATTTATCTACCTTCAATTTACCCTCGTCTGCCATTGCTCCCACTTATCCGTGAGACTTTCTTGCAGACAATAATCGAACATAACCCACTCTGATACCACTTGTTAGGGTTAGAAGATAGATATATAATAGTTAAATGTAGATTTGATTAATAAAACAGAGAAATAAAACACAAAAAAAATTTATAGCAGAAACAAGACAACACAAAGAATTTAACGTGGTTCACCCAATCCAGACTACATCCACAAAACCATAGCTATCTAATGATTTTATTAGCTAGTGCAAAACATATTACAATCTCATGAATAATAACCTTTTTATACATACTGTAACCCCCATCCTAACCCCTTATAACAATCTTTTTAGAAGCTTCCAGAATTAAGGTTTTACAAAGTCATTTTTTTCCTTTAAATTCGGTGATTTTTCCTTTTTCGGTGACGATGCAAAAAAAATGGGAATAGCATGATCATTCACCACATACCAACAAGAAATGTGGTCTCATGGTGATGGAATTCCATGTCAATCTGTAGCAATTTTCTTGTCTTGGAATTCTTCATGACATTCCATCAACATGAAACCACATTTCTTTGAGACATTTTTTCAAATAGTTCACTGCCTTGTTTATGGTCTCATGGTTTTTCTTCACACGAAAAATCAACATAATAGTAAGCAACAAGCTAGATAGTCTCATGGTTTTTCTTCACATGAAAATCAACATATGACATCAAACCATACGTCATGATTATTGAATATTCGAATCCAATGTTTCACTAGTAGGCTAAGTTTTGCATCTACGCAAGGAAGCACTATTCAATGACAATAACTATAGTTTGAACTCTTAAGGGATTCAGCCGGTTGAACGTAGCTCATAGTGATTCAACATGTTTGGGTGTGAAAGATGACCATGCCTAGCATAAACGTACCCACCATGATGCATTGGAATAGTTCGTTTGGTCACACGAGTTGCAGAATGAAAGTTGCACCACTTTGCATTACTTGTATTTGACAATTTTTTCCCCAAGCCAACCATGAGAAAAATGCCTAGATAGAAAGAAAAGGACAAAATCTCTATTGCCAGAGGCCTAACCTATAGTATACATGTTTCTAAGCAGCATCATAGAGTCCAGTAACAAGAAGTTTACTATTTTGCACTTAAACCTTCAGATTCAATTACAAATCGAAGCTCGTAGGCAATTCGAAAAGCTTATGCAAGTGGACCATTTCTAGCATAAACGAAGCACGATGTGTTGGAAATAATGCAGCCAGTCACACAAAGCCAGAATAAAAGTTGCCAACCACCTTTGCAACTTTCAACTACTTATCTATCAACTTTTCACCAAGTGAAAGTCAACGCCATAGAAAACACCCTCTGCGATAAATAAGTTATTATAGGTGATCCCACAATGGTGGTTTATAATTTTTGGCCAAAATAGACACTGAAATATTATTTTTAACTAAATCTTCACTTTCGGGCACCTATAGTGGCTAAACCGTGAGGAATTTGAAGATGATGCAAACTAGAGTTTCGTGACATTTTTTCTATAAATTCTAAATATATTTTTTTCAAAAATATTGGAATCATATTGCACTTCTTTTTCCATCTCCCTTGAAAACTAGTTTTTTTCAGAAAATAACATTTTTAAAAAGTGACGCTCACCATATAACGAATAACTTTTTTTCCATGAAGGATAAAATTCTAATTCTTTTGAATTTAGATTTGTAACTTCGATATCTAGTGCTTCCACTTGGTTAGATAATTTTTTATTGAATATTTTTTTTCAATCAAGTTTCTAAGTCAAACCAATTACAATTCAAAGATAGTGTGACCATATAACGTATAATTTTTTTTGTATGTATCGAAATTGAAATTTTTTTTGTTGAATCAAGAACTTCAATATCTGGTGCACTCATATTTTTCATTTTTTTTTTATCATCTACTATTTTTCCATGTGTAGAACAAAGAGCTTGATTTTCTCAGTTGAAAACCTGTTTAATAAACCAAAAATACACAAAACCAAACATAATAAAATGAAGTCAATTAGATCGCCTTCAGGACCCTTTTGATCCAATCGTCTGATGTTTCCCTCTCCATTTTCATTCCCTCAACCCGAAGCTTAGCAAAAAATGTCTCCCCTGAGGGGAGAATAAAAGGGGTTCGCCGAACCTTGATTTCAGAGCTGTAACCCCTTTCCAATTTGCTGTTTTTACAGAAATGCTGCCCAATATTTGACACACTTTGCATGGGGTTATTTTTTTCTTGTTTTCCTTCCTCCATCAAATTGTAAACCACTATTGTGGTTTCACCCATAGTTTATTGTAGATGGTCCCAAAGCAATCCTATAGGCTCAGACAAGAAGTTTCCAAGCATCACAGTGTCAGAGTAACAACATGCTAAAGTTTGTAGTCATTTTGCACTTTAAACTCTTAAGGGATTCAGCCGGTTGAACGTAGCTTGGAGTGATTCAACGCATTTGGGTGTCAAAGAGGACCATTCCTAGCATAAACGTACCCACCAAGACATTTCAGAACAAGTCCTTTGGTCACATGAGTTGCAGAATGAAAGTTGCACCACTTTGCAACTTTCAACTACTTGCATTTGACACTTTTTCTATCAAGTGAAAACTGGACACCACAAGAAAATGAATCTGAGATAACAAAAATTGTGAGAGGTTATTGTAGAGAGGCCTAACATGATTCCATGGGCTCAGATGAGAATTTTCTAAGCATCACGGTGTCTGAGTAACAACATGTTGAAGTTTGCAACCATTTTGCACTTTAGACTCTTAAGGGATTCAACCTGGCTGAATGGCTCTTTGTTTATCTTTGAATGGGTGTTTGAGTGTGAGAAAGAGGACCATGCCTAGTAAACATACCCACCTGTATTACGTTAGAATAGTTCTTGCTCACATGATAACTAAAAGTTGCACCATTTTGTAACTTTCAACTACTTGCATTTGACACTTTTTCCATCAAGTGAAAACTGGACACCACAAAAAAATGACGCTAAGATAAAAAAACTGAGAGAGGTTATTGTAGAGCGGCCCAACAAAATCTCACAGGATCAGATGAGAATTTTTTAAGCATTACGCTATCTGAGTAACAACATGTTGAACTTTGCAGCCATTTTGCACTTCAGACTCTTAAGGGATTTAGCCGGTTGAACGTAGCTCGGAGTGATTCAGTGCATTTTGGTGTGGAAGAGGACCATGCATAGCGTAAACGTACCCACCCAAATATTTTAGAATAGTTCCTTTGGTCACACGAGTTGTAGAACGAAAGTTGCACCACTTTGCAACTTTCAACTACTTGCATTTGACACTTTTTCCATCAAGTGAAAACTAGACACCATGAAAAAATGACTCTGAACTAACAAAAATCATGAAAGGTTATTGTAGAGGGGCACAACACAATCACATAGGATTAGATGAGAATTTTCTAAGCATCACGATGTTCGAGTAACAACATCATGAAGTTTGCAGTCGTTTTGCACTTCAGAATCTTAAGGGATTCAACCTGTTAAATGTAGCTCAGAGCAATTCAACATGTTTAGTTGCAAAAGAGAACCATGCCTAGCATAAATGTACCCACTCAGATGCATTGGAATAGTTTTTTTTTTCACACGAGTTGCAGAATGAATGTTGCACCACTTTGCAACTTTCAACTACTTGCATTTGACAAATTTTTCTCCAAGTAAAAATTCGTCACCACAGGAAAATACCTCTGAGATAGTGAAAAAAGAGAGAGGTTATTGTATAGAGGCCAAACATGATCACATAGGCTTAGACGAGAAGTTTCTAAGTGTCACAATGTCCTAGTAACAACATGTTGAATTTTTCAACCATTTTGCACTTCAAACTCTTAAGGGATTTAGCTGGTTGAACATAGTTCAGAGTGATTTAGTGTGTTTGGGTGTGAAAGAGGACCATGTTTAGCATAAATGTACCCACTTAGACATGTCAGAACAATTCTTTTGGTCACAGAAGTTGCAGAATGAAAGTTGCACCACTTTGAAACTTTCAACTACTTGCATTTGACACTTTTTCTATCAAGTGAAAATTGGACACCACGAAAAAATAACTTTCAGATAACAAAAACCAAGAGATCTTATTGTAGAAGGGCCCAATACAATCACATAGGCTTAGGTGAGAAGTTTCTAAGCATCATGGTGTCTGAGTAACAACATGCTGAAGTTTGCAGCCATTTTGCACTTCACTCTTAAGGGATTCAATCAGTTGAATGTAGCTCAAAGCTATTGAGCATGTTCAGGTGTGAAAGAGGAACATTACAAGTGTAAAAATACCCACTCAAATGTGTGAGAATAGTTTTTTTGGTCACACAAGCTACATAACGAAAGTTGAACCACTTTACAACTTTCAACTACTTGTATTTGACACCTTTTCCATCAAGTGAAAACTAGACATCACGAAAAAATAACTTCGAGATAACAAAAGCTAAGAGAGTTTTTTATAGAGGGGACCAACATGATCTCATAGGATCAGGTGGAGAGTTCGTAAGCATCATGGTTTCCGAGTAATAGCCCGTCAAAGTTTGCTACCCTTTTGCACTTTTGACCCTTAAGGGATAGAGCCAGTTGAACGTAGCTCGGAGCAATTTAGCGTGTTTGGGTGCAAAGGAGGACCATATCTAGTGTAAACATACCCATCCAGATGCGTTGGAACAATCCATTTGGTCACATGAGCTACAAAATGAAAGTTGCACCACTTTGCAACTTTACATTGCTTGCAGCTAACACTTTTTCCATCAAGTAAAAATTGGACACCACGGAAAAACGACTCCGAGATAACAAAAATTGAGAGAGTTTATTGTAGAGGCTCCCTACATGATCCCGATGCCTCAAACAAAATGCCTATAATTGACAGGATATCTGGGTAACAAGTCATCAAAGATTGTTTCCCTTTTGCAATT
>VDFB02075321.1:239674794-240033679 GCA_007258455.2 Sequoia sempervirens | reverse complement strand
TTTATTTATCTCCCCTGTACCCTGTACAATGTACCCTTACCCCTTAAACCCTCTACCCTCTACCCTTAACCATCTACCCTCTACCATAAACCCTCTCCCTCTCCCTCTCTCTACCCTAAACCATCAACCCTATAGGTCCTCAACCATATGCCCTCAATTATCAACCCTCTAACCTAAACATTGGATCCTTAATCCCCATTTATCTCTATCCCTTCCTCCTCTTCTCTCCTTCTCTCTATCTCACTTCTCCCTCCATGTCTCCCTCCATCCATTCCTCCCTCTCTACCCTAATCCCTCAACCCTATACCCTCAACCCTTAAAACCTCTACCCTCTACCCATAACCCTTTATCCTCTACCCTTTACCCTTGACCCTCAACCCTCTCTCTCTCTCTCTCTCACACACACACTCCCTCTCCCTCCTACCCCTTCTCCCACTCTCAGGTATCTCTCTCTCACTCACTCCCTCTATTTCTCTCCCCTCTACCCTTAACCCTATACCTTGTACCCTTAACCCTTAAACCCTCTACCCTCTACACTTAACCCTCTACCCTCTACCCTAAACCCTCTCCCTCTCACTCTCTCTACCCTCAACCATCAACCCTATAGGTCCTCAACCCTATGCCCTCAATTATCAACCCTCTAACCTAAACATTGGATCCTCAATCCTCATCTATATCTATCCCCTCCTCTTCTCTCCTTCTCTCTATCTCACTTCTCCCTCCCTCTCTACCCTAATCCCTCAACCCTATGCCCTCAACCCTTAAACCATTAAATGCTCAACCCTTAACCCTCAAACCTCAACCCTTAAACCCTCTACCCTCTACCCTCTACCCTCAAACCTAATCCCTCAACCCTATACCCTCAACCCTTAAACACTCAACCCTCAACCCTCTTTCTCTCTCTCACTCCCTCTCAATCTCTCTCAAGTCCCTCCCTCATACCTAAGAGAGGGGGGGAGAGAGAGAGGGAGAGAGAGAGAGAGGGGGGGGGGAGGGGGAGAGAGAGGGATGGGATAGAGATAGATGGAGTGAGAGATACAAAGGGAGATATTGAGGGAGTGAGAGAGAGAGGGAGTGGGAGAGAGATAGAGGGATTCCATAAGAGAGAGCGAGAGAGAGACCTAAGAGGAGAGGGGGTAGGAGGGAGAGACTTGAGAGAGAGATGGAGGGAGAGAGGGTGGGAGGGAGAGAACTAAGAGAGAGGGAGAGGGAGAGAGGGTGGGATGGACATACCTAAGAGAGAGGGAGAGAGAGGGTGGGGGTGGGAGGGATACCTAAGAGAGAGAGAGAGGAGGAGAGAAAGAGAGAGAGAGAGAGAGAGAGAGAGAGAGAGAGAGGGGTGGGAGGAGAAACCCAAGAGAGGAGAGGAGAGGGTGTGAGGAGAGACCCAAGAGAGAGGAGAGGGAATAAAAAGTGGGAGAGAGGGGGTGGGAGGGTGAGACCTAAGAGAGCAGAAGAGAGAGACCTGGGAGAGGGAAGGAGGGGAGTCCCAGGATAGAGTGGACAGAGACACTGAGGAGAGAGAGAGAGAGAGAGAGAGAGAGAGAGAGAGAGAGAGAGAGAGAGAGAGAGAGAGAGAGAGAGAGAGAGAGAGAGAGAGAGAGAGAGAGAGAGAGAGAGAGAGAGAGAGAGAGAGAGAGAGAGGGGGGGAGGGGGAGGGAGGGAGTGAGAGAGATAGAGAGAAAGAGAGATAGAGAGGGAGAAGGGTGGAAGGGAGAGACTTAAGAGAGAGGGAGAGAGAGTGGGAGAAAGATCGAGGGGGTGAGAGAGAGGGAGTGTGTGAGAGAGAGAGAGAGTGAGAGAGGGGGGAGGGAGATACCTGAGAGAGAGAGAGAGTGAGAGAGATAGAGGGAGTGAGAGAGAGAGAGGGAGTGGGAGATAGATAGAGGGAGTGAGTGAGAGACCTAAGAGAGGGAGAGACTTGAGAGAGAGAGACATAGAAAGATAATGACTTAAGAGAGGGAGATGGAGTGAGAGAGACAACAAAACCAGAGGGGGAGAGAGAGAGGGAGAGTGAGAAAGGGGGTTGGAGTGAGATAGATTTATCTAGGTAGAGTGGGAGGGAACGAGACATGAGAGAGGGATTTGGAGTGAGAGAGAGTAGTCGGTAGCGTGGGAGGGAGTGAGACTAGAGAGAGAAAGGGATACTTAAAAGGGATAGAGAGTTATCCAGTTAGGTTAACGAGGTAGAGAGCGTATGAAAGGTAAAACCTCAACTATCCATCTATGATCATAAACTGTGCACTCTCAACATTATCAAAGTGGTTGACCAAAGAGGGGAAAGTTATATTTTGTTCAAAGTAGGTCATTTGGTGAGCGCCAAATTTGGTGCTCGCCAATGACACATCCCATTTGGTGCACGTCAAATTTGGAACTCACCGAATTTGGTGTGCATCAAATTGGATGTGTCATTTGGCGAGCGCCAAATTTGGCACTCACCAAATGACCTACTTTGGATGTGTTAATTGACAGGATTTACCAAATTTTCTCATATTTTCGTCTGTGCTCTCCATCATGTTTACACATCTTTCAATTCAAGTTTATAAAAAATCATGATAATTTTAACCTCTCTCTTAGCTTTCTAAATTTTATATAATTATTTTTTCATTTTGATTCAATTAAGGTTTTGATCCATAGCTTCTATTGTAAATGCCTCCATTTTTGGTCAAAAATCAACATGTGCTAGTTTTAGGATAGATTTTCACTCGTTCATCGAAACGTGAAACAAATTACATTTTTTGAAACTAGACTCCATTCTACACATGATGAAAAAAATCCAATTAGTTTTTAAAAAAATTAGGGGGGAGCATGCTCAAATTTTAGCTTTTCAGGATGTGTCCACTTTGAAAATTCATAAAATATTATATATTCATTAAAAAAAATATCTGAAAGAACGAGGATAAACTACATGGTGTTAGTTAATTTCTCACCATTGGGATTTTTGAAATTCTAAAAAAAAGTTAATAAAAAAGGTGGGAGCCCTCAAGCGCTATGCTTTTTTTTTATAAAAATAGGACTTGTTCCCCCCTCCCCTTTTTGAGACCCTTAATCTTCATTAATTAAAAAAAAAATTAGTAGCTTAGAAACTAGACTTGGAGCACTTCAACTTTTGTTTTTGCAACATCTTGAAATTTTGAGCGCAACTATCTTCATTTTCTTGTGCAAATCAGATTTTACTAATTTTAGAAAAAAAGTGGCATCTTAAGAGCCAAAATTATGTCACAGATCTATGCACTTACCATTTTATCTATTTGCACCTTATAGGAATATATCTATTTTCTCAAATGTTCTTGATAAAATGGTAGAAGAATATCATATGAACATAATAAGGATCACCCTCTTGGGTTTCATAGAGCCCAAAGAGTAGAAGTAAGGGCCTAGTAATCCTTACTTGTTTGTTGGCCAATCCTTACCTATGCTTATCATTGGATTGTGGCTTATTCATAAGCATATGGTGAGATCAAGTTTGGTACTCAAAAAAATAACCAATAGCTAGTAAATCATATTTGACAATTTATCCTAAAACTCTTGAAAGAAATCAATAGGAAATCCATCTAGACTAGGTGCCTTCCCTTTCTTCATCTAAAAAAAATCTCTTCTACCTCATCAAGAGTGATAGACCTACATAGAATCTAGTTCATCTAATTAGATATCACAGAGGGAATATAGTTTAAAATAATATTCTCTTCTATCACAACTTGAGGGGAGTCCTCCTTGAAAATAGAAGAGAAATATTGAGTAGCTTACTTTGAAATTTTTGAGGAGGTAATTTGGCTTCCCTAGGATGATACTAACGAAGATAACAAGTTACTATTCCTTTTATCATTAATAGAATTAAATAAGAAAGAAGCATTCCTATCTCCCTCCTAAAACTAGTCATTTTTAGACTTCTGCTTCCAGTAGATCTCATTACATATTGTCTATTCTTCCAAAATCTTCAAAGCCTCACCTTCTTCTCAAAGGGAATTCTCTGAAAGGCCTTAATCTTGGATATGTTTGGTGATTACTTCAAGATGGTTTTGGGTAGTATATTTGGCTTGGAATATGTTCCTAAAGTAGTGCGTATTCCATTTCTTAAGCTAAAGATTAATAAATTGAAGACGTTTCATAAAGAAATGTATGGTAGTTCCATGCATAGGGATACCTCTTCACCACCAATCCCTCGCCAACTCCTATAAAGGTGGCTCCTAAAACCACATTAGTTTAAACTTAAAGGATGGATTCTTATTGAATTCCAACCTAGATGCAAAGAATTTGGTAGGGTAATGGTCAAATCCCCTCTAGTCATAAATATTTGAACTGCTCACCCACCTATTTCCAATCCCAAAGAAAGAAACTAAAAATCTATCCAACCTCTCAGAGATGGAGTCCACCCCACACTTCTTTTTACTCCACATGAACATACCATTACCAAGATTGATATCAACCAACTTTAAACAATGGATGTTATCCCTTAAAAGAATGGAAGAGTCTTCCAACTTAGCCACACTCCCACTCTTTTCCTCTAGACTAGAAATAGAATTCAAGTCTCCCACCAGAATCCAAGGGAAAAGAGGGGCCACAAATCTCACATGCTAAATGTGAGTCCATAGACTATATTTTCTAGGTAAGTTTGTAGAAACATAAAAGTTAGTAAGGAGGAGCAATTCCCTAGAGAGAAAGATGTCTAAGCAATCATTATCAAAGAATATCTCCTAGACATCCACCACAGAGGAGTCACATTTCATAGATCCCAAAGGATCACAACCCCCTACCCTTCCATGTGCCCTAATACACTAATACTAACCTCTACTCCATAATTTAGGAACAATATAATTCATTTCATCAATCGACACCTTAGACTCTTGAATAAACACGACATCAAGAGAGTACACTTTAATTAACTCATGAATAAATTTTTTTCTAGGGATGTTCAAACCTCTTGCATTGTATGATAGAACAATCATCATTTAGAGATTAAAAAATGGGAGTCGATCGACTTAATTGACATCGATTTTGGTGCACCAAGTTTTCACCCATTAACTTCATTTTATCCAAGTCCTTTTTCCTCCCTACTTTGGAAGGCTTCTTTGAGGTCCCTTTCTTGAGATTATTTTTCTACAAGCCTAACTAAGGCAAGACTTTACTACCTTTCCCAGGGGAGACATCTCCTCTTTTGACCACAAATCAGCATTATTCCCTAAAGAAACCACATTCGCATCTAAACCCATAGCCAAACCTATCTCACAAGACCCGCATGTGCGTGAACCATAGAAAACTAGAGCATAGGCTACTCAAAACACTGCTTGAACAGGTTAACATGTACATATGCAAAGTTAGTGGATGGTGTTGTGGTACATTTTTATCCTTTTGGTGATGGATAGTATAGAAAGGGGGAGTGAATTAGATAGGGGGAGATATTATCATATAAATGTATCAATAAGGGGGAATGCAGAAGAGAAGTATCTTTATGGTGCCCTTTCCCCTTGATTTCAAAGGGGGAGTATTTTTTGAGAAGTGTGTTTCCATCAATGAAAAAGGGGGAAATTGTTGGCAACATGAGCATGATGGTATATGGTGTTGTCATTGGTGGTAACCCATTATAAAAATGCAAAAGTGTTGGTCTAGAGAAGACCAAGTGCATTGGAGAATTGGCTAAGTCTCGATGTGCATGTATAGTGTTACAAAGAAATAATTTTTTGGTTTGCATTTCTCTACATTGCATCATCTTGTCATGTGATTTTGAGGTGTTTTTGGTATGTGTTGAAGGAGAATATATCCAAAGTTTCAAGGTTTAATGTATTTCACAACTAAACATATTGATGAAAAAGTATCGATCTTAGTAATGGAAGAGTTATAGTTTCATTGTGTATAAATTGGAATTCTTCACATTCCACCATAGATAATTGTCATGCTGTGTAGTTTTGAGGAAGTGTTTACAGATGTCAGATGTGTGTACACTCCAAGGTAAGTGATTTGGTGGTCCACATATAGAATTATAGATGAATAGTCAATTTATTCAGTTGTTGCTTCACCAGTTTTGTTATGTAGTACCGACCTAAGGGTTTTGGGGTCATGCAAAGTTGAATTGCATTTGGAGTGGAATCATGGGTGTGATTATAGGTCATGATGACCTATTTTGGTATTGTACATGTTTTGGTTCCTTCAATAAGGAATTTGTGATGAAGTTTTGATCCAACAGGTCATGGTGTTGCACATTTCATCTAATTAGGTTGACCTAATTAATGTTATGGAACTTGTTTGTAGTATATATACAAGGTTGATTTAGTTTGTGAAGGACATGTGTTTATGTGTATGGCTTGTGAGATGCAATGTAATGTGAAGTATGAAAGGTGATAGTGGTGAAGTATGAAGTGTGTAAAGCCAGTTTTCAAAGCTCAATTTGAACCGTGTCTTCAACATGTTGTAGATGCATTACTATAAGTTTATCCTTGGTAGTGAGCCACCATTTCTTACTCTCTTCTCTATTCTAGACAGTGAGTCCTTTGGACATTAAGCCATTCTTTCTGGACAGTGAGTCGTCTATTTTGTAATCCATTGTAGCTAGTGATAATATATTGTGATATAATCCTCACCGTGGTTTTTCCCTTTCAAGTATTTTCCATGTAAGCATGGTGTTCTTATGTTTATTGATGTGATGCATACTTTAATTGTTCCTTTCCATTTCTACAAGTTTTATGAGATGCTTTGAATTCATATTTAAGTTCATGAAGTTAATGAATTTTAGTGAATACTGATTCACCCCCCCTCTCATTATTTCAGGTGTTGAATAGAAAGAAGCTAGCTCAAGATGATGAAAATCCTCCAACCTCTAAAGCCTCTAGCCTCCAATCGTGATTGATCAAAATAAGTATCCACCCCTAGTATGTTAAAAAAAACAAAATCATGACCTATTTGATCCTCATCCTCAACACAATCTTTGACAATGGCTAGGTTAACATCATTTGATTATCTTTAACTTTTCTAATAAGAACACCACTAGTTCAAGTTTCACAATTCCAAGTTGTGTAACCCTCTCTTTTTATAATAATAACATACAATTTTACTTTATTTTTATTTGATATTTTATTATTAATTTGTGAGTATAACACATTCTCATGTTGAGAATCAAATTCTATATCATTTGTATTCATTTTTTGTTTCTTTCACTAAAAGGGTTCAAACCATAATTTCTAGGGTTTGAGAAGTTATTTGAATGTGAAAATAACTTTATTATATTTAAGTGAAAGAAAAATGTTTCACAAAATAGCCTTAGCATCATCATCTACTAGAGCTTTAAACTTTTCTACGTATCTAATGAGATACCTTGAATTGCCTGTGTGGTTTGGGATAGTGGTTCTATCTTCTATTTTGAATTAGAATAGTTTAAGTTTTAGGGAAAAATTTATAGTAACAACTTTTGCTCTAAACATTTTATTCAAATTATTTCAGTATTGTTTTGATAACATATCTAAATTTACATGATCTAATTGAGTGTCAAAAAGAGTATGACTAATAATACCTTTGGCTTTACCATCTCCTTTATGTCAATCTAATAATGTATTTACATTTTTAGGTAGTATTTTATTCCCCTGCATTATTATCCATAAGTCTTTATCCATTAATTGCATTTTATTATTTATTTTCCATGGAAGAAAATTAAACCCAAAATATTTATCTAAATGAATCTCCATCTTAAAAAATACTAAAAAATAAAGATCAAATTAATTTTATAATTTCATAATCTTATACACCCCTAGTTTATACACCCTACTCTTATAATTTTATAGTGCATAAACAAATAATAAGAATTTTAAATATAACAACTTCAACTATTAGGCAACATACCTTAAAAACTACCGTGCCTTTAGACTAGTTAAGAGTCCAATTTAGGACCTCTCATTTGCTATTGGGGTGCCCCGATTGACTTGGACTCTACTACCATATTGAAAAGATTGAAATGATCTACATTTACATAATAAAAACAATAATATTAAATTCATACACAAATATATTACAATATAAATTTTATAATACATTTCAAATATAACTTCTATAAAATGCAAATAATTATTTTTAATAACAATAATAAACTAGAATATGATGCATACATTTTAATATTCCAACAAATTCTTTTATAGAAAAACCATTAAGATGTCTTACCTAAAATCTTTCACAAGCTTCCCGTTTATACAGCAATAACAAAACCCTGCTGTTTTGATATTTTTGACCATAACAACTGAGTAACCTGAAGTCACAAAGAACATACAGTACAGCTCCATAAATGATACATCCTCAAGATACTCATATACCAAAATGCCAATGCCAATCGATTATAACGTGAGTCATAGCTCTTTAATGAAAATCGCTATGAGATGTAAGAAAATGCACCACGCGAACAATGTTCTAACGTGAAAAGTCAGTTCTGACAAGCGTAGTAAACATCATTCAATTCACCTGTCTAAGACCGTAGTAGGCCTACTTGTAACAAATATGCAAACCAAACAATAAGATTAGAAATTAAAATCCCTGAGAGATACATGCCAAAAGGTTACTTGATTCTCTTTTGTACAAAATAGGCATATTCTGCAATAAACTCAAAAATATCTCCAGAATAAAATAATATTTTTTTTCCAACAGCATATTTAAAACCAAACACTCCACGATGCCCAATGAGGCGTTACTCAAATCCATCTTACAAAGACTTTCAAAGGTAAGAGTCATTTCAAAGATTTAAATACAAGCCCTCGATGATTTCGTAAGGACTATTTAGATTCGCTAATCTATCTGAAACTCTGTTAGCTTCTCTATAACAATGCATACACTTGAAATCTTCTAAATTGTTTAATACATTTTAAAGTGGTTTGAAGATATTATTTAACTTTCAATTCTTAGAACAAGAAGATCTTATAGTATCAGTATCTTTCAATCTCCTTCAATATATTCTGTGATAGCCTCATCTTATTTCACCACAGACAAATCTATTACTAAACCTATTACTAAAGCTTGTGCTTCTACCTTATTGTTAGAACATATTTTTAACTTAAAAAAAATCAATCATAACTTTCACCTTTCCTATTTTGTGAGACACATTTAACCCTTGGAAAACCTAGATTCCCATACAAAATACAACCAAAATTTACATACACTTGAAATCTTCTAAATTGTTTAATACATTTCAAAGTGGTTCAAAGATATTATTTAACTTTCAATTCCTAGAACAAGAAGATCTTATAGTATTAATCAGTATCTTTCAATCTCCTTCAATATATTCTTTGATAGCCTCATCTTATTTCACCACAAACAGACCTATTATTAAAGCTTGTGCTTCTACCTTATTGTTAGAACATATTTGTAACTTAAAATAACCAATCATAACTTTAACCTTTCCTATTTTGTAAAACACATTTAACCCTTGAAAAACTAAATTCCCGTACAAAATACAACCAAAATTTAACTTAATGTAATCTACGATTGAAAGGATACATCGAAATATTACTCTACCAACCATATTGGATTTATCCTTCTAACACCCCATGAACTCAGCTATACCACTAAATATTGTTAATATTTTGCATAACTCCTAACATTAAAAGGAGGTGATTGAAACATTTAATAAAGCAACTAACATAATTAATATTAATGATTGTGAGATTTAATAAGAACCTAGAAAAATGAACGTAGTAGTTGTGCAATCCTTGATAAATAGTCCTTCCTCATAACTTGGAGCATTCATTAGAGGCTACTTCTCAGAATCTCCATTCATTCATCCAATTCTTCCAATGGCCGCTTCAACACTTCAAACTGAAATCAAAAGGGGAGACAATATTAGAATCCTGAGTATCGATGGAGGAGGAGTTCGTGGCCTTATTCCCTTGCAATCGCTCAAATTCTTAGAGCAACAACTTCAAGTATTTCTTCTTTGACAAATTAGTCGAATGAAAGTTGGTTTTATTTGAACAAATATTTTGCTTAAATGTGGCTTGATTTATCGTTTTTGTTTCAGAAACTAGATGGGAAAAATGCCAGACTAGCAGATTATTTCGATATAATGGCTGGTACCGGCACTGGAGGTCTCATCGCCATTATGTTAGCCACTCCAGATCCAAATGACCGTCAAAATCATCCTTATAGTACCCAGAAAATTGAAGATTTCTTCTTGAAGAATGCGAGCTCGATTTTTCCTCAACCAAGGTTAGTAGTGCCAATAGTAATATGCTATTCAAGTACTGTATTTTTTTTCATGGGATATGATCGAATTATTTTTCATATCCATAAACAAATTATCCTGTTGTTGGTCTTGCAGAATATGGAATCTGTTTCAAGGCATTTTTAGCCCCCAATTCAATAGCAATCAGCTGAATGATATCTTAGAACAAGAGAAATTTCACGAAATACGTCTACGTGACACAGTAACTAACCTCGTGATACCCACCTTCGATACCCAGACGCAGCTTCCGACAATTTTCGCCAGTAATGAGGTATTACATGTTGTGGAAAGCTAAAACCCACAAATCAAATAATATTGTACATAATATTGTAGTACAAGTAGTTTTTTTTTAATTTTTTTAGCCTGCAGAAATCTGTAATTATTTTCACGTGATCTGTGGTGCTGGTGCGACTACCACAGGAAGGTGGGAGACTAGACCTTCTGACCTCTTGCCTGCAACAGGATGCTTTAGTCAATCCAACTAGGCCCACGGCCCCAATATTGTAGTACAAGTTATTTGCAAAGAAATAATGAGATTATAAAATTGAATAACAATATAATAAATAAGACACAAATTTATGTGATAAAATCTTGACAATGTATCAAAGAAAATTCTGACAAAGTATGAGTATTCTTATTGCTCAGAAAAATTGATTATAATCTTTACACAGGTGCTGCTCTTCAATTATAATTCATTCCAATAATTTTGATCTAAAAAATAAGATATATATATATCCAAAAATAAAATTTTAATTTATTTCTATTTTTGTTGTCATCATCCAAGAGCATATTGGATGATCTTGAATACTTGAATGATACAGATGGTCTATAGAGTAGGATTCTTATTGTTGTACTATACATGCAGGCGAATACAGATGAGCTGAGGAATCCACACCTAATAGACGTATGCCTGTCAACAACTGCAGCTCCTACGTATTTTTCATCTCACCAGTTTACTACAAATTCCAGTGGCGGAGAAACCAGGGATTTTAACCTGATAGATGGAGGAATAGTGGCTAATAATCCTGTAATACTTGTATAATGATGAATTTTTGTTTGAATCAAGAATTTTTTATGTGAATTTAGTTATATATGATCACTAATAATGCAGGCCCTGATAGCAATTAATTTAGTCACTCGAGCAGTTCAACGGGATAGTAGCATCTCAGATAAAAAGGTATTTTATTCAATTTTGACGCTCTTGTGTCTATTTAGAAGAACAGCTAATAATTGAAGTATATACAGAAATATGTAACCAGAGTTGGTTATTTGCAGAAGCACCTTGACCACTTTATTGTGGTTTCTCTCGGAACGGGATTAGAAGATGGTATTGGGCGGGATGCAGAAAATGGCGGCGCATGGGGGAGTTGGAGGTGGATTAGAAACAGTGGAAGAATACCGCTATTACAATCTACTATGAATGCAAGTTCAGACATGGTCGACATTCATACAGCTTTGATGTTCGCTAATGCCAAAGAAAACTATCTCAGAATCCAGGTTTTTTATGGTTTTTCTAGTTTTTGCTTGAAATGAAAACGTCTAGATTTATAATTTTACAGGACCATATTTCTCCTATCTTTTAATACTGTAGGAATGGCATTTAAATGGAGGAGAAGCAAGCCTGTTAGGACCATATTTCTCCTATCTCAGTACAGATGAAAATCTGCGGAATCTTGTGAGGATAGGCGAGGAGCTCTTGGATAAGCCTGTTAGAAGTTTGGATATAGAGACTGGGCGTCCTAAGATGGGAAAGGAGGAGTACACAAACAGGATGGCATTGATAAGGTATTTAGGAAAAGGGAAAGGATGAGTAGTTGAGCATGTTCTAATGGTTTTATTTCATTTCATAATTTAATATTCAATATTTTTAACAATTTTTTTATCTAGTATTATGATTATCCATAATTTTTGTTTTGATCTTTTTAGACACTTCAACAAAAAAAACATATTAATGTAACATTATATTTGATGATGTGATCTCAAATCTTAAATATAAAAATTCGAGAGTAAATTGAAATGTCAATAAATTTTTATAAAACATTAAGTTAAAGCTCAACTACTAGATCCTCTTCCTTGAACTTCTATAACTAGTTTTATAACATTTATACTCCTTGTATAACCTCTTTCTTACTATATCATTTCCACTTGGCAGAATGGCTGAACGACTCTCAGAAGAGAAGAGAAGAGATCATAGAAAGCTTAACGTGCATTGGACCATGCGCAGTGACAGGTGGGAACGGGTCCAGCGGTCTTGACTCCAATTTTACTGGAAGCTTATCTTCTCTACAGCAAAGGCTCTTTAGGATCCATGGTGGGAATTTTAAACTTATTTAGATTGTAAATAAAATTAAAATAATTGTCATAGCGTTGGAAGGGAGATCTGAACTTTTCTCTCTGCTTATTCTAGAATTTCGTGTGGGGTTAAATAAAAACAATTCAAGAAAGTCTGAGCTAGACAATGAATTTATGTCGTGGCAAGCAATGCACGATAAGATTGAGATGCGTCCTACCATTTGTTTCAATGTATATTTTGTGTAAGACTGCTCATCAAGTATATTTATGTTTTTATTAGTTTCCTTCAAAAATTATGTGAAGGCGAAAAAAAATTCCAAAAGATTTTTAATATTTGTATTTTAGTTGGTTTTTCTAAGCATAAAGATATGTGATTAAAAAAAAATTATTGATGTGTTTTTTTAGAATTTAGAATTTTATTATTTGTTGACAATTGAAGAAAAGTTTTGAACAATGTTATATTGTCAAAAATAAAATTTAGGTTTGTTTATATAAATTCTAATGTTTGTTGTTTTTTTCTTTTCTATTTATAGCGACTAGCATAACTATTTTCTGTAGGGAAAGTTCTACACAAGAAAAAATTAAAGACATTTTTAATTTTAATGGACTTATTGTTTTTAAGGGTGGTTTATTGTTGGTGTGTATGACAATGTGTCATTTCATAAACAAGCTAGGTTGGAAATTTTTCCCTTGCTACTTCACAAATCATACAAATGTTATTTACCCATTAGACAAATATAAAGAAAGAAAAATGTGGGAGGTGAATGGGAAGGAGGAAAAGGGACGATCCAAACCTGTCTATCTCTAATCTATAGGGCCTCACTCATCATTGAATAACAAATTCATTATTGCTATGTCCTCTTTCTCTTGCACCTAGGTGATTAAAGGTTAGAGTTGTTGGATTGAGGGGAACACTTGAATAGTTTTATGCACTTTGTGTTTGCATTAATTGGATACTATTGCCAAACTTGTGGGCATGGATTTGCCTCAATACTTTCATTTGATAGTCATATACATACACTGAATTGTTCATAATAGAAAATTTTTCTTACTTGTATTGTTTGGATAAGTATATGATAAGAGACCACTTTTCTAGATTTGAAATGAAAAAAATCAATTATGTCTCAAAAAACACAACCTAAATATGTTTATTTTCTTGTATTGTTTGGAGAAGTTTGTGGTCAGAAACTAATTTTTGAGATTTGAAATCAATTAGTCAATTGTGTCTACTATATCTTCTCTAATGTTTTTATGGCATAATTCTTGTTGTAAAGTAGGATATCTTTCCTTATATGGTGTTGTATTTATATTTAATGATTTTTCTCCAATTTGGTGCATTTTGACTAGAACGATGAGCACCTTATGTTGTATTTTATACTCACAGCTTGTCATACTTGTTTTACATTAAAGATGTGATGTTTCTTAGCTAGTGAAGTAGAAATCCTATGTAATAGAAGGGATTAAAATACTATTCCAAAATATACACCTACATGATTTAAAGATTGTATAGTGATTAAACAGTAGAGATGGTTCTCTCTCTCTTGAATGGCCCCAAAAAGGATGGTTTCTTTGTAAACAGTAAGACCTTAAAGCCTTAGAAATTCTAGACAATATGATGGTTGATATTTCTATCTCATAGTTTTATCACTATAGGTATGTTTGACAAGGCTTTAGAGATTTTAGCTAGCATGGAAGAACATGGAGTGTCTAACAAAATAAATCCTCAATTATGTAATTCTATTATTGTAGGATTTCTTAAGAAATCCCAAGTCAATAAGCCCTTTTTAATTTTTAATACTATATTGAAATCTTATATTAATCCATTTACCACTTTATGCAATCGACTCATGTTAGATCTATTAAGGGAAACAACGGTGATAACATTCAAGAAAATATTTTGGGGTGTTACAAAGATAGGTTGTGATTTTGGTGAGTGGAATTATAGTATATACATTTGTGCTCGATTAGTGGTTAGGGGATTAGGTCTAAATAAATAACTATTTGATAATAGGTCTTTGTGATGGCTCATGTGGTACTTAGTATTTATGTCTTGTCATACTTGTTTTATGTTTATAAAATGTGATGTTTTCTTAACTAGTTAAGCGGAAATACTTAGTAATATAAAGGGTTCAAAAACAATTCCAAAATAAACACTTCCATGATTTGGAGATTGTGCAAGGAAGACATAGTACATATGACTATCTCTCTCTCTCTTGAATGACCTAATAAAAGGTAGTTACTCTATAGATAGTGGAACCTGAAAATATATACTTCACAATTCTATCATTTAATCCTTTATGTTTGAAGAAGCCTTAGAGATTCTAGCCAACATAGAAGAACATGATGGGTCTAGCCAAATTAATCCTCAATTATGTGATTCTATTCTTTAGGCTTTCTTAAGAAATACAAAGCCAATAAAAACTTTTTTATTTTTATACCATATTGAAAGCTAATAGAAATTGTGAAGTGGGGTTAGGGTAAAAGAAAGAAGATTACTCCACTTCTCGTGGAAGTTTCAAACTTAGGCAAATACATGAAATCAAGAAAAACAAAATGGGATCTCGTTGTTTAGCAAACACGATCCCATTTCGCTTTGAGACCCCAAGCCAAAAGAGGGGTCCCATTTTCTAGAAACAGGATCTTGTTTCATAGAGGCTTAATTTTTTTTAAAAACCAAATGGGATCCCATTTCTACAACAAAATCCTGTTTCTAAAATTTCCAATTTTTGGGCCAGATTTTGCTATGGGTTTTTGGGTTAGAAAAAATGCTTGGGGAGCCAACCTTTAGCTTTAGATCTACTTTGAACTACAACTTGAAGGTCATATTAGGGTTAGTAGAAAATAGTGACTTTGGGCATGTGTCTGAAGACGTTTTTTGTCAAAAGTTTGAATAAATTTAAAAACATTATAGATGAGATTGTGTAGCTTCCAAATATGTAATTTTTTTACAAATGGATTATTTTCTATTTTTTAAATATTTTTTGATGAAACTAGTTCATAAATTTGAAATATCAGGTTTTCTTATTATTTTCATAACTTTTTATTAAAATAATTTTTTGGGAAACAAATTATATGTGCACAATCTTTAGAAAATTCTTTTCAATTTAAAAAAATCTAAAAATGACAAGTTTAGGTCATATTATGTGATGTACATGAGGGATTTCCAAAACAAAAATTATGACCAATAAAAAATTAATAAAAAATAATCATGAAATAATTACAAAAACATTGTGCACAATCTTCAATGTGTTATAGATATTTTCCCAAAATGATTTAGAAAAATACAATTATTTAGGTCAAAATATGGTTGATGTAAGCGTGCATGGTATGGTAAAAAAAAGTGACTTTTAAATAGTGGTTTTTAGACATACCTATTGAAAATAAATTTGTATCATATAGGTAATAAAATAATTACATATTTGGAAACTAGAATTTGAGTACTACATTTCATATTATTGACTTTTTATAAGATTCAATCTTTAATTGCTTCAAATTTCTAAGTCAAATGCGAAAAATTCTGAAAATCAAGGAAAACACTTAAACTTTTTGGCCAAAAAGTGGACTCAATTTCTTGCACACACCCATTAGTGGAAAATGGAAATAAAGCATTGGAAGCATAATTAGGATTAGACTTAACAACTACCCACTTACAAACGAAATTGAATGCAAAAAATTTGAAAAAAAAATGAAATCAAACATTAAAAACATGAATTAAATTTTGCAAACCTAGCTTTTCATTTTAAATTAGCTTGATGGTGTGTTGGATTGCTCAATTATTAGCTCTGATGATTGCAAAATCTCCAATTGACCTAGATGATACTCAAGATGACAAGATGAATGATAATTGAATTGCTCAAAGTGCTCAAATGACAAAGTGGAATGAATTAGCTACAAGGATTCTAGGTTATCAAAATGGAGGGAAGATGATTATTTTATAAAGTTTCAAAAATTGGATCAACAGTGGAGAGTTGATCTTGAGATCAAGGGTTGAGATTCAATCAATGATTATCAATGACAAGGATTAATTAGAACTCAAAATATCTCCACAATTTTAGGAAATTGGTTGAGATATTTTGAAATAAATGATGGAGATTATATCAGGAAAAATGGAGGGTTGAGGATGAATGTCACACCCCATGTTGTTGTTACTGAATTACTTTTGCCTTCATAGGTGTAGTGTAGAAAATTTTATGCTCTTAGAGATGGTACAATTTCTCACTTAATTTAGACCTATTTTAGCACCCTTGCATTAGATACCCTATAAATCCCTTTATTTTGGATCTCGAGGCTTATTTCAAGGAGATCCCACAATACTAGTTTACAATTTTTGGCCAAATTGGACACTAAACTTATTTTTTCTAACTAAATCTTCACTTTCGAGCACCTATAACGACTAAATCGTGAGGAATTTGAAGACGATGCAAACTAGTGATTTGTGACATTTTGTCTATAGATTCTAAATTATTTTTTTCAAATATTTTGGAATCATATTTCACTTCTTTTTCCATCTCCTTTGAAAAGTAGTTTTTTTCAGTAAACACGATTTTTAAGGAGTGACACTCACCGTATACAACATAACTTTTTTCCATGAAGGATAAAATTCTATTTTTTTCAAATTTAGATTTGTAACTACGATATCTAGTGCTTCCAATTGGTTTCATAGTGTTTTATTAAATATTTTTCCCTTAATCAAGTTTTGAAGTCAAACCAATTAGACATAAGAAAACCGTATACAACATAATTTTTTTTGTATGTATCAATTTTTTTTTTGTTGGATCAAGGACTTCAATATCTAGTGCACTAATATTTTTCATTTTTTTTATTATCTGCTATTTTTCCACATGTGTAGAACAAAGAGCTTGTTTTTTAGTGAAAATCCTATGTTTAATCAAACTTAAAAAATAAATAAATAGTAAAACCAAAACATATTAAAATTATATTCATTGGATAGCTCGTTCCGGTGATTACCATCATCTAGTTGGGTTTGTGAAGTCTCCTCCATTTTCATCCTCAACTCGAACTTTGAAGGGAAAATTTCTAGAGTTTTTTGGTGCCAGAGGGGGAGAAGGGGGGAAAAGAGGGGTTAGAGTGAACCCCCTTGGAGGTTCACTCAAACCAGGGTTCAAGCAAGCCCCATTTCCACAAAGCTTTTCTTTTGGTTTTTTTGGGAATGGTGGGACCCAACATTTAATGGGTTCGCTCGAACTAGGGTTCTAGCGAACTTCCTTTCGTTTGAACCCCCAAAAACCAATTCTTTTTGCATGGGGGAATTTTTTGCAACTTTTCCTTCCTCATTGGAATTGTAAACCAGTTTTGTGGGTTTACCCTTTAACTAAAATCTTGACAAAATCAACAAAAAAGTAAATTTTTCTAACAACACATCATTGGTCCACCCCAAAAATCTAGGGTGGGACTCATACGCCACCTTGGGCATATGAGTCCCCCTAGGTGGGACCCATACACCACAAGTGGTGTATGAGTCCTTGTGGCCCATTTTTAGGGTTTGAGTAAAAAATTCAAGTTTTTAATTCAAAATTTTGGTTGATGTCAACTTTTGAGATCTAAATAATGGTAAATTAGGTGTAATGCCTATATAAACAAGCTTCTAAGTCATTATTTTCAATCTAGAGAAGGAAATTCAAGGTCTAAGCATTCACAAGCACTCAAGCATTCTTTCACAAGAGAAGTCATGTTTTCAAGAGAAAGAAAAGTTGAAGTCTTGGAGCAAAATTACAGTGTTTTTTCAGGTCTTCAAGCTCACTTTCATTCAAGATCTAGTATTGTCAAGGGTTGATTATGGTTTCCTATGGTGAATCATGATGGATTCTAGGTTGAGGAGATGTAACTAGTCATCAATCCAAGCCTAATGAATTGTTTCCTAAGTGATTCCATCCTCCATTATCACTCTACTTTCAACCTAAGGAAGGTACATTTATTATTGTGGCTTATTAAGGTGATTAAGGATCTCCCAAAGTGATTCATTCATCTTCATGCTTCATACATGCATCTCATTCTAGCACGTTAGAATAGGATTGCATTGCATTTCCAATTTCCTAATCTTCGACACACTTAATGTTAGGGTTTATATTCATATTTACATTCATGATCCATTGTTTATATGAAGGTTTAATTACCAAACTAGGGGTTTGACCAAGGTGAACCCCCCATAAGCAACTCAACACTATTTTCTATTTTGTAGATCTTTTTACTAGTTCGGATTGGAAAATTATTTTGGGAAGGAAGACCAAAGATTGGAGCATAGATTTGGACCTTGAATTCCCAAAAAAGTAAGAATGAGACTCATATGCTAGAAGTGATGTATGAGTCCCACTACAAGAAAATTTCTATATTTTTGAAGATCCTGAGTCTGCATTATCAGGAACCTATTCCAGTCTAGAAACCCTAAACTGGGACTGAGATTCCAAAAGTGGCATATGAGTCCTAGTGTTCCCTAAAAGTAGCATTTTCAACATTTCAAAGTTGATTTTGGGCTCTTTCAAATTTCTAGGTGCACTTTTGTGTTTTCCCAGTTTGTTGTTCAAATTTGTGCTCATTTCTAGGTCATCTATTGAAGCCTTGCCTATCATTAAATTTAAACATTAGGTCTTCCATTTCCATACTATTTCCAAGCCCTAGCTTGGTGGTGAAACATATTGTAGTCATTGATCATACCCTAGGACACCCTATTGCAAGATCTTTTTCTCCAACTTCATCCTTGGATTGAGATCTCTGGGGTTTCCTTGAATGAGAGTGAAGAAAATTGTTGTTCTATGTCCTAAACCATAAGAAACAATAATTTTATACCTTTCATTTTGGTGAACCTACATTTAGAACATCTTAATTCTGATTTGAAGTGCATCATCATCCTAGATTTAGCTTGCATTAACATTGCATTAGGGTTTGTATCACTTAATTGGCATTCTAGGGTTTCTAATTCTTGCATTAGTGAAAGTGCATATAGGTTGCATTTTTGCTTCTTACATCATTGAATTTCATCTAAAATCTATATTTTCACTTATCCTAGACATTATCCAAAATAGAAAACACAAGATTCACACAAAATTTGCTGAAAACGATGCAAAAACCCTAAACTAGGACTCATACACACCTCTAGGAAATTTAGTCCTAGTACAAGAGATTTTTCATGATTTATGGGTATGTTGTGTTGACTGTTATTCACTTTTCAAACCTCTAAAAAAATCCTAATTGGGACTCATATGCCCTTGTGGGTTATTTAGTCTTGTTTTAGATTTTAAACTATGTTTTACAACATTAAATTTTCTATTTCTTTGTTTCAATTTGTTGTTGTTAGTCAATTGTTTCAGATTGCGGAGTTTTTGTTACATTCATTTCATCATATCTAGCTTAGTTTACATTCATTTCAATTGTGGATAGAATTATATTATTGTACTTTTCATTTTCAGCATTAGTTCATAGTTCAATTAGATTAGATTACATTTTGCATTTTTTAGGAAACAAAACCAAAACACCTATAAACCAATGAACCACTTGGAGAAAGCATAGTTATTTGAGTATGTCAAATCTCTTTGTCCAAGTTAACCTAAACCTCAAGCCTTTTAGTAGTGATTACTTTGACATGTTAGATGAAGCCCTTGAGGAATTCATCTCACAAGGTTCATCAACTAAGGCTTGCTATGACAAACCGAAACCAAGAGAAGTTAATGTGATTCAACCTCAACTTATCCTATACCCACCCTCACACAAATCTCAAACTCAAAAAAAACCTATTTTCACCCTTGAACCACCTAAGAACAATGTTTCGTAGCAATCAAGTCATAATACCATTGCTCATACATATAAAACTAGAAACAATCAGCAACCAAGACAACCAACTACAACATCTTTACCTTTGCCTAACCCAGTCTTTCCTAATGCTCCCCATTTACCTTTGAATAATGGGAAGGAGTATGATCATGTTCAAAAACTTAAGAGTACTCCCATGAAGATATCCTTATGGGAACTAATTCAGAATTCACCTAATTATCACACTATGCTTTAAACCATCTTGCAACAAGTTGTGATCTCTTCTAATACTAATGCAAATGATGTGGCATCTCTAATTCAAGGAATGAATGTGGTTAATGTAGACATTACTTTTCACCAACATGAGTTGTTGTGGATAGAATTATATTATTGTACTTTTCTTTTTCAGCATTAGTTCATAGTTCAATTAGATTAGATTACATTTTGCATTTGTTAGGAAACAAAACCAAAAACACCTATAAACCAATGAACCACTTGGAGAAAGCAAAGTTATTTGAGTATGTCAAATCTCTTTGTCTAAGTTAACCTAAACCTCAAGCCTTTTAGTAGTGATGACTTTGACATGTTAGATGAATCCCTTGAGGAATTCATCTCACAAGGTTCATCCACTAAGGCTTGCTATGACAAACCGAAACCAAGAGAAGTTAACGTGATTCAACCTCAACTTATCCTATACCCACCCTCACACAAATCTCAAACTCAAAACAAACCTGTTCTCACCCTTGAACCACCTAATAACAATGTTTTGTAGCAATCAAGTCATAATACCATTGCTCATACATATAAAACTAGAAACAATCAGCAACCAGGACAACCAACTACAACATCTTTACCTTTGCCTAACCCAATCTTTCCTAGTGCTCCCCATTTACCTTTGAATAATGGGAAGGAGTATGATCATGTTGAAAAACTTAAGAGTACTCCCATGAAGATATCCTTATGGGACATAATTTAGAACTCACCTAATTATCACACTATGCTTCAAACCACCTTGCAACAAGTCAAGTGATCTCTTCTAATACTAATGCAAATGATGTGGCATCTCTAATTCAAGGAATGAATGTGGTTAATGTAGACATTACTTTTCACCAACATGAGTTACCTCCTTTGGAAATAAGAAAGAAAAATGATGCATTCATGATAATAGTTGTCTATGATGGATGGGTAATAAAAACAACCCTTGTTTACAATGGCTTTGCATCTAATGTGTGTAGTGTGACTGTAATCAAGAATTCAACTTGATTCCTTATCAATTCGAGGATTTGATAATCTAGGAAATCAATCGCTTGGTGTTATTATGTTTCCTAAATTATAATTGGAAAGGCTACCTTGCAAACTCCTATTCTTGTCATGCCTGATAATCTTTCATACAATCTCCTTTTAGGGCGACCTTGGATTCATGAGATGAACACGGTGCCTTCAACTCTTCATTGCATAATGAAGTATTTCTATAACAATAAGGTATACCAAATTGAAATAGACCCCGAGCTTGAAAGTTGCTTACAAGTTGAAAAAGGAATGAAAAATACCTTGAGCACATTAATTCCAACACCAAACATAGAGCCTATGGAAGAAGACAAACAAGAAATGGAAAAATTATCGGAGTTATTGGATGATGATTGAGGCTCTTTAGATTTCACACTATTTATGGGAAAATAGAAAATCACAACAAAAAATTTGAGAAACAAAAGCAACCAATGGTAATGTCAACAAAGAATTTGGAAGAAAACTTACAAGTATCTACCTCATCTACTCTATAAGAATACACAAGCTATACGAAAAAATTTGATGAGAAGATTATCAAAAAATGCCAAACTTGAAAGAAATGGAAAGACTTTATGGGAGAGGTTATGAGCTTATGAAACAACTAGGTTATAGCAAAAAAGGATGTGGAAAGAATCAACAAGTTATCAGTGTTTCCGTAGAGCCTAACACACAAGAGACGAATAGTGGTTTGGGGTATTTCCCTTCTAAGATAATGCAAGCAACGAAAAGACCTTCGCTAAACATCAACACCATTATGTGTAATCCTAAAACAACCCTCACCTTGAAGCATCCAGAATTGATTGATATAACTTGTGAAACATCATTGGAGTTCTTTGAAGATGACAAAGCCTTGAAAGAAATGTTAGGATTTTATGATAAGCCATTTACTTCTCCTAACCAAAGATAGGCCACATGTGTTGTGATTGGTGCTAAACAAGGACATGAAGAAAAGGAAAGTAATGAGATTGAAGAATACAACCCTAAATTATCAAAACAAAATGCACTTCCTTTAGGAGATACCATTGACATACCGATGGAAATTAGCAACGAAGAAAAAGAGATTAAGATAGGAAAGTGTCGTGATGAAGATGAACAAGAAGACCATGCAACTTTACTTCATGACTTTCCTGAACTTTTTTCTCAATATTATTTGGATATGCCGAGAATTGAACCTAAAATAGTAACACACAACATAGTCCTCGCTAAAAATTCTAAACCTATTAGACAAAATATATGAAAGATGAACCCTAAGATAGCCTTGCTAGTTAAGTATGAGATTGAAAAACTCCTTGATGTTGGGTTTATTCGACCTATTGACTATTCTCCTTGGATCTCAAACATTGTTGCAGTTGGAAAACAGGATAATCGTATTAGGATGTGTATGGACTTTCATGATTTAAACAAAGCATCTTTAAAAGATGACTTCCCCTTCCTAATATTAACATGATAGTAGAATTGACTGTGGGACATGCTTTTTTGTCATTCATGGATGGATTTTTGGATATAATCAAATCTTTATTAGCCCTCAAGATCAATACAAAAAAATATTTACAATACCTTGGGGATCATTTTGTTGGTTAATGATGCCTCTTGGACTAAAGATTGAGGGAACAACGTATCAACGAGCTATGACTTTGATATTTCACGATTACATACATAAGATTTTGGAAGACTACATTGATGATATATTCTAGCCAAATCTTTAACTCGACAAGACAACGTGAATATCCTTCAAAAGATCTTTGAGCAAATGAACAAATACAACATGCGATTGAATCTGAAAAAGTGTGTCTTTAGTGTAGATAGTGGAAAACTTTTAGATTTCATCGTATCTCATAGAGGCATTGAGGTGGACACAAAGAAAATTGATGCTATAGTTAACATTCCACCTCCTAGAAACATTTCTCAATTACGCAGTTTATAAGGAAAAATTTAGGCTATCCATCATTTTGTCGCATCCCTAGTAGATCGAGCATTACCTTTCACACATCTTAAGAAAGAGGTTTAGTTTAGTTGGAATGTGGATTGTAAATAGGATTTTGAGAGTTTGAAAGATTATCTTGCTACTCCACCTCTCTTACAACTTGCTATGTAGGACAAGTCGTTTATCCTTTATACATCAGCATTGACCCACGCTCTCGCAACGTTGTTAGCTCAACAAGAAGAAAGTGGTAAAGAACATCTTATTTATTACATTAGCCAAACTTTGATTGATTATGAGAAACAATACACAATGATAGAGAAATTATTTTTTTCTCTTATATTCGCTACTAGTAAGTTGAGACATTATTTATTAAATGTTGAAATACATGTGATGATGAAATTCAATCCTTTAAAACATCTTTTCACAAAAACAAATTTATCAGGATGCTTAGCTTTAGTGGGTTATGTTGTTGACTGAGTTTGACCTTAAGTTTGTTTCACAAAAAGAAATTAAAGCATAGGCCTTGACTGACCACTTAGTTGATGCCCCTTCTCCCTTAGCATTACCTAATATAGAAGAATTTTCTAATGAGAATGTGTTGATTATTCAAAAAGATGAAGAAACATGGGAATTATATTTTGACGGATCTAACTGATGAATAGGTTCTAGCGCGGGAGTTATAATAGGTCTTCCTGGAGGAAAACCTATCCCCTTTCCATATTGGTTAAATTTACTATGCATGAAAAATACTGCAGAGACATTAAAATATTTGTTCATTCACAATTAGTCATTAAGAAAATAAATAGAACATATCAAGCAAAGCATGAAAAATTATCAAAATACAAGGATCTCACAATGAATTTGTTAGAGAAGTTTGATTCTTTTACCATTGATAACATACCACGAAAGGATAAGCAGCATTCGGATGCAATGGAAAGTGTAGCTTCTCTGATATTTCCTCAAGATCCTTCAAAATATTTTACATTTATTGTGCATACAATCACAAGACCAATAATAGAATCTCAAGTCAAAGAGGTATTATCAACAACTATGGAAAGCTCTAGTGAATGGTACACACTGATATTTAATTATTTAAAGGATGATGCCTTTCCCGAGCCAACAACTTTAAAAACACTCAAGATCGTCTTCAGAAACTCACATCTAAATATATAATCCTTTTCTATGCGCTATATCGAAGATCCTTTAATGGTCTCTTACTTAGATGCCTTAAAGAAACTAAAATCCTCATAGCACTTGAAGAAGCTCATGTAGGTGCCTCTAGAGGTCATTATGGAGGAAAATCATTAGTTCAAAAGCTCATCCACATAGGATATTATTGGAGACATAAGGAAAAATATTGCTTCGAATACATTAAGA
Organism: Sequoia sempervirens; assembly: GCA_007258455.2. Taxonomy (NCBI): domain Eukaryota; kingdom Viridiplantae; phylum Streptophyta; class Pinopsida; order Cupressales; family Cupressaceae; genus Sequoia; species Sequoia sempervirens. Next base: position 240,008,846 of record VDFB02075321.1, on the reverse strand, counting down.
AATGTCACAAACATCGGGAACATAGCAATTTGATTCACACTCCCACTTCTAAGCTTCGTACCCAAGTTCCTATTAGGCCATTCTCAGTATGGGGACTGGATCTCAATGGAAAAATTTTACCTCCTGGTGGACATACCTTTATAATTACTACAATGGATTATTTCACAAAATGGGTGGAAGCAATTCCCTTTTGTTTGAAAACTGCCAATGTAATATGTTGTTTCATATGGAAAATATTATTGCTTGCTTTGGACTTCCTTCCAAATTAGTTTTGGACAATGGGGCACCATTTAAAAATAATGATGTGAAGAATTTCTTAGAAACATTTAACATTCTATATAAGAGTGAATTTTCACCCTAGGTGCAATTCCCTTTTTTGGTTTATTACACTTTATAAAACCTAAGTCGGAGGCTTAAATTCACTTAAGCCCGCTGATGGCAATCCACTTGGCACCTATTTTGTGTATCGGTAGAGGCGTTTCTGTCAGGGATGTCCACGCAGTGCGCAAACGTCTGTGCAACATGTTTACATCCCTAGTAGATTCTTGTGGCTGAGCCAGCATAGGTGTTACTCTTCCCATTGGTAGTGAAGTTGTAGTGCCTCCTTTGGCCACTCAACCCAAATATGGTCGTTTCCTTTCTCATTCCTTGATATCCAGTCTTTGAACTTGCATTTGAAGGTTGGAAGGTTTTTGGATGAAGGAGGGGAAGGACTCTACACCACATCAAGCTCTCATATTCTCATTCACAAGCTCATTTTCCACTCACTTCCAAGCATTCAAGCATTCCATAGCAGCAATATCACATCGGTAGAGCACGCTTGGGACCACGCCATTGCAACAGAGGCTTGAGTTCCTCTCATTTCTCCTCCAAGCAGCCTTGAGTGCTCTTGGTGGAGGTGGTAAGCTTCCCTCTCCTCTCCTCTATCATTTGGTTGAGTAGCATAGTACTATTTTGTAGTGCTTGTATTTTTATCACTTCTTTATCTCTTTTCCATTAGTTGTTTGTGGAGGTGGGAACACCTAAATGGGGGTCTAACTGAGGTAGACCCCTATACAACCACCCCCAACATTCTCTCTCTTGTTGTGTGTAGGTGTGTGAGCTCTTGGAGGATCAACTGGCGAACAAGTTCATTGGTGAGATTCTCCTCATCTTTATCATTCTTGCTTATTTACTTTACAATATTAGAGAATACTTTGTTTACTTGCTAGTATCATTCTGGCCCTTTAGTTAAATAGCTAGGCTGTTAGTCATTTTCACAGGTCTAACCTTGTCTCTGTTGTAATCTGACCGTATGGACTACAATGCATTTCTGAGATGCCAACGCGCCGCGCTATCGTCCGAAGTCCTTGCTGACATCCTCAGGTAGAGAGATCATCCTCGGGCAGAGAGCTCCCTAAGGTGCAGAGTTGGACCTAAAAACTGACTTGCCTAGCCCCACCTTGAAACTCGAGATTTCAAAGTGATTGTAGGAACCAAAAATCCTCGTCATTCTCATCCTCATACCCTAAACAATACATTTAGCTGAAGTAAGTTAGGGCAGCCTCTCGCGTCTTGACCCTCCCTGACCTAGGGTCTTGCATGTGGTTGTCCCCCTCTCTTACATTTTTGGTGAACCTGATGTGAACCAACGTATGTTCATTCGTTGGTGTTAAAACTCCCTTTAGATATTTCATGGTTGTTGTGACCTCTCGTGTTGTGAAGGTTTATGAGCATCACAACCCAGTCCACAACTTCTAGGCAAATCGTGAGGAGAAGTATATGACACCTCCCGATGGATAGAATGAAGGTATCACTTGATCTCTCTACAAGTCTCTTCTCTGGTCCCGTCGTTAGCTTGGCCGCACAGGAACAGTTATCGAGGAATGAGATGGGGTTCGCTAACGAAACCAATCATGTTCCCACTCCTCCTGTGTCTCCCACACCATCATCGGTGGACAAGCATGAGGCTATTCCAATTCTGCTAAGTATGTGTCTACCCTCACTAAAGGACTAGGTGAACTTGAAAACCACTTGGAAAGGAATCCGAAGACGGCTAGGGCCACTCAGGTTATTAGTGAAGTGAGACATATGATGGGAAAGGATTGAACATGAATAGAGCTTCTGAGTAGTCTCTTTGGTATCGCTGAAGCATGTGCTCCTTCGGGCAACTCTAGTTTTGCACAAGGAGTCACCTTTGGAGAGCCCAAGAGACAATTAGGAGTATTAATGCCTCCTAATTTTCTCTACATGACTGACGTGGTCCCTTCCATTAGTATCCCTTCCATCCCTAATCAACTAGAAACTATCAAAGTTGATAAGTTCCCATTGGGCTTTAGCTTTACCCCTTTTGTCACCTCCGGTGGTGGAGGTTTTGGTGGAGTAGGCGGTGGAGGCTTTGGTAGTGGCGGTGGATTCGGTAGCAAAGGTGGTGCTAGTGGAAGTGGTTCTAGCGGAGGTCATGGTAGTGGCCCTACTGGTGGCGATGGATCTGGTAGTGGTTCTGGAAGAAGTCACACAAGTGGCGGTTCTGGAAGTCGACCTAGTGGTGGTTTTGGAGGAGGTGGTTCCTCTGGCCCTCTATCTTCTAACGACCCTATTTTGAATACTCTACTTTAGAATATCGGTAAGATGCAGAGTCAGTTAGCAAGCCTCTCCCAAGCCTCTGCCCAACCTATTTTCTAACCCTTCTTCTGACATAGCCCATTGTTGGTCGCTATCTTAAACACTCCCTTCCCTTAGGGAATGAAGATTCTAAAGTTTGAGAAGTTTGGTGGCAAGGGAGATCCGTAGACACACATGTCTACATTTAGCACTCTCTATACTGATTTCTTCCATCATGAAACTTTGATGGCTAAACTATTTCCCTTATCTCTCAAGGACACAACACTCGAATGGTACTGTTTCTTTCCTGATAATTCTATTTTCTCATTTGATTAGCTTGTTAACCAATTTCTTAGATAGTTCCAAGCAAACATTGGGCCGAAGATGACCTTTTTGGATCTCGTCCAATGTAATCAAGGAGACAATGAGAAGATCACTAATTTCATAGCGCATTATCAAGCACTCCTTTCACAAATCTCGTATCAGCTGCCCGATTCTGACATGCAGAAGATATTCATAGGCAACTTACAAAGGCCTTAGCAAGAGAAGTTCACCTTGATGAAATATCCCTCTTTCATGCATCTGTGTGCAGCTTTAAGAGAGTACCAATAGACGGTTGCTCAGTTTGGGGGATATTCCTCCCGCTCCCATTCTGAAGGGAAATCCATTGTATCAACCTCTAGAAAAGGCAAAGCCATTGCAAATGTAGTAGTTGCTGCTAATGAAAATGACCTCAAACGTAGTCAGAAGTTCACAAAGTTATCAGAATCTTATACCTCCGTCTTATAGAATTGTTGAGGGATAAGATCATAAATTTGCCAGTTCTCCTAATCCTGTTAAGGAACCTTACCCTAATTGGTATGATGGGAGCACCTACTGTCAGTACCATTGTGTTAATGGACATGATACCAAATGCTATATGCGTTTGCGTCATGAAATACAAGACCGCATTGAGGATGGTAGCATTCATCTCGATGTGAGTAAACAAAACACTAAAAAATTAGTGGCGAGAGAAAATAGTGAATTGCAGATATACATGGACTCATTTTTGTCGCATTCTGCTAACATGATTATTGATCCCACTGATTTTGCTTCTCAACCCAAGGCCTTTGTGAATATGGTCAGGGTAACTTCCATTGTTTCACCCGCACCCGGTTCGCTAGATATTACATTTACAACACAGGATCTACCTTTGAACAACAAGCCCTCATCTTTTTACATTCCTGCTCATATCAATGGTAACATTGTGATAGGAGTCTTGATATACCCCGCAAGCCATGTGAATGTTATTATCAAAGAAACATTAGTATTAAACTCACTACAAAAATAAAAATATGAAGATATGAGATCTACCATTCGTACCCACGATGGTATGAATCTCAAACCTTATGGCTCAATAACCCTATCCATCCTAGTTGGACCTAGGACTATCGACATGGGGTGATCCTACAATAGTGGTTTACAATTTTTGGCCAAACTGGACACTGAAATAAATTTTTTTAACTAAATCTTCACTTTCAGGCACCTATAGCGGCTAAACCATGAGGAATTTGAAGATGATGCAAACTAGAGTTTTGTGAAATTTTGTCTATAGATTCTAAATATATTTTTTTCAAAAATTTTGGAATCAGATTGCACTTCTTTTTCCATCTCCCTCAAAAACTATTTTTTTTCAGAAAACAACATTTTAAAAAGTGATGTTCACCGTATAACACATATTTTTTTTCCATGAAGGATAAAATTATAATTATTTTGAATTTAGATTTGTGACTCTAATATCTAGTGCTTCCACTTGGTTAGATAGATTTTTATTGAATATTTTTTCTTTAATCAAGTTTCGAAGTCAAACCAATTACAATTCAGACATAGTGCGACCATATAACTCGTAACTATTTTTGTATGTATTGAAATTCAATTTTTTTTTTTGTTGGATCAAGACTTCAATATCTGGTGCACTCATATTTTTCAATTTTTTTTTTGATAGTCTACTATTTTTCCACATGTGCAGAACAAAGAGCTTGATTTTCGGTTAAAAACCTACATTCACAAGAAATAAAAAATAAATATAATAATAAAATTAAATTTATTTAAAATTATACTTTTTGGGAAGCTTATAATAAGGACTACATACTTATAAAAAATGAATTTTAAATTAATTCATTTGATCCCCCAAAAGGTAAATCAAAAGTGGTTTTTTATCAGCATTTTGATACGTGTAAAGGAGACTCCGTTATAGGTATGGTTTTAAACTAACAGGGTTCTATCCAAGGGGGTTTGATCTAAGGTAGTTTTATCAAACCCTCTTCAATTGGAATGCTTCCAATGAAAATTTTTAAGGATTAAATCATTATATTTTCTACAAATATGTGATTTCAGCAAAAATCAGAATCTCCCATAAATTATAAACCAACTTAATGGGATGACCCCACGGTTTTCAATGTCATTCCAGAGTTGGACCTATTCAAAGTGAAGCTAGGCATTCCTTGGCTAGCTTCCATAAGTGGGTTTGCCTCCATTATCCACAAATGTTTAAAGTTGTCCCACGAGGGTGTTGTGCATGTAATACATGATACCAGATATCAACCTTTGGTATCTCGTGGTGGATATTCGTTGGATCACTTTTGTCCCTCTCTGGTTGGTCCGCTTCCTCTGAGAATGGACCTACTTTACAATAACTATGTGAAGTATAAAACTGGAAGCAAAGTGGAGCCAAAGTTGACCCTTCCTATAACAAAGCAACTGATTACCTCCTCTTCCTGGGAAGAGAAGAAGAAGCCCATGCTTATGACTACTCCTCCTCAAAGAGAGAAAGAGAAGTCAACGCCAATCCCTTCTCCTTCCTATGAAAGTAAAGAGAAGGTTACACCATCCACTCCCTCTTCCTTGAAGAAGGAGGAGAAGCCCATAGCGGCTCCCTCTTCTTCCTGTAAGGGTAAAGGGAAGATGACCCTTTCACGGATTGCCCCATCCTCTCCCCTTTCCTAGGAAGAGTACTGGATGAGCAAGCTCGGTGGATACCCATTAAATCCGATGATTCCTCCTTCATGTAGGCCCAAGATCATAATCATGGAACTTCCTAATAAATTTTCAAGACCATGGTACTACTTATATGGTAGAAAGAAGGGTTCTCACAGAGAATTTGATCTACGGCCTCCTACTGCTCCTACCCCTAAGGCAGTGAGTGGAAAGAGGCTCGTTACCAAGGCTCTCAAGTCGACTCCTCCTATCGCTCCTCAGCCTGCTCCCCCTGCTCCTGCACAGGAACCTGTTCCTCTGCACGAAATGACCATAATGGACGTTCCTTTGATCAAGTAGGAAACTCCCACCCCTTTGAAAGCTCCAGCTTCTAACTCCAAGAGTCATAGAAATCGCTTGTCTCTTCTACTTGATCCACTCCTGGCTTCCATTGCGAGCACAAAAGCACCTAACCCTAATTAGGTACAAGTGTTTATCGCTCCCTTGGCGAAGCCACCTTTGTTGATGTCCATTCAGGATATTCAACCCTTCCCAAAACCCGTGGATATGGTTAACACTTCAGTCATATCCACTATGATTTTGTCCTCCTCCTCCTCTGCACCTCTAGCTTCATCTGCGGGGAGCTCATCTCCTCCTATGAAGAAAGAGGCAGAGGCTAGTCCTTCTCATGGTAAAGGACATAGGAGGAGCCCACCTTCACAAGGTGGCCCTATGACGACTTGTTCTATCCTTGTGACAAAATTAGTCCTAACCTCTCCTAAGTTTGTCACCACTCCCAAATCATTTGGTGAGCCTAGCAGTGGATCTTAGGAACAACCCATCCCTTGAAGTAAGACATAGTGCTCCCATGGGGTGCATGTTTAACTTTGTGGATGAAGTCTCGACCCTATCGGCAATCTTCACAAAATTATTGACTTTGACTCCACAAGAGCTTGGTGGAGAGGACCTCGAGGGGCCCTCTTCCTTAGCCCTTGTTGCGGGAGGGCTAGACGCCCTTCCTCTTAGCATTCCACCCTTGTAGGCTCATCCTCCTTCCCCATATGAGGACTTAGATTGGGAAGTAGATGACCTTTTGGATGATTAGTTTTAGGAGGAGGTCCCTCTTTCTTGATCTTGTGTGCGTGTGTGTGTGTTTTGTAATGTGCTCCCCCGTACAAGTGTTATGTGTGCCTGGATGACCCTCGTCACCCTTGTTGTGGATACATGCATGGTTTGTGTGTCATAAACCTTCTTCTATTTGTACCATCATTCTTCCATGTTTGTGCTTGATTTTCATTAAATTGGGGATGATGCAAAGCGTTGGGGGCATTTAGGATTCCCTTCCATGTTGACCCAATTTTTTTATTTTAACTTTGTTTTCCATCCATTCTTCTTGATCTGGTTGGGGATTGATTATCTTTCACCTTGCATTGTGGTTACCTACTATTATATGAGCTCGAAAAGATTTGACCCCACTAAACTAAACCCCCCTATGCCATTTGTTTGTATTTTTCACTTTCTCTTTATATTTCTCTCTTCTTTGCTTGAGTTGTCCCTCCTATGTGTGACAACGTCCTTTAACACTTCAGCTTTTAGAAAACAAATTCACCGCCAATGAATCTTTTCTTTAAAGTCCTTACAACACCTTTTTTCTTGGAAGCACATTCTCAACTTGGAACCCTAACAAAATGTGTTTCCTTCATCAAAAGTTCATAAAGAAATGACTTGAAGACCTTCCTCAGAAGTGGGAACTACTTTGACTTCCCCTTGCGTGGGGGCATGACCTTCCTTTTGAATTCCTTGATGAAGTGAACATCTTTCAGAAAGATCCCTTGATGATGAATTGCTCTAAGATGGCGACTTTTGAATTGTGTGTCCCTTGAGTGGACCCCCTTATACTTCATGGTGGGTTCCTCAAGGACCCTTTCTTCAAAATCCTTTGTAATGAATGGACTGTTGCACGTCTAGCCTGGGGGAAGCCCAACTAGATTCTTTCCATTCATCCTTTCACATCTAGCTTGGGGGTAGCCTGACTAGACCTTACTTTTTCAAATAGTGTGTCCCTTGAGTCGACCCCTCTCTTTTTGAAGGGTTCTCGAGGGACCCTTTGAAAGTCTTTCTATCTACATGATTGGTTGCTTTTTAGACATGTTTTTTCTACGGGTAGACATGTCGCCGCTTTTAGATACATTCTATCTACGGGTCGACGTATCAACGCTTTAGACACATTCTATCTGTGAGTAGACATGTCATCACTTTTAGATACATTCTATCTGTGGGTAGACGTATCAACGCTCTAGACATCTTTTGTCTATGGGTAGACATATTGCCACTTTTAGATATGTTCTATCTGCGAGTAGATGTATTGACGCTTTAGACATGTTCTATCTATGGGTAGACATATCGACACTTCTAACATGTTCTAGACATGTCGCCGCTTCTGACTCTGCATAGTTTGCTTCCTTGGGGCTCCCTCCATGTGAGAGATCTTGGGGGTTGCCTCCTTGTAGGTTTGCAGGCCTGTAAGATGCTTTGTTGTTCCAACTTCATAGTTCTAAGTAGCTATGGAGTCCTTTGTTTTTCCTACATCTTCAGGTTTGCCAGATTGTGGTCTGCTTCCTTGATGATTCAGGTATACTTTTTTACCCTACTCTCTTCTTGATCTACTTTACTGAGCATTCATTAGTACTTGTGCTTGCTAAAGTGGGGGAAAAATGTATAAGAGTGAATTTTCACCCTAGGTGCAAATTCCCCTTTTTTCCTTATTACACTTTAGAAAACCTAAGTCAAAGGCTTAAATTCACTTAAGCCCGCTAATGGCAGTCCACTTGGCGCCTATTTTGTGTGTCGATGGAGGTGTTTATGTCGGGGACACCCATGCGGCACGTAGACATCCACGCTGTCTGCTTACATCCCTGGTAGATTCTTGCAGCTAAGCCAGTAGAGGCGTTACTCTTCCCATTGGCAGCAAAGTTGTAATGCCTCCTTCAACCACCCAACTCAAATATGATCGTTTCCTTTCTCATTCCTTGATATCAAGTCTTTAAACTTGCATTTGGAGGTTGGAAGGTTTTTGGATGAAGGAGGGGAAGGACTCTACACCACATCAAGATCTCATATTCTCATTCACAAGCTCATTTTCCACTCACTTCCAAGCATTCAAGCATTCCATAGCAACAATATCACACTCTGTCACGTTGGTAGAGAAATTTTGGGACCACACCATTGCCGGAAAGGCTTGAATTCCTCTCATTTCTCCTCCAAGTAGCCTTGAGTGCTCTTGGTGGAGGTGGTGAGCTTCCCTCTCCTCTCCTCTATCATTTGTTGAGTAGTACAGTACCATTTTGTAGTGCTTATGTTTTTATCACTTCTTTATCTCTTTTCCATTGGTTGTTCATAGAGGTGGGAACACCTAAATAGGGGTCTAACTAAGGAAGACCCCTATATAGCCACCCCCCAACATTCTCTCTCTTGTTGTGTGTAGGTGTGTGATATCTTGGAGGATCAGCTGGCGAACGAGTTCATTGGTGAGATTCTCATCTTTAGCATTCTTGCTTATTTACTTTATAATATTAGAGAATACTTTGTTTACTTTCTAGTATCATTCTATCCCTTTAGTTAAACAGCTAGGTTGTTAGTCATTTTCACTGGTTCGACCTTGTCTCTACTGTAATTTGGTCATACGGACTACAACGCATTTTTGAGAAGCCAACACGCCATGCTGTATTTCGAAGTCTGCATTGACGTCCTCGGGCAAAGAGCTCCCTAAGGTGCAAATTTGGACCTAAAGACTGACTCGCCTAGCCCCACCTTGAAACTTGAGATTGTAGAGTGATTGTAGGACCCAAAAATCCTCATCATTCTCATCCTTATACCCTAAACAATACATTTAGCTGAGGTAAGTTAGGGCAGCCTCTCGCATCTTGACCCTCCGCAACCTGGGGTCTTGCATGCAGTGGTCCCCCTCTCTTACACATTCAACATCATTTCTCAATACCTTACTACCCGCAATCTAATAGACAAGTTGAATCAACTAATAGAACCCTTGAACAAATATTGTGGAAAAAAATAAACAAACACAATAAGGACTGGCATACATAATTTGTATATGCATTATGGCCATATCGTACTAGTATAAGAAAATCCATCATGAATACTCCTGATAACCTTGTCTATGGTACTGAAGCAATAATGCCCTTGGAGTTAGAGATTCCTTCATTAAGAATTGCTCTGCAAGGACTTATTGATGACAATACTTACAAAGAACAACGATTGGATCAGCTTGAAATGCTTGATGAAAAACACATTAATGCTCTTGAGCATCTCCAAGCTTATTCAAGAAAATTTTAATGTAGTTACAAGGACCATGTCATCCCTCGTATATTCACTAAAGGTGATTTGGTGTTATTCGAAAATCAATGTAATGTCAATGTCACCTCGACTGAAAAAGGAAAATTCAGCCCTGATTGGTTAGGACCTTATATATTAATGAAAGTTATGGGTCTGGAACATATACGTTAACAGAAATGGATGGTACACCTCTTAAAGAACCTACTAATTCCACACATTTGTGTCGGTACTATGTTTAATCCTCTTGAATAGTGTGAATGCTAAATCAGTGGTGTTAGAGTTAGTAGATGACATTCTATATGCTCTCACATTTCTTTGTTCTTGACAGAAAATTATTTGTGTGTCTTGAATACTAAAGTAATTATTTAATTTAATTTTAAGTATTTACTTTAGGTTTCATACTATTCAAGATAATCTTGTATGTTGTGTTAGATTAGATCCTTATATACATTTAATTTTCTTCAATTAGATCATAGGTGCATTTAATTTAGCATAACATACCTAATCACAATGTTTTATTTAAAAGAAACTAGAGTTGTTTTAATTAGATCACATAAAACAAGTTAAATCATGAAGACATTTATTAAATATTCTTATAAATATTATTTGATAAAACACATTGCCATTTAACAATTAAACACATTAGCATAAAATAATAAAACATCAAAGGATCATATAAATATCAAAGTTTTGAGTACATATCATCAAATATACAATTCTAGAGTGGCCTGTGGCTACTCAATCCCTTGAGTTCTAGTGCTCGCATCTTTCTAGATGCAATCCATCGAGAGACGGTAGTATGTGATCATGATCGTGAACTGATAAGAGCATCCAAAGCATAATGTAAACCCTGTGGTCATCCAAAAACTACGGTCTCCCATCCAACGACCTCTAGACACTCTCTCTCTCTACTTGCTCTCTATCTTCCTATAGCCTGGCTACCTCTGTATGGAGTCTCTTGACCTCCTGTCAACCTCGATACAATCAAATCTCCTCATAGGAAGTCTCGGCTCGATAAACATGCCTCATCGTACCCTCATATATTTCTCTCATTCTAAAATAGGGCTTGAATAGCTCTGAGTCTAGCTCCACAATTGGTGGGGGAATGTAGTCTGTACCAGTAGCCTGATCAAAGATTGATGGATGAACTATCTCTGCAGCCACCTATCAATAGAGATGATGTAAATATCTCACACCACCTACAAGATAGAAATCATAAATATAATCTGTACAAATCATGATATATATAAATTAAAAGAAGCACAAAGCATAGCAATAAATAAAATCTCACCACCTAGATCCCCGATTGGTTGTGTATAGACAAACTCATCCTGTGCAAGAGGCATGGAGGATGTACTAGCCTCTCCATGCTCATATGTGCTAGAACATGCCATGGCTTCCGACTGTGATCTGGTAACATGAGTATGAGATGGATCTCCCCACATGTGGGAAGCTAGACCCTCATCTATCATATCATTTCCCTCACTCATAAGATGCTCCTCCTCCTCCTCCTCCCATCCCTCATAACCAAGGTCTACTATCTCATCATAATCCTCATGTATCTCATCCACAAATAGATTTGATGCCTTGAGCTCTATAGGCTCACTTATATCATCCTCCTCATCCCTCTGCTCTGGAAGTGGTCTTGCAAAACCTATAGGTCGATCCATCAAGTATACAAGAGTTGGTCATGCTACCACCCACCACTCCTCGTATGCATTAGTAGCACTGATGTCATCAACATTGGAGGTTGGGGGAATGTTGAGGTCTATGTCATCTGAGTCACCAGATCTAACATCATCCACTGTCAATTTCCTAGTATCTCTTGGCCTCTGGGCACTCTACACTGATCACCTGTAAAAGGGGCATGTTATTGGTGGTACCAGTATCTAATCAAACTATCGCATCATACAAGCCTAGTAGAATGGTCTCACTACGTAATAATGCCTCCCTTAAAGAAACTTGTCCCTCTACATCCTCCTAAACTGTCGGGTATCATCTGACCACTATAGTATCAGCTGGTATGGTCTCCAAAGGACCTCTTCCTGATCTAGTCGGTCAAACTAAACTCTCCAAAAGTGTAAGTCTCCATACTGCTATGAACAAATTAGTGGATAAATAAATACATGATGATATCCTAGGGCTGATATAGATGGAAACCTTGTTGGCCTAGTGCATGTGATATGCTCTAGGAACCAAACCTACAATAGTGTATAATGCGCCATGTTGTCAACCTTGTAGTACACAAACCACCCTAGATCATAATATAAGTGTGCAAGGATTCTATGGCCCCAGGCATATACAGTCATGTGCTACTCCAACAGTCTCATCATATGAACAAGTCCTCCATCCAAGTGTGCTCCTCGCCCATCAAGGATGAGTACTAGGGCCACTATGAAAATTATAATCTATCTCAAGACTAGCAATCGTGCATAGAGTAGCCATGCTAGATCAATGTGTGGCCCTATGATCTCCTCTTGAACTAGTGCTCCCAAGTAGTACCTTATGTCTACTTGCATCTCTACATATGTACAATCCTTGGCCAACCGCACGGTCTCACCTCGAATAGGGACTTGAAGGATCTGGTGTACATCCTCCAGCCTCATTGTCATTTCACCAGTAGGTAGGTGAAATATGTAGGTGTCAGCATCCCATCTCTCAGCAAGTGCCATCAGCATAGCATCATGGTACCTCTTGGAGGCATGAGGTACACCTAGTATAATCCAGTGTTCTCTAAATTCTAAGTATCCACCTCTGATAAAGTTGAGAGGTCTCATAGGCGACATAATTGTCTACCATTGAGACACTATCGTGATCGGGGTGGAATCTAACAAAAAAGAAAAAATGTGTCTCGTAAGCATTCTAAAATCTCAAATTCATACATCAATAGTCAAAAAGTGTGCTAAAGTTGTTCTAGGATACTTTTCTAAGGGTTAGAGACACTTTATTACCTATTTGGGACTCTTCATGAAGAAACAAGACACTTTGCAAAAAAGTGGGACACTTCACAAAAAGATGGGACACTTCGCAAAAAGGTGGGACACTTTGCGAAAAAAGGGAACACTTTGCGAAAAAAGGGATGCTTTGCAAACTTTTCTTCTAGGGTCCTAAATTAACCTAGAAATGCATAAGAAAATAAAATAAATGTGTAATGACAAAGCTAAGGAACAAAAAACTCAACTCACTTAATGTTGCAACTCGCCTCAAGCTACCTCTTCATGCAAGACCTCAAGTCTCAGAGGCATGTACTCTCATTAGCTCGGTATATTCAATTACTCTCCAACAAATTCAAGTTGTAAGAAGGTAAAAGATAAAATTAGTTCATGTTACTTCACTTTTTGCTCTTATATATGTTAAAATTAGGTTTTTACTAGATTAGGGTTAAAAGTGCTTCTCATTCAAACTAACATACTGGGGGCTAGCAAAATATGTTTGTGATGTTGTTTGTTGCATTGTAATTGTGATTCCTCTCCTATCCTCATCATATGTCTATCATTATGTGGTATGGTACTTGGAAATACCCTATGGTACGACTTATCTCATTCTATGTGGTTAGACTGCTACCTTGATTCCACCTCCATAAAGCAAGTGGAATTAAGGGGGCATACATCTACCCTTGAATTTGATTTCGTAAAGAGGTTAGATAAGAGTATTTTTGAACAACTATTAAATCCGTGTTGCAAGATGTGGTTCCTAACATTTTGGTTTTGTAGATAGCTATAGTGGGGGCTTTATTCTCTTGTATTTTGAATGAACATATATGAGTATCCTTTTATGAAACAAAGTTTATTGTTTGGATTCCTTTAGGTTACATATGCAAGTAGACTCATATGGGAACTAAAGTGGGGGCTAAATGTAGTGTAGAAAATTGTATGCTCTTGGAGATGGTACAATTTCACTTAATTTGGACCTATTTTAGCACCCTTACATTAAATACCCTTTAAATCATCATTAATAGGCCCCTAAGACCCTTTATTTTGGATCTCAAGGATTATTTCAACTAAAATCTTGAAAAAATCAACACAAACATCAATTTTTCTAAAAACCCATCATTGGCCCACCCCAGAAATCTAGGGTGGGACTCATACGCCACCTTGGGAATATGAGTCATCCTAGGTGGGACCAATACACCACAAGTGGCGTATGAGTGCCGTGTGGCCCATTTTTAGGGTTTGAGGGGGAAATTCAAGTTTTTAATTCAAATTTTTGGCTGATGTTGACTTTTGAGATCTAAATAATAGTAAATTAGGTGTAATGAATATATAAACAAGCTTCTAAGTCATTATTTTCAATCTAGAGAAGGAAATTCAAGGTCTAAGCATTCACAAGAACTCAAGCATTCTTTCACAAGAGCATTCAAGTTTTCAAGAGAAAGAAAAGTTGAAGTCTTGGAGCAACATTAGATTTGTTTGACAGGTTTTCAAGCTCACTTTCATTCAAGATCTAGTATTGTCAAGGGTTGATTATGGTTGCCTATGGTGAATCATGATGGATTCTAGGTTGGGGAGATGCAACTAGCCATCAAGCCAAACCTAATGTCTTGTTTCCTAAGTGATTCCATCCTCCATTATCACTCTACTTTCATCCTAAGGAAGGTAATTGTCTTACTGTGGCTTATTAGGGTGATGATGGATCTCCCAAAGTGAGTCATTCATCTTCATGCTTCATACATGCATCTCATTCTAGCACATTAGAATAGGATTGCATTGCATTTCCAATTTCCTAATCTTATACACACGTAAGGTTAAGGTTTATATTCATATTTACATTCGTGATCGATTGTTTCTATCAAGATTTAATTACCAAACTAGGGGTTTGACCGAGGAAAACTCCCCATAAGAAAATCAACACTATATTTTATATTGTAGATATTTTTATAGGTTCAGATCCGAAAATCAATTTGGGAAGGAAGAGCAAATATTGAAGCATAGATCTGGACCTTGAATTCTCAAAAAATAAAAATGGGACTAATATGCCAGAAGTGGCGTATGAGTTCCACTAAAGGAAATTTTCTAGATTTTTGAAGATCGTGATTCTACATTGTTAGAAACCTATTCCAGTCTAGAAACCCTAGACTGGGAATGATATGCCAGAAGTAGTGTATGAGTCCTTGTGTTCCCTAAAATAAAAAATTTCAACATTTTAGAGTTTATTTTGGGTTCTTTCAAGTTTCTAGGTGCACTTTTGTGTTTTCACAGTTGGTTGTTCATATTTGTACTCATTTTTAGGTCATTTTGTGAAGCCTTTCATATCATTAAATTTAAACATCAAATCTTGCATTTTCATAATCTTTCCAAGCCCTAGCTTGGTGGTGATCCCTCTTGTAGTCATTGATCATACCCTAGGACACCCTATTGCAAGATCTCTTTCTCCAACTTCATCCTCGGATTGGGATCTCTAGGGTTTCCTTAAATGAGAGTGAATAAGATTGTTGTTCTATGTTTGAAACCATAAGCAACGACAATTTTATACCTTTCAATAGGTAAATAGGATGTTAAATCCAATCATTATTTTGATATGTTTGATATTTGAAAGAATGGGATACTAAAATACGTATTAAGTTATTATTGCTTTGAAGGAGTAATTATGTTTATATTGGTGAAGTACAGTGAAATAATATGCATTGGAATAAGAATATTCTAATGTTTTGTGATGAAAGTGGATTTCATGTGAACATCTAACTACCATTGCAAATGTGCCAAGTTGGATCCAGGTACCAATTCATGCCTCTGAAAGGGAGGGGAAGTATCACTCACGAGAAGTGTTTGGTTGGGTAACCCTAAATGAAACCATACTGAGCTTAAACACAATCACGACCTAGACTTTGTTTAGAAGACTCGTGTCAGATCAGATTCAGTAAGTGAACCCTTTGTCTTATTCTTGATATGTATATGTATTTGTATATGTAATACCTCTAAATTATATATGTATGAGCACATGCATTACTATTATGTGGGAATGTGTAAATATAGGTATGTTCATTCAAATGTTGAATGATGCATTCTATAAATTTGGAAGTTGGAACTCACACACACACACACACACACATATATATAATGCATATATATAAACATGTCATGTTTTATATGTATCTATATGCTATATATATTATAATATTTAATAAAAAATTGGTTCATATAAATGAGTTTATAAATAAAAGAGAATTATTAGAAGACTATCATGTATATTGGCTTGAATTAAAAGCCATTCTCTATACCTTTTAATATAATTTGTGTGGTGGTGCAGGGGCACCTAAACCCTATGGTGAAAAAAAATGAGTCTTGTAGGGATTATAGGTTGATTTGAAGGTTTTTTGGTTAATAAGCAATGAGGAAGTTGTGAAATATGTTAAAATTATGAAAAATGTAAAGTTGTTAGTCCTTGTCAAGATAGGTAAAGGAAAGGTTTTTGTTGTTTTTATGTTTGAGATCCTATTAGGGGATGGATAAGGTCTGAAAAGACCATTCACAATGTATTTAGGGGCTTGGGAGTCATTTAGTTGAATATTCCAAAAAGTTTCTCATGAGATGTAATGTTGTCATGGTAAGAAAAGTTGTCAAATAGCCATTTTGAGCATGATTAAGAGTTTTAGTTTTTGAAAGTTGGTTATGGTTGTTGGGAGTTGTAACTTGGAGGGAAAATGTATTTAAAGGCCTTTAAGGCTCAAACCAAATGTGAGTGGAATGATAAGGTGAATATTTCCCATGAAGAGAATGTTGTTTCACTGTTATTTTGTTGTTTTTGGAACTTTATTCTCATAGTACAGTCCCGTATAGGTGTGGGATGATCTGAAGGTTTCCATGTTCTATGGGTATAGCTTTTTTTGTGATTGATTTGAATTCCTAAATCATTGTTTTAGTTGATTTTTCCATAGTTAGTTTGGACTACCCTATTTTTCTGAGCTAAGGGTTTGAGGGCTATAATGTGATGATTTCCACCAATCCACCCACTATTTTGGATCTGTAACTTGGTGGATTGGTGTGTAAGATGATATTTTAGATGTCAAATGAATCTAGTAGCCTGGTAGAGCTAAAATTTGGATGGTGGGGTGATGCCCTAGGCTGGAGCAGGGTTATTTCATTGTGAAAATGTGGAACCATTATGGGGTTTTGTCAATTTAATGAAGGGATGAGTCTTGTGAAGGTTTGGTGAGTTTTTTCAGGTGGTTTGGGAGGTTTTTGAAGCACTAGTTTGATTGGGTGAGCCCCAGAGATCTAATTTTCTATAAACCCTATGCCTTTGCATTGTCAAGTAAGGGTTTTCTAGAACAATGTTGTAGATGCCTTAAATTGGAAAATTGATCCTAAAATTTGTGGTTTTTTGACATAGAAAAATACTATCCAAGGTGGTTGGGAGAAGATTATTTGATTAGGTGACACTCACTTTGTAAAAGATGGCTAATTCACTAGCCTAAAACAAGGGTACATTGATGGTTCTCAGATTTGGTCCAAAGGAGTCAATATCAATCTTCATATATGTTGTATAACCCTAAAAAGGGTATTTTGAATCTGTATTTCATTTGTGAGGTGTTTTGGAAAACATTGGTGGAAAAGCCTTGAAATTGGGTTGCCAATGCTACTAGGGAAAGTATGCTGGAAAGGTGAAAATTGAAGAGATCTTTTGATTTTTCTTTGCAGATTGATTGAAATCCACTTGTTTTGTATTTTGAATGGTTTGAAAACCCTATCTGTATCAGAGTGGTATCAGAGCACAATAGTAGATCTTGTGTTGGTGTTTTGAATTGGTTTTTCAGGTAGGTGAAGAGGTTGGATTGTGAAGATGACTCCTAAAGGAAATGTAGTTGTGAAGAGAATGGATGAGCAGGCTAAATAGATAGAAGCCTTGAAAAGAGAGATGTCTACTTGGAAGGAAAAGAAAAGAGTGGAAGAGGATGAAAGTGAAACTGAAGAAGAGGAAACTTCCAGTGAAGAAGAAGATATGGATTCAGATGATGTGAGAATGGTGAAGCTTTTGAAGGATTTTTGAAGGATGTTCCTATGTATGGAGGAAAAATTGATATTGAAGAGCTCTTGGACTAGATAGGGGCTTTGGAGAACTACTTTGAGGGTGAATAAATTGATGAAGAGCACAAGGTGAAGAAGGAAAAGACTAAACTGAAAGGATATGCTTTGTTGTGGTGGAATTTTGTGCAAGAGGAAAGGGAGAGACAAGGAAAGAGCAGATCACTTCTTGGGAGAGGATGAAGACCAAACTAAAAGGTAAATTCCTTCCTTTTGATTATAATTTTCAGTTGCTTAAGAGGTTACAAAATCTTAGACAAAAGGATTTAGATGTATAAGCATATACTGAAGAATTTTATAGGCTAAGCATAAGAACTAAACATGAAGAAGATGAAGAAAAAATGGTTGCTAGGTATTTGAATGGCTTGAGGTATAACATTTAGGATGAGATCAGCTTGTTGGCACCTAAATCAGTTGAACAATGCTTTCAAATGGAAATGAGAGCAAAAGAAAAACTCAAGAGGAGACAAGAGAAGGAAACAAGAAGAAGAGGCAGCACCTCTAGGGGTAGAGGCACCACTTCAACATCAAGGAAGACCAAGGAAGACCATGAATATGTTGATAAGAACAAGGAGAAAGCACCTGAAGCAAGAGGAGGATGGATAGGTGGAAGAACTAACTTTAGACAAAGGAGAGATTACAATGAATTCTCAGGGAGGTGTTATAGGTGCAATTAATTTGGACACCCAGCTTTCAAGTGTCCTCAAAACCAAGGTTCAACTTCAAGTGGTGATAGAAGGAGTGAGAGAAAAGCACAATTGATCCAAGAGGAAGAATGTGAAGGTTCAAGTAAACTTTTAGATCCATAAGAGGGAGAAGCATTTATGATAAGAAGAACCTTGTTGCAAGCACCTAAGAAGGAAGATATGAGCCAAAGGAGTCTATTCAAAGCCAAAGAAGGAGTCTATTCAAAACTTCATGAAAATGTAAGGGTAAGGTGTGTCAAGTTGTTATTGATTCTGGTTCTCAAGATAACATGGTGTCTAGGAATATGGTAGATAAGTTGAATCTAGAAAAGATACCTCATGTAGCACCATACAAAGTCTCTTGGGTAAATGATAGTCAAACTTTAGTGGTGAATGAACAAGCATATGTAGAGTTTCAAATTGGGGAGTATAAGGACATGGTATTATGTGATGTGCTACCTATGGACTGTTGCCATTTTCTATTGGGGAGGCCATGGCAATTTGATAGAAGGTCCATGTATGATGGTAGGGGGAACACCTACACCATCATGAAGGATGATCAAAGCTTCAAACTAACTCCTTTAAAGGAAAAAGGGAAGGATAAAGGCAAGTCTAAAGTGGTGATTTTTTGGAAGAAGGAGCCTTTAAGGCTTGAGGATAGTAAGATTGGTGTATTTGCAGGTGTGGAGTAGGTTCTTGATGCTAGAGCAATAGAAAAGGCACAAACAAATAATGCTAAGATAGTAGGAAGAGTGTATGAGAATGATTTGCTGTCAAAATTTGAAAGGAAGGAGGTGATTGTGTGGGAAAATACTGGTAAAATGCAAGGTGAGGGTGAAGAGCCTTTGGAAAGTCATGTAACAAGTGATTGTATCATGATAGGGACAATCAAGTGTCCTAAAATAGGGAGCAACATACAAAGACAGTCAAGAGGTGAAAGACAAGTGAAATTTAATGGTACAAGTGTGCAAAGAGTTGATGTGACAAAGGATAATACAAGTACATGTCTGACAGTGGGTGTGATGTTTGATAGTACTATGGTACATGGCAATGACAGTGTGTAGGGTTTGATGACAGTGAGAGAACGACAGTGCAAGCAATGGGATAAGAGTCTGATCACAGTGAGTGCAAGGTAGGGTATGCAAAGAATAATGGGAAGTTATAAGTGTATGAGTGACACACAGGAGAAGGAAGGTTTGTATACTGCTAATTCTTGTTTTTTTGCAAGTCTAAGGCCTAGAGAAACACCAAATTTTGATCCAGGGATAAGGAGGCAGACATCAGATCTGAAGGTACATGGAGCAGCAAGGTGGAGGCAAGGAGCAAGTTTTTACTCTTGTGACAAGAGTATTTTCTATGGGGGGTGTATGGTGTAGGGGAACCTACACCGTATGGTGAAAAAAAATGAGTCTTGTAGGGATTATAGGTTGATTTGAAGGTCTTTTGGTCAATAAGCAATGAGGAAGTTGCAAAATATGTTAAAATTATGAAAAATGTAAAGTTGTTAGTCCTTGTCAAGATGGGTAAAGGCAAAGTTTTTGTTGTTTTTATGTTTAAGGTCCTATTATGGGATGGATAAGGTCTGACAAGACCATTCACAATGTATTTAGGGGCTTGGGAGTCATTTAGTTGAATATGCCAAAAAGTTTCTCATGAGATGTAATATTGTCATGTCAAGAAAAGTTGTCAAATAGCCATTTTGAGCATGATTAAGAGTTTTAGTTTTTGAAAGTTGGTTATGGTCATTGGAATTTGTAACTTGGAGGGAAAATGTATTTAAATTCCTTTAAGGATTGAACCAAATTTGGGTGGAATGATAAGGTGAAGATTTCCCATGAAGAGAACACTGTTTCACTCTTATTTTCTTGTTTTCTGAACTTTATTCTCACTGTACGGTCCCATATAGGTGTGGGATGATCTGAAGGTTTCTATGTTCTGAAGGTGTATGTTTCTAGTTTTGTTTGTGATTGATTTGAGTTCCTAAGTGCTTGTTTTAGTTGAGTTTTCCATAGTTAGTTTGGACTACCCTATTTTTCTAAGTTAGGGGTTTGAGGGCCATAATGTGAAGATTTCCACCAATCCACCCACTGTTTTGGATCTTTAACTCAGTGGATTGGTGTGTAACATGTTAGGTTAGATGTAAAATGCATCTAGTAGCCTGGTAGAGCCAAAATTTGGATATGCCCTAGGCTAGAGCAGGGTTATTTTATTGTGAAAATGTGGAACCATTATGGGGTTTTATCAATTTAATGAAGGGATGAGTCTTCTGAAGGTTTGGTGAGTTTGTGCAGGTGGTTTGGGAGGTGTTTGGAGCACTATTTTGATTTGGTGAGCCCCAAAGATCTAATTTTCTATAAACCCTATGCCTTTGCATGGTCAAGTGAGGGTTTTCTAGAACAATGTTGTAGAGGCCTGAAATGAGAAAAATAATCTTGAAATTTGTGGTTTTGTGACATAAAAAAATACAGTCCAAGGTGGTTGGGAGAAGACTAGTTGATTAGGTAACACTCACTTTGTAAAAGAGGGCTAATTCACTAGCCTAAAACAGGGGTACATTGATGGTTCTCAGATTTGGTCCAAAGGAGTTAATATCAATCTTCATATATGTTATATAAACCTAAAAAGGGTATTTGAATTTATATTTTTTTTGTGAGGTGTTTTGGAAAACATTGGTGGAAAAGCCCTGAAATTGGGTTGCCAATGCTACTAGGGAAAGCATGCTTGAAAGGTGAAAATTGAAGAGATCATTTGATTTTTCTTTGGAGATTGATTGAAATCCACTTGTTTTTTGTTTTGAATGGTTTGATAACCCTTTTTGCATCATGTGGCATCGAAAAAATTACTCCTTTTCCTTGCTTGATTTGGGAATAATTAATGATAAATTAGACTTGATATCACCTTGATCTAGTGTTGTGATGTGTTTTATACATGAACATTAGGTTTTGGGCCCTTTTAAAGCTAAATAAACCTAACTCTTCCTTAATGGGATATTAGATGGATTGCATATATAAATTAGGTCTCAAATCATTATTTCATTAAGCATTCATGATATCAAGTCAAGCACTCAAGAGTTATGCATTCCAAGACTTTACAAGATCATAAAGAGAGCATTCAAGTTCATTTCCAAGGCATTCAAGGGCAGATTTATTCATCAATTATTGCAGAAATTCAAGATCCATAATCATGTTAATGAAATCAAGCATCAAGCATGTTATTGGGCTAGTGTTGTGATGTTGCATTCAAGATCCAAGGTCAAGCATTATTCTACACTTATCTCAAGATCTAGATCTACATCCTTCATGGCCATTTCATGTTAGATTGCAAATTTACAAGACATCATTCAAGGTATCATTGTTCATGTTTCATGTTCCATGTTTCACTTTTCATGTCCTTATTTCATTATTTCATAATTTGGCTTAATTACCTAAAAGGTGTTTGACCTAGGCAAGCCCCTATCCTCTAACAAACAAGTTTTTTCTCCTCTTTACATCATGGGTGATTGCAGATCTAAAGTATCTTGGGACTTAAATGATCATTGAATATTAAGTTACAATCTTGGAGAAAGTTTTTGGAGTTGTCCCCTCATTTGCAAGGTTGCTATCTTCACAAAAAGACTTCTACAAGTCTGAAAATTAGGGTTTCAAATCCAGAAACAAAGAGGACCAGAAAGAGAAGAGATTGGAGACTCGATTCAAATCTTAACCCTCCAAAAATGCCTAGTGGGACTGATACACCACTTGTGGCGTATGTCCCATTACAGTTATTTTTAGGGTTTCTAGAGATTCAAAATCAACATTATCAAATTCTTGTTTTGGCCTAAACAATCCTAGTTTGATATTGATATGCCCAAACTGGTGTATGAGTCCCAGTCAGCATCAAAAGCAGTGTTTTTGGCATTTCCAGCCCTCATTCAAGTCTCTTCAAGTTCCTATGTGCATGCCTCTGATTTTATAGCTTTTTGTTCTAATTTACATACATTTTTAGGTCATTTAGTGAATGTTTGCATTGCACTAGGTTCAAACATTTTTATTTTGCATTACATTTGTCTTTCCAAGCCCTAGCTTGGTTGTGAACCCCTCATTTACCTTCATTAGTTTACAATCAGACCCTAGGACAACCCTATTGCAAGATTTATTTCTCCTTTGCATACTTTAGATTTCAGATCTCTAGGGTTATCCTTGAATGAGATAATTGGAAAGTGGGTCTTGCTCTATGTTCTAAGACATACAAAAGCAACACTCCCATTTTTTGTTGTTTTATTTTGGTGAACTTGCATTTAGAAAATTTTACTTTCTAATTTGGAGTGCATCATGATCCTATATCTTTCTTGAATTAACATTGCAATAGGGTTTGCATTAGTTAATTGGCATTCTAGGGTTTCTAAATATTGTATTAGTGAAAGTGCATATAGTTTGCATTTTCACATCTCAAATCATTGAAAATCATCTGAAAACTGCATTTCCACTTAGGTTACACATCATACAAACTAAAAAGCATAAAAATCACTTAAAATTTACTAAAAATTGTGCAAAAAACCCTCACTAGGACTCATATGTCCCTCTGGGCAATTTAGTCCCAGTGTAGATATGAAACTTCCTTTTACTGCATTAAAAACCTTATTTTTGCACTTTTGTTTGCTTCCATTAGTTAGTTGTTTCAATTGGTTGAGTTTCTATTAGATGCATTTCACTAAATCTAGCTTAATTGGTCCATTTCATGCATTTCTTAATTACAAATTTGTATTTACAACATTTCTTTTTCAGATCATTGCATAGTTTAATCAATCAATTACCTTGTTTGAATTCTAAAAATTGCATTTCGTTCTAGCTTTTTACATTTCATTTTGAGTTTGCATAGATTATTGTTCACAAATGTTAGTTTCGGTGTTTTCCAAGATTACAAAGAAAAAGTTAGTTAATAAGCATGTTAGTCATTCATTCAATACATTCCCTAGTTATGAGAGTCTCTTAGTGCAAGAGAGTGAAGATGGTTATGCTTGCCTTAAACCTACACCCCCTCTTATCTATCCTATTTGTGGGAATGATGTGATAGAAGAAGATGAAACTATAGACAATCTTGATGCTCATATTTTCTCTTCTCCAAATACCTCTCCTACATGTGATGAAGGTATTTCAGTGTTAGAAGATGCACTCACTGAGAATGATGACATTGTTGAAAAAGTCTCTTCTATAAAATCTCCTACATTGGAAAATATTATAACACAAGAGAATGAAATCATATAAACATTTCTAAACATCACCTTACCTAATTTTCATTCCTTCTTTGCATGTGAGAATGATTTAGTGGAAGAAAATGAGATTGTAAATGATGAGGATATGTTGGTGGTAAATGATCAAATCTTTAAAGTATATAACAATCCTCTTTATGATCCTTCCCATACCCATCCTATTTTGGAAGACATTAGGTAACAAAGGAATGAAATCATAAATGATCATGAAAATCATACCTTTTCTTCTCCTAGCATCTATCCTAGTTGTGAAGAAGATACTTTGATCAATGAAAGTCATGAAAATCTTAGTTGTCCCTCTTCACCTAGGGAAACCCTTATTAACTAAGACAATTCAACCATTGATCATCCCCTTACTTGTGATGAAGTCATTTTGGAAGAACCAATCCTTGATTTTCAAGAATATTTGGTTTGTAGTTCTCCTAACAACTCTCCTCTTGGGGGAGGATATCATGGTGCAAGAAAATGACAACAATAGTAATGTGGCTTCTTCAGGTGATGGAAAGATGATACTAGATTTCTCTTTATTAGAAATATATCAAACCAAGACCACTAAGGTTATGAATTCACAAGTTTCCATTAGATCCCCCTTGACTATTGGACCTCCTACATACCTCGTGGGACATCCTAAGAATCCTCTAATCCTTTACCACCCTCATAAAGACTGCAAACTCAAGAAAAACTTGAACTTATCTTGTACCCACCTAAGACTAATGTTTCATAGCATCTGAGTTATAATACTATTTCTCATACATATAACACTAGGAACAATCCTCAACCAAGAAAAACACCTTCAACATCCCTCCCATTTCCTAATCCTATCTTTCCTTTTCCTCCTTGTTTTCCTGCACAAAGTGGAAGGGAGTACAATCTTTTCAAACAACTAATGAATACTCCTGCTAATAAATCACTATGGGACATTATTCAAGCCTCCCCTCATTATCATAACATGATTAAAAATTCTTTACAACAAGTTCATATCCCTTCTAATGTACAACCAAATGACATAGAAGCCATGATTCAAGGAATACGTACTGACATTTTTTTCCACCAAAGTAAGCTCCCTCCTTTGGAAGTGTAAAAACAATGTGATGCTTTCATGTTAATCGCTCAATATAAAACAACTGGAATAAAGAAAAAACTTGTTGATAACAGCTCTTCTCTTAATGTGTGTAGTGTATCCCTTTTGGATAGAATTGGCGTGGATAAATAAAAAATTCTACGTGAATCTTTATCTATTAATGGATTTGGCAATGTAGGAAAACAACCACTTGGTGGGATCACTTTACCTATTATAGCTGGAAAATAAAAATTAGAAACATCAATCCATGTTATGCCTCATGATCTTTCATATAATATCCTTTTAGGCAGATTGTGGATTCATGTAATGAATGGGTGCCTTCTACTCTTCATTATGTAATGAGATACATCTACAACAACAATGTGTACACACTTGAAGCTGACCCTGGCCCAAATAGTTGTTTCAACATTGAAAAAAATAAGGAAAATCCTTTGAAAACACTGACACCAACTACACAAGTAGAACCCACACAAGAACAACAAAAAGCTAGATGTCCTAAACCCTTCAGAATGATCTCACTAGATGATTTGGGATCATTGGATTTTGAATTAGCATTCATGGGAGAATACAAGATCATAAACAAAGACTCTGAAAAGGAAAAAGTAGTAATGTCAACACAAGATTCAAAATAACCTTTGAAAGTATCCACCTTAACCAGTTTATAAGAAAAAGAAAATTACACAACAAACTTTGATGAACTTAATTATGAGCAACCACCGAATCTAAAAGAAATGAAAAAGTTTAATGGAAAAGGGTAGGAACTTATGAAGAAACTTGCATATAGTGGAAAATGATGTGGTTCTAGAGAAAAAGGTATCTATAACCCTATAGAGCCTCACACACAAGAAAAAACTAGTGGTCTTGGTTATTGCCCCTTGAAAGAAACAAGCAAGCCTTCACTTAATGCCAAAACTATTACAAAACATCCTTCTAAGAAAACTTTATCATTCTTTGAAAGAATCAAAATAAATAGTTAAGTCCTCACTTAACATTAATGTCATCACGCATAACACTTATGATTCAAATTTGATAGATTTTACACCCTCCTGTAAAGGAGAGTACAAAACCTCACAATCTAAAGAGTCTTGTGTAAGTATGACACCTAATACTAAGCAAGAGATGTCTTTGTCACAAAATAAAGGAGAATCTTCTACTATTGATCAATAAATTATCTTGTTGAGACTCCTCCAAGATTGTTTGATATCCCTTCCTCCAAGAACACGAAAGAAATTTTAGTACAAGAGTTCATTTTTTGCATATCACAAAGTTCATGGTAATTCTACTAATGAATGTAAGTCTTTAAGTGATAAAATTAAACATCTTAAGGAGTGTGGTTCTCTTCCTTTTGTTGAAGCACCTTGTTCCTCTAACTGATATTGATTTTTACACTAGCATGTTTCTCATCAATCATTTTAGCTCATCCTTGTTTTGCACTAAGTGGGGGAAAGGGGTTAGGCAGCCTTGTCCTCGTATGTCACTTTTCATTGTCTCTTTTGGCTATTTGAACACCTTTCATGTACATATAGAGTAGGCTTGGGATGTGGATGAAATTCCTTAAGTTGGCTCGCATGTGACATATTGAGTTATACATTTTGGGGGCAACCCTCTATTTCATGACATAGCTTATTGGAAACTATGACTTGGCATAGGGCTTTCCGAGTAAGCTCTCATGTCTTCTTCTAATTTAAAGCAATTACTCACACTAATGGTGTTAGCAACCACTTTAAAATGGAGGCATACATCGACACTCATGTTTCATTGTGCAATTTTCTTTCTTCTTGTTATGCATCCTTTTCTTGGTTTTGTCATTGGGCTTGATTTCCTCTGAGAGCATGATATTTCTTTGAATTTTCCTCTCTTGGAGACATTAGGCATGATATTCCCTAAGAGGAGACCTTACATGAACTAAGCAAAATTCCTTTGAATTTATCCTACACTATTTCACATTTACAACATTGGTTATATGGCCACCTTGCATAACACACTTCTCTTTCCTGTGGTGCCATCTTGTTTGTTCATGAGTTCCAAGCATATGTAGGTATGACTTCCCTTAGCCACTCACACTTGTGAGCACATATCAGTCATGTGTCTCACCTTTTTGGATACTCACCCAATGGATAGCCTGAATTTTTGTTGCCTCAAAGTGAGTGTACGTTTTTGGACAAACATCCTAGATCTGATCCACATCATGTTAGACAAACAGTCGAGGCTTGATCCACCTCTTTTTATTATCCCTTGGTTTTTTCTTTCTTTCTTTTAATCTTCGACATTGCATGTTTGTGTATCTTGTTTTGTTGCATATTATACACCTTGTGCGTGTCCTTTTATACTTATGTCGGTTTGACATAGGATCTCAGATCCTGGGGGCTTGATTACTCCCTAGATCTTTTTTGTCCTAGACCATTTGCATCGATACACTTGGACCCCTCTTGAATTTCCACTTTAGTGTGAGTTTGAAGCAAGTTCATCCTCTCACTAAAGTGGGGGCTAAATATGGCAATGAAAAAAGTACACCTTTTCCTTGGTTGATTTGGGAATAATTAATAATAAATTGGACTTGATATCACCTTGATCTAGTGTTGTGATGTGTTTTATACATCCACATTAGGTTTTGAGCCCTTTTAAAGCTAAATAAACCTAACTATTCCTTAATTTAGTGTTGTAAAGTGTATTTATTTACACCTTCACATTAAATCTAGGAGGCTTGTAAACCAAGTGGACCTAATCTAGTGTTGTAATGTGTTTTACACATTCACATGGGATTTAGGGCCCTTTTAAGATAAGCATACCTCATTTTTCCTTAATTTGATGTTGTAAAGTATATTTATTTACACTTTCACATTGAATTTTGGGACCCCTTGCATTTATGACCTTTATATCATCATTAATAAGCCCCTAAGACCCTATATTATGCATCTTGAAGCATATTTTAATCAAAATTTGGACATAAACCTCAAATAAACTTAATCTCTTCACTTCCTGACACTTTCTCTCTCAAAATAGGCACTATGGGACCCATACACCACCTTGGGAATATGAGTCCCACCCAGGTGGGACCCATATGCCATAAATGGCGTACGAGTCCCATTTGGCCTATTTTTAAAGTTTTGAGCAAGAGAATATGGGTTTTTAATTCAAATTTCATGAATGTCAACCTGTGGGATCTCATTAACGGGATATTAGATGGATTTCCTATATCAATGAGGTCTCAAATCATTATTTCATTAAGCATTCATGATATCAAATCAAGCACTCAAGAGTTAAGCATTCCAATACTTTACAAGATCATCAAGAGAGCATTCAAGATCATTTATAAGGCATTCAAGGGTAGATTTCTTCATCAATTATTGCAGCAATTCAAGCTCCACCATTGTTTCAATGATATCAAGCATCAATCATTTTTTTGAGCTAGTGTTGTTATGTTGCATTCAAGATCCAAGGTCAAGCATTTTTCTACACTTATCTCAAGATCTAGATCTGCATCCCTCATTGTCATTTCATGTTAGATTACAGATCTACAAGACATCATTCAAGATGTCATTTTTCATGTTTCATGTTTCATGTCCTTATTTCATTATCTCATCATTTGGTTTAATTACCTAAAAGGGGTTTGACCTAGGCAAACCCCTATCCTTTAACAAACAACAAGTTTTTCTTCTCTTACATGTGTGATTGTAGATCTAGGTATCTTGGAGCATGAAGGATCATTGAAGATTAGGTTACAAGCTTGGAGAAAGTTGTTGGAGTTGTCCCCTCATTTGCAAGGTTTCTATCTGCACAAAAATACTTCTACAAGTCTGAAAATCATTGTTTTTATTCAAAAACAAAGAGGAACTGAAAGAGAAGAGATTGGAGAATGATTCATTTCTTAACCCTCCAAAAAAGCCTAGTGGGACTGATACACCACTTGTGGTGTATGAGTCCCATTATAGTGATTTTTAGGGTTTCTGGAGATTTAGAATCAACATTATCAGATTCCTATTTTGGCCTAAAAACCCAAATCTGGGACTAATATGCCCAAACTAGCATATGAGTCCCAGTCAGCATCAAAATTAGTGTTTTCAACATTTTTAGTCTTCATTCAAGCCTCTTCAAGTTCGCAAGTGCATGGCTCTGATTTTATAGCTTTTTGTTTTGATTTACATACACTTTTAGGTCATTTAGTGAATGTTTGCATTGCATTAGATTCAAACATTTTGATTTGCATTGAATTTGTGTTTCCAAGCCCTAGCTTGGTTGTGAACCCCTCATTTAGCCTCATTACTTTACAATCAGAACCTAGGAGAGCCCTATTGCAAGATCTCTTTCTCCTTTTCATACTTTAGATTTGAGATCTTTAGGGTTATCCTTTAATGAGATAATTGGAAAGTGGTTCTTGCTCTATGTTCTAAGCCATACAAAAGAAACACTCCTGTTTTCTATTGCTTCACTTTGAAATAAGATTAGAGCACTCATAAAAGTTCAACCTTATAAAGAAATACAGTTAAGATGAAAGTTATGCGGTACATAAAGCACATGAGCGAAGAATAAGTCAATAGACTTATTTACTGCATATTATGTAATGTGGTTTTAAACATTGCAAAGCACATTAAATACATACAATATAAAGTGCAACAATAAGAGAATATTGCACACCATAAAGGAAAACAATAGTTAATATTCAACATACCACCAAATGAATAAGTCAACATTTCAAATGAATTCAATACTCTACAATATGTCAAATGAGATAACCATGACCAAGTCAACGTATTAATACACAACCAACAAATTATTGACCGATTCATCTGTTTTATACAACAAGCTTGAGAATATGAAATGTGTCGAAACTTGGCACCATAATATGAATTCAGTGTTTCCTTTTAGAAGTCTATTATGTGAGGAAGTTGACTTATTGTATAAAGCATGTGCAATATGAAATGGTCAAATTATTGTGGCAAGCATATAATCGATCTACAGTATAGTTTTAGTGAGTAATGTGATAAGAGTCTGCCACCTTTTCTTCATGAAGTTGAGTCGATAATTCATTGTTGAGAAATGTCATTGCTTAAGCCTTGAATATAGGTTGTGGAAGCTGGTTTTACGTATAAATATGAGGCATTCTCACCTCATTTGCATACAATTCTTCTTTACATCACTACGCTGATCCATTCTGTTGTATATTTCATTGAGAGAGTTTTCATATTTTTCATGAGTTATTGTGAGAAATCTAGTGACAGAGATTGAGAGAGTTTGTTGCTAAGTTAGTTCTAAGAGGAGGTTAAGCTTGGAATCTAGTGGGTCAATTGGAATAAGTGTTTATCAATCATGAGATTCTAATCTCTTTATGTTTTATCTTTTATTTGAAAGATTGATTTCCTTGTGTGTTTTTATTTTGAAACACATTAGATTGCTTGAAATAGAGTAATGGTTTGTTTGCTGGTTTGGAAAGGAAAAGAGTCATAAATGTTATGGTTCCCTTATGATTGTTTATCTACTCCATAGTAAGGAGTTTTTTTTATCATTAGTATTATATACTATATTTAATGAAAGATTTAATAGCTTATGGGAGTGATTTAACACTCTTATATCCCTATATGGAAAATCAGATGATGTTTCTATACATAAATAGTTTATACATGTATATGTGAAATGTATCAATGTCATGAACTGACTTGGCACTATTAGCTTATAATGTTAGGAAACCTTAGGAACGATAAGGTTTAGCAACACATCAAATAGTGATAGTAGAAAGGATATGATAGGTGAAACATATTGCTAATCTATACTTGAATGATCACTTGATCATTACTTATCTATAGAATGAAACCCTAGGTTAAGAATTACCCACGAGTTTGGAATGTTACTAGATTAACCATTAGAACAAATAGGTTGAGGTTAACCCAATTGGATGGGTTATGTATTTGAGCTTTGTTTGAAGAACATAGGTTGAGATTAACCTACACAATCAGACTGATTGTTGATTATTGATTATATCTGAGATTAGGGTATACCAAGGTTGAGACTCACCTACTTGATTAATATGATCACTTGAGTTTAGGAATTATTACTTGATTGGATCCATAGGTGGGATTACCTAATGAGTTAGAGTTGTTACCTTATTGGTTGCTTATACTCTTGAACTAAAGTCATATTGTGACAACATTCTACCCTTTGAATAACCCTTTTTACTAAGGAGGTTACACTCTCGAATAGAATCATTTATTGATATGATTGTTCTTTGATTGAGGTCATTTATTGATGGGGATATAGTCTTGATGAGAATCTCTTATTGTCATATTCTTGAATGGAGTCATTTATTGATGAGTATTTATTCTATGATAAGATGAAACTTATGTAGCTATACTTTAGAATATAATGTTATTTATTATGAAACTCCTGTTAAGTTAGAGACATGGGGGAATAGGTTATTCTTGGGATAGTTTTTCCAATGGAGAGGATATCTTATACATGTGAACACTTAAGAGAAATATCTTTCTGACTTGAGAAAGGGAATAGGTTGTTTTTAAGGTTACTGATTACTTATGGAAGGAAATTACCTAAGCATAGTATATGAATGGTCATAATCTAAACCAAGTTATGGTAGTGTATGTGAATAGGATGAATCTCACTCAAAGTACTATGTGATAATACTTTGGCCAACGTAGTGTAAATTGCCACTAGTTACATGATTAGTTCACTGTGTTCCTTTTATGCATTCTAGTTCACGATTTTCATACTCATAAGGGTAGCTATAAGATTATTAGGTTTTGGTTTGTAGGACACAACACTAAGCTCAGATAGGCTATTTTTATGGTTCTCCTCATAAGTTAGGGGCTAAGTTTTGTAGATTTTTTTACTAGTATTGGGGACAACTAGAGTGTATGCACTAGGGAGCGAGGACATCTAGGATGTATGCACCAATGCGGTGACATCAGGACCTGTTTGTATATCTATGGCCAAATGAAGCTCAAAGTAGCTATATATTTATCATGTACCCATTTATATGGAAGGTTGTAATCATGGATGATATACTTGAGTTTATTCAGTATGAAATCTATGTTATGGAAATATTTGTGAAACTACAATGAAATGCAATCAAAGTTTGGAATAGTATTTATTTCAAATTTGCGTGTAATTTAGATTATGAAAAGAAAAAAAAATATTGCTATGTTATGGAATCATGGATCATTCACTTGAGGTGAAAACTTTGAATTTTTACTTAGTAGAACACCAGGGTTATTACCTGTGGTATCAAAGCTATCAGATTCAACTCTGGAGCCTATGGGATCATTATGTAAGTTAAACGTAAGCCTTATTAGAAGTTAAAGGTTGATAAATTCTTATGCCAATATGGCAAGAGGGAAAGAACTAAAGAGAAGCTAAGATTCTTGAAACTTTTTTAAGTTTGGGACTAGATAAGAATCATCCTTGGAGTTGAAAACTCCTAAACCAACAACTCATTATGATACCCCCTAGGATTGCAGAAGATTATGCAACTGGGTTTAGTAGGAGGGTTATGAAGGTTTACTAATGGGTACCTTCATCCTATGAATTTTTTAAAAGACTCTAAGAGGATAAGAGGAATTGAAATAACCCCCTTGTTGGTAGCAAACTTCAGTTGCAAAAGAGTCAATATTTTTTTGATTTGGTAAGAATATTATGAATCTATGAGTATGCATTATTGGAATAAAATGAAAACTTCAATCGAAGTAGAAAGTAAAATAAGAAGGTACTCAAGAGGTTGGATAACCCTTGAAAAAATCTTATTTTGAACAAGATCAAGATCTCGTGTATAATTAAGAAGTTAGTACTTAGAATAAGGATAGAGACCAGAAGGTTCAGAAAAGAAGCAATTAATGAAGTGGACATGGTTCTACCAACCAAAATTTGTAAGATCAATTTTGAGTTCTGATTAAGATGAGGAAAAGGAATCAAACAACTTTAGAAGTGCTTATGGTTATGAGAAAACAAAGTTACCAAGAATTGGGACAAAGCCATTTGGAAAGATGATTACAATTTGGAACCTTATAAAGAACATTAGACCAATTTGGACAAAGGCCTCAGATGGAGCATCAATTGGTTGAAGTGTAAATTGAACTCACCAACTTATCAATGAAATTAAACCTTTTCTTAGAAGTTACAAAAGGAAATGGTATATAGAGTGACACTATGTGTCAAATCAAAAGAATTAGTAAGGAAACAATGCTCTAAGTTGAAGAAAAATCAACAAAAAGGCTTTGTGGATATGGATATTCCTCCACAAAAAGGATATTGGTATACATGGAAAAGAGAATTGGAATATTAGAGTGCCTCATAGCTTATAAAGTTTTTGATTATTCAATAAATCTCTCTATTTATGATCCAATTGTTGAATGAATGAGATTAGAGATCAGGGTATGTGGAGGATCATGATGGGACAAAAAGTGGCAATATGATGGGTATGTGTAGGGTATGTGGCTGACGACTTTTTTTTTTACCCAAAATTGATGAAATGAAAAGAGTTTTTAAAGGAGATTCTCAGCTTTCCACCAATATAAATTATGCTTTACTTTGAATTTAATGAATAATTATTATTCATTTTCTATTTGAATTATGACTAAATTCTTGATTGATAGGCTGATTGAAAAACATCTATAGCTTTCAAACAGTATCACATTTTTTGAATCAAAAACATGCATCACATTCTATGCTTCATATAATATAGGATTAAAAAAAAAATTATGAAGTTTTGACCAAGGTGGTCAGACATATGAGTTTTTTATATTTTTTAAAAGTTGTAATAAAAAATTCATAATTAATTATTTACTTGGAAAAAAATTACAAAAAATATGCATCACATCGGGACATGAGTCCTCTACTTATATCTAAAATCTTATAAAAAAAATTATCATTTTATTGTGGTCAGGGTGGTCAGACATACACCTACTTATTTTTTCCTGGAAATTTAAGTGCTACTACATTGAAATTTCAAATTTTCACCAAATAAATTTTTTTTAAATAAACCTAGTATTTTAGAAACTACATTCAATTTGCTACAGATTCTATTCTTAAATATTTTTTAAATAATATAGATAACTTATTCAAATTTTTACATCAAGTTTCCTAATTCTGATTTTTCTAAATTTTTTGCCACTTAAGGGCCTATTTTTTTCATGATGATCCTGCACATACCCATCAATGATGAATCCAATTTTGTGAATAAGTATATTCAAGGAATTCCATGGAGGGTAAGAAAGGAAAAAAAAAGGAAATTGAAAGCCAATAATGAGGAATGTTAAATCAATTCGGGAAAGCAAATGTTTGTTATGAGTTCAACTTTGAGTTGACCGAATATAGTGGAAACACTAAAGGGGTTCAAAGAAAGAGAGAGTGGTTTGACTCAGATAAAGTACCCCATACAATGAAGGTCGTAAATATATTTTTGATTTGGAAGAAATTTTGACTTCTTCATAAGTCATGATTTAATCAAAGTCGTATATTCCATGACCACATCCAGTATAAGGTATTGGAATTATTGGAAAGATAGTGAAAGGTAAAGGATTATGAACGATGAGAAAGGAATATTTATCACACAATACTGTATATATGTTTGATTGGAAGATCAATTTCTATTATCATTGATTCCTTAGAAAAGGACAGGTAGAATACTTGATCATGAAAGGTAAGATCATTGCCTATAGGACAGGTAAAGAAATATCTAATTACTCATGATTTGGAGTCATTGAGAAATTTTTGTGCTTGGTAATTGGGTATGCAATTAAATTTTATATCTTTTAGGAACCAAATTTTTTGAACAAAGTGTTGGAAGAATGAAGAAGGTGATATCCGGGTTTGGTTGTCATTGATTCCAACATTGGTTGGTAACTGGCTAAGTAAACTATGTATCTATACTAATTTGGTATTTTGATCCATAAATTCTCTTAGTAAAAGATAATTCTATAAGTTTTTGATATGTTGCTTCTAGGAGTGTTAGTTAGAGCTAGGGTATGTGCAGGATCATGATGGGCCAAAAAGTGGCAATATGATGGGTATGTGGCTGACAACTATTTTTTTACCCAAAATTGATGAAATAAAAAGGGTTTTTAAAGGAGATTATCATCTTTCCACTGATATAAATTATTCTTTACTTTGAATTTAATAAGTAATTATTATTCATTTTCTATTCAAATTATGACTAAAGTCTTGATTGATAGGATGATTGAAAAACATCTATAGCTTTCAAATGGTATCACATTTTTTGAATCCAAAAAATGCATCACATTCTATGCTTCGCATACTATAGGATTAAAGAAAGAAAAATTGAATTTCATGAAGTTTTGACCAAGTTAAGGTGGTCGACATACAAGTTTTTATATTTTTAAAAAGTTGTAATAAAAAATTCATAATTAATTATTTACTTGGAAAAAAATTACAAAAACATATGCATCACATCGGGCATGAGTCCTCTACTTTTAT
This sequence comes from Sequoia sempervirens, assembly GCA_007258455.2. Taxonomy (NCBI): domain Eukaryota; kingdom Viridiplantae; phylum Streptophyta; class Pinopsida; order Cupressales; family Cupressaceae; genus Sequoia; species Sequoia sempervirens. Next base: position 239,973,485 of record VDFB02075321.1, on the reverse strand, counting down.
CTAAAATATTATAAAAAAATATTATCATTTTATTGTGGTTAGGGTGGTCAGACAGACACCTACTTCTTATTTTTTCCCTGAAATTTAAGTACCACTACATTGAAATTTCAAATTTTCATCAAATAGATTTTTTTTTTAAACATACCTAGTAGTTTAGAAACTACATTCAATTTGCTACATATTCTATTCTTACACATTTTTGAAATAATATAGAAACTTATTTAAATTTTTACGTCAAGTTGCCTAACTCTGATTTTTCTGAATTTTTTGCCACTTAAGGGCTTGTTTTTTCCATGATGATCCTACACATACCCGCTATGAACGAGCTTTCAACAACTTTGGTTGATCTAGTTGAGACATCTAAATGATAGAAATTTGGCATTCTTTTGGCCGACAAGGTTAAGAACTGCTTGTTTTGTGAATATTTAAAGTGTTCCTTATTAGGTCCGGGCCGTCCTAATTTTTGTTTGATATATTTTTTTTTGTGTGCCAAAAAATATTTTTGAATTGGACCAACAATTCACTTTGAATTATGTATGTTCACATCCAATTAGGCCAACCTAATGGATGTATGAAGATGTAGCCACATATATGTATGTATGTATGCAGAACATACTGACAAACGAATGAAAAAATGTAAGTGGTGGAAAGTGTGTGTTTGTGTATAGATGGAGAACAATGTTGCAAGCTATGTGACAAGTGTTATAGTGAAAAGTTATTGATAGTTGTTGTATACCTACAACCAGAGCAAGATTTTTGTTTTCCAAAGCTTAATCAAAATTGATCTCAACACTTTGAAGGTGTACTTCTTTAGTTCATCATTTGGTAGTGAGTCATACTCTTTGTATCTTGGTGGTAAGCCATTTTGTATTCACTTTAGGTTGTGAACTTTTCAAGGATAGTGTATCCTAGTAGTGAGCCCTCTAATATCTTGTAACTGGTTATAATATATTATGAGTTAATCCTCACCGTGGTTTTTCCCTTTTTTGGTTTTCCACGTAAAAATATTAGTGTCAATGTGTTATGATATGTTATGATTCCTTTCATGTTTTGGTTTACAATTGCAACTAGATATGTGTTAATAATTGGATGGTTAGCAATTAATTGTGTTAGTAGAATACTGATTCACCCCTCCTCTTAGTATTCAGTGTATTCAACAATTGGTATCAGAGCTTGGTTCCTCTGAAGAAGTCTTATAGCTTGAGGAAGGTCTCAGAATTTGAATACATGGCTAACAAAAGCTATCTTGTTCCTCTAGAAGAAATCTTTGCGTTTGAGGAACTTCATGCTACCCTTGAAGAATTGGACAAAAGTGAAGATGAGAAAGAAAATCTGAAAGGAAACTTGAAAGAAGCAAATGAATGCATAAGAAAACTAAGAGAACAAATCAAAAAGTTCAAAGAAAGGCAATAGAGAATTTAGTCAGTAGTTGAAAAATTCTAATGAAGACATTACTGGACTGAAGGTGCAAGTGGAAGAGAAGAAAAGAGTTTAAGAATGTTGGAAAGCTGAAATTTAGAATAAATTTGATGAATGTACAAAGCTTGAACAAGAAGTGGTAACCCTAAGATCTGATCTAGAAAAAGAAAAAGCTCATGAAGAAAAATTCAAAACAAGTTCTACAAGGCTTGATGAGTTCACTACATTTCAGAAACCTTCTAAGGACAAAAGTGGTCTAGGACTTGATGAAGGACAAATTTCAAAGGAAAAAGCAATTCTCAGCAAAGTGGACAATCAAAGGAAGACTTGAGGCAATATTAAAAAGATCAAGAACCAAAGGAGAAATACCAAAAGGATTCCTATTCGACAACCTAATGCTCAAAGGTACCCATATTTTAATGGTTTTTGTTTCTCATGCAATAAATTTGGTCATAGAACAACAAAATGTAGAAGTTGAATGAACCAAAAATATTGGATTCTTTGTTGGACAATACTTTACCTGCAATAAGTTTGGACATAGAACTATTGAGTGTAGAAATCAAATAATGTTGAACATATTCAATGCTAGTAGAAGGATTAAATCTTTTCAAGGCTATTTCTATACCTGCAATGTCTTCAGACATAAGAATAATTAGTGTAGATCAAGGATAAATGCAAATCAATTTGATCAAATATATGTTGTTTGCTACATTTGCAACAAACTAGGACATATCTTGAATTTTTGTAGAAGCAAAATTGGGAAGAAACCTAATCTGGAACAAAAGAGAAAACTTGTGAACAAAGTGGATCCTACTGAGGCGAGCAAAGAAATGGAAAAGATTTAGAGGAAAAGGGAAGAACCTAAGAAAAAGGATGAGTCAAATGCATTTGTACCTACATCTGGTGCAAATACCTCTTCTAAAAACTTAACCCAATAGTGGTTTCAGGGGGAGCAGTTATAGAGAAATATAAAAATCCCCCAATATATGAGGTGTCAATTAGTGACATGAGGATATATGATGTAAGATGTAATTCTAAGATATTGAAGAAGTATGGAAAAAAATAGGAAGATCCAGAGAATTGTGGAACCTTTTTGGGTTTATAGTGTCTTCATAAAGTGTTTATCAAATTTTAAGGTTGGAATGTATTTAATTCGAATTAGGGAAAGTTTCATAAGTATTAAAACAAAAAAATAAGATTGAGCTAAAGCACATTTGCATAATTGGGAATAAGTAGAGCGAGCTGAAGTGTAGTGCCCATAGATGATTTACTCTTTCTGGATGTTTGATTTAATTTTGGTTGGTTTGTGGAGAAAGCTAATGCTTAAGTGTTGCTTTGTTTAAATTGAGATAATTGAATTAAATAAGGTAATTAAATGTTTTTAATAATTAAGAATAGATAAAGATAAATATAACTTAAAGTAAAATTAAATAAAATATATTTATAATGAAATGTTTTAATAAATAAATAGTAAAAGTGATACAAAAGATGGAAATATTTTCATGCACAAGCATGCATGTCTTTGAACTCATTGTCGAATAAGAAGTTGAACTTATTGGAGCTTTTATGAAATTTTCTGGATTTTTATTTTGGGAAAGTAAAACTCTTTTTTTAAGAGTGCTGATTTTTGGATTCTTAAGGGGGGATCTTGGATTTTTAGTTGGGGAACGAAAAACTTTGTCTAAAAAATTTTCTTCTGTAGAACAAATGCATTGTCTTTATGATTTCTTGGAAAGAAAATGTTGGATTTGGGGAAGAGTGGATCATTTTCATATGATTTGGTAGAAGTAGAGCATGGCGAACATAATAGCTACTCTTGGTACTATTCTCCTGTTTCTGTAGCAACTGGATCCAAAAGTTTGGATGACTATGCTTGAGTGATCAAATTTCTCTAATTTGAATGCATTGGAACCAGGTAAGTACTAAATGGTGCCAAGACCCATCAAATTCTATTTGTCCGGATTGAAATAAATATATCAAGTTTTATTTCATTATCTTAATTTGAGATCTCCTTAGAACGATTATATTATAAGGGATGATTTAGATAGATTCTAAGATAAAATTCAGGATTCTTCAGCCATTTATATTTTATGTGTTGCTTTGTTCGATTGTTGCATATAGATAGGAAATCAGGTTTGGGAAGATATTATAATATTTGTGTTTTCGATAATTTTGCTTCTTAAAGTTAAATGCTTTGGTAGGTTCGTATGAAAATGGAGTTCCTTCGGTGTTAGAATGTTGAGACATGCCTGTTTAAGATTAGTTCTCAGTCTTACCACAAGTGTGTGCAAATCCTCTACCAGTTATAGGTTTTCTTTCATGGATCGCTTCCTTCTTTGTTTCTGTTGAATCCTCACGTTGTGTTCTTCCCTTCAAATTTGAAGGCTTATTTAATTTCGAGGAATTACAGTTGGAAACCATTAGCACCTGCTAGATTTAATAATATGCACCTAAAATATCATTTATCTACTCTATTACGCCTTCACCTTAGTCCCAGATTTATTACATTCTATGCCTTTGGAGTGAGGCTTGACATTTTAATGGCTATGCCTTGTATTGAGTTGAATGAAGTCTAGTGGCGGTCTCTTCCCATGTTGAGTGTTATGAATATGTCAGTTTCGATGACTTTGCTTGTGTTGAGTATTCAATACCTCTTGCCCAGCGAGCTATATTTATTCTTGAAATTGATTTTGAAGCTTGAAAATGGTTATTTGTTGTCTATTAATCGCGCCCTCCCTGTAGTTGATATCAAATTCTATGTAACTAATATTTTGAGCCTACTTGTGATAGGAAGTCGATTTTAATTTGGTGAAACAATGGTTATCTATATTTATAAAGTTTTTTTGCATTTGATTTATTAAGTATGGTATTCGGCTATTTTAGTTGAAGGTTTGATATTGAGTCTACAAATTTAGTGACATGCAATTATTGTGAATCAATATAGAGATATATAGATATTTATTAGTTTATGTAGAGCTTTTAAAGTTGGGTTCACTGTAGTTTTTCCAGTAAGTTGGTATGAAAGCGCTATATATATATATATATATATATATATATATATATATATATATAATATATATATATATATATATATATATATATATATGCATAGTTATATCTATATTTTTATATATATGGGTGTGTATAAATTGAATATGTAATTATTTACAAATTGTATGTTTAAGTTTCCTTTTAATTATATATTTACATATGTATACATATAAGTATATTTATGTCGATTATGGAAATATAATTGTATATATATATGTATGTATGTAATTTATCAATGTATTTGTGTAATTGAGTTGTTATTAGAGTTAGAAATTAAAGCAGAAGAAAAGCAATTGAGTTAATTACATTTTAGTAATGAAGGAAATTATTAGAATAGACAAATATGATGATCCTTTAATGGAAGATTTGTTATTATGGGTTGTGTTAATGTTTAAAATAACTAAGCAAGTTAGGATATTGGTGAATGGAAATTAAGTGAAATTTACTTATATATACGTTCTTGTACTTGTAGGTTATTAATACTTAGGTGATTTCTTTTGATAATTAGAATTCAATAAAGTAAATAGGTTTATATTTAAATTGGGAAATTGGTTTACTTGTATAATGAAAGGATTTGTTAAATAAATGAATTAGAATATTTGTTGCTTGGAGAATTCACTATGTAAATTAGTACAAATGTAATGTAGTGGTTAATGCTTTGTTAAGTTATGTAAGTGGTTTAAATTATTGAGTAATCTGATTTGTGGAGTATTTTACGATTGTCTTTAGTTGTGTGTCGTGTTGATTTATTGGGTTGATTTTAGAATTGAGTTGTAACTTGGGTGATGTTACTATTGTTGTTGTGGTTGTTGATTTTGTTAAAGTTATTTATTAGCCAAATTGTAAGTTGTCACGTAATTAGTGGTTGGGTATCATGTGAGGAGAAAATTGAGGTCTCCCTTGGATGCCCTATTGGTTGCTTTTTACTTTTGATTATTGAATTTAGTATTTAGTTGACTATGTTAGTTTTTTATTGAGTTTGAATATATCATTGTGATGTTGCCACTTTGATTGGGAAACTAGTGTGTTGGTAATTTGTTAGTCTTCCAGAGGTTAGAGGGGAGTTTGGGTTTTCTTTTATCGCATGAGTTGGTATGGGGGTCGGGGATTAGGTGAGGCTACCAGGGTAACCCAGGAAGATTTGCATTGGGTAATTCATATCAATTTTATTGTTGGATTTCATGATGATTCCTTGTGAAACACTTGATTCTTGATTTATGATTATGTGGGTTTTGGCCTTGCACTGTGGTATTGTTAATTATGGAGACTTTGTGCGAGTGGGTGCATGCCTCACTTTATGAGATATTTTATGTGGCTTTAGAAGTTGATCAAGTTGGCTTACCTCGTTATTGGAATGTTGAGTCCTTTGTTGCTAGTAGGGGGGGTGGCTTGCAATAGGGGCCGGCGCACAAAGTGGCATGCGGGTAACTCATTGGGAGTTTCTTTAATCAATGATAACCTAATGATTAATTAGAGGGTTTCTAGGTAGTATTTCACATTAATATAGATAAGGTAGCCTCACTCATGGATCAAGTGCTCATTTAGGCTTGAGATGAGTGGGAAGGCCTGGAATGGAAAAGATCGACTACCTTGTCCTCTTGAAAGTTATGTTGATCTTGCATGAGTGAGAATGGGGGTCGGGGATCAGTTGAGGTTGCCAAGGTTTAACCAGGAAGGGAGTCAGTAACCTATGAAGATCCGCATTGGGTAACCCATATCGAGCTTATGTGATGACACTCTTCCCTTTAGCAACCTTGTATGTTTGTTTTTCCCCTCTTGTGTTCTTGTGCCTCTAGAAGCAGATGTTTCTTGTGTTTGTTGTTACTTTGTTGTGGAATCTTGTTAGCCTTGATCATTTGACTGTTTATTGTCGTGGGTCCTTATTTTCATATCCTAGCATGGGGGGTGGGCCTTAGGGTCCACATGGTTGGGTGGAACGTGCTATGCACCCCATTGGGTCCCCAGCCGAAGATCGAGATGTGCGGAGATGTGCCATTTGCAATGACTCCTGAGCTTTCTAGAGTTTGAACCAGTCTCGATGCTATGTACCGATTCATTCCAGTTGTATCACTATATGTTGTATTCTCGTTCATGTTGGGAAGCCCTATTGTATTATTGTAATCCTTTAATGATGTAAATTCATATTGCAAATGTAATGAATGTATTTTGTGGCATTATATTATGATCATTGATGGATGTTATCATTCAAGTATTGTTATGGATGTATGTTCGCGGTTCATCTATTCTATATTATGGTTTAAAATGTATCCTTGTGATTATTTAATCTTTATTATGGGATTGGGATGATGTTAGAGATGTTTGAAATGTAATGCAGTCATGTAACCCCAAGGGACTAGTTAGTTGTTATATATGTATGGTTTCATTACTAGTGATATATGTTAATGTACACTACATCTCATATTAATTTACTTTTTTAAAAAAATGTGTTGTAAATGTTAGATATTATGTTTTCCATTGGGGTTTGTGTGGCGGGGCATTACATGAATAGATTTGAAGGAAATTCAAAGTATTTTACATCAAAACCCTAGTTCTCAACAAAGCTTGAAAAGGTATTTTCTATTATCTGAATCTTGTGGATTCTAAGTTGAAGCAACTTTTTGTTAAGCATATTAAAGTTGTTTGAGGAGAGATGGCCACTCCTACCATTATGGAAATCTTTGAGAGACCCTTACCCAAATTTAGAATATTTTCTTAGAAATTTTATGAAGTGGATCCCGTGGGTGCGTTCTCACACATTCTAAGCAATGTGTTACCCACTAAAGATACAAGGACATATATTCATGGGAATCTAGAGGAATTTAATCACCAAGAACTTAAGGATTTATGGGACAATGAATTGACACAAGATGATATATTGCTCAAGCCAAAATATGAAAACCTAGTTTGAATGAAGCTGAAAGTTTGGAACTAGTTTCCAAAAATTTTAGTGGGGTCTATGTAGGATCATCATGGAAAAATCAGGCCCTTAAGTGGCAATAAAATTCAAAAAAATCAGAGTTAGGCAACTTGACGTAAAAATTTGAATAAGTTATCTATATTATTTCAAAAATATGTAAGAATAGAATCAGAGAAAATTGAATGTAGTTTCTAAACTACTAGGTTTATTTAAATAAGTAAAAACTATTTGAGGAAATTTGAAATTTCAATGCAGAGCACTTAAATTTCAGAAAAAATAAGTAGGTATATGTCCACCTAACCACAATAAAATGATAATATTTTTAATAAGATTTTAGATATAAGTAGAGAACTCATGTCCGATGTGATGCATATTTTTTGTAATTTTTTCCAAGTAATTAATTAATTATGATTTTTTATTACAACTAAAAAATATAACCGTATGTTTGACCACCTTAACTTGGTCAAACTTCATGAAATTCATTTTTTCTTTTTAATCCTATAGTATGTGAAGAGAATGTGACACATGTTTTGATTCAAAAATGTGATACCATTTGAAAGCTATAGATGTTTTTCAATTAGCCTATCAATCAGGACTTTAGTCATAATTCAAATAGAAAATGAATAATAATTATTTATTAAATTCAAAGTAAAGCATAATTTATATTAGTGGAAAGTTGAGAATCTCCTTTAAAAACCCTTTCGTTTCATCAATTTTGGGAAAAAAAGTCGTCAACCACATACCCTACACATACCCATCATATTGCCACTATTTGGCCCATCATGATCCTACACATGTACCCAGTGAGAGTGATAATAATTTGTTAGGATGGCTCTTAGTAGGGTACATAGAATTTTTTTTTGGACAATTGTACCAAGGGTAATCAACAAGGAAGCGATACGAGCTGTAACTAGTCTTTGCGATACTAGATCCATTCCAGTTCTAAAGGCTATGAAGAATGATGTAGTCATGAAGCTGACTAGTGCTACAAAGAGCTTTAACTACTAAGAATATCACAAACCCTACCATCAAGTATGCTGCCATCATGATTGGACAAAAAATTTACTTCACCAATCGAGGGAATTCTATATCTTCTATGGAAATTCACACCGCATTTGAAATGGTAGTAAATGGGAAATATTTTGATCTATGTGAGTTTCTTAGGCTAGAACTTATGGAGAACTTGAGCATGACTAAGGCAAAGAAACACCCCTTCAAATTTGGTACATTGGTAGTTTTCTACTATTATATTTCCTGAGGGAGTTATCGAGAGGGAAAGACATATTATGGGAGTGCAACAAGTTGGTTCCACATCAAATTTTTGATCATTTGCATAGTATTGGAGATTCCAGGGCATAGTGCAATGCTCTGACTACTTTCTTTGTAGTCTTCTAGAATGAGATGCATGAAAGAGATCAGATTCCCAAGAGCCTAGTGAAGAAATATGAAAAGGATATAACCTTTCTTGTAACTACAGATGAATGTATCATAGAGGCTATTGAACCCATAATTTTATGGATTGAACCAATGGGATATGAACTTGATGAACAATTAGCAGATAGGTACATTGAAATGATGTTGAGTAGTCCCTCTCTACCTAGACATGGAACATATGAGGAAAAATCTAGTGAAGTGCACTTAGAAGCTACAACATCCAAAAGAAGAAAGAAGGTTGAAGCATTCTTCCAAGGACATACCTTCACTAAGGATGATATAGATCAGTTAAAGGAGGCTCTTGATGAAAGAAAGGCTAAATCAGTTGAAGAGTCCTCTAGACCTAGGAAATTGGGAATATTATCCTCATGTTCTGCTACTTCTAGTACCGCTAATACTGAGAAGGGAAACAAGAAGAAAAAAAGTTCCCCTGCATCAGTTGATGTTGTTGCCTGTACTGGTCCCAGTATCCAGGCATCTAAGAGAAAGGACATACCTCCTGTTGCACCAGCTACTGCTTCAAGATGAAGAAGAGTAAAGCAAATGCTAATAGGGAAATAAATCTAAGTGATCTTGTTTAGGAAAAATAGATCTTGGCATGAAAGAAGAATATCAGCTAAAAAGAAACAAAAGGAGTAGTACCTCTAATGATGAAGCTCAAACCAGAGTTGATATCTCTATGAATGAAGAGACAAAGGAAGAGGAGGATACTTACAGAATTCATGTACATAAGAAGAAGAATGAAGAAGGTTCATCTGATCCTATGGAGGACATGCTTGGCTCTCCTTCAGTAAGTGATCAACCATCTTTAGATCTAGGAGCCTTAGTAAACAATATGATTAACAATTATCTCATGTCAACTGCTAAGTTATTTGATAAATTTAATGATGAAGGAAAGGAAACCATCATTAATATATTTATTTAGTATATAGTCATTTGCAATGTAAGTATGGAGACATACAGACCAAAGTAACTAAAAATATTTGGAAATAATTAGTACATAGAAGGCAAGAGGCTATAAATGTTGAAGATAATATGAGAAATGATGCCTTAAATTCCTATGGTTCCTCTCTTTCTAAGATAGAAGCTACCAATCTGCTAAAAGAACGGTGTACTATGTTTAGATTCAAGCAGGGAGTCAATATGTTAATGACTTAGGAGCAAGAGAATATTTAAAATGTAAGACAAAAAACCCAGGATGTAATCAGAAAATTGGCAAGGAGTTATGTGGACTTGACCAAGATTGCACCAAGTGATAGAATAATGCTAAGTGGTTCTCAACTATGTCACACAAGAAGCTATCGAATTATATTAGAAATGAAATGAACTAATAAATGAAGCTATTAAAGATTTACATGAGATAGCTCCCGATGCCACAACTGATAATTCTTTAGCTCCAATTGAAAACTTAAAGCTTATGGTTGATTTAGTCAAGGAATACACATCTAATCTCAAGGTATAGACTGCAAAAGAAGTGGAGTCAAGTCTTCTAGAGAAAAGAATGCTATTTTTGCAAGATAAGTGTGCAATTGCACATGATAAATCTTTGCAAAGTTTGAAAGAAGTAAGATACTATGATGAGGAAGCTTAGTTTGTATTTTTCTACTACATGTAGTGGCTTGAAGCCACTCAAGGTATCAAGGACATAATGGACTCAATAGAATCTCAGCTTGTTGATGCCTCTATTACAAGGTTGCAAATGATAGAAACCATATTGGTTGGGTTTCTATTGCAAATCTTTAGAACACATTTTTCATCCTGCAGAGGGAGAAAGAAGTGGCAATAAGGCAGTTTGGCTAGCTTGGAGACTTGGTCATGTCTAGACATGTCTCTATATCAAGTGCGTTGATAGATGCAAAAAAAATTGAGAGGATGAACTTAATTCCATCCACTTTAGAAGGAGAAGAATGCCTAGCAAAATTAGAATCATTGCACAAAACTCTTACTAGAGAAAAAGGAGACTAGGATGATAGAAAGCTGGCTTGGGAAGAAATTCTTAAGGAGTTATAAGGTGCCCCTAGTTCTTGATTGAATTCTTTTTACTTTTCCTAGTCCTTTGTCCTTGATATCAAAGGGGGAGAATATTCTATATAGAGAATGGTATGTTAGAGTTTGGTGTGTTTTGCTGTTTTTTTTCCAAAAATAGTTTTGTGTTCCTATATATATGAAGGGGGAGTTGAGTGCATTACTATTGCCCAATTTTTGTTTTGAAGCAAGTTTCATTTTTGGCACATGTTTCCATCAATGAAAAAGGGGGATATTGTTGGAAGAATGAAGAAGGTAACCTCCGATTTTGTTGTCATTGATGCTAACATTGGTTGGTAACTGGCTAAGTAAATTGTGTATCTATACTGATCCGGTATTTTGATCTGAAAATTCTCTCATTACAAGATAATTCTATGAGTTTTTGATATGTTTCATGGGAATTATGGATTACAACTATAAATAGTGTTTGTAACTTTGGTTGATCCGGCTAAAACATCTAAATAATGATTGACATTCTTTTTGGCTAATAAGGTTAATAATTGTTTGTCTTATAGATATTTAAGAGTGTTCCTTATTAGGTCCGAAATGAGACCTAATTTGTGTTTATTATGTTTTTGTTTTGTGTACCCAAAAATATTTTTGAATTGGACTGTTCGTCACTTTGAATTATGTATGTTCACATCAAATTAGGAAAACCTAATTGATGTATGAAGATGTAGTCATATATATGTATGTATGTATGTGGAATATACTGATGAACGAATGAAAAAAAAGTAAGTGGTGGAAAGTGTGTATGCGAGTATAGATGGATAATAGTAATGCAAGCTATATGACAAGTGTCATAGTGCAAAGTTATTGATAGTTGATGTATACCTCCAACCGAAGCAGGATTTTGGTTTTCCAAAGCTTAACCAAAACTGATCTCAACCCTTTGAAGGAGTACTTCTTTAGTTCATCTTTTGGTAGTGAGCCATACTCTTTATATCTTGGTGGTAAGCCATTTTGTATTCACTTAAATAGGTTGTGATCCTTTCAAGGATAGTGTGTCCTAGCAGTGAGCCCAATAATATCTTGTAATTGGTTATAATATATTGTGATTTAATCCTCACCATGGTTTTTCCCATTTTGGGTTTTCACGTAAAAATCCCAGTGTCAATGTGTTATGATATGTTATGATTCCTTTCATAGTTTGGTTTACAATTGTAGCTATATATGAGTTAATAATTGGATGTTTAGCAATTAATTATGTTAGTAGAATACTGATTCACCCCCCTCTCAGTATTCGATGTATTCAACATAAAGATTGTTACTCGAATTAGTACAAATTCTCATTGGGAAAGTTAGATTGAGCTAAAAATTGGGTTACATATTTTGGAATGATCAAAGGACAAAAGGAATCCAAGGTATGAATGTCCTAAGAAGAACGGGATTTATCTCTATAGAGTATTTAACCATTTTACTTGAGAATTAAATGTGGCATGAGTCCACGAAATAGGTTTTAATTTAGTTAGAATAGGCTAATATGGGATGGGAAAGAACCTATGTACCCAAAATTTTGGGAATTGAATGAAATTAGAAAATTTATGTCATATTGAGGGACATTGGAATGACAAAATTATTTTTCGGATGAGGAACCACTATAATCTAGAAAAAGATAGAGTAAGATGTTGCAAGGTATGTAGCAAGTTATTATCTAGTATGTTAGGAAATGAAGACAAGATGTCGTAATCGACAAGGCGTGCATACTCTCTTGAGATTCTAGTGAGGAAGTGGTAGACCATTGGAATAGTTTAATCTTTCTATGTCAATGGAACTAACATAATGTTATGGTGGATAGACTCACCAAGGTAACCAACGCTGGTTGGAAATTTTGATTTATAGGATTTTGGTCCTAACTAATATATTGTGTGAAGTAGTTGCTTAGTTTTCTTGAGAGGATTGTTTAAATGGTGACAAATATTGATGAGTTTTCTTAAACCCTTGAACTTGTAACTATAGAAATTCAATTGAACAAATTCTCAATATATTATGATATCCGTATAGGAAAAAGTGATAACCAAATCTTGAAGGATTTGTAGAATACTTATAAAATTCTACTATTGAGGTTTGATTCATTATATGGAAATGAAGGTTGGAAACTCTGTTAAGCTAAAATAGGCTAAGAAATAGGGTCAACCTTAGACTAGAAAGGTTGTCAAAAAGGAATAATAGATCGAAATGATCGAAGAAACCTTGTTGATACAAATCTTGAAACATGAAGCAATATCATTATTTTCGGAATTGACAAGTGTCCAAGAGAAATGTTATGCTCAAGATGGACAAAATTCAAGAGCATTACTTTTATGATTAAGGAAAAATGGATGTGTAAGTGGTGGATGGACTCAACTTCCAAGTTATCTGAAGGTCTAAATACCAAAGGGAAGGATGGGACCCATGATGTAGTGCACAATACACCGACATTCCTTATCTATTTGGATTACACTAAGGATAAATTCATTAGCCAATGAGAATGTGTTTTCTAATCACTATGTCATAGGTGTCATGTGGTATATAGTTATTATTGTACTTAGGATACACATATGAGGTATTGTGATTACAATGCATAAGCTCTTGAAATAGAAAGTGTGTGAGAAACATGCAAGTTCTTCCTATGCGTTAACAAGGACACCCGATGCAAGGTCCAGAAAGGACAAGATTGAGAGGTGGTGCTACAAGAGGGAAGATTATTATATATAGATATATTTCATAAATGATTTTGAAATGATAAGTAAAACCCTTATTTGACTTTATCTATATGTTTAAAATGCTTAAACTCATCGGGGACAATGATTCACAAGGGGGGAAGTATGTCACACCCTGTCTTGTTGTTATTGAATTACTTTTACCTTCATGAGTAAATAGGATGATAAATGCAATCATTATTTTGATATGTTTGATAAAAGAATGGGATACTAAAATAGGTATTAAGTTATTATTGCTTTGAAGGAGTAATTATGTTTATATTGATGAAGTAAAATGAAAGAATATGTATTGCAATATGAATATTCTAATGTTTTGTGATAAAAGTGGATTTCACTTAAGTTGGATGGGGTACAAGTTCACACCTCGGAAGGAAGGGGAGTATCTTTCAGTGATGTTTGGTTGGGTAACCCTATTGGAAACCTTACTAGATTACACACTCATGACCTACAATTGGTTTTAGAAGAAATTAAGTCATTTAATTCGGTATATTGAACCTTTTCTTAGTCTTGTCTTACTATAATTGGTTGGGCTAGATGAGTCGGTTGGTTGGAATAAGTAATCTTTATCCATATATTTGAAATTCTTGAGTAAATATCTTTGGCTTCTTTGATTGTGTGATCAAGTAATCACGATTCAATCTTTGAGTCTTTTGGCTTTATGAATAGTTATCTTACATTGATTCATATGTACATTAATTGTAAACGTATATATGGGTATATATATAATGATCCGTGCATGAGGGAATCAACATGTGCACATATATGTAAGTAGAAATACTTATGAGCATACATGCATGGTGAATCGATTATATATATATATACACACTTATTGAAGATGCCTGTCAATGAGTATATGAACATATTTAAGTTGATATGTAATAGTAACATGATATGTGTATGAATAAACGTATATACATATATACACACATGTTGATATACACATATGTGTGATGTGATGGAGTACCCATATGAGCAGACGATATATGTATAAATGTGTATATGTGTATATAGATATATACATATGGTATTGTTTGTGGATAATGATAACATGGTATATGCATATCTAATATTATTTTAGTATTAGATAATATTATACTTGTATATATTTATATATTTATATATATATATTAATATACATGTGCATATATGTATTGCATACATACATACATACCTATATGTATTTGTATATGTAATACCTCTAAATTATATATGTATGAGCACATGCATTACTATTATGTGGGAATGTGTAAATATAGGTATGTTCATTCAAATGTTGAATGATGCATTCTATAAATTTGGAAGTTGGAACTCACACACACACACACACACACATATATATAATGCATATATATAAACATGTCATGTTTTATATGTATCTATATGCTATATATATTATAATATTTAATAAAAAATTGGTTCATATAAATGAGTTTATAAATAAAAGAGAATTATTAGAAGACTATCATGTATATTGGCTTGAATTAAAAGCCATTCTCTATACCTTTTAATATAATTTGAAATAAGATTAAAGCACTAGTAGGCACAACCTTATAAAGAAATAAGGTTAAGATGAAAGCTATGCATCGCATAAAGCACATGAGTGAAGAATAAGTCAATAGACTTATTTACTATGCATTATGTAATGCAGTTTTAAACATTGCAAAGCGATTGAATAGGGGAAACGTGCCAATAGACATGAGGGATAACTTCGCACATTCGTGCAGAGTGAAAAATAGGTCCGATTTCAAATTATTTTTTTTGGGCTTCTTTGTAAGTGAGTTAGGACCTTAAAAAGAAAAAATTGGCTTCTGGGTATTTAAAACGCACCTTGTGGAACCCGTAAAGCAAAAGGTGCTCAAAAAGGGTGTTTTTAAACCTCCATCCCCTATATCTTTACCACTTCGCTAGTACTTGTTCATTTAGAAAACCAATAAAAAACCACAAAAATTTAAGGTGTTTTCAATAGTTAAAAAGGCGTTTTCAATATTTTTCAATGTGTTTTATTTTTTTGGTCAACTACACATTCAGTAGTGAACATATATTGGTGTAATTTGTAATTTTTTATTGGCATAATTAAAACAATGTAATGACTAAAATGTAAACGGTTATTGGGGGGTCAGGTGAACAAGGAGTAAACAACAATTGGATCATGAATGACAATTAGGGGTTTTCCCCTACATATAATGTAAAGTGAAGCAATAAGAGAATATTGTGCACCATAAAGGCAAACAATAGTTAATATTCAACATACTACAAAATAAATAAGGCAACATTTCAAATAAAGTCGATACGTTGCAATATGTTGAATGATATAACCATGACCAAGTCAACGTATTAAAATGCAACCAACAGATTATTGACTAATTCCTCTATTTTATACAACAAGCTTTAGAATAATAAATGTGTGGAAAGTTGGTGTCATAATATGAATTCAGTGTTTCCTTTTAGAAGTCCAATATGTGAGGAAGTTGATTTATTGTATAAAGCATGTGCAATGTGAAATGGTCAAATTTTTGTGGAAAGAATTTAATCGATCTACTATATAATTTTGGTGAGTAATGTCATAAGAATCAACCACCTTTTCTTTGTGAAGCTGAGTTGATAGTTCATTGTTGAGAAGTGTCATTGCTTAATCTTTGAATATAGGTTGTAGAAGTCGGTTGTTGGGTATAAATATAAAGGCATTCTCACCTCATTTTCATAAAATTCTTTTTTACATCACTACATTGATCCATTCTATTATATATTTCATTAAGAGAGTTTTCTTATTTGTTGTGAGATATTGTGAGAAATTTAGTGAGAGATATTGAGAGAGTTTGTTGCTAAGTTGTTTCTAAGAGGAGGTTAAGCTTGGAATCCAATGGGTCAACTTGAATAGGCGTTTATCACACATGAGATTATAATATCTTTATGTTTTATCTTTTATTTGAAAGGTTGATTTCCTTGTGTGTTTTTATTTGGAAATGCATTAGATTGCTTGAAATAGAGTAATGGACTATTTGTTAGTTTGGAAAGGAAAAGAGTCATGAATGTTATGATTTCATTATGATCGTTTATTTACTCCATAGTAACGATTGATTGTTTATCATTAGTATTATATAATATATTTAATGGAAGCTTGAATATCTTATGGAAGTGATTTAATACTCTTATATATGGGAACTCAGATGGTTTTTTTATACATAAATAGTTTAAACTACATGTATAATGTGAAATGTATCAATGTCATGAACTAACTTGACACTATTAGCTTATAATGCTAGGAACCTTAGGAACGATAAGGTTTAGCAACAAATAAAAAAGTGATAGTATAAAGGATATGATAGGTTGGAACCACAAAAAATAGGTTGGTTGATAGATTAAGTTCAGTCACACCCACTTTCCAAGAAATTCCACTCAAGGATAATCCTAGAAATCTCAATGCAAAAGAGAAAGAGATCTAGCAATAGGGTTGTCCTAGGGGTTGAATATGATCTAATGATGGGTTCACCATCAAGTATAAACTTGGAAAAGACAATGAAATGCAAGATGTAATATGAAACCCTAAGTCAATGTAAAGACCTATGAAATTAATTAGAAATGCAAACAAAACATAATAGAAAAGTAGAGAGATGAATAGTGTGCACCTTGAAACCTGGAAATGATTGATTGCAACTCTAAAACACTAGAAATTTTTACTTTTTGACCAACTAGGACTCATTTTCCAACCTGGGTGAATCAGTCCCAGATCTGGGTTTCTACTTGGGGGTCTATTTCAAGAAAAAGGGTATCTAAATCTGCAAACAGATCTGGCAAATAGCTATAGTGGGACTCATTCGCCACTCTTGGTGAATTAGTCCTATTCAACTTTCTTAGGAATTTGAAGTTCTGATCTACACTTCAACACTTGATCTTTCCTTCCAACCTAAATTTTGGATCCAATTCTGTGAAAATACTCACAAAACATAATATAAACTTGATTTGCTAATGGGGGTTTTCCTTGGTCAAACCCCTAGTTTTGTAATTAAACCTTGATAGAAATAAAGAAATGTGCATGAAATCCCTAGCCTTAAGTGTTTCTAAGACTAATAAATTTGAAACATGATGAATGACTCACTTGAGAAGATCTCTAATCTCCCTAAATGAGCCCTAATGATGCTTGTACCTTCCTTAGGCTGAAAGTAGAGTGATAATGGAAGATGGAATCACTTAGCAAACAAGTCTTTAGGCTTGGCTTGGTGGCTAGTTTCATCTCCCCAACCTAGAATCCATCATGATTCACCATATAGACAACCATGATCAACCCTTGGCAATAATAGATCTTGAATGAAAGTGAGATTGAAGAACCACAAAAACACTTTAATCCTACTCCAAGACTTCAACTTTGCTTTCTTTTGAAACTTGAGTGCTCTTGTGAAAGATTGATTGAAGAATCTTGGTGCTTGTCTCTTGGAAATGCTTGCTCAAAGATTCTTAGAATGATAAAAATGGCTTGAAAACTTGCTTATATAGGCATCAACACCTAATTGACTGTTATTTAGATCTCAAAGGCTATCATCCACCAAAAATTTGAATTGAAATGGTGAATTTCCCACTCAAAATTGAAAAAGACCCCAAATGGGACTCATTCGCCATCCTTGGTGAATGGGTCCCAACTAAGGGGACTCATTCGCCCAAGGTGGTGAATGAGTCCCACCTTAGCTTTTTGAGGTGGGTTTTTGGGATTTTTGGTGTTTTGGATGATTTTATGAAATTTTTAGGTGAAATGAGCCTTGAGATCTAAAATAATGGGTCTTACGAGCTTATAGATGATGATTTAAAGGATAATTAATGCAAGGGTACCCAAGGTAGGTCCAAATTAGACTAGAAATTATACCATCTCCAAAAGGGGATACAATTTTGTTGGTCATATTTAGCCCCCACTTTAGCGCCCATATGACTCTACGTGCATATGTAAGCTAAAGGACACTTTACAGTACACTTTCTCTAATAAAAGGATATTCATGTAGGTTCATTTAGGACACAAGAGAATGAATCCCACAGTTTAGTTATCTATAAAACCATAACGATAGGAACCACATCCTACAACATGAATTCGTTAGTTGTCCAAAAATCCTCTTTATCTAACTTCTTTCTATAAATCAAATTCGAGGGTAGATGTACATTTCCCCCTTGTTTCTGCTTGCTTTATAGAGGTGGAATCAATGTAGAAATCTAGCCGCATCAGATGAGGTTATTCCTATCATATGGTATTTCCAAGTACCATACCACATAATGATAGATAGTTGATGAGGAAGAGAGCAGAATCAGGATTCCAACACTACAAATAACATTGAAAAGGGAGTTCTCTAGCACCCGTTATGGTGATTTGAATGAAATGTAGTTTTTAACCCTAATATAGTAAAAACCCTAATTTTAACTAATATAAGAGTAAAAAGTGGATTAAATTCTTACTATTTTTTCATTTACCTTTTTGTAGCTTGAGAGTGATTGAAGAGTAGCCAAAGATGTCGAGCTGACGAGATTATAGGCCTACGAGACTAGATGTCTAGCGAGACTAGGTGGCATAGGGCAAGCACTATCATGAGGTGAGTTGATTTTTCTACCTTAGCTTTGTCCTTACGCATTTATATGATGATTTATATGTATTTCTAGGTTAATCTAGGGCCTTGGAGAAAAATTTGCAAAGTGTCACCTTTTTTTGCAAAGCGTCACATTCTTTTGCAAAGTGTCCCTTTTGTTCACAAAATGTCCCGCTTTTTTGCAAAGTGTCTTGTCTCTTCATGAAGTGTCCCAAAAGGGTTCTAAAGTGTTTAGTGTTGGAAGAATGAAGAATAATGTTTAGATTTGCATAATTTGTGTTTTCATTCATGTCACCATGATGTTTTGGTTGTTAGTTTGATCTGGTACTCTTAACCAATATGAAGAACTAGTTTACATCCTCCAACATTTTGGTCTACATATGCAGTACAGCTAAGACCTATCCTTGCAGTTTATATATGATGTTTGCTACATATATCTACATCTATGTTCTTGATAGATGGTGCATATCTTTATATTAGAAGTTATGAGTATCCCAATGTTGGTTAGAATAGTGTTGACTAGTTGAATCTTAGACCGGTGCTGGCATTTTGGTCTGTAATCCTCCATGGTTGATTATTTCTGATTGTAAATTTGGGAAATGGTTTTTGGACGTTGGAAGATTATATGTTCAGAATCTTGTGTGCTCATATGCTCATATGGCAAGTTGGAATTATTATGTTGATTACTTTTTCTTGTTAGGTCTATCCCTGGCCGACCTAATGTATAGTTGATATTGAAGTAGATTAATCTGTGTTGCAGATTTATGTGTGACCTATCTTTGGTCCATGCCAACATATTGTGGCATGCTACACGCTTGGAATATTTTTTTGGAGAAGTTTTGTACTAACTTGGAGCCAAAAATTATCCTTTTTGGTAAATAAAGATTGCATCTAATTAGGCTGATCTAATTGATTCTTGTGGGTGAATCCAATATTTATGTTAGATCATTTTGAGATTGTTGGTGTGATTTAGAAGAGCAGTATGGTGTGAATGTGAAGATGAAGTGTGTCAAGTTAGTTTCCTAAGCATTACTAGAACTGAATCAACACTTGTTAGGTGTTCTCTGATCAATTCATTTTGGTTGTGAAGCCATCTCAGTATTGTAACCTTTTTGTAGGCAGTGAGCCTCCATGTTGGATAGTGAGTCCTTTTTGTTGGACAATGAGTCCTTTTTGTAGGCAATAAACCTTTGTATTTGGGTAGTGAGCCTATTATATTCAATTTTGGAACTACTTTATATTGTGAGTTAATCCTCACCATGGTTTTTCCCTCATTGGGTTTTCCATGTAAATCTAGTGTTTCCTGTGTTGATATTGTCTTCTGTTACTTGCATTTCATGTTCATACTTAATAAAAAATTTAAGTGGATAATAAATTGATAAGTGTTTTTGAAGTTTGGATTTAAGTTTGGTGACAACTAATTCACCCCCCTTCTCATTTGTCCTGCACCTTTCAACAATTGGTATCATAGCATTGGATCCTTGGTGAAAAGTTTAACCGCTTGAGGAAGATCCAGAAAGTTGAACAAATGTATGATAAAGAAGAGCTCCGGGATGCACTTGAAGATCTTGACAAGGCTAAAAATGAAAATAGAGATTTGAAAGAAAATCTTGATGAGGCAAATGAATGTGTCTGGAAATTGAAAGAGCAATTGAAGAAATTCAAAGAAATACATAGAGAAGTGAGTAAGCAACAAAAACAAGAAATTATCAAATTGAAAGTGTTATTCGAAGAAAAGAAGAGAATTGAAGAGTTCCTAAATACAATGGTGCAAAGAAATATTGATGAATGCACTAGACTTGAACAAGAGGTGGTGAACCTAAAAGTAGAACTGGAAAAAGAAAAAATCTGTGAAAATAATTTCAAATCCAGCTCCAATAAGCTTGATGAATTGATTGCAGGAAAAAAACCAAGTAAAGACAAAGGTGGCTTGGCAAATGAAACAGGCGAAAGTTTAAAGGATAATCAAAAGACTCAGGACAAAGGGAAGCAGAAAAGAAACTCTGCTAGAAGACTGCCTATCAAACAACCAAATGCTCAAAGGTGCCCATCTTTCAATGGTGTTTTCTTTTCATGTAATAAATTTGGTCATAAGGCAACTGAGTGTAGAAGTAGAATGAATCAGTTTTCTGGTTCCTTCTCTGGACAATGTTTTCCATGCAATAAAGTTGGAAATAAAGCTACTGAATGTAGATCTCAGGTGAGAATGATTAGTTGGGTGATGATTTAATGGTTTAATGGAGGCATAATGAATCAATCTTTTGATGGCTATTGTTATACATGCAACAAGTTTGGACACAAAGAAAATCAATGTAGATCAAGGGTTAATGAAAGTCAGACAAATTAGAAAAGTGTTGTCTGCTATAACTGCAACAAACATGGACATATCTCAAGAGTTTGGAAAAGTAAAAAGAGAAAGCATTCTGCTCCGGTAGAGAAAAATGAGCCAGTGAAGAAAATTGAAAAAGATGAGGTGAAGCAAGAAATGAATAAGATATGGAGGAATAAAGAAGAAGAGCCAGAGATGACATATGTGTCTGTTCCCTCATTTGGTGTCAACAATCCCTCTAGGAATTAGACCTAGCATGGTCTTAGGGGGAGCATTAACAGAAAATTGTTCAAACCCCCTGGATAGATGGCATGTCAGATGTTGGCACGAGGATATATGTTGTAGAGAATGAGTAAATAGAGGTTATGGAAAAGAAACAGGAAGAAAATATGCAAGCATGTTCTTTTGCAGATCAATTTAGGGTTTCTCAATGTAATGAAATAGGGTTTTTATCGTCTTTTTGAAACATACCACATTTAATGTGAGTTAGGGCAGTGCGATGGTGTATAAAGAAAAATCCATAAGTCATTATTTGATCACTTGTGCAATCGAAGAGTTTGAAGAATGATTTGAAGCAATTTGAGGTAATGTGAAGAAATCTTTATAATTAAGAATAAAAGTCAAAAAATTTCAAGTTCATCTCTCTCTGTTGACAAAAAGGGAAAAAAGAAGTTTCGTTGAGCAAGAAAAATCTAAAGCAGATAAGCACAATGATGGAGTCTATGGTTAGAGGATCGAGTGGTGATATTTTTATTCTACTAAGACTAAAGAGTGTTGAGTTGGAAGAGCTTGATCATCAAAAAATGAAGGAAATAGAACTAGGGTTGAAGGAAAATGAATTACATAATGTAAATACCATGGGTATGGATTTATGGGGAGAATTTCCCTGGTTTGCTGACAAATAATATATATTGTTCCTGCTAAGTTGATTCAAGGATGGAAGCATTATTTTGGGAAAACCCTATCTGATCATGAAGGAGGCAATTGAAGCCATTACTGGCTTGTGCAGTGTTAGTGACCTCCCTGGGAAGAAAACTGTTAAATACAAAGATGTGGAGGAACTTACTATTGTCGACAAAGACCCTTGAGATCTACTAATAAATACTATTGTTGATCCTACAGTAAGGTATGTTGCGTATGACATCTTATAAAATATATTTCAGAAATCATGAAGGATCGACTTCGGCTATTGTTGTATATCTTGCACACATGATGGTGAAGGAAAACAAGCAACTTGATTTATGTAGCCTATTATTGGAAAACCTAATTGAAAATGTCAGAATGTCTTTGGTCGAGGGTTATCCTTTTCAGTTTGGATCTTCGCTTGTATGTCTAGTATTTTACTTTCTGAGTTCGCTACCAAGAAAAGAAAATGTTAAGTGGGAATCTGACATTCCTATTGGAAAACAAGTTTACAGGTACTTGGAATGTTTGGAGGATAAATTAAGTGCATGAAAAATCTATTTTTCATCCCTACAAACAAATATGTGCTTTGGTATGTTAGTGTCTAGTTAGTTTGAAGAGGGTTCCTCTTCTGGTAAGAAAGAACTGGAAGTTGTTATTGGAGGTTCCCCTCTGGAATCTAAAAAGGAGAAAAACTATCACAAAAGATGTCATCACTATCCCAAAAGAAGAAAAGAATGAAGAAGAATATATGCCTGAGATTGATCCTGAGGACATCCAGACAATGTTAGATAAAGGTGATATGAAGAAGATTGGTGAAATGTGGTGTGCCTGCTCTCTAATCAAGAGACTTAAAATTGATGATGTGTTGGTTGATTATTTGTTCAAAAAGGGTATTACAGTTTTAGATGTGTCTAAATCATTATTAGATGATCTAGTAGAAGTTATTGAAGAAATAATATTGCTAGAAGGACCTAAAGGACATAAGTTTGAAGCTATGATTGAGAGAAGATGTGTCAAATTTAAACAAATGTTATCTAAACACATTGATGAGACAAGAGAATGCATTAAGGAAATATCTAACATCTATAGGTAATGTCTCTGGTGGCCTACAACTGTTGATAATTTTAGAAGAAGAATTGAAGTTATTGAGTCTAAGATAAATAACATTGGAAAAATCTTTTATTTCTTCTAAGACAAAAATAGAAAATAGAGAATAAGAGTTAGTGAATTGCAAGTGGAGTTGTTGATTGCTCATAGACAGAGGGAAGACTTGGTTAAAACCTTCTAGTTGGTTAAAGAAATTGTTGAGGTCGGGTTGGATCATCTCTCTGAAATACTCTCTGATGCAGAAGATTGTGAACAACAATGTCTATCTTCGAACCATACATCTTCTTTTACGTAGTTTTCTTTATTGGATGGTATAAGTGCAAGAATGAGTTCTGAAGTGTTTGCTTGGAAAAGGATTCTTCCAATCATAAGAGAAAGGTACAAGAAAATCTTTCATGTAAAAAGCATTATTTTCACTTGAATGTTTGGAATGGGAAGTTAGAATTCCTTTGTACATACATTGACACCATGTTCACACATTTACATCCTATTTTTGGTCACCCTTTTCCATTGATATCAAAGGGAGAGAGAGGAGTAACAGAGCAGAGAAGGGTGATTGGGGGAGAAAATGTTGTGTTGTAGGAAATTTTTGCACATGTTGCCATCAGTGACAAAGGGGGAGATTGTTGGAAGAATGAAGAAGAACATTTAGATGTGAAGACTTTGTGTTGTCATTGATGTTACCATGATGTTTTGGTTGTTAGTTTGATCTAGTACTCTGAACTGGTATGAAGAACTAGTTTACATCCTCTGGTATTTTGGTTCACATATGCAATACAAATAAGACCTATCCTTACAGTTTATATATGATGTTTGCTACATATATCTCTATCCATTTTCTTGAATGTAGATGGTGCATATCTTTATATCAGAAGTTATGAGTATAAAAATGTTGGTTAGAATAGTGTTGACTAGTTGAATCTCAGACTGGTGTTGGAATTTTGGTCCACAATCCTTTGCGGTTGATTGTTTTTGCTTACGGATTTGCGAAATGGTTTTTGGACGTTGGAAGATTATATGTTCAGAATCTTGTGTGCTCATATGCTCGTATGGCGAGTTGGCATTATTTTGCTGATTACTTTTTGTTGTTAGGTCTATCCATGGCTGACCTAATGTATAGTTGATATTGAAGTGGATTAATCTGTGTCCTGGATTTATGTGTGACCTATCTTTGGTCCATGCCAAAATATTGTGGTGTGCTACGTGCTTGGAATGTTTTTTGGAGAAGTTTTTTACTAACTTGGAACTGATAGTTAGTGTTTTTGGTAAATAAAGATTGCATCTAATTAGGCCGACCTAATTGATGCTTGTGGGTGAATCGGATATTTATGTTGGATCACTTTGAGATTTTTGGTGTGATTTAGAAGAGCAGTATGGTGCGAATGTGAAGAAGTGTGAAGATGAAGTGTGTCAAGTCAGTTTTCTAAGCATTGATGGAACTAAATCAACACTTGTTAGGTGTTCTCTTATCAATTCATTTTGGTTGTGAATCCACCTTAGTATTGTAACCTTTTTGTAGGCAGTGAGCCTCCCTGTTGGAAAGTGAGTCCCTTTTGTTGGACAGTGAGTCCTTTATGTAGGTAGTGAGCCTTTGTATCTAGGCAGTGAGCCTATTATATTTAGTTTTGGAACTACTTTATATTGTGAGTTAATCCTCGCTGTGGTTTTTCCCTCATTGGGTTTTCCACGTAAATTTGGTGTTTCCTGTGTTGATATTTCCTTTTGTTATTTTCATTTCGTGTTCATACTTAATAACAGATTTAAGTGGATAATAAATTGATAAGTGTTTTTGAAGCTTGGATTTAAGTTTGGTGACAACTAATTCACCCCCCCTCTCAGTTGTCATGCACCTTTCAACATCTAGGACCTCTAGGAAAGTACACTAGAACAAATTTAGTATACTTTTATGATTATTAATGTAAATATTTTAGATTTTATATTACTTGTAGGACATATTTTTGTTTTTTGTTAGGTTTCCACCCATTTGTGGCAGCCTCTGGGTGGCAGGAAAATTAGTATTCTCTGAGATTTAGGCCCCACTCTCTCAGTGGAAGATACAGAGCTTCTATAGACTATAGGACTGTACTGGGCATCCCTCATGCCCCCCATGAGGTACCATGATCCTGTGCTAATGGCATTAGATGAGCACTAGGAAACAGATACTTGTACATTTCATCTACCTGTCGGTGAGATGACCATCACATTGGAGGACGTACACTGCATACTCCAATTTTAGATTCAGGGTGAGTGAGTGCATTTCTGAGCAGATTGGTCATTTCACAAGATGAAATGAGACATGCAATACTACCTCTGTGGACCAATGCAAGATGAGAGGGTGATGTCATGGATAGATCTTACGATGCTACTGTACTCATGGGCCCCACTGGTTAGATGGATTATGATTATGACTGTAGCACTAGTACTCATTCCTAACGGCCAAGGAGCACAATTGAAGGGAGGACTAGTACACATGATACTTGTGATGGTAGAGGATAGGATAATATACACCTGGGGTGCAACATCCTAGCACACCTATACTATGATCTTGGATGATTTGTATTTTAGGAGGTGGACAACATGGTACCCTATATGCTTCTGCAGGTTTGGTACCTTGAGTATATCATGTGTACCAAACCAGTTGGGTTCCCACGTCTGATAGCCTTGGGGTATCCTTGAGACTTCAGCTATCCTCTATGGAAGTTTTGGCAATATGGCAATTTGCACTTTTGGAGAGTTTGATTTGACCGACTGAAGGAGGATGAGATCCTTTAGAGACCTTATTAGCTTGTGCTTTAGTGGACAAATCACACTCGACAAATGAGGAGACTACAGATGGACAGGATTTTGATTGGCAGACATGATTACATAGTATGACCTTTCTACTATGATTATGTCATGCAATAGTTAGGTTAGATACAAATAGCACCCAGGGAACAACCCTTTTCAGGAGGTCAATATGGAGTTCCCGGAGGCCCAATGATTATAGACAGTTCACTGCTGAGGATGTTATCTATAGTGACTCTGATTTATCAAATCATGATATGCCTCCAATCTCCAATGTTGATCATGTCATTTCCGTAGATGACTACGAGGAGTGGTGGATAGCAACAAGACTGACTCCCATATTTTTTATGGATGTTTCGATAGGTGATGTAGGACCACTCCTAGATGAGGGGGATGAGATAGAGGATAGGGCCAAGGAGACACGCTATAGGGCTGCAGACATATTTATAGATGTTATAGATGAGGAGTATGATGAGGATGCAGATCTTGACTATGATGGCTAGGAGGAGGAGGAATAGTCCATGAGTGAGGGTGGTGAGGCAAGAGATGTGGATCTAGTGGACCACAAGCAGGGAGAGCCATCCCTAATTCATGTTACTAGATCACAATCAGCAGCTACAGTAGGCACCAACACCAATAGTCATGGAGAGGCGAGCACATCCTCCATGACCCTTGCACATGACAAGGCCGATTAGTCCATGAGTGAGGGTGGTGAGGCAAGAGATGTGGATCTAGTGGACCACAAGCAGGGGGAGCCATCCCCAATTCATGTTACTAGATCACAATCAGCAGCTACAGTAGGAACCAACACCCACAGTCATGGAGAGGCTAGCACATCCTCCATGCCCCTTGCACATGACAAGGTCGATTTCTCACAGCATGCCAAAGAGCTAGGTGATGATATTTTGTTTACAGTTATGCTTTAACTTTATGTATACATATATATATATATATCATGATTTCTACTAATTATTTTTATGGTTTCTATCTTGCAAGAGCTATGAGATACCTTCAGGATCTCTATCATCAGTGGCTGCAAAGATAATGTTTCCATCAGCCTATGAGGAGGCAACTAATTCAAACTATGTGCCCCCACCCATCATGGAGTAGGATCCAGAGTTGTTCATCCCTTACGTCACATTGCAGGCAACTTATGAGAGTCTTAGAAGGTGCATCCACCAATTTGATGCTTCCCAGGATGCATAGTCATCTCGGACCCAAACATAGTTTGAGAGACTATAGTTCAAGGTAGCTAAAGTACATGCAGAGAGATATTAGATATCAGTGGAGATTCAAGAGGCCTTTGGGCAGGTATGGGGCCTATAGTTTTCCCTTAGTACACTTGGCAAATTGTGGTCACAATCGCACACCACCATCTCCCAATAGACTGCCACTAGACATATACTAGCACCAAGTCCCAAGGGATCTAGCTATCATAGACCTGAGTAGCATTATATATATTGATGACATGTACACCAAAAATTGATATATATAAATATGTGTGTGTTTGTTTGTGTGTGTGAGCATTTGATGTTTTATTACTTGTGTTTATGTGTTGGATGTTAAATGGAAATGTCATTAATTAAATAATCTTTATAAGACTATTTAATGAATTTCTCCATGATTTAACATGTTTTATGTGATCTAATTAAAACTTATTCTAGTTTCTCTTAGATGCAACATTGTGATTATGTATGTTATGCTAAATTAAATGCACCTATGATCTAATTGAAGAACAATAAGTGTATATAAGGATCTAGTCTAACTCAACATAGAAAATGAACTTGAATAGCATGAAACCTAAAGTAATCACTTAAAAATGAATTAAATGATCACTTTAGTATTCAAGACACACAAATAACTATTTGATGAAGTAATACGATAGCATATAGACTATTGTCCAATAACTCTAATATCGCTAATTTATCATTCACACTAGTCAAGGGAGTTAGATATAGTACCAGCTCATATGCACGACATTAATAGGCTCTTTGAGAGGTGTTCCATCCATTTCTATTAACATGTATGCACCAGACCCATAACTTTCATTAATTATGTAAGGTCCTAACCAATTAGGACTAAAATTTCCTTTTTCAGTCGGGTCAACATTAACTTTATGTTGATTTTTAGAAAAGACTACTTGTCGCCTTTGTTAAATACATGAGGGATGACATTTTCATTATAAATATGTTGTCTTCTTTTACAATAAGCATGAAGATGCTCAAGATAATTGATGAGCTATTCATCGAGAATTTCAAGTTGATGTAATCGTTGTTCTTTGTAATTGTTGTCATCAATAAGTCCTTGAAGAGCAATTCTTAATGCAGGAATCTCTAACTACTAGGGAATTATTGCCTCACTACCATAGACAAGATTATAAGGTGTATTACCTATAGATGATCTAACACTCATGCGATAGGCTCATAGTGCATATTGTAATTGTGTGTGCCAATCCTTATTATGCTTGTTAACAAAATTTTTTAGTATTTGTTCAATAGTTTTATTAGTTGACTCGGCTTGGCGATTAGATTGTGAGTAGTATGGTGTTGAGAAGTGATGTTGTATGTTAAATGTTTCCAATAATTTCTTCATGTCATTATTCTTGAATGGTGTACCATTACCAGAAACTAACACAGAAGGAATTCCAAAGTGAGCAATAATGTGTTCCAATATGAAACAACATATCACATCAACTGTTGTTGATTGAAGAGGAATAGCTTCTACCCATTTTGCGAAATAATCTGTTGCGGTGATTATAAATGTATTTCTAGTAGAGGAAGGGGGTGATATCTTTCCAATGTTGTCTAAACCCAAAACTACAAATGGCCAAATCGGAACTTGAGCTCGAAATTCATAAGCAGGAGCATGAATCAAATTGCCATGTTCTTGAAATTTGTGGCATTTTCTTACATAGTCAAACCAATCTTGTTCCATATGTATTCAATAGTATCCAATGTGGATAAGTTTTTGAACCAATGTTTTTCCTCCAAAGTGACCTCCACAAGCACCTACATGATCATATTCAAGAGCTATGGGTATTTCATATTTTTTTAGGCATCTAAGTAAGAGACCATTGAATGATCTTCGATTAGCAATAATTATATACTTAGATGCGAGTTTTCATAGGTGAAGTTAGATGTTCTTTGTTGTTGACTCAGGAAAGGTACTATCTTTCAAATAGTTAAATATTGTATCATACCATTCATTCAATTATTCCTTGGTTGTTGATAATACTTCTTTTGATTTATCTTCGATCGATGGTTTCGTGATTGTATGCACGATGAAAGTGAAATATTTTGAAGGATCCTGAGAGATAAGGTAAGTTGCACTTGTCATTGCATATGCATTCCAATTTTCATTTTGGTGAGTGTTATCAATGGTAAATGATTCAAACTTCTCTAACAAATTCATTGTGAGATCCTTGTATTTCGATAATTTGTCATGCTTTGCTTGATATGTTCCATTTATTTGTTTAATGACTAACTATGAATCACCAAATATCTTAATGTCTCTTGTTCCCATGATTAAAGTGGTATGTAGCCCAGCAAGCAACGCTTCATACTTAGCAGTGTTGTTTGTACATAGGAAGTTTAACTGATATGATAAGGGAACAAGTTCTTCTGCGGGCGGTATTATTATAACTCCTACGCTAGAGCCTGTTATACACTTAGATCCATCAAAATATAATTCCCATGTATAAGCTTTAATTTTTAACACATTATCATTGGGAAAAGAGTAATTTCTAGGTAATGCTATAGGGGAAGGAGCATCATCCAATTGGTCAGTCAACGATTGACCCTTAATTGTTTTTTTTGTGGAACAAACTTAAGGTCAAATTAGTCAACAACATTACCCATTTGGCCAAGCATCCTAATAAATTTGTTTTATTGAAAAAAAGTTTTAGAGGATAATTTTTTTCATCACATGTATTTTTGCATTTAGTAAATAATGTCCCAGTTTACTTGTAGCGAATACAAGATTCAAACATTTTTTTCTATTGTTGTGTATCATTTCTCATAATTGATCAAATTTTAGCTAATGTAATAAACAAGATGCTCTTTACTTTTTTCATCTTGTTGGGCTAGCAATGTTGCGAGAGCATGGGATGACAAAGCTATGTAAAGGATGAACAATTTGTTTTGCATAGCAGGTTGTAAAACAGGTGGAGTTGCAAGGTATTCCTTCAAACTTTCAAAAGCATGTTTACAATCCTTGTTCCAATCAAAGTGCACATATTTTTTGAGGAGATGTGTAAATGGTAGCTTTCGATCAGCTAAATATTCCACAAAATGATGGATAACTTGAATTCTTCATTGTAATGTGTGTAATTGAGAGATGTTTTTAGGAGGTGGCATGTTAACTATAGCATCAATTTTCTTCATGTCCACCTCGATGCCTTTGTGAGATACAATAAAAACTAGAATTTTTCCAGTATCTACACCAAAGACACATTTCTTTGGATTCAATCCCATCTTATATTTTCACATGCGCTCAAAGATTTTTCAAAGATTTGGCTACAATATCATCAACATAGTCTTCCAAAAACTTATGTATGTAATCATGAAATTTTAATTTCATCGCTCATTAATATGTTTCACTAGTATTTTTCAATCCAAAAGGAATCTTTACCCATTTTCCCAAAATTGTTGTAAATTTTGTTTTATATTGATCTTGAGGGTTGATGAAAATTTGATTGTATCTAGAAAATTTGTTCATGAATGACAACAAAGCATGTCCCATAGTTGAGTCTACTATCATGTCAATATTAGGATGGGGAAATTCATCTTTTAAAGATGTTTTATTCAAATCACAAAAATCCATACACATCCTAATACGATTTTCAAGTTATGTGACTGTGACAATGTTTGATATCCAAGGAGAATAATCTATAAGTATTATGAAACTAGCCTCAAGTAGTTTTTTGATTTCTCCTTTAACAAGCAAGGCTATCTTAGGATTCATCTTTTGTATCTTTTTTTCTAACCAGCTTAGCATTTTCAGCAAGGACTATGCTGTGTGTCACTATCTTAGCATCGATTCCTAGCATATCTGAATATTTCCAAGCAAAAATTTTGGGAAAGTCATTGAGTAACATTGTGTGATCCTCTTGTTTGTCATCATCAAGGCACTTTCCTATCTTAATTACTTTCTCCTTATCATTGATGTCCATTGGTATGTCAATTGTATCTCTTAGAGGAAGTGCACTTGGCTTTGGAAATTTAGGGTTGTATTCTTCTTTACTCGTATCTCTCTCATTACTTTCATCTTCTGCATCTTTTTTCTTGGTGCTAATCATAACGCGTGACCTTTTTCTTCTAAGGAGTAGTAGATGATTCATCATAAACTCCTAACATTTTCTTCAAGGCTTCATCATCCTCAAAGTATTCCCATGATGGTTATGTTGACACGTAGGATTGTGCTCCTGATGCTAAGCCTTTAAAGTTTTGGTAATCCCATGCAACATGGAAACACCTTCAAGCCTATCGGTTGCTCAAAGTGAAGGTGAATCTATAGATTGTAGGTTGGTTCCCCTTTTTATTTCCTAGAAACTAATGAATTTGGTTTGGAAAAGGGAAGAATAATTCTTTGAAATGTAAATCTACCCTAAGAGATGATACACCAGTAATTTGGAAAGAAAACTAATGCACCTTTTACTTATAATTTTGAATCAAAATATTACTAGTCATGAGATTCATAGTTCAGATTTTTCCTAAAATCAAAAGCATTTCATATGAAGGATCTAACTTTCAGTTCTATTTGAAGGTAAAATGTGTTTACACATCAAACTTCACCTAAATTGACTTAACATAGCATATGACTAGATTTAATAAGAAAAACATTCAAATTTCATTGCTTAGATGAAGAAGAAGATAAAGGACTCACATGAATCACAATGAAATTTGTAATAACATACATCCACAAAGTAATAAGAAATCTCCAAAAAGGGATCAATAACTATTTCTTTACTGATTTCAAAGAAAAAGCTCTTGCTACATGAAAATAATCTATGTTAAAATAATCTCTCTCAACTTAGAATGTGAAGGAGAATAAAGGACCAACCTCAACAATAAGAAGAGTTTACAATATGCTGAAAGGAGGCCTAAAGGGATCTTCAGTTGATTGGAATAGAAGCTTTAGTCATCTCCCATAATCTATGCATGTGAAAGATCTTTCCTTTGTCGTGTAAACTTGAAAACCATGAAAAAGGGTCCTTAAAAGTGGAGCTAACTGAATGTTTAGGTAGCCAAACTCACCTTGAATCATGGTTAACCCATGTGGGACTCCAAAATTGATGCAAACTAAGCTTTGTGCCTCAAAATCCTCCTCAAATAATGGCTTGAATCAATGACAACTCCAAAATAGACTCAATTTGACTTGAAGTCAAAAAAGAACTCCCTCTTCTACTTTGCATGGTTTTAGGAAAAGGATGAAGTGTTTGAATAAATATTAAAAGTAAACAAGATGAGTTTAATATTTGTTATATTATAATTAATTCCTCCTTATGGAAAATATTGAGGCAATTTATAAACATTGCTTTTAATATTTGTTTATACATTTATTTTTGTCTTAATTTGATGCAAAACAAAAGAGGGGAAACATAAATAACCCCTTGACTCTCGTCACTTGGAATAAAGGACCTGACAAAAGGAATTTGAGCATGGTAAAGGTATTAATCTCTATGCAAATGTTTGTAAAATAAAGTGACAAAATCACTTGGTAGATAAATTAGGTTTTGTATGAAAAACTGTAAAAAATTAAAAAAAACCTTACTTCTCTATCTTTGGGCTCATTTGCATTCTTCCATTTTACGGTGACACTATGTTGCATTGCTAAGGGTAACTAGGGTTTGGAGCTTCTTGATGATTCTGAGATAGTGAAATGCATTCCTGTTGCTGGTAAGTTGACTTATATTGCAGAAAATGATGTGATTTCATCCTTCTAGAAAGAAAATAGCTTTGACCATGACAAAAGAATTATTAAACTGTTATTTTCTTTGGCTTTCTTGGTCATAGGGTCTCTGTATTTTGATACTCCTTTACTATTCTAAAAAGAAATGATGAAAAACCTTTTTTCATGAGTTTTGGAAGCACTTCTGTATATATTTCCAAAATATAGATTTTTTATGTATTTCAGTAGTTCTCCAAATCTTTAACTATGCCCTACCTGGAATATATTTGCAAAATATAGATTTTTTGTGTATTGAGAATTCTCCACAAATTGCAGTCGCCCTTATTTACCTGAGGAAACTATGACTCATCACCATAGCTATAATCTGCATGTTTCTGAATTTTCTAGTTCATACAGTCAAATGTAATCCTCATTCTTTGATGATAAGTTCTTAATATTCTTTTGTATTTGTACAATTTGTTGAGATAAAGAGTTGATTACCATGATTTTCCTTTCACATTTTATGCCATTGGAGATGTGTGGTATATACTCTCATTTGATTCAAAACTTATGTCCTTCAAGAAATCATTAGTTCTTTTGAGCTGAAATGTATATTGGAAGTCTTGACTTAGACTCCTCTATTGGTTCTTGACAGTTTTTGATTGTGTATTAGGGCAGAGGATTGGAATTTATCAAATACTTGCCACTATCAAATGAATTTCTTCATATCTATATTAAGATATTCAAGAACCAAGGATAGAAATAGTTTTCTTTTCCCCAACATGCTTTGTTCCTTTGTCTTGATGATAAAACTCTAAAAAATCCTCTATCTCTTTGGTGACTATAATCCATTGACTATGGGTGCATATGAGGAGAATTGGAATCTTGAAATCTAACATCATATCCTCAACTTCTTGTAGGAAACTTATGAAGCTTACCAATGAAGAGATGTAGCAAATCAATGTCAGGGTTTGTTATTCAGGCAATGACAGATCCCTTTTCCTTTCATGTGTTCATTTTTATTTTCTTCAAATGTATAATTTCCTTTTATTTTGTATTATTTTAGTTATTCGCATGGATTTTGTGGGAAACTTATTAGCATACTTTTGTAAAATGAATAAAAGATAGCAATTTTATGCAAAGTTGTGTAATCTTCTCTCTTGTAAAAGACTTGCATAATAAAAATGAAAATACTTGATTTTATGGCATTATTTGTATGATAATGAGAATCTAGAAAAAAAAAAATTTGTGTACCTTTCACTCTTAAGTCTTCATAGCAAAAACACCAGTGTTGTCTCAACCTAACCAAATTGGGCTAAAAAGCACAATTTGGTAACATTTTTGGCAACCTCTACTATATGCTTGTCTGCTAAGCATCTTAGACCAGTTGCATAACTTATCCATTGGGCATAGGTGTCCATTATTTCTCTTTACAACTTAGAAAACTGTTTGTATCTCATCTGTTAGAAATGAACAACAACAAACAAAACTGAAAAAACTACCATGGCTTTGTTTAGAATAGGCCTAGAAAGTTGTGCATTAGCACCTATTGGAAAACAAAAAATAAATGAGCTGAAAAGAATGTTCCATGAACACTTATTAACTGAAAACCTCTACTCTACTATGTACACTTGCAAACTTTTCATCTTCAATTTTTTTTTTTGAGGTTAATCCCATTAATTGGGATAGGTAACACCTCCCCATTCAGCTTTGAAAGATGAAAAGCATTATGTTGTTTGCATTCTATAATCACATAAGGTTCATCCCACATGGCATCAAACTTGGTATGCTTACCAGGTCTAATTCTAAGTTCATCCCACTTGAAAAAAAGATCACCCTCTTGGTACAACCTTTCTATCAAATGTCCTCTTCATTTGAGCTTGATGGATCTCCAAATTTATTAGCACTTCTTTACTTATCTCTTCTAACTCTATCAATTGTGCAAGCTTGATTTCCATAGGCTTTTCTTCTAACATTTCTAGCTCTTTGATTAGGTTCAAATTTGGAAACTTAGTTGAAATCGGTAGTCTGGCCTCTTTACCATAAGTAAGTACATATGGTGAATTACCTGTAGCTCTTTTAGGAGTAATCCTATCATCCCACAGGGCTAGTTTTAACTTGTCATGCTAGGCTCTCTAATTATCTTCAATCATATTCTTGATGATTTTAATCAAGTTCTTATTGGTTGACTCAACTTGTCCATTACCCTGAGGGTAATAGTTGGATGAATTATTTAGATATATATTTTTCTCAACAGACCAATCAGAAACTCTCAAACCAGCAAAGGCTAATGTATTATCAGAAATGATTGAATCAGGAGTATCAAACCTTGCAACTCAGTCCTAATAGAAATTTAGAACAATAGTCTCATTTGCTTCCTTCAAAGGCACAACTTCTAACCACTTAGTAAAATAATCTGTTGTTGTTAATATCCATTTATGACCTGCACTTGAAGGTGGGTTAACAGGCCCAAAAAAAATCAAGGCCCCACTTACCAAAGGGTTGTTCTACCTAAATTGGATGCAAAAGAAAGGCTGCAAGACTCTACTTTCCTACAAATAATGGGCATTTATTGTATTTTTTGACCCAAGCATGTGAATCTTTAAAAAAATTAGGCCAGTAATACCCAACTCTCATAATGTTTAGAGTTGTAGTTCTAGGAGAAAAATGACCTCCAGAAGGTCCATCATGAAACTCCTCTAGAATTTTATTCATTTGCTCTAGTTCAACACATCTTAGCAGAACTCTATGAAAGTATCTCCTATATAAAACTCCATCTGTAATAGCATAAGTAATGGCTTAAAGGTTGAAATACCTTCTTTTTGCTTTATCTAAGCCTTTAGGATAGTCACCAGTTTCAAGATAATGCACCATTTGTTGAATCCAGTTTGCAGAAGAGGTTGGAACAACTTGTTCTTTGTGGAATATTAGGACAACTTGTTCAACATCTCCAGTAATTTTTTTGCATAAGCCATTTCCCCTTACCAAATTTGGAACCTTGATATTAATTTCATATTCCATAACTTTAGTTATCCAACTTGCCCTCTTATCATTGATATCTTTACTCAACAAGAAATATTTGACAGTAGGATGGGAAACCAACAACTGAATCTTGTTGTTATAGAGCATATGCTTGAAATTTTTAAGACTTCTAATGAAATCTAGTACATGTTTCTCAACAAAGGAATACCTAACTTTGTAATCTTACAAAACTTGACTAAAAATGTAATGGGCTACTCCAAACCTTGTTCATTTTGTTGACACAACATAGCTGAGATAGTATCAACACTCCCAAATGCATAGAGGATGAAATCCTTATCAAAATTAGGATTTATGAGTCTTGGAGAAGCATCTATGGCATTCTTAATTTCCTCAAAACTCCTCTTTCCTTCCTCGGTCCAACTGAAAGTGACATTCTTTCTCAACATAGAAGTTAGAGGTTGCAAAAGAGTTGCAATATTTAGAATGAATCTCCTTACAAAGTTTATTCTACCAAGAAAGCTTTGCAAGCCTTTCTTGTGAGCAAGTAAAGGTAGAGAAAGAATACAACCGATTCTTTTTGGATCTATGGAAATCACATCTTTAGATAGATTTATTGGGATTCAGTGAAACTCGATACTCTTTGCACCTTCCAAAGATCAGCTTTAAATGAACAAAATGGTTACTTTCATTCTTAGAAATGGTAGTAATATCATATAAGTAAACCATTATAAACTTGTTCATTAAACCAAGAAAATCCATATCCATGGCTCTTTGGAAGGTAGCCCCTACATTGAATAATCCAAAAGTTATCTTCTTGTAAGCCATGGTTCCCCACTTTGTTATAAAAGTTGTCTTATACTGTTCTTCCTCTTTTACCAAACTTTGGTTGTACCTTGAAAAGCCATCTAACAAATAAAATCTATTAGATCTAATTACAACTTGTAAAATGTGTTCCATAAAGGGCAGTAGATAATGATCCTTTAGAGAATCCCTATTGAGATCTCTAAAATAAACACACAACCTGAGTTCACCATTCTTCTTCATTACAGGAACAAGATTGGACACCCATGAAGTGTGCTTGATTGGAAAAATAATTTTTCTCTCAATCAACTTACTTAGTTCATCTCTCATGAGGTGCTCAAGTTTTGGATTCAAAGGCCTCTAGCTTTGTCTTACCGGCTTTGCATTTGATTCAAGCTCTATGGTGTGTTGAGCCAACTTTGGATTGAATCCCTTCAAGTCATGATAATCCCAAGAAAACACATCAGAAAATTCTTGACAAAGTAAAACAAAAGCATGTCTCTCTTCTACAGTACATACCTTGCCAAGCTTCAAGAGCTTATCCTTGAAGATCTCAATAGGCTCGTAATGATCATGTTTAATAAACAAACTTACCTTTTATTTTCTTACCTAATCATCTGAGTTGAAAATGGACTCAAGTGTTACCAATCCTTTTGGTAACTTGTTTTATTTCAGCTGAAGAATTTGATCTTCATACTGTTTAACCAATTTATGTTGATTGGAAGTTGAAAACTCAGCCTCCTCTATCAAGAAATTAACAATTTGATTATCACTTTCAAAAACATATCAATGAGTGTTATTGTCTAGAACCAAAGGTCTAACAACAACTTTGACATACTGTTTCACATTTACATCTTTTACATTAGCTAGAATATCAAATTTTTCCTCTATTGCAACTAACCTATCTGCTTGTTTATTTTGCATTCTAGGAATGGATAACAAGTTGAAAGCATAAAAAAATTTAATTAAGTCCCAAACTCTATGCTTATAAATATTTAAAAAATCATTCTTGGTGGCATTGATATCCTTATCTAATTTATAACTAGCTCGCTATCACCAAAGACTTTTAGACAACTAATTTTCTTCTTTCTAGCCCATTCAAGACCATGCACAAGGGCCTCATACTCTGTTGTATTATTAGTATAGCTGAAAGTAAATCAGAATGCAAAATAGTATTTCTCACCATTTGGAGAAATTAGCACAACACCACCACCAGCTCTCCCTTTTTTTTTTGAACCATCAAAATATAGACTCCATACTTCATTAGACTGTTGTATTTTATGTTGTTTTTCATCTTTAACCAGGTTTGGGATAGAAAATCCATGATCCTGAATCATGTACATACCCAAATATATCTATTCCATATGATTAAATGGGTCTTCCTCATGATTCTCAGCTACCCATTAATCTAAAAAATTTAGGAATTCCTTCAACCAAAGTGTTAGGCTCTTAGTCAAGTTGTTGATCTACTTTATCTTGTTCATAATAAGCAAGATTTGCATTAATAGCACTAGGCACAAAAGGTTCTATGTAGTCTTTATCCAATAACTTAGATTTAATGGTAACCTTAGTTCCATACCTTTTCCTAAAGAAGATATGAGACCAATCAGATGAAAGGTAGCCTCCTAATTTGGCAGTGAAATCTCTAGAAAGACATAAAGCAAAATAGGGTGGTAAATCTATCACATAGATGTCTTGTGGTATAATAAAATTAGCATAGGCATGCAAAGTTAAATCTAGATTCTTAATTACACCCAATGTCTTGATGTTTGTTCCATCTAACTGAACTATAACCTTTGACTATGGCTCATAGGTCAAACCCAACTTATCAACAATTTTCTTAGGCATTACTGAACTACTAGCACCAGAATCAATCATACAGCTATGCAAAATATGCTTTCCTACAATCAAAGTTACATAAAAAGGAGGTGGTTTAACCTTTGATTTAGGTACAATTGTTGATTCCACCTTTGGTTGATCATTCAAAAAATTTACCTTTAGTTGGTTTACTGCTAGCTCATGGGACAAAGACAAGTTAG
Source organism: Sequoia sempervirens (assembly GCA_007258455.2). Classification (NCBI taxonomy): domain Eukaryota; kingdom Viridiplantae; phylum Streptophyta; class Pinopsida; order Cupressales; family Cupressaceae; genus Sequoia; species Sequoia sempervirens. The sequence continues at coordinate 239,934,540 of VDFB02075321.1, read as the reverse complement.
TCAATGCATTTTGTAATAAATCCTTTTGTCCCGGAAGAGCCAAGGAATCCCACATTGAAACACTTATGCTATACTTTTTTATATGCTCCAGAATGTTGAATGGAATTGAACTAACTCTTTGTTGCACTTTAGAAGTAGCAGCACCTTCAAGTTGAGTTTGCATAGATGGGATTTCAATTTTAGGTTGCTCCTTGTTCACAATAGGTTGTTGCCTAGGAAAAATCTTGGTAGGCTGGGTAGGAACTTGTTGTACATTACCTTGCTAGCTCATGGAGGATTGATTTGAAGTAATAACAAGTTGTTGTTTTGCCTCTATAGATCTCTTCTTTGATCTTTTGTTAGCTTCTATAGAGTTGTAAGGTTGATTCTAAACTTGTCCTTGGGAATAATTCACCCCATATAACTCATCACACTGCCAATTCAATAAAGTAACATCATTCTGACCTTGATCTAAACTAGAAACTTGTTGTCCAATATTTTTCTGCTCAAAACCTTGTTAGACAACAACACTATTTTGAACCCTCAAAGCCTATTTTGTTGGAAATATGTGCCTCAAACTATACAGGCTAAAACCTCCATTAGAGCCAAGTCGGTGTGACAGCTACAATGTTTGGCCGACAAGCAGTGTGTATCATGATGGTTTGCACAGGTCGTTGTGACCTTGCAGGAGTCTTGCCAAATGGTTACTATGAAGACTATCATTGTGACAAGGAGTACTCGCTATGACCTCATAGCGCTTGAGAGACCTCTGGCCAATAGGCCATTCAATCATGAATCAGAGAGACTCATGGCGATTGGGGATTCGGAGTGACTTCAACACTCGGGAAGAAGTCTCAGCGAACAATGAATGTCTTACCGATAGGAATTTCATATGTTGTATTCACCGTAACAAAGAGTCTTGAAGAAAGGTCTTAGCGATAGATGAAATTCATGCCGACAGGGACACACTCGGGTGTTATCGATGTAACACTAAGGCTTCGTTATGAAGTATGGGTGAAAGCTAATGTCTTGCCAATAGCCGATGGCTATCGGGGTAACTCTTGGCCATGGATGACACTTTGGGGTGAGTCTTAAAGCTTGGTGTAAATTCATAGCGAAAGGTGTATGTCCTGGCGACTGCTAACGGTTTCAGTGAAACAAAAGATCTCGGAGAAACCTCTCAGCGAAGATGTGTCTTGCCAACTATCTCTTGGTGCTTGGTATGTTTTGGGACTTTGGTATAGCCTTGAGTGACTCATTATGATCTCTTGGTGAATGCGATAAGTCTGGGCGACTGCTTGGTGACTCGGTGTAACTCATGGAGCTCGATAGAATGTCTTAGCGATAATAGAGTCTCTTGGCGACATCAGTATGAAGTCTATGTGGCATCGGCGAGACACTGTTAGTGTCTCACTGAGATGCCAATACATTGCAAATTCTGTTGACTGAGTAAGACCATCCTATGTGGAGTCTCATGGACAAATCAGAGGAGCCAAAAGTGGAACCCTTGGGAGTCTGTTCATTGTGATGGTTCTGTGAGGAAGCTCAACAGACATGGAACAATAGAGATATACTCTATGATTTTAGATTGTAGTTGGTTGGTTCGATCAACAGTAGAGTGTGAAGAGTTCAAACTGTATCAGTGTGGATTCGATTCTATAAAGACTGTAATCAAAAAAGGTTCCTGTGCAATTTTTGTTAATGGTGAATACTATTGTATAATGACACCAGAAAGATAAGTCTAGAATTTGTATGTAATTTCATTACTATAATACAAAGTGATTTCTCTTGGTGTGGTGGGTTTTTCTCCTATAAGGGTTTTCCCACGTATATCTGGTGTTCATGTGTGATTGTCAAATACTTTGTTTCTATTGTCTGTTTCTTAGTGCATCTTAATTGGACTGTAATTGTAAATTTTAAAGTGTATCTACGTTCTTTCCTGAGGTATTGACGTTAGGAGAATTTTTTTCCGCATCTAATTTTCCTTACAAGTGGTATCAGAGCCTGGCCAGTTGTGTTATCCTTGTGGGTACGTTGGGTTTTTTTGTGTCAATTCTATTCAGTGGGAGTCTTGTAGAGTTTGTTATTTCTAATTACAAATTAAGATGGCTAGTACATCTGGAAAGTTTGAAATAGAGAAGTTCAACGGCAGTAACTTTGAGCTGTGGAAACTCAAGATGGAGGATCTTCTTGTTGACTGTGAACTTTGGATTGTTGTGGCTGGAGTGAAACCTACAGGCATGAAGCAAGAAGATTGGGACCTTGCAGATAGAAAGTCTAAGGGGCTGATAAGGCTCTACTTGGTAGACTCAGTGCTTCTAAATGTGCATGAGGAGAAGACTGCATCTTCCTTGTGGAAGAGACTGGCATCTATTTATCAGGGGAAGTCCTTGGTGAATAAACTATTCCTAAGGAAGAAACTATACTCTTTGAGAATGCAGGAAGGAGGGTCTGTAGTTGATCATTTGAACACATTTAATATGTTGCTTGCTCAATTGACATATGTTGGTGTGAAGACTGAAGAAGAGGATCGTTATATGCTTCTATTATGTTCTTTGCCAGACTCATGGGACCATCTAGTGATGGTGATTGGGAGTACAACATCCAGTTTCAAGATGGAAGATGTTACATCTTTGCTATCAGAAGAGATGAGAAGGAAATCTTCTGAGATGGCCAAGGAAGCTCTTGTTGTCAGAGGAAGACCGAAGGAGAAAGGCAAGAAGAAGGACAAGAAATCAAAATTGAAATAAGAGGGGAGATCAAAGTCTCCTAGCAAGAAGTCCAAGGTGAAGTGTTGGAACTGTGGGCAACCTGGTCATGTCCAAAGGGATTGTAAAGAGGAGAAAAAGAAGAAGAAGGGCTCTTCTAATAATGGTACTCCTCATAGTGATGGTGACGCCTTCATTGTAGCCTTGGCTACACAGGCATCAGATGATGTCTGGCTGATTGATTCTGGAGCATCATTCCACATGACATCTCACATAGAATGGTTCAGAAAGTATGAAGAATACGATGGTGGAAAGGTGTACCTAGCAAGTGATTCAACTTTGGAGATTGTTGGTCGTGGAAGAGTTAGGATACAATTCCTTGATGGCAGAGTAAAGGGAATTAATAATGTTATGCACATACCAGGTCTGGCTCAAAATCTATTGTCTGTAAGTATGCTAAATGATAGTGGTGTACAAGTTACGTTCTCTGGAAGTGGTTGCAAGATGACTAGAGGTTCAATGGTGCTAGCTAGAGGTGCTCGAATTGGTACCCTATACAAGCTGGATGCACAGGCTGTTCAATGTAACAGTGTCTCTGGAAAGTCACTGAAAGCTACTTGTGAAGGTAAAGAGGGAAATATCCCTAATTGTGTAAACTCTATGGAAGTAAAACTTCCTACAAAGAAAACTATTCTTTGTCATCATAGGTTAGGCCACATAGGAGAAAAAGGTTTAAAAACCCTGAAGAATAAAAACCTAGTTGAGGGGCTTGAAGATTGTAATCTTGAATTTGAATTCTGTGAACACTATATATATGGAAAGTAGCACCGTGTTTCATTTTATTCCAGTCCTCATAAATCATCTGATTTGTTAGACTATATTCATTTGGATGTGTTTGGTCTAGTAGATGTCCCTTCTTTGTCTAAATCAAGATACTACGTGTCGTTCATTGATGATTATTCAAGAAGAGCATTTGTTTATTTCTTGAACAGTAAGTCAGAAGTGTTCAGTCAATTTAAGGAATTTAAGAACCTTGTTGAAAATCAGATTGGTAGAAAAATAAAATGCTTAAGGACTGATAATGGCGGTGAATTCTATTCTGATGAATTTGAAAGATACTGTAAGGACCATGGAATCAAAAGACATAAGACTACACCTTATACTCCACAACAGAATGGAGTTTCTGAAAGGTTCAATAGGACAGTGATGGAGAGAGCATGAAGTATGCTCAGTAGTGCTCACTTGGAGGAGAAATTTTGGGCTGAGGCTGTATCTACTGCATGTTATTTAGTTAATCGTTCTCCAAATTCTGCTCTTGTTGAGAAAACACCTTTGGAAGCATGGTCTGGTAAGAAGCCCTCACTTAGACATGTTTGTGTTTTTGGCTGTGAGGCATATGCTCATGTGTCGGATGTGAAAAGATCTAAATTGGAGAACAAGGCTATCAAATGTATTTTCATTGGCTATAGCACTGTCATAAAAGGATACAAGCTTTGGAATCATGATACAGAGAAGGTTGTATACAGTAGAAGTGTAATCTTTTGTGAGCTAAAATCTTCCACTTTGGATCTGCAGTCAGAGAAAAAGTCAGATAACAATAAGGATGTAGCAATAATTCCTCCTACACCTAAGAAAGAGGAATAGGAAATTCAAAATGTACCTGAAACTGAGGAGAGCTCGAGCAATTCTGAAAGTTCTGAAGAAGAAGAACCTTAGCCTCAGCAAGTGAGGAGGTTAACCCGAGAAAGAAAACAACCAGATAGGTATGGGTTCTCATTTATTGATTCTAATTGTGCCTATGCTTTGATTTCTAATACTAATGAGCCTAGGATTGTGAAAGAGGCATTTAAAATGTCTAATTTAGATTCTTGGTTGGAAGCCATGGAAGAAGAGATGGCATCTTTAGATAAGAATGAAACCTGGAGTTTGGTGCCCTTGCCTAAAGGCAGAAAGGTTGTTGGCTGCAAATGGGTATTTAAGAAAAAGATTGGTCTGGATGGCAATGTAGAAAAGTACATGGCAAGACTGGTTGCAAAGGGTTATTCCCAGGTAGAGGGAATCGACTATGGGGAAATATTTTCTCCTGTAGCAAAGCTGACGTCCATTAGATTTCTTTTGTCACTTATAGCAGCATATGACTTAGAGGTTGAATAGATGGATGTGAAGACAGTAGTTCTTCATGGTGATCTTGAAGAAGAAATCTATATGTTACAGCCCAAGCACTTTGTTGAGAAAGGTAAAGAAAAATTGGTATGGAAATTAAAGAAGTCTCTCTATGGGTTAAAGCAGTTACCTAGAATGTGGTACCATAAATTTGATACATTTGTATTATCTTTGGGATTTGTGAGATCAAAATCTAATCACTGTGTATATTATAAAGCTGAAAGTGATCAAGTACTTGTTATTGCTCTTTATGTTGATGATATGTTGTTCATAGAAAATAGCAAGCTAATGATTTCTGATCTTAAGTCTCAGTTGTCTACTAAGTTCGAAATGAAGGATCTTGGTGCAACAATGTATATTCTAGGGATGGAGATAACTAGGGATAGGAAGAATAGAAAACTATGGCTCAGCTAGAGTAAGTATATCAGAACTGTTCTTGAGAGATTTTGTATGAATGATAGAAAATAGCTAGTGGTTCCAGTCATGCAAGGAACGAAGTTATCTATTGAGGACTATCCAAAACCTCCTACTGAGATGGAGGACATGACCAGTGTGCCCTATGCTAGTGCAGTAGGCAGTCTTATGTATGCAATAGTTTGTACAAGGCCAGACATTGCCCAAGCAGTGGGAGTACTTAGTTGATTTATGGCTAATCCAGGAAGAATGCATTGGGATGTTGTGAAGAGAGTGTTTAGATATTTGAAGGGTACTTCAGATTTTGCTTTGTGTTACCATGGGAATTTGGTTGAAACACAGAGGACTCTCAGCATTCGAGGTTATGTAGATTCTAATTGGGTAGGGGACAATGATAGCAGGAGATCCACCAGTGGATACATATTCATGATGAATGGTGGTGCAGTGAGTTGGATGAGCAAGCGGCAGGCTGTAGTCACTTTGTCCACTACAGAGGTTGAATACATGGTAGCTACTCATGCTTGTAAAGAAGTTGTATGGTTGAAACATTTGTGTTCTAACATTGGTTTTGATGCAAGGGAAATAACTATTTTCTATGACAGTCAGAGTGCAATTTATTTGGCAAAGAACCCTACTTTCCATGCCAGGAAGAAACATATTGATGTACAGTACCACTTTGTACGAGATATGGTTGAGGATGGAAAGGTCAATTTGGAAAAGGTTGATACTCTGGAGAATGTTGCAGATTCATTTACGAAGCCAGTGAGCATAGACAAGTTGAGGTGGTGTGCCAGTTCAATGGGCCTTAGTGCCCATGATTTTTAGTAAGTTATGATGTGCTCTGGAGGTGCCTATATGATCTTCGTCAAGTGGGAGATTGTTGGAAATATGTGCCTCAAACTATATAGGCTGAAACCTCCATTAGATCCAAGTCGGTGTGACAGCTACAATGTCTGGCCAACAAGTAGTGTGTATCATGATGGTTTGCACAGGTCATTGTGACCTTGCAGGAGTCTTGCCGAACGGTTACTATAAAGACTATCATTGTGACAAGGAGTACTCGCTATGACCTTATAGCGCTTGAGAGACCTCTGGCCGATAGGCCATTCAATTGCGAATCAGAGAGACTCATGGCGACTGGGGTTTCGGAGTGACTTCAACACTCGAGAAGAAGTCTCAGCGAACAGTGAATGTCTTACTAACAGGAATTTCATATGTTGTCTTTGCCGTAACAAAGAGTCTCAGAGAAAGGTCTTAGCGATAGATGAAAGTCATGCCAACAAGGACACACTCAGGAGTTATCGATGTAACACTAAGGCTTCATTATGAAGTCTGGGAAAAAGCTAATGTCTTGCTGATAGCCGATGGCTATCGGGGTAACTCTTGGCGATGGATGACACTTCGGGGTGAGTCTTAAAGCTCAGTGTAAAGTCATAGTGAAAGGTGTATGTCCTAGCGACTGCTGATGATTTCGGTGAAACAAAAGATCTCAGAGAAACCTCTCGGCGAAGATGTGTCTTTCTGACTATCTCTTGGTGCTCGGTATGTTTGGGGACTTCGGTATAGCCTTGAGTGACTCACTATGATCTCCTGACGAATTTGATAAGTCTAGGTGACTACTTGGTGACTCGGTGTAACTCATGGAGCTCGATAGAATGTCTTAGTGATAATAGAGTCTCTTGGTGACATCAATATGAAGTCTATGTGGCATCAGCAAGACACTGTTAGTGTCTCATCGAGATGTCAGTACATTGTGAATTCTGTTGACCGAGTAAGACCGTCCTATGTGGAGTCTCATGGATGAATCAGAGGAGCCAAAAATGGAACCGTTGGGATTCTGTTCATTAGACGGTTATGTGAGGAAGCTCGACGGACATGGAACAACAGAGTTATACTCTGTGATTTTAGATTGTAGTTGGTTGGTTTGATCAACAGTAGAGTGTGAAGAGTTCAAACTGTATCAATGTGGATTCGATTCCGTAAAGACTGTAATCAGAAAAGGTTCCTGTGCAATTTTTGTTAATGGTGAATGCTGCTGTATAATGACACCAGAAAGATAAGTCTAGAATTTGTATGTAATTTCATTACTGTAATACAAAGTGATTTCTCTTAGTGTGGTGGGTTTTTCTCCTGTAAGGGTTTTCCCACGTATATCTAATGTTCATGTGTGATTGTCAAATACTCTATTTCTGTTGTCTATTTCTTAGTGCATCTTAATTGGACTGTAATTGTAAATTTTAAAGTGTATCTACGTTCTTTCCTGAGGTATTGACGTTAGGAGAATTATTTTCCACATCTAATTTTCCTTACATAATTCACCACCCCATTAAGATACGTAGTCTGATTGTGTGGTTCATTGCAAGGAAAACACCAATTTGTATCTTGCACTAAGTTATTTTAGACTAGAGCTATTTCTTTTGAAGTACTAAGAATACTGGGATAATATGGATGAAAGGGTCTAGGATTATAAGGCCTTATTTGTCCTTGGGAATCAGCTTGATAGGAAGGTTTATTAGGCTGGTATAAATTCTAATTTGGCCTAAAACCCTGACCTAGCTACTTTTCTATATTCACAAACTTGTTCCCAAAAGTCTACAATAACCCCTTGATCTCTTGCAGCTCTTGAGATTAAGGTGGAGCAACACTATTTTGAGCAACTGATTAAGGCTGGAACTATCGTTAATGAAGCAATAGAAGGCATTTGAATAGGCATCGAAGGTTGAATGTCAAGAAATATAGTCATTGGAGGCCTAGGTGCAATTTTACCAGCTTGAATAAGACTATTCTCAGCTCTAATAGCAATATTAAATGTTGTTGGTAAGGACACACCACCCATTGATTGGATCATTACAACAATATCACTATTTAGGGCCTTGAGATAATACAAAAAGGCATGATCAGCTGTAGGCCTCACCAAGATTAGAAGTCTATTCCAAGATCTCTTGAAATGAAAGTTAAAATTAGACATTTTCTCTTGAGGAGCTCTTTTGATGGTAGTCAACTACTCAACCAGAGACAGGTGATCAGATCTATCTTGAAATTTCCTATTCAATTTATCACCTAAATCATCCCATGATGCAACTGAGTTCATAGCTATACCCCTAAACCATTGAAGAGCCTTGCCCTTCAATGAAGTAGCCAAGAGTCTGATTGCCACATTCTCTTCCATAATATGATGAACCAAACATAGTGAGGCTACATCTCTGATGTGCTCTATGGGTGTAGTTTGATCTTCCCCCATAAAAATGGGTAAATGTTTTAGTGCAACAACTAGAATGGCATCATGTTGAGCCAAATTTAGTGGGCTGCCTCCATTAAAAGACACAAATATGTGTTGTCTAGCCATCAATACTACTGGTACTATTAAATTATGTACTTGTACCACTAGAACAGGAACTATAAGTCCTCTTACTAGAATATTTGAAACTGTAACTACTAATATGTAACTAGGAGAAGTAGAATGTGTGCTTAGACACCTTCTTTCTAGTCTCACTCTTCTCTTAGCCAGTGAAACTAATGATTCTAATCTAAAACCAGGAGTTGTAGATTGAGTCCTTGGAGGTGGATCAGGTGTTCTTTTTATTGTCCTCCTCTTCTTTTTGGTGATGATAGCTACAAATATTCAAAAGGAGAATAGCTTCCTCTTGTTTGAATCTTTATGATGTGTTGCTTGCTACTGGATCTGCACTAAAACATGGAATGGAGTCGCTAGGTATAATTTCCTACCTCAAAAGGTTAAAAACACTATTGTTAATACCAAAACAACAACAAGGATCCTAATGTGGACTGTAAATCAATTCATAGTCCCATTGGGTGTGCCAAAAATTGTTGACACATAGGATTACACCCCTGATGCTAAGCCTTTGCAAGCTTGGAAATCTCATGCAACATGGAAACATCTTTGAGTCAGTGGGTTGCTCAAAGTGTAGTTGAATCTCTAGAATATGGGTTGGTTCCCCTTTTGATTTCCTAGAAACTAATGAGTTTGGTTTGCGAAAGGGAAGAAGAAAGCTTTGAAAATGTAAATCTATCCTAAGAGGTGATACACCAGTAATTTGGAAAGAAAACTAATGCACCTTTTACTTATAATTTTGAATCAAAAGATTACTAGTTATGAGATTCATAGTTCATATTTTTCTTAAAATCAAAAGTATTTCACATGAAGGATCTAATTTCAGTTCTATCTAAAGGTAAAATGTGTTCACACTTCAAACCTCACCTAAATTGACCTAACACAGTATATGACCTAATTTAATAAGAAAAACATTCAAATTCCATTTCTTAGATGAAGAAGAAGATAAAGGAATCACATGAATCACAATGAAATATGTAATAACATACATCCACAAAGTAATAAGAAATTTCCAAAAAGGGATCAATGACTATTTTCTTTATTGATTTCAAAGAAAAAGTTGATGCTACATGAAAATAATTTGTGTTACAATAATCTCTCTCAACTCAGAATGAGAAGGAGAATCAAGAACCAACCTCAACAATGAGAAGAGTTTACAATATATGTTGAAAGGAGGCCTAAAAGGATCTTCAATCTTCTGGAAAAGAAGCTCCAGTCATCTCCCATAATCTATGCATGCGAAAGATCTTTCCTTTGTCGTGCAAACTTGAAACCCATGAAAAAGGGTCCTCAAAAGTGGAGCAAATTGAATGTTTAGGTGGCCAAACTCACCTTGAATCATGGTCAACCCATGTGGGACTCCAAAACTGATGCAAACTGAACTTTGTGCCTCCAAATCCTCCTCAAATGATGGCTTGAATCAATGAAAACTCCAAAATAGACTCAATTTGACTTGAAGTCAAAAAATAACTCTCTTTTGCTTTGCATGATTTTAGGACAAGGATGAAGTGTTTGAATGAATATTAAAAGTAAACAATATGACTTAATTTAATATTTGTTATATAATAATTAATTCCTCCTTATGACAAATATTGAGGAAATTTATAAACATTGCTTTTAATATTTGTTTATACATTTAATTTTGAATTAATTTGATCCAAAATAAAAGAGGGGAAACATAAATAACCCCTTGATTCACATGAATTGGAATAAAGGACTTGACAAAAGGAATTTGAGCATGGTAAACATTTTAATCTCTATGCAAATGTTTGTAAAATAAAGTGACAAAATCACTTGGCGGATAAATTAGGTTTTGTATGAAAAACCCTAAAAAAAAAAAAGAAACCCCACTTCTCTATCTTCGGGCTCATTTGCATTCTTCCATTTTACTATGACACCATGTTGCATCACCAAGGATAGCTAGGGTTTGAAGATTCTTGATGATTTTGAGATTGTGAAATGCATACTTGTTGTTGGTAAGTTGATTTATATTGTAGAAAATGTTGTGATTTCATCCCGCTGGAAAGAAAATAGCTTTTCCCGTGACAAAAGAAGTAATGAAAACCATTTTTTCATACTCCTTTATTATTTTGGAAAGAAGTAATGAAAACCCTTTTTTCATGAGTTTTGGAAGCATTTTCATAAATGTCTTTTTTCTGCAAATTGAACTGAGAAAATAATTGTTGGTAAGCTACTTTTTTCCTTGAAAATGTAGAAATATTTTCATAAATGTGAAAGAAATGATGATTTTCTTGCTCTCTCTTAACAAAAAAAAGAAGAAGAAAAGCTTTCATTTCATGTGATTTCTCTTTTTTTTTTTTGGAAGAAATGGTGAAAACCTCTTGCTCACGACTTCTCTATTGTTTCACATGTATTTTGCTCTTTATTTTGGTTGAACATGTAGAAATCTTTTTTTTCCTGAATCAAAATGAAACTCTTTCTCTTTGCTCGACCTTTGTAAGCATCTCACGGCTTTAATTTTCCTGTTGACATTGTTTGGCTATCGATTCACATACCTCTACCATTGATCAAACCAATAAGCTCCAGCAGTTGTCCAAATGTTTACCTATGCCCTACCTAGAATATATTTGCAAAATATGGCTTTCGTTGTATTGAGGGTTCTCCACAAATTGCAGTCATCTTTATTTACCCAAGGAAACTATGACTCATCACAATAGCTACAATCTCCATGTGTCTGAATTTGATAGTTCATACAGTCAGTTGTAATCCTCATTCTCTAATAATAAGTGCTTATTATTCTTTTGTATTTGTACTGTTTGTTGAGATACTGTCATTTGATTCAAAACTTATGTCCTTCAAGTAACCATCGGTGCTTTTGAGATGAAATGTATATTGGAAGTCTTGACTTAGACTCCTCTATTGGTTCTTGACAATTGTTGATTGTGTATTAGGGTAGAGGATTGTCATTTATCAAATACTGGCCACTATCAAATGAATTTCTTCATATCTATATTAAATCATTCAAGAACCAAGGATAGAAGTAGTTTTCTTTTCCCCAACATGCTATGTTCCTTTGTCTTGATGATAAAATTCTAAACAATCCTTTGTCTCTTTGGTGACTGTAATCCATTGACTTTGGGTGCTTCCTTTCCTCCTAGACTTGATAAGGACGCTTCCTCCATTTATTTTGCACACAAGAATAGTCATAAAGGTACTTTTCTCTTCTTGTCCTTTTAATGGCTCATGACTAAGTGTACAAATCTATCTTTCACTATGTAAAGACTATCTTTTAGCTTGATATGTATATTTTCTTCATGAATGCTCCTCATATGTCATTTCTGTTGAAGTTGTAAAATCCAACCTCACAGACCCCGAAGATCACCTGCATGCAAATAACCTATCACAGAAAGAAGACATTCAAGATAAAAAAGCAAGGGTGCTCTCAAAGCTGAAAATGTATTAATCAGAGTGTTGTAAAATACAATGATCAATCCTTATAAAAGGAGATTGTACAACCCTAAAAAAACCCTAATAGGTAGACATTTAATAATTAATATAATTATTAAATGTCACAATATGCAAACTAAAGTGAAATCTTAAGAGAGGAATAAAGGTAACTTAATTAACATAATTAAGTTAAAACCTTTACTCTAACACTCCCCTTAAGATGAGCAAGAGTGCAACTACAAACATGTGCAAGAAAGCAAAGGTAACTACAATGCATGAAAGCAAACAAGGGTCCCGACAACTAGGCCAAGTAAGGTACCCAAATACAACCAAATCTCTGTAAAGTGGATAAATAGAGAAAACCTCATGGGAAAAACTCTACTCCAAAAAGAGATGAAAGACATGAAGAACATCACTGAAACAGAAGAAGTTGCAAACAACTGTCAAAAGATGTCTGCTATGGTGCTGAAGAACTTCCTCTAAAGATAGGATGATCATAATCAAGAAGACGATAATCTGCATGAGTGCCCCCAACGACACTACTCAAATCAAATGGCAAACAAAGGAAAACACCTAGAACAAAGATATAGATGGCACAAGTACCAATAGTCTAAAAAAATTGATCAACTGAGGATGGAAGATTTCTTCCAAGGCAAAACTAAGGAAGCATTAGCATGAACAGTATAATACCCCCCATAATGCTAACTAGAGAGCCTGATAGATCCACTAAAATGTTGTGTAACACCCTATAGTGCATGAAAGAGAAGAAACAACATCTGAAAGTGCATAAGAAAACACCTGCAACTAAAAAAGTGGTGTGCAAAACAAAGCACACATGCATGAGGCTAGAATCATATGGATCTACTATCATCATGGAGGGACACTCACCGGACAAAGGTGCAACCCCCCATGGTACTTTATAATACAGTGCAAGTACATAAATATGGCACAACCTTATGTGCAAAATCCCCAAAATATATGTACAATAGTGTGGCACTTTATCTCAGTGTGTTTACATAAAAGATTACTTACAGAAGATGATCAGAATGTCATAAAAAGACACAAGCTGGAAATACATGAAGAACGGCCAAAATCAAAGCATCCTATGCAAATAAGAAAATGCAAACCAAGTGCATGCACAAACCAATGTTCACATCTACCTCCATGATTAAAAGGACTTCAAATTTGATTTCTGAAAAATCTATTTATAATGAGTAGACAAAAACAGAAACCCAAAAATTTTTTGAAGCTGAAAATAAAAACCAGAAATCATTTTTTGATCCAGCAAGTAGAAGATGAAGAAATATTTTTTAAAAAACTTTTAGCCAAGAGAAAAAATGACGTGCGATGGTTTTTGTGCAGCTATTTTCTTCAGATCCGTGAAAGAAATCAAAAAACAAAAAGATACCCAGTTTGGATTTTGACCCTGGCTACAAAACCCAGAAATCATTTTTTGATTCAGCAAGCAGAAGATAAAAAAACAAGTTTTTTTAACCTTCAACCAGTAGAAAAAATGACGCACACCAATTTTTGTACTACAATTTTATCCAAATCCGTACAATATATCAAAAATCTAAAAGATACCCAGTTCAAATTTCAACCTTGGCTACAAAACGTAGAAATCGTTTGTCCTACAACTGAGTGGAAGCTAGATTTCTAAAGCAAAAAATGAAAAATGACTTCAAACCCTTGCATAGAAGAAAACTCTGTAAACTGATATCTTTAAAAAAAGAACAGGCAGCCACAGATCTAGAGCTCTAATACCATGTAGAAGTTGTCAGATCCAACTTCAGAGCCCAAGAACACCTGCATGCAAGAGATACCTGTCACATGGAAGAGAATGGAGAAAAAAGCAAGAGAGGGTTTAAGCTCTGTAATATCAGAGATCTATTATTAGAACAATAGAATAAAATACAATGATCAATCCTTATAAAAGGAGATTGTGAAACCCTAAAGAAACCCTAAAAGGTAGACATTTAACAATTAATATAATTATTAAATGTCACAATATGCAACTAAAGTGAAATCTTAAGAGAGGAATAAGAGTTTCAAAACCCTCTCTTATTTTTTTCTCCATTCTCTTCCATGTGACAGGTATCTCTTGCATGCAAGTGTTCTTGGGCTCTGAAGTTGGATCTGACAACTTCTACATGGTATCAGAGCAGACCTACTGCAGCCTATTCTTATTTTGAAGATTTTGGAGCTACAAGGGTTTGATCAGGCTTTCACAGTTTTTTAGTTTGATTTTTTGTGGATTTGGGGGTTGCCCAATTTTTTGGGCATTTTGAGCCAAAACGGACCTCGCCATTGAGTCCGCAGTGCCCAAAAACCCCTATTTTCATATAAAGCACAATCGATTCGGCCACAGTTAATCTGGAAGCAAAAAAAATTTGGCCCCAAGGCCATACGGCCTATGACACGATCTACGAGGGAAAAAATTTCAAAAATAATAAAAATGAAGGTTTTTTTGGTTTTTTGTTTGCACTGCCAGTGTAGAAGGCGACCGCCACCCTCCCACCACCCGGCGGCCACCAGCCACCGGTCCGCCACCAGTGGTTTTCACCTCAGCACTGCCCACCGGATCGAAGCCCTCATGGGCTGTTTAGCCTCCACTCCGGTCTCATTGAGAACCGGGAGCCCCCGGTTCAGCCCCGCCGCTCCGCCAACACTGCGGACAGTCCTATCGAAAACCAGTCCTCCTGTGTCCAGCCCCCGCGGGCTCTATACCAACCAGTGGCGGTCAGATCTATGACCAAAGGCTTTGGCCTTTGAACCTGCGAATTAGGCCCCTAGTCGCTGAGAGGACCAAGGGCTATTTTTTTTAGCCCCGGTGCTTGGTGGAGGCCTAATTGGGTATTTTCAGCTACTTTCATTCAATTGGGCATAAAATGGTCCTTTTTCTCTAATTTTTGAACAAAAAAGGCGTCGGAAAGCTGGTTCTGAGCCCAATCTGATGGTGGAGGTTTGATCTCTTTTTTTTCTGTGTTGATGCATTTTTTCTCAGTCAAAGTCAGAACAATATTTTTGCACTCCCAGAGCCATATCTTTTGCATATGGACTCCATTTTTCACAAACGAATAGGCGTTGGAAAGGTGTTTCTATGATCTTTCCAGATCTATCATTTTTTTTTCCAAAATCTTCCCCAAGTACTTTTTATTCATTTTTTTGTGTTTTCACACATCTATCAATTACTTGGACTTTTTGGCACCTGGAAATGATTTGTTTGCATGGGATGGATTTATTTGATCTGATTTATCAGTATTGAGTTTAGTTTTATCATATTTTTTAATTTGAAGAGTTATCATGAGTTTTTCTACTCACCCTTTAGTTGTAATTTTGGAACGGGGTAATTATGAGTCATGGGCAAAGGGCATACTTACACATTGTAGGTGGCTTAATATTTTGCCTTATTTGTATGATCTCATACCTAAACCAGCCACTTCAAAGGGATAACTAGCTTGGAATATCATTAGAGATCACATAGTAGGACTTATACGGTCTAGTGTTGATGATGACACTGTGTGGGCTATATCAGACATTGATTGTCCCCACCCACTTTGGACATGTCTTTGGGAGATCTATGGAGACCCCAATCTCTCTCCATTCCCAGAGGATCCTGCTTCAGATTGTCTCTTACCCATTGCTTGGAGAGAGAATGCACCCTTTGATCATGATACTTTAAAGGAACTTGAGTATTTAGACACCCTTACATATTCTGATGGATCAGAGGATTGTCTCACAGTTCCTACTCTTCAGACTGAGATTATACATGCATCAACATCTCCTGTTGTTCCTGATCAGTTTGACATTTCCACATCTTTGGCTCCTATTGATTTAGTTAAGCAGGACATCATCCATCTTCTAGAGATAGCACCATGGGATTCTTTTTTTACAGACATTTCATTCTTGTTTGTTGAGTCTCACATTGTAGATTTGGAGGATTACTTTGAGGATTTTTAGCTCCTCTTTGTTGACAGCCATATTCCTACTATTAGCCCACCATCATCTGTGCATTCAGAGGTTGTTGTTCAAGAGTCTTCAGTTCAATTTGGATTTGACATGTTTTGTTTCAGTTCAGACAGAGAGATTCTTCAGCATCCTATCATGGCACACATCTTGAGACATCTTGGTTCTTCTCTTTTCACAGGGTTTCTTCGACATTGTCCTTTGGATCTGTTTCTTCCCAAGGGGAGGACTATTATTTTCTGCTTTAGGATATCTTTCTGGATTCTACATCAGGCATCTACCATTGCAACAGGAGTTTCTTCATTATGGGGGGGCTTTCTAGTCTCTTTCTGTCTCTCCTATGGAGACCATTGTATATGTACTTATATGATAGAAGTTGTCTATGGGGGGTATCATGTTATCCACCTCCTATCCTTCTTTTCTTAGTACATTGCATGCTTTCATCTCTTTTTGGAGTAGAGTTTTTTCCCATGAGGTTTTCTCTATTTCTCCACTTTACAGAGATTTGGTTGTAATTGGGTACCTGATCAGGCCTTGTTGTCAAGACAGGTACCCAATTACAACCAAATCTCTGTAAAGTGGAGAAATAGAAAAAACCTCATGGGAAAAAACTCTACTCCAAAAAGAGATGAAAGCATGCAATGCACTAAGAAAAGAAGGATAGGAGGTGGATAACATGATACCCCCCATAGACAGCTTCTATCATATAAGTACATATACAATGGTCTCCATAGGAGAGATAGAAAGAGAGAAGAAGGCCCCCTCACAATGAAGAAACTATTATCACAATGGTAGATGCCTGATGTAGAATCCAAAAGGAGATCCTGAAGTGGCAAATGATATTCCTCCCCTTGGGAAGAAATGGATCCAAAGGACGATGTCGAATAAACCCTATGAAGAGTGATGAACCAATCTGTCTCAAGATGTGTGCCATGATAGGATCCTGAAGAATCTCTCTGTCTGAACTGAAACAAAAGATGTCAAATCCAAACGGATGTGGAGAATCTTAAAATGAAACCTCTGAATGCACTGATAATGGTGGGCTAACAATAGGAATATGGCTGTCAACAAAGAGGAGCTGAAAATCCTCAAAGTAATCCTCTAAATCTGCAATGTGAGACTCAACAAACAAGAATGAAATGTCTGTGAAAAAAGAATCCCATGGTGCTATCTCTGGAAGATGGATGATGTCCTGCTTAACTGAATCAATAGGAGCCAAAGATGTGGAAATTTCAAACTGATCAGGAACAACAGGAGATGCTGATGCATGTATAATCTCAGTCTGAAGAGTAGGAACTGTGAGACAATCCTCTGATCCATCAGAATATGTAAGAATGTCTAAATACTCAAGTTCCTTTAAAGTATCATGATCAAAGGGTGTATTCTCTCTCCAAGCAATGGGTAAGAGACAATCTAAAGTGGGATCCTCTGGGAATGGAGAGAGATTGGGGTCTCCATAGATCTCCCAAAGACGTGTCCAAAGTGGGTGGGGACAATCAATGTCCGATATAGCCCACACAGTGTCATCATCAACACTAGACAGTATAAGTCCTACTATGTGATCTCTAATGATATCCTAAGCTATTTTTCCCTTTGAAGTGGCCGGTTTAGGTATGAGATCATACAAATAAGGAAAAATATTAAGCCACCTACAATGTGTAAGTATGCCCTTTGCCCATGACTCATAATTACCCCGTTCCAGAATTACAACTGAAGGGTGAGTAGAAAAACCCATGATAACTCTTCAGATTAAAACATCTAAGAAAACTTACCTTACAACATGTAGATCAAATTAATATGACCCATCCTATGCAAACAAAACCCATGAAGGTGCCAGAATGTCCAAGTAATTTAGCAAAGTGTAAAAACACACAAAGCTGAATAAAATTCACTTGGTAAATTTTCTGATAAAATATACTACAGATCTAGAAATATCACTGCAACACCTTTCCAACGCCTATTCGTTTGCGCAAAACATAGTTCGGACACAAAAGATACGCCCCCAGGAGTGAAAAACACAAGTTCTAACTTTGACTAGAAAAAAAGATTGCAAAAAGGAAAAATCAGAGAAACTAACCTCCATCAATTAGATCAGACTCGGAACCATCTTTCTGACGCCTATTTTCGTTCGAAAAAAGGAGCTAAAATGTCCATTTTATACCCGATTTTGTGAAGAGGGTTGAAAATGCACAATAGGCTCCTTAAAGCCCTGGGGGCTAAAAAAGTATGCCCCTGGTCCAGTGAGCGACCAGGGGGCTGGCAGAGCGGCGCTCAGGTGGTGATGTGGCGGCGCACTGGTGGAGGAGCGGCTCATGGGCAGTGAGTTGGCGGAGGATCGGTCGAGCAGCCGATGGGCTGAGCACCGATGGCGGCTGGGCGGCCAGCTGGCGGAGGTGGCGGCCCAACAGCTATTTCTAGTGGCCGCCACCTCTGCTGGTGGTCGCTTGGCTATAGGGCGGTGGTGCTGCCAATTATAAGGGGAGCGGCCCTTTTTAAATAAAAAAATTCAAAAAATCAATTTAAAATTGATTTTTTTTGAAATTTTTTGAAATTTTTGACCTCAAACGGTGTGCTCTGGGGTCATACGGCTCTAGGGCAAAAAAAAATTGCCTTTTCGGTCGACTGTGGCCAAACTGGACTTGCTTTATATGAAAATGGGGGTTTTTGGGTGCTGCGAATCCAACAGCATGGTCTGTTTGGGCCCAAAATGAACCCAAAAAATGAAGTAAGCCTACATCCACAAGAAAACAACCCAAAAAACTGTGTAAGCCTGATCAAACCCTCGTAGGTCCAAAATCTTCAAAACAAGAACAGGCTATAGCAAGTCTACTCTAATACCATGTAGAAGTTGTAAAAGCCAACCTCACAAACCTTGAAGATCACCTGCATGCAAATAACCTATCACAGAAAGAAGACATTTGAGACAAAAAAGCAAGGGTGCTCTCAAAGCTGAAAATGTATTAATCAGAGTGTTGTAAAATACAATGATCAATCCTTTAAAAGGAGATTGTACAACCCTAAAAAAACCCTAATAGGTAGACATTTAATAATTAATATAATTATTAAATGTCACAATATGCAAACTAAAGTGAAATCTTAAGAGAGGAATAAAGGTAACTTAATTAACATAATTAAGTTAAAACCTTTACTCTAACAATTTCCTAACTATCCCTTGAATGACGAGCATGAAGACTATATTCCTTCTGTGATGCTTCATCATTTCATCTTCTAGCTATCATTGCATGTTCACTGTTCTAGACTGGTGAAGTTTTCTCTCAAACCGTAAACTAGGTTTTCAAGAAATTTAATGGGTTTTTTCATCTATCAGTTTTCTATTTTTTATCAAAAACTCACCAAAACCTTGTTTGTGGTTTTTGGGATTTTACTGTCACATGCATGCTCTTTCCTCCTCCCAATATCCCTAAGTGTGATACTTCCCATATGCTTCTTGGACTTGTGACTTTTCATTATTTGTCACTGTAAACACAATACATAGTCATGGTTCTTAGGTAACTAATCACAAATATTGACATTTAAAATATTTGTCTTGATAACCATAAAGACATTGAAAACTTTAAACCTTAGTATACTCATAGTGGACACAAAACACTATTCTGAATTATTGCCAATATTTTTATCACAGTCATCTTGTGATTCACTCAGTTATTGCCCCCTCTCTGATTTGAATTAACCATCCTATCAAGGCTTAATTCCTTCATACATCTCAAGGACTATGATAGTTCGATTGTCCTCTTATTGCTTCTAGTTACTTTGCAACTGAGTTAACCTTTTCTTGTTTGCAAAAATAGCCTTTGATAACTCTATTCTCAATCTTTTCCACATTATATTTATGAAAATTCTCATATTGAGAATCAATGAAACTTCATTAATGAGGTCTGCATCTTTCAAAAATAATGACTTGACTATCCTAGATCTCCTTGAAGGGCTACCATTTGATGGATGTCCTCAATTTTCATTGCTACCCTCTATTGTCTTTTGTATGGCATGTAGGTGACTACTATGACCTACATCTATTTTAATTTATGAAATTTACACTTTATTTCTCCTTTGTAACTAAGAGGATAGTCTGTTGGGCTCAACTCTTGTGGGAACCATATTTTCCTCCACATATTGTTATGTTGAATAAGATGATCTTGCAATGACAATTGTACCTATACATGCCCAGTGAACAAATAAGTGAAGAAAATAATGAAGCCTTGAGCTTCATATGATGTATTGATGATTACTTGCTCTTTCTAGATCTTTATGGTAATTTCTTAACTAATTTTAATGCCTCATAAAAGTAGATTGTATGTCTTTTGATATTGCATATGAGGAGAATTGTTATCTCAGGATCTAACATCATATCCTCAACTTCTCGTAGGCAACTTCCAAAGCTTACCTATGAAGGGATGTCACAAATCAACACCGGGGTTCGTCATTCAGGCAATGACGGATCCATTTTCCTTTCATGTGTTCATTTGTTTTTCTTCAAATGTATAATTTCCTTCTATGTTGTTTTATTTCAGTTATTCCCATGGCTTTTATGGGAAACTTATCAACATACTTTTGTAAAATGAATAAAAGATATCTATTTTATGCAAAGTTGTCTTATTCTTCTCTCCTATAAAAGACTTGCATAATAAAAACTGAAATAATTCATTTTATGGCATTATTTGCATGATAATGAGAATCTAGAAAAAAAATCTTTTTATGTACCTTTCACTCTTAAGTATTCATAGTAAAAACACCAATGTTGTCTCATCCTGACCAAATTGGGCTGAAAAGAACAATTTGGTAACAGGTTCTGAATCCATATCAAGCAATTTGGGATGTTTCAAGGTGAGATTTATTTTTGGTTTGCAAATGATAGTGTTGTTGTTTAACGATGGTCGCTTGTTTGCTTCCATTATCTTAGAAAGACAGTATCCCAAACCATTTTTCATTTCTTGCGTGTTAGGCTCTATAGGAGCTCAAATGCCTTGTTCTTTCATGCCACATCTATTACCATTAAGCCCAACTGTTTTACAAGCTCATAACCTCTCCCATAAATTTTTTCCATATCTTTTGGGTTTGGTGGTTGTTTATAATCTATCTCATCAAATTTTGTTGTATAGCTTATATCTTTTTCAAGAGTGGATGAGGTAGATGCTTGTGCATTTTCTTCTGAGTTCTAAGTTTACATGACCATTGGTTGCTTTTGTTTCTCATCTTATTTTCTTGTGATTATGTATTCTCCCATAAACGAGGGTGTAAACTCCAAGGAACCCCAATCATTGTCTAACAATTTTGACACTGTTTCCATTTCTTGTTTGTCTTCTTCTATAGGTTCTATGTTGGATGTTGGAATTAATGTGCTTAGAGGACTTGTCATTCCTTTTTCAACTTGTAAGAAAATTTTAGGTTTGGGATCTATTTCAACTTCATATACCTTGTTTTTATAGACATATTTCATGATACGATGAAGAGTCGAAGGCATCGCATGCATCTCGTGAATCCATGGTCTCCCCAAAAGAAGAATGTATGAAAGGTCATGAGGCATAACATGAATAGGAGTTTGTAATGTGGCCTTTCTAATTATAATAGGTAGAGTAATCACACTGAGTGGTTTCTTTCCTACATTATTAAATCCTTGAATTGATAAGGAATCAAGTTCATTTTTTAATTTTTCCACGTGTAATCTATATAAAAGCTTCACACTGCATACATTAAGGGTTGAGCCATTATCAACAAGGGTCCTTTTTAGTCCTATTCTATTGAATTTTTTTATTATCATGAAGGAGTCATGTCTCTTTCTCATCTCCAAAGGAGGGATCTCATGTTGGTGAAAGGAAATATCTGCATTCACTATATTCATTCCTTGTATGAGAGTTGCCACATCATTTGCACAATTTGTTGTAAGGATATTTGAAGCATAGTGTGATAGTTAGGTGAATTTTGAATGAGGCCCCATAGGGATATCTTTTCAAGAGTATTATTAAGTTGTTTAACAAGATCATACTCCTTCCCAATATTCAGAGGAAAATCAGGAGCACTAGGCAATATGGGATTAGGAAAAGGTAAGGTTGTTGGAGTTGGTTATTACGGATGTGGATTATTTCTAGTGATATATGTATGATCAATAGTATTAGGACTTAGTTGCTGAAAAGCATTACTCTTAGGTGGGTAAAGGATAAGTTCAGGTTTGGTTTGAGTTTGAGTTGTGTGTGAAGGTGGGTAGAGGATAAGTTGAGGTTGAATCATATTGACATCTCTTATTTTTGGCTTTTCATAACAATCCTTAGTGGATGAACTTTGTGAGATGAAATCTTCAAGGGCTTCATCTAATATATAAAATTCATCACTACTAAAAGGCTTGAGGGTTAGGATAACTTGGAAAGAGATATTTGACATAGTCAAATAACTATACTTTCTCCAAGTGGCTTAGGTGTTTTGGTCTTGTTTTTGGTGTTGTTTGTTGACCTATGTCTAATGCAATCTAACCTAAATGCTAAAAATAGAAAGAGCAAAAATCTAACTCTATCCACAATTGCAATGAATGTAAATGATGCTATTTATAATGTTTTCAATGTAACAAAAAGTAAGTAAACTGGAACACAAAAAAATAATAACTAGAAGCTTAAAAGAAACAAATTTAACTCTGTAAAATGTAGTTTAGAATTTTGATTGGGACTGATTCGCCCAAGGTGGTGAATGAGACCCAATAGGGATTTTTTCAAAAATTTCTAAAAATTTTAGTTGATTTTTTATGTTTTCTATGCTGTGTGATCTAAATCTAAGATGCAAATGCAAATTTTCAATGATTTTCAATGAAATTAGATGCAAAATTGCAAGCTAAATGAGCTTTCACTAATGCAAAATTTGAAACCCTGGAATGCAAATTAACTAATGCAAATCTTAATGCAATGTTAATGAAAGCCAAATCTAAGATGAAAATGCACTCCAAATCATAATTATGATGTTCTAAAGGAAGGTTCACCAAAATGGAACCATGGAAAATAGGATGGTTGATAGATTAAGTGTAGTCACACCCACTTTCCAAGAAATTCCACTCAAGGATAACCCTAGAGATCTCAATGCAAAAGAGAAAGAGATCTTGCAATAGGGCTATCCTAGGGGTTGAATATGATGTAATGAGGGGTTAACCAACAAGTATAAACTTGGAAAAGACAATAAAATGCAAGATGTAATACAAAAACCTAATTCAATGTAAAGACCTATGAAATGACTTAGAAATGTAAACAAAACATAACAAAAAAGCAAAGAGATGAATAGTGTGCACCTGGAAACCTGGAAATGATTGATTGCAACTCTAAAACACTGGAATTTTTTACTTTTTAACCAACTGGGACTCATTTGCCAACCTGGGTGAATTAGTCCTAGATTTGGGTTTATGCACTGGAGTATGTTTTGAGAAAAAGGGTATCTAAATCTACAAACATATTTGGAAAATAGCTATAGTGAGGCTTATTCACCAATCTTGGTGAATCAGTCACATTCAACTTTTTTAGGAATTTAAAGTTTTGATTTGCACTTCAACACATACTCTTTCCTTCCAACTTGAATTTTGGATCCAACTTTGCAAAAATACCTGCAAAACAAGCTATAAACTTGATTTTCTAATGGGGGATTTTCCTTGGTCAAACCCCTAGTTTGGTAATTAAACATTGATAGAAATAATGAAATGTGCATGAAAACCCTAGCCTTAAGTGTGTCTAAGACTAAGAAATCAAAAACATGATGTAATCATATGCTAATATGCAAGAATATAATGCAATAATGGAAATGTGAAGATGAATTATTCACTTGAGAAGATCTCTAATCTCCCTAAATGAGCCCTAATGATGCTTGTACCTTCCTTAGGCTAAAAGTAGAGTGATAATGGAAGATGGAATCACTTAGGAAATAATTCTTTAGGCTTGGCTTGGTGGCTAGTTGCATCTCCCCAACCTAGAATCCATCATGATTCACCATAGACAACCATGATCAACCCTTGGAAATGATAGATCTTGAATAAAAGTGAGATTTAAGACCTACTAAACACTTTAATGCTACTCCAAGACTTCAACTTTGCTGGCTTTTGAAACTTGAGGGCTCTTGTGAAAGATTGCTTGAAGACTCTTGATGCTTGTCTCTTGAAAATTCTTGCTCAAAGATGCTTAGAATGATAAAAATGGCTTGAAAATTTTCTTATATAGGCATTAACACCTAAGTAACCGTCATTTAGATCTCGAAGGCTAACATCCACCAAAAAATTGAATTGAAATGGTGAATTTCCCACTCAAAATTGAAAAGAACCCCAAATCAGACTCATTCACAACCCTTAACGAATGGGTCCCACCTAAGGGGACTCATTCTCCCAAGGTGATGAATGAGTCCCACCTTGGCTTTTTGAGGTGGGTTTTTGGTATTTTCTATGTTTTGGATGATTTTATGAGATTTTTAGGTGAAATGAGCCTTGAGATCTGAAATAATGGGTCTTAAGGGCATATACATGATTATTTAAAGGATAATTAATGAAAGGGTACCCAAGATAGGTCCAAATTAGACCAAAATTACACCATCTCCAAGAAGGGGATACAATTTCAGTGGTCAGATAGGTGTAACATATTTCTAATATATACTTGAATGATCACTTGATCATTACTTAACTATAGAATGAAATAATAGGTTAAGAATTACCTATGAGGTTGGAATGTTTACTAGATTAACCATTAGAAATAATAGGTTGAGGTCAACCCCCTTGGATGTGTTATGTAGTTGAGCTTTGTTTGAAGCACATAGGTTGAGATTAACCTATATAATTAGACAATTTTTTTTATTATTGATTATATCTAAGATTAGGGTATACCAAGGTTGAGACTTACCTACATGATTAAGATGATCACTTGAGTTTAGGAATTATTACTTTGTTGGAGCCATATGTGGGATTACCTAATGAGTTAGATTTGTTACCTTATTGGTTGCTTATACTCTTGAAGTGAAGTCATATTGTGACAAGATTCTATTCTTTGAATAATCCTTTTCACTAAGGAGGTTACACTCTCAAATAGAATCATTTATTGATATGAGTGTTCTTCAATTGAGGTCATTTATTCATGGGGTTATACTCTTGATGAGAATCTCTTATTGTCGTATTCCTAAATGGAGTCATTTATTGATGATTATTTATTCTATGATAAGATGAAACTTATGTAGCTATACTTTAGAATATAATATTATTTATTATGAAACTCTTGTTAAGTTACAGACATGAGGGGAATAGGTTATTCCTGAGATAGTTTTTCCAATGGAGGGGATATCTTATATATGTGAACACTTAAGAGAAATATCTTTGTGATTTGAGAAAGGGAATAGGTTGTTTCTAAGGTTAATGATTACCTATGGAAGGAAATTACCTAAGAATAGTATATGAATGGTCATAATCCAAACTGAGCTATGGTAGTGTATGTGAATAGGATGACTGTCACTCAAAGTACTAGGTGAGAATACTTTGGCCAAAGTATTGTAAATTACCAATGGTTACACTGTCACTTCACTGTGTTTTTTTATACATTCTAGTTTAGGATTTTCATACTCGTAGGGGTAGCTACTGTATGATTAGGTTCTACTTTGTAGGAAACAACACTAAGATCAGATAGGATATTTTTATGGGGTTTTACCAACCAAACTCTTTTTTGAATGGTAGGGACATTTATCAGATGATAGATGTGTGAGGGACCACATTTGAGTCCATGGTTGGTAGAAAAGTGCTTGAGTGATGCTTCTCCTCATCAATTGGTGGCCAAGGTTTGTGGATGCTTGTGCCAATATTGGGGACAACTAGAGTGTATGCACCAGGGAATAGGGACATCTAAAATGTATGCACCAATGTGGCAATATCAGGACCAGTTTGTATATCTATTGATAAATGAAGCTCAGAGGAGATACGTATGTATCATGTACCCATTTATATGGAAGGTTGTAATCATGGATGATCTAATTGAGCTTATTCAATATGAAATCTATTGTATGGAAAGATTTGTGAAACTACAATGAAATGCAATGGAAGTTTGGAATAGCGTTTATTTCAAATGTGTGTGTAATTTACATTATGGAAAGAAAAAAAATTATTGCTATATTATGGCATCATGGATCATTCACTTGAGGTGAAAACTTTAAATTTTTACTAAGTAGAACACCAGGGTTGTAACTATGAATGGGAGACTTGAGTCAGGTTAGGATATTTTTGAAAAAGAATTATTCCAAAGGAATATGCCTTTGAGAGGGAAATTAGATTAGTTAAATAATTCAAAATTATTTAATTATGGAGGATTATAGTACTTCATTTTAAAAAAGAATACTCCATGTGCAAGTGGGAGGAAAAATTAGATAATTAAATAATCAAAATTATTAAATTATGGGACATTAGAAGAAAATTTGATTTTCCTAATTAAATAATGAAAAATTATTCAATTAGGGATGATGGGAAAATTACTAGAAAATGATGAATTAATTAAAGAATTAAAAAATTATTTAATTACTAGAGGAAATACAATGAAAATGATGAAAAATTATGTTAAAGGGTGAATCAATTATAAAAGTGATGAAAATGATGGATTATTCATGGTTAGGGATGAGGATGATGCAAATGCATAGTTAATGATTAAAATGATGCAGAATGTAGTATCAGGGATGCATGATATGTGTTAGGTATTTTTGCATGTCTACATTTTTTCGTTGTTTGACATAATGTACTCATTACATTGCTTCAAAGATGACCATTGCTCGAATATTTTGGAAAAAAAATTATGCCCTACTATGCCCTAGGGGATGATGGAAGGATGATAGGATGCTAGGATGCTCCCCCGAGAGGTCAGCCAAAAAAATAATTTTCATGTTAGGCTCATGACAAGAGTTCAAGACTTGTTTTGGTGAGAAGAGGATGAAAAAATAGGCCCTAGGGATCCTAGAAACTGACCAAAATTCATTGTGGGGCTCGAAAAATGAGATAGCAGGGTGGTCATGGGAAAAACCTTGTTTTGGGAGCCATATATGCATTTTGGCTCAAAATATCCTCATTTTCACTCTCAGCTTTCTATATTTCTAGAGCTCCTAGCAGTCACTTTCCTCAAACACTCTCTCACTATGGCACTTGTACCTAATGCTCCACATCGTGCAGATTGAGTCTGATAGTTCTAGATGCCTGTGGGAGTGAGCAATTGGTATGTACCAACTTAATTTTTCCTTGCATGTAGTTTTAGATGCTTTAACTCTTAGTCAAAGGTAGGAAAACAAACACAATCTATGGATAAGCACTTATGTAACCCAATATATCACATTTGCAAACATGAAGAGGTGCTTTTACAACATCATGTCACATTTTTCATATCATGCCACTTTTGTATTAAACCAATACTGGTGGAATGACACATTTGAAAATGTGTTTGCACATATTTTAGGGATATCGGCTCATGTTTGTAAAATGGTCCATATCTAACTACTATGTGTAGACACCTAAAAATGGTCTGGAGAATCTAATTAATTAAATACGACTTATTTGATAAATTAATCCTAAATTCATCTACTTAGTAAATAAATAGAAATATTTATTTATATTAAGTTCACTATTAATTCTTCTATTCTATCATATTATTTTCCCTCTTAATTAAATAAACAAAATTAAATACTTTGTTTTATTTAATTATTATCATTATTATTTTCTTCTATACTAAATCCATCAAATCTATCCTAAAATTAATACACAGCTTCAATAATTTGTGTTATTTAATTATCTCATCACATTTGTGTTTAACTAAATAAAGATATCTTAAAATATTTAATTTAATTATCATATTTCTTCTATTTAATTTAATAAACAAACTTCTATATTTTATTTTATTAAATTATTTATTCCTCTTTTGCTAAATTTAAATAAACCAAAAATATTTAAATAATACGTAAATCAAATCTCTCTATTCACTCACCAATAAAATTAGATTTTTCAAATGTAATTAATGCAACTGTCATTCATGGGAAGAGCCTCAGGGACAAACCTGCAAGAAATCCTCTCAATCTTCTGCCTCAAATCTTTCCTCTCATCTTGCTTGGTGTTTTCATGGGCAAGAACAATCCTCCATGATCAGCTCCACCTTCTCATCTCATACCATTCAAATCTCCAGATTGAATCTCAGCCTCTATTGTGTTATCCCTGTGCAAATGTGCTACTAGAAATCTATATATATAGCCTTCTGAAGCATCAAAATGATCTGAGAATCATCATCCTTTATGCAAACTTACTCTATAGGAATTAGTACTCAAGCAACCAAGCAATTATTTAGCATTAACATTTTAGTATCATCATAGCATCATGGCATCAGTAGATTTCATATCATGGTAGCATCATTAGCGTTTACTATAGCTTCCATTTAGTAGGTTTCATGTTAGGATAGTTTACAGTAGCATCATATCATCTAGGAAACATTAGCAATCATCACATCATTGCATTTAGCATCCATTCCATTCTCTAGATAGGCATTTTAAACAGTTACGGTGCTTTCAAATCTGAGAGCTTCTATAATTGGATAAATCTTTGGAGATAGGAGACAATGAGACACTTTTAGGATTTTTTGTGTTTTAAATTAGTTTAATTCATGTTTAATCTTGATACAATGTTTCATTAAGAGGTGTATTTAATTGTAGTTTGTTTACATTTTCCACATTTACATTTTGGCACCCACCGTGGGGCTGTACCCCATGTTTTTAACAAGTTTTTCTGGAAATTTTTCGTACAGGAGTGTGGTGTGATTCATTTTAGCGCGATTGGAGGATTCTATAGCGCTTCTAAGGACTGTTCTAGCACTTTTGACAAAAATTATATCGCTTCTGAGGACTGTTTTAGCGCTTCTGGAGAAAAGTATAGCGCTTTGTGTGACAGTTTTAGTGCTTCAATTCACAATCCAGCATGGACCGATAGTAATATTCAGTATCTGTTTTATTGCTTCTATCAATTTCTATAGCACTTTCATCTATTTTTATAGCACTTCTATCTATTTCTATAGCGCTTCTAGAAATTTTTATAGCGCTTTTGATCACTGTCATAATGCTTCTGTGTAACTCATTTTCTGGATTTGACGCGTCCGTGGCCAGTAAATTTCTTTTCTTCAGTTGGTTTTAAATGGATCAATCCTAGGATATTCACATTTTCAAATTGGACTAAAATTTATTAAACTAGGGTAGTCATCAAACTTTGCAAAATTGAGATTTTAAAAATGAACATCATGTCTTTTTGTGAAGCAACATCTTCACATAGAATAGAAAATTTTTCCTTTGGCCTTTAAAATTTGAACAAGTGGTTTCTGTGTTTGAATGGTTGATAGGAATATGCTCTCCCCTTAACTAGGTGATCCAAAAAGCCAGACTCATCCTTTTTATGCATTCTTAAAGTTTTATTACATCCTTTAGAAGGCCTGTCGTAGTGGGAAAAAGTACTCACCCTACGGGAACGACCTAAGTGGGTTCAAACCAAAGCCAAGTTTTTTCGCCCCACTATAAAATTTAAAGAAAATCTGGGGAAACCCACTTTTTCTGGAAGTGTGCAAGATAACCATCCCTAAAACCTTTGTTCTAAAGGTTGGGAGGTCTCCTAAGGGAGTCTATTATTGCCACTCTGAACGGAAACCCTTTTTAAGAACCTAGTGTAGTATCCAGCTGAGTCAGTAACCAAACATTGTAATACTCACAGTGCAAGGGGAGGGAAGAATTTTCCCCCAAGACACTCACCATATAATTTCCAAGGACCGTTTGCTCAAGGGATCCGGTATCCACTTCCGTCACTCTGAGTACGCACCTGGAAAAGACAAAAACACGGGCGCCCTCTAGGGGGTGACATGGCTGTGTGAGTCAACGCAATTTTAAGCTATGGGTTGTTGAGTATAATGATGACCTTTTGACTATTAAGAGTGAGTCTATCTGAAGTGTGTTTTTGTTATCAAACCAGTGAAAATAGGACCATGTGTGATTCTTTTGAACATACACTCTGTTTAGATTGCAACTCTTAAAAACAACTATCTTCATTTGAGTGTTGTGTATTCCAAAATCATTAAAATTCAGATAAAAGATCATCCTAAAAAATACAAAATCATACATGATTAGAGATTGGAAAACCACTAAGTTTGTCAAAAAATATTTGGCCAAGAGAATTAAAAAACCCAAAAAAACACTTAGTTACAAACATCTTTTGCAAAGACAACATTTCTTGTATCAAAATAGGAAAACTTTGCTTCATCATAGAAAATTCCTCCATAGGTTCCATAATTTTGATAGGGGTTACACTGATGATTATGTTGTAGAACCTTTGACTTCACAAGCCTATATTCAAAGAAATGCTCTTTCACAGGAATTCAACCATAGTCATTGTATTCGACAATCCTCCATTCCACAACCTGCCATAGAATACTCCACTAGACTAGATCAGTTCTTACGGTAGACAAAACTTGGGAAACCTTATAGTTAAATAGAAACTATAGCACTTCTGAAACAAACTATAGTGCTTTTTCCCTCTGTTTTAGCACTTCAACCCTCTGTTTTAGCGCTTCTTCCCTTTATTTTAGTGCTTCTAAAAAATCTCATAGTGCTTTTGTCCAACAAACCAAATTGCCAGGAAATTCTAGTATCCAACATTTTAACGCTTTTTCTCTCTATTTTAGCACTTCCACAGAAAAAACATAGCTCTTCTGAACTCTATTTTAGCGCTTCTTTCGTATGTTATAGCGCTTTTGCTCTTTGTTTTAGCACTTCTGCACTTTGTTTTAGCACTTATAAGCTTTGTTTTAGCACTTTTACCCTTTGTATTAGCGTGTCTATAGAAGAAGAAAAATAGAAAAACTTTCAGAACAACCGTCAGGTAGACTAACAGCAGAAACATAATATTTTACCAGTCAGAAATATTTTACAGACCAAACAATATCCTAACATCGTGAAACAAAGTAGGTTCTTACAAGTTAAAATCGTTTTACACAAAAACCAGATCTTGCAAAATACAAAGTGTCCAAATTATAAAAAAAAATCATGGATTACTGAGCCAAGTTTCCTCAACAATATTTTTGACATCCTACCATCACGAGACAAAAAGACTCAGTAATCAGGTATTTTAAGTTAGCCTCGTCAATAGAATACATCATTCTATTTTGGCTTCTTAAAAAAAATCAAATTGACACTAACACCACATAGAAGATCTAAGTTTAGTAAGGGAAAACAACAAAAACTTGTATGCCAATCTTAACAAGGTTGCAAAGGCAAAAACTCAGAGAAAAGGAAACTAAAAATCTAAACATGGTTGAAGAGAACCCTTTTTTTCAATACCAACAAGATGAGAACAACGAAATAACACAAGAGGATATACAACATGCACAACAAGACCCAAATTTTCATAAATTTATGGAAAAGGACTTAGAACAAGACATGGAGAAATACCTCTTAATGTTAGCAGAGTTAGGTGCCAAACTTTCGAAAGATTTTGACATCAACCAGTTGAAAGAAACACCTAGAACTAATGAGATGGAACCAAACCATACCCAGGATACAAATCAAGTACTAGCTTTAACAGCTCAAATGCAAATTCTACAACAACAGATTCAAAACATGCAAACGGGAACCACAAAAACATATTTATTAAAGGAAATTTTTCCTTACCCTTTTCATCCATGCATGGATATGATACCCTTCCCAAGACATTGTGAGTTTCCTAAGTACGACAAATACAATGGAAAATTGGACCCAATTGACCATGTACAAGAATTTAGAACAATGAGCCTCGAATTTGCACAAGAAGATACATCCCTCATGAGGTTATTTCCTAGGAGTTTGGGAGCCCATTGCATGGAATGGTTCTCAAAATTACAACCAGGGATCAAATCCTTTGAAGAATTGGTTAACAAATTCATCTCTCAATTCTCTTTCAACATAACACATGACGTAACCATTAAGGATCTCTATAATCTAAAACAGAAAAATGGTGAGACATTTTTATCATTCTTACAATGATGGAGAAAGTTGTTCACTAGGTATCCTCGATCTATACTTGAAGAGGAGAAGATTGAATTATTTATAGACAACTTAAATGATCAAATGAGTTATCGACTTGAATTACAATGTCCATCAACATTTGAAAAATTAATTGAGAATGGGCTCAATATCGAAGAAGCCCTAGTCAAATGAGGAGTGATCAAGCACTATAGTGAAACATCCAACAATGCAAATCACTATGGAAACAACGACAAGCCAAAATTTTGGCAAAAAAATAGCAATACTAGAAATAATGAGCCTACAACTAACAATGTAAAACCAATATTCAATTTGATAGCATCAACTATCAAAGCAAACCAAAATGAAAACCAAAACAACAACCAGGGTACTATCCAAAACAACAACACCAACAATGGAGAATCACGACCGTCATACCAAATGCAATCAAATCGATGAAAATTCACCCCATTAGGACAAACATTAGAATCGGCAATGAAAGAACTCATTGCGAACAAACTTATTACTTTACCAGAAGCTCGAAACTAGGTGCCAAAGGTAAAACCATCATGGTGGAATGATGCAGATTATTGTAATTTCCATAAAAATAGAGGACATAAGACAAACGACTGT
This sequence comes from Sequoia sempervirens, assembly GCA_007258455.2. Classification (NCBI taxonomy): domain Eukaryota; kingdom Viridiplantae; phylum Streptophyta; class Pinopsida; order Cupressales; family Cupressaceae; genus Sequoia; species Sequoia sempervirens. The sequence goes on along the minus strand of VDFB02075321.1, from coordinate 239,901,915 downwards.
ATGCAACTAAAACACCTAATACAATACTTGATCAAAGCCAAGAAGGTGTTTGTTGAAGGGCCTCAGACAAACAATGATCACAGTGCATTTATCAATCCATTACCCAACTATGAAAAAGGAGAGCCTTCTTCTTCTAGTGGTAAGGGAAAAAGTATAAACTATGTCTATGACACCACCATTCTTTTCCTTTATGAGGTAGAGAAAAATGACATTGACACCCAAAAGGATAACATAAACAACAATAACATTGAATCACTGAATATGAGGACAAGTGCTGGAACATTTGATAATCAAATCAATGTTTTAAAAATAAGGGAAACACAAGATCATCCACAAGTCAATATAACGACAAGGGGACAATCTAGGGTAATACTAAAAGGAGTTTCCTCCAAAAATAATGCTCCCCCATCACATCAATACAATATCATTGACCAATAACAAAAGATACCCACACAAATATCCATTTTAGAACTTCTCAAAATTTTGCCATCACACAAGGAAGTTTTAGAACAAACTCTCATCGCTACAACGGTCCCTAATAATTTGGATGTTTGTCAATTCCAAGCCATGGTGGGACATCTCACTACACCTCATTGTCTATCATTCTCTGAACAAGATGATGTATCTATACATCACCCACACAATGCAGCCTTGCATATCGAAGTTCTCATCCATAAACACTGTGTTAAATATGTTTTGATAGATCGAGGACTGATAGATGGAGGAGCTGGTCTAAATATTTGTACCTTGAAACTAATTCATGCACTAGGCTATTCTGACAATACCATTGGCACCAAGAGAAAAATAACAATAAAGGCATATGATGAAGAGGAAATTTCTTCTAGAGGACTTATCATACTTCGAATCTAGGTAGGGCCGATTGTCAAAAACATTGTTTGTCAAGTGTTAGACAAAGATCTAACATACAACATACAATTGGGTCGTCCAAGGATCCATGACATGCAAGTGGTACCTTCAACATACCATCAATGTCTAAAATTTCTAGTGAATGGACAGGAAGTCACCATATCAGCTGACAACAACAATCCACAGATTTGTAGCATGTTGAAAGCAACTCAAGACAATCTGATTCCTCATAACCGAGAAGTCAATACTTCTAATTCATCTACTATGGATAGCCAACCCAATTTTATATCTAAATGGGTTGAGAAAAAGAATCTAGAGAAAGAAATAACTGTCACGGACACATCAAAAGCCAAAGGTCCTATAAATGAATTATCACAACAACTTTTAGAAAAGGTTCAGATAAAGGAAGAGGGTGTTGGAGAATATTCTCTTGAGCAATCTTTGTGCCTATCACAATTACTCCCATCACCAAAAAAATATGTACAGCCCATATTAAAATCTCCAAGATCATCACAACCCATCACAGCTCTAAATGAAAGGTTCATAAAAGCAGGTACACTCAAAGAGGAGTCCAAAGACAAAACCATTCTCAGTTGGCTATACAAAGACGAGGAAGCATCAACATCAGCAAACATCAGCATCAAAATAGATCAGTATGGAAAAGGGAAGGCCATTTTAGAGAAGATGGGTTACAAAGGTCAAGGACCAATTGGCAAGAGAAAGGATGGTATTATTGAACCCATTCATCCTCTCACATTATAGCCTAAAGACAAAATAGGATTAGGCTACATAACTGAGCAAAAAGAAGAAGAAACCCAAAAGGTAGTGGAAAGGATACTACAAATGAGAGATGGCTCTGACACAGACTCAAATGAATATGAATGGGATCATCTATCTACTACATCATATACTGATAAAGAGATTGATATTATCCAAACATGTACACCCTTATGAGAGGAGGGACAAGGTTCAGGAATTAGAACATTTGTTATGGGATCAAAAAATATTGATGACTCAAGTGACGACAATCAGACATCGAGTTAGTCAAAAAACTTGGAGGTGAGTACCGTCATAAACCTTGAACATCCTACAAATAAATTTGACCACATAGTTGTCATGACACTTACAACAGTTGAACTTGTTCAATTTGATGACTTGTTACCATTAATACACCCTGAACTTATTGACTGGGAACCCATCGAACCTAGTCTTATACCAGTCTTTTCAAATGATGATGCCATCATGAATTATCTATGTTGTGACAAAACTGATACAAGTACTATCCATAACACTCATATCGATACTTTACATCAAGAGGGTGCCAAATCTTTTAGTTGCAAAAATGATAACAGGACAAATAAATCTAATGATGAAAACCTCTTTGAGGCAGCATTAGATTTTGAAAAGAGAAAAAAAAAGAATGTATCCAACAGTGAAAACCTTTCTGAGGAACTGAAGGATGAAATATTTGACACTCTCCCAGATCACTACAATGATAGATCATTAGTACTGGTAGAGCCAACATAGTCTATAAATCTGGAAACATCTGAAGAAGCAAGGATCTTACATCTAGCAGCATCCATGACAGAATAGGAAAAGTCAACATTCACTAGATTCTTCGAGAAACAACAAATAAATTTTGCATGGTCTTATTCAGACATGCCAGGATTGGATCCACAACTTCTAATGCATCATTTATCACTACCAAAGGGAATCAAACAAGTCAAGAAAAAATTGAGAAAGATGCACCCCCACATCGCCCTTTTGGTTAAAGCTGAACTAAACAAATTATTAGATGCAGGCTTTATTAGATCCATAGATTATGCAGAATGGATCTCAAACATTGTGCCAATATCCAAACCTAATCATATCATCAAAATATGCATAGATTTTAGAGATTTAAACAAGGCATGCCCAAAGGATAATTTTCCTTTGCCCAACATTGACATAATTGTTGATCTAACGGCAAGACATGCCATGTTATCTATAATGGATGGCTTCTCAGGATACAATCAAATCAAAATAGCACCTAAGGATCAAGAAAAGATAGCATTCACTTTCCCTTGGGAAACATTCTATTGGAATGTCATGCCTTTTGGATTGAAAAATGTAGGTGCAACATATCAGCAAACAATGACCACAATTTTTCATGATATGATGCATACTTTCATGGAAGATTATGTGGATGACATCATAGCAAAATCACACACTAGGGAAGGACATCTGAAAATACTTGATAAGATCCTCACTAGACTGGAAAAATTCAATGTAAGATTGAACCCAAAGAACTGTATCTTTGGGGTGACTTCAGCAAAACTTCTTGGTTACATAGTTTCAGAAAAAGGTATTGAAGTAGATCTAGCTAAAGTTAAAGCAATCATGGAGATTCCACCACCTAAAAACATTAGTCAATTAAGGTCCCTACAAGGCAGGTTACAATCCATCAGGAGATTTATCTCCCAGCTAGCAGATAAGAGTCATCCATTTAATCATCTACTTCATAAAAATGTTTCATTCAAATGGGATCATAACTGTGAAACAAATTTTGACCAGATAAAGCAATATTTGGTGACACCTTCAATACTCATGCCACCCATAGCAGAAAGACCACTATTACTATATATTGCAAAAACTAAAATATCTTTAGGAGCTTTATTAGCACAAGAGGATTCTGAAGGAAAAGAACAAGCAGTTTACTACATCAGTAGGACTCTCAATGGATATGAAATAAACTATACATTCATAGAAAAAGCTTGTTTAGCAGTAGTATTTGCAACTCAACAATTGCGACACTACATGTTGACTCACACAGTCAGGCTCATAGCAAAAATAGACCCATTAAAATACTTACTCAGTAAAGCTTCACTAACAGGAAGACTTGCAAAATGGGTCATGATATTGAGTGAGTTTGATGTCCAATATGTTGATAGGAGAGCCATCAAAGGACAGGTAATAGTAGATCAACTAGCTGAAGCTCCATTACAAGATCATCATCCAATGCACATTGAATTTTCAGATGTTGACATCATGAATATTACAACTCAACAATGGAGACTGTACTTTGACGGATCATATACACAGAGAGGAGAGGGGGCAGGAATTCTATTTGTCACACCTCAAGGACACACTATTCCCATATCTTATCGGTTAATGTTTCCATGCACAAACAATATAGCTGAATATGAAGCATTGATTATAGGCATCAAAATAGCTATTGAATGGAAAATCATAGAAATGCAAGTGTATGGGGACTCACAACTTGTCATTTATCAAGTAAATAACGAGTATCAAACAAAAGATGAGAAGCTCATGCCTTATAAGAAAATGATAGATGATCTAAAGAAATAATTCATGGATATCAAGTTTGAGCAAATACAACAAGCAGAAAACAAAGCTGCAGATGCCATGGTAACAATTCCATCCCTTTTGCAATTATTAGAAAAGAAAGGTCGATATGAGTTTATGGTTGAACAAGTATCTAGTCCTGCATACGATAACCCTAATTCACAAACCATATGCCACATACCCAACATTCAACCCTCACAATATGGAGAGATATATACTTACCTCAAAGACAACATTCTTCCTCTTGACCTCTCTAGAAACCAAAAATATAACTTTATCCATCAATCAGCAAGACATACATTAATCGCTAACATCCTTTACTGTCGAGGTTTAGATGGTACTCTTCTCCGGTGTCTGGAGCATCATGAATTTGAAACATCCTTACGTGAGGTCCATGAAGGTATTTGTGGACTCATTCAAGTGGGCTAACCCTAGCTAATAAACTCCTTTGTTTAGGGTATTACTGGCCAAATATGGAGAAGGAAGCATATCAATATTTTAAAAGATGTCAAAAATGTTAGATTCATGGTAATCTAATTCATGCGCCGACGCAAGAATTACAACCATTCACATCCACATGGCTCTTTTTTCAATGGGGACTAGACCTGGTGGGGAAAATACATCCTTCTTCATCAAATGGCCACAAGTTCATCATCACAGCAACAGAGTATTTCACAAAATGGATAGAAGCAGTACCATTGACAACTGTCATTGGAAAATAGATTTCATCTTTTATACTCAACTATCTCATCTGTCGATATGGGGTACCTCAATCCATTATTTCAGATAATGGAAGGCCTTTTAAAAATTAGGACGTTGAGGAATTATGTGAACAATTCCATATTCAACATCATTTTTCAACACCATACTATCCACATGGAAACAGACAAGTAGAAGCCTCAAACAAGACAATCCTGAAAATACTAAAGAAGACAATAGATGATGGTGGACGTGATTGGCATGTTCAGTTAAATCCTGCATTATGGGCCTACAGAACCAGCATCAAAACACCAATAGGAGCTACACCATATGCCTTGGTGTATGGATCAGAGGCCATTCTACCAATTGAGATAGAAATATCATCACTCTGTGTATCACTAAAAGGTCTCATAGCAGATGAAGATTACAAAATTTCAAGGCTATAGGAGCTGGAATTACTAGATGAATGCCGTCAACAAGTAGTAAATCATTTGAAAGCCTACCAACAAAGAATGTCAAGAAGTTACAATCATAGGGTAAAACCTAGAATTTTTCAAGTTGGTGACTTGGTCCTAAAGGAAAACCCTAAAAGTCAACAAGATAGATAAAAGAAAGGGAAATTTGAACCTAACTGGTTAGGCCCCTTTGTTATCATATCAGTGTATGGCTCAGGAGCATATCAATTGTCTACACCCGAAGGGGATCTGTTTGATGAACCTATCAACAACATCCATCTCAGGAAATTTTATACCTAAATCACTTAGTGCATGAATTAGGTTCTGGAAATGGTTACCTTGATGAAAACCTGGCAAACAGGCATCCTAGTGACAGAAAAATACAAAAAAATAAAAAGAAAAAAAAATTAAAAAAAAAATGAAAAGGTGCAATAAAAACATATAGTGAAAACCTAGAAACAGGCGCTATGTGGGATTTAAAAACCAGCTCTCCCATCTATTTGGACACATGTCATGGTCATTACTTCCACCATCATTTTTACATCCAGTATCATATCATATCACATGGTCATGTCTCACCCTGGCCTGGGGGCAACATCTCAACCTCAATAGGGGAAATAAATATTGAGCTTCACAAAATGGACAAAAGCAACAAAAAGAGCGATCAAAACACAACCCAACATGAATCATCAATTACCATCAAAAAAACATTGGGCATCCATATCACAATAGAAAATCCAAAAGAACAAGTCAAAAAGTCAACCTTAGAAAATCCAAAAACATGAGTTGGTGTTAGTCAAACTACGTGGTCTCTACGTGTATAACATAGGCAAGGCTAATATTTGATCAGCCCCCGAGGGCCCTAGGATAGGTCTTTAGGTTAGTTTGATCCAAAATCTCGAAAAACACAAAAACATCACAAAATCAGGATGGATGATATAATCTGAATAAATGATTGAATACTATAAGCAAATGAAAGATATGTTGTACTTTTGATCAATGTTATCATTTCTTTGGAGCAACTCAATGATGTATTGAACTAGATAAGCTAGGAAGAAGAAATGGTATTTTTCTTTATCTACTGACTGTGAATAAATCATAATGGCTGTGTGAATCATCGCAGGAAATGATCTACAAAAGTATCATGGATGACATTCCAATTCGCATAGGAAAGTGGTTTATTCTTGTTTGTTTTACGCAAGAAATGCTTAGGTCATCTCTGTTTAATTATACCTCGATGCTTATGTTCGCTTGCAATATCAAAAAACATGAAAGTAGCACTCAGGTCATCATTGGTTTATATTATACCACTGATGCTTGTACTCACTTTCAACATTTTAAAGCTCAATGATGATAAAAAAGCACAAAAGTATTCTTAAAATGCCTATACCAACATATAGATTTGCATAATAAAAGTAGACTACATCCATAATAGTGACATATCTATAGAGTATTTGTTACAAAGTAAACTGGTGAATCATTCCTTAAATAAATTATATTTTTTCATACAAGACTGAGTATACTTGACAACATCATAATCATATAGGTTGTATCATCATAATCATTTGCATATATTCAAAACATTTGAATCATCATTTCATCATTCACTCATTTCAACATACATATATCATTCAATTATACTTAAAATACATCACAATCATCACATTCATCCTTTTGTTGTATCAAATATTCACATATAATCCATCCATTTGATAATAAATTCCATTAATTTATTACATGTATCATTCCACATTTTCATCCAATAAGTAACACTTACATCACATATAGTATATCATCTACACACATCATAAATCCATACACATCATAAATCCATGTACATCATAAATCATGTATCCATATATGATGCATCCATACATTACCATTAGTTGCATCATAGGTAGAACTATATCAAATCAAAGCATAACATTAAAACCATCACATAGCATAGAAACATCAAAACAAAATGCATCCATCAGAAAATCAAATAAAACACATAATAGACCGTACAATCTATTACATCTCATATATATCATAATCACAATGTCAAGTATACAATTGATCTGTAAACTAGGATGTTAAAGTTTTCCAAAACTTAATCCAATTACAGATTTAATTCCCGATCCAACAGTAATTCATGATTATGTATCTTAACCGTTGAAATTATGAAACTAAGTAATCCTTTCAAACACTTTAAATCAATTATCTGTAATAACTTTCATGAGAGAGCATAATACTGAAATAAATGAGAGAACAAGAAAGAGATAGAAGAGAGACACAAACAACTTGATAACGGAGTTCGCTCAATTTGAGCTACGTCTCTGGGTCCGCTTCTCAACATTGGACCGCTTTATTGATATCATCAAGCTTCAATAGCCTTCTTACAATATCCAAGCTTTAATCACTCACAATCTTTCTTTGCAATTTTACAATTTTTGGTGTAATAAAACCTTGTAATTTCTCTCCCAAAAATTCCTCAAAAGAGTATAAAATTTTCTCTCAAAAAACACATCTGAATTATTTTTCCACAAAAATGCATAAAGGCCCTATCACATTACCTCCTTTTATACATAAATTTTGCATATGGGGTTAAAAACCACCATAATAAATAAAATAACAATTTAACCCCCCTCCTTTGGCTTTTATATTTATAAGCCTTACAAAAAAACACTACCCGTTAAAACAATAACTTCCCCGTTAAAAATAAAACTATAAACAACCCCATAATAAAACATTTGGAATTTGTTTTTTAATCCCTTGTCTTATTATATTCACGGGCTATTTGAGTTTATGGGGTTGATTTTAAAAATAAAATAACAATTTAGTGTTATTTTAGGAGGTTTTGTTTTCTTTTCACATGAGTTAATTTTCATTGATTTTTAGGAGATTTGGATCCCACCAAATCCGATTGGGATCCCACAAAATCCGATGGATTTTTGTGAGATAAAATAATCCTCCACATCTTATTTTCAAAAATAAACCATGGTACGTGAATTTTGTGAGATTTTTTCCACATCACCTGCAACTCCCACGTCACCATCTAGTCAATTGCCATGTCACATGTTGACATCATCATTTTGACTAAAACTTTGATTGGCTCTATTTTCCTCATACGGACTCTGTTTTCGAAACCGAGGATAGTTCTGGAATCAGAACGACAAGCACTATGACTTGGTGTCATTTTTTCTTGGATTTGAGATAATCAAATTTCACCTTTTTGAATGCTTAATTCGCCTATTTGACCAAACATTTGACCAAGCATAACTTTGGCATATGACCTCCTTTTGACGCAATTCAGGTTGCGTTGGGATCGTGTCAGCGAGCTCTATCCAATGATGTCAAGTTTGAGAGATTTTGAGACTGTGATATTTTTGAGATTCTTGGATCCTCCTGGATCATTCCTCCCCATTGAGAAGCTTTTGGACCTACAAAAGGTCTATTTTCAATTTAAGTGTGGACATTTTTGCCTCACTTGCCCGGTATCATCTATCCTTCCTTCTTGGAACCTATGCATCTGACTCATCACAACAACAATCAAAATTGCATTGATATTGTTAAGTACATTATCCATATACACATCCACATTCAGTGTTTCTACTACCAACCATACACTGCTAAGAAGTAGAAGGCTGAATAACAAAACTAAATTTGCAAATGAGAAAAAGAATGTACCAACATCATGCTTGTCTTTCATAGCTGGAACAACCTCAGGCAATGAAACTTCTTGTGGTACAGACATAAGTGCCAAATTATTGCTTGCATTAACTACCCTTTTCAATTGCCCCATTGTCACAAAAGATCTATTAGTCTTAATTGGATGAGAATGCACAATGTATTCAATTCCTTCCTTAAATAAATGATACTGATTATGTTCCCTATAGAAGATTTCCTTTCTATCATATAAGTATGGCTACCCAACACAATGCCACAAATATCAAGTGGAACCACATCAAATTCAACCTCATCTATAAACTTAGATGTTATTCCAAATCTCAAATTGCATTGCTTAGTTACTTGCAATCTATTATCATTGCACACCCAACCTAATGGATAAGGTTTCTTATGTGGCTTTGTTTCCAATCCCAACTGTTTAACAACTTCTTCTGAAATTAAATTAACTTGGGACCCACTATCTATCAGTGTATCAATCTTAGTGTTCTTAGAAATCACCCTTATATGAAACAATTCACATATTTTGTTATCTTCAGGAACAACATGACTTTTAGAAGTAGAAGCACATGAAACATTAGTGGCAGAATCATTATCATCAAAAGCTTTACCTTTCAAACCCACAACTGTTATCTTTGTTTCATCATCAGAATCTTATCCAAGATCCTGAATGACAGTTGCAGCTTTTTGCTTTCCTTTACGATCCTTAAACCACTTTGGCTTCAATTATGGATGCAATTGCCAACACTTCACATCTGTGTGCCCATTCTTTTGACAATTTGAACAAGTAGGCTTTTCACCTTCCTCTTTCTTCATGGTGGCTACTTTCTTCTCCTTTCCATTTTTATTGCCTTCAGTTGGAGGAACAAATTCCTTCTTTGAACTAAAACTTATGTTCCTTCCACCTACATCAATATGAGTTGCTTGTACACACACTTCATCAAAGTTAGATGGATTAAACATCAAGATTGTATGTTTGAAATGTGAATGCAAACCACCTATATACTTTAATAAAGTTTCTTGTGTATAAAGAGGAATTCCAAGAGTGAGTGCTTTCTTCCTAAACACTTGTGTATACTCTTGCACCATTTGTTCTTTACCCTGTCTTAGATTTTTCCAATCCATAATAGCTTGTTGCATATAACCCAAAGGATAAAATTGTTTCTTTAAAGCAGAAGTAAACTCATACCAAGATGAAATGATTTTACTGTGTGTATCAAGATCATCTTGAATCTTACTCTCCCACCAAACCAATGCAGTGCCTCCCATTCTAAGAGTAGCTAGCTGTATTTTGGAAGAATCATCCAAGATTTGTTGAACCCTGCAATACACTTTGATCTACTTAAGCCAGTTATCCAATTTTTCTACATCCAATTCACCATTATACATAGGCAACTCAAATTTAACATCCAGTTTTAACAAAGGGGTTTGCACAACTTGTTTCTTTTTAGAAGAGTTAGACAAAGAAGAAGAAGATGATGAAGAAGATGAAGAGGATGGGGATGGAGGTTCAGGAGGGTCACCACCACCTCCTACTCCTTTACCTTTGTCTTCTTTTGAAGTAGTTTCATTTTCCTCCTTCTTTCTGTTCTTGTCTTCCTTTCTCTTCTGTCATTCTTGCCTCTCTTGGAAAAGAACTTCCACCATAGCTTTCATTTCAAGAAAAGCTTTCTGGAAAGCTTTCTCATTGAGCTCTATAGAACTTTGTTCAGCTGCCATCTCTGATCATGGAAAAGTCCTTCGTTTCCCAATCTTTGGGTTGAATTTTGTAAGTGCACCTTCTCCTTGCTTCAATTTCAACCTGGTTAACATTCACCACTTGCAATTTTCCTGTTAAACTGCTCTGATACCAACTTGATCTATAAACTAGGACGTTAAAGTTTTCCAAAACTTAATCCAATTACAGATTTAATTCCTGATCCAACAGTAATGCATGATTATGTATCTTAACCGTTGAAATTATGAAACTAAGTAATCCTTTCAAAAAATTTAAATCAATTATCTGTAATAACATTCATGAGAGAGCATAATACCGAAATAAATGAGAGAACAAGAAAGAGATAGAAGAGAGACACAAACAACTTGATAACGGAGTTCGCTCAATTTGAGCTACGTCTCTGGGTCCGCTTCTCAACATTGGACTGCTTTATTGATATCATCAAGCTTCAATAGCCTTCTTACAATATCCAAGCTTTAATCACTCACAATCTTTCTTTGCAATTTTACAATTTTTGGTGTAACAACACCTTGTAATTTCTCTCCCAAAAATTCCTCAAAAGAGTATAAAATTTTCTCTCAAAAAACACATCCAAATTATTTCTCCACAAAAATGCATAAAGGCCCTATCACATCACCTCCTTTTATACATAAATTTTGCATATGGGGTTAAAAACCACCATAATAAATAAAATAACAATTTAACCCCCCTCCTTTGGCTTTTATATTTATAAGCCTTACAAAAAAACACTACCCGTTAAAACAATAACTTCCCCGTTAAAAATAAAACTATAAACAACCCCATAATAAAACATTTGGAATTTGTTTTTTAATCCCTTGTCTTATTATATTCATGGGCTATTTGAGTTTATGGGGTTGAGTTTAAAAATAAAATAACAATTTAGTGTTATTTTAGGAGGTTTTGTTTTTTTTTCACATGAGTTAATTTTCATTGATTTTTAGGAGATTTGGATCCCACCAAATCCAATTGGGATCCCACAAAATCCAATGGATTTTTGTGAGATAAAATAATCCTCCACACCTTATTTTCAAAAATAAACCATGGTACGTGAATTTTGTGAGATTTTTGCCACATCACCTGCAACTCCCACGTCACCATCTAGTCAATTGCCATGTCACATGCTGACATCATCATTTTGACTAAAACTTTGACTGGCTCTATTTTCCTCATACGGACTCCATTTTTGAAACTGAGGATAGTTCCAGAATTAGCATGACAAGCACTACGACTTGGTGTCATTTTTGCTTGGATTTGAGACAATCAAATTTCACCTTTTTGAATGCTTGATTCACCTGTTTGACCAAACCTTTGACCAAGCATAACTCTGGTATATGACCTCCTTTTGACACAATTCAGGTTGCGTTGGGATCGTGTTAGCGAGCTCTATCCACTAATGTCAAGTTTGAGAGATTTTGAGACTGTGATATTTTTGAGATTATTGGATCCTCCTGGATCAACAATGATGTCTAAAAAGAAGAGAGATAAAACATCAATAATGGATGTACATCAATCAAAGTACATCATAGACATAATCATGTGTTGCTGCCTCCAGATGGTGTAGGCATAGCAGGATTAGGACCCCTACCACCAAAGGGACTGGGATCCCTGGGATCTCTGGGTAATGGCTGAGTAACACCTACACTGACAGTCTTGGATCGTGACCTACCAGAATGGGACCTCGCATAGCTCACTCTCTGCTCAGAGGGCACTACATCATAATACCTCACTTTATAAAACTCAATCTCCTCACCAATGCGAGCAACCTCTCGCATGTAATCTACCAAGGAGGTACCATCTGCTAGACTTTGTAATCTATCAGCCAAAGCCTGAGCACCCTCTTTTGCAAACCTGACCGCATCTCTCTTAACTATTAATGAGGTAACCTAAGCCTGAGCTATCCTTGATGTCTACCTAGCCGCATCTCTCTCAACAATCAATGAGCTAATCTGAGCCTGGGCTGTCCCGACTGAATGTCTCGCCGCATCCCTCTCAGCTGTCAATGTTGTAATCTGTGACTGCGCTATGACTAACTAAGCCTATACACCCGAAAGAGTCTTTGTATGTAACTCAGCCTGTGACTGCATCTGAGCCTGTGTCTACCCTAATAAACCCTGAGTCTGGAGAAGTTGCTCTTGAACAGTCTCTAACTACACCTGAAGATCTGCTAGCCACAGCCGCACTGAAACATCTCCCACAGCTTGCCTCTTATGAGGCATGGTCTCACCAGGAAAATCTAAGGTAGGGCCCAATCCAACTGTAGCCTCTCCACTATTGAATCCCTCATCTCTGCTGCTCTCATCTCTGCTGCTCTCCTCTTCGCTACTCTCGCCACCAACATCCTCATCACCACCAACATCCACATCCTTAACCTCAGGCTTGACTGCTACCTCACCAACCACATCAACATCCTCTGCCTCAACTCCTCCAACATCCTCTCTCCTCCGTCTATGACCACGAGCGACAAGAACATCCTCCTCAACACGTAATGGGCCAAGCTTATCTGGAATAGTCAGGCGTGGAAATGGATGCAAAATAAAATACTCAGCATAGTCATCTGTAAGAGGAGCCTCGACAATATTTGGCCGAATATCCCACACAAAGGGCTATAAAGCTTGAAACTACTAAACTGTTGCCACATATGACAAACAAGGCCCCTAATCTGCTATATCCGACAGTCAATGAGCATAGTGAGCGACACCTTGGGGCATACCCTGTACCATCCCATACTATCTATGGACACGTCTGATCAAGAATCTCTCTAAAACTCGATGACCACGACCAATCAAAATCATTGACTGACAAAGAAATGGTAGTTGAACATCATCATCATCCCAGTGATCACAATCTAGGTAGGGACACCATGTCATAGACTCTATATCATCAATCACTCTCCTCCAATACTCTAACTTACCTAGTTTAGACTGGGTAAACCTGCCAGAATATCAAAATACATAAGGTCTCCTAGGTGGCCTTTGTCCAACTGGAATTGGACGTGTGATAGTTATGTACACCCACACCCATACCTGAAGTAAAGTAACGCCAGCCGATAAACTCCGACCACTGAGATACACAACTGAATGTAAATCATGATATAACTGGGCAAGAAAACACATGCCCCAAGTGAAATGGGTGCCATGAACAACCATGCTCTCCAGAACTCAACCCCAACCAACTAAAAATCCCTTAGACCTATGATCAGGACTAAGGAATCCTCCAACGAAACCAACAAGTACTGTCGGCAAAGTGGCATATGCATCAACCATATCATGCCATGGTATCCACTCTCCTATAATATGATCATCCTGGAACACTCTATGAAGAGCATCAGTCCCACCCTACTCTCTCGAATCATATATGGCAACATCTCCAACAATCAGAAGTTGAAGGATCCACCAAACATCCTCTGGGGTGACTGTCATCTCTCCAGTAGGAAGGTGAAAAGTGTTGTGCTCACTATGCCACCTCTCAGCTAGAGTTTTCAACAAACCCCGATTAATCCTAATATGGGGCATGTAAAGAAGAGGAGACAATCCACAATGTGTGATGATAGCCGTCTCAGGCTATGCCAGCCTAGGAATGAGATCAAATGTCCAAGGGAAACGCTCTTGAATCTGGAGGTTCCCTAATCGCTCCTATTATCACAACAAAAATCAAGGTCAATAAATTCATATCAATCATCAAATAACATCAAGATACCATATCAAATCAAGTCATCTCTTGGTGAGAATTCTAATCAAATCTCATGAGCACACATAAAATCAACCTCACCTATCATGAGGTCATCATCAACACATCAAAATCAACCTCGCTTATCATGAGGTACATCAAATCTAATTATTCCTCACCTATCATGAGGGTAATTATCATCACAACAAAACATCGAACCTCACCTATCATGAGATCGAAAAATCATGCTAAAACAAAAACTGCACCATTTCATCAGATAAAAGCGCTATTACATTTAAACAAAGTGCCATTTTAGCAAAAGCGCCATTTACTTGGGTCAAAGCGCTAATGTTTTTTGGAAAAGCGCTAAAACTTGAAACGCACTAAAACAGACCTTAGATGTGCTACAAAATATATCCTAAGAGCTAAAACTCTTGACGTGCTAATCTACTTTAGAGAAGTGCTACAACGGCTAACCTAAGTGCTAAAATTTGAAAAGCACCAACTTACACCCTAGACGTGCTAAAATAGACTCTTAAAGTGCTAACACAGACCCTAGACATGCTACAATGGAATGTTGAAGCGCTAAAATAGGTTTCTTTTGTAAAAAGATGAAAATACGTTAAAAAAATGAAAAATGCACGAAAACCAAAAAAAATAAGGAACATACCAGAGGTCCGAACGTGGCCGGTCGTTGATGACGTCGAACACAATCAAAACAGTGAGTGTGAAAGGGAATCAGCATCTTGCTCCACGTAGCACAAAATCTCTCTCTCAAATTTTCAAAAGTCACAATCTACAAATGATTTTGAAAAAGACCTTTCTAACCTTTTATAGGTTATTTCAAAAAGGGGTTTTTATTACAAGATTTTGAAAAAGACCTTTCTAACCTTTTATAGGTTATTTCAAAAACGGGTTTTTATTACATTGATTTAATTTTTTAGAGGGGAGATTAATTGAAACTTATTCAGAACAACTTTCTACATCAATTATTGGGAGATAAATTATTTTTTTCATCAAATCTATATTTAATCATCAGAAAATCATAAAAATTTGAAAATTTCCAAAAAATTTAAAAAAATCAAAAATTCATTAATTTATCTCCCGAGGGGGCATGTATCCATCAATCACCTGAAAACATGTCTGGGGCATTCTAAAAAATTTCTCGTCGATACTAGCAGTAGCAGCACAAAATTTTCTTTGAAGCAATGCGTAAACACATCACTTCAAGGAGGGGCAAAATGTAGACACCTAAAAATGGTCTGGAGAATCTAATTAATTAAATACGACTTATTTGATTAATTAATCCTAAATTCATCTACTCAGTAAATAAATAGAAATATTTATTTATATTAAGTTCACTATTAATTCTTCTATTTTATCATAGTATTTTCCCTCTTAATTAAATAAACAAAATTAAATACTTTGTTTTATTTAATTATTATCATTATTATTTTCTTCTATACTAAATCCATCAAATCTACCCTAAAATTAATACACAACTTCAATAATTTGTGTTATTTAATTATCTCATCACATTTGTGTTTAATTAAATAAATATATCTTAAAATCTTTAATTTAATTATCATATTTCTTCTATTTAATTTAATAAACAAACTTCTATAGTTTATTTTATTAAATTATTTATTCCTCTTTTGCTAAATTTAAATAAACCAAAAATATTTAAATAATGCATAAATCAAATCCCTCTATTCACTCACCAATAAAATTAGATTTTTCAAATCTAATTAATGCAACTGTCATTCACGGGAAGAGCCTCGAGGACAAACCTGTAGGAAATCCTCTCAATCTTCTGCCTCAAATCTTTCCTCTCATCTTGCCTGGTGTTTTCATGGGCAGGAACAATCCTCCATGATCAGCTCCACCTTCTCATCTCATACCATTCAAATCTCCAGATTGAATCTCAGCCTCTATTGTGTTATCCTTGTGTAAATGTGCTGCCGGAAATCTATATATACAGCCTTCTGAAGCAT
Organism: Sequoia sempervirens; assembly: GCA_007258455.2. NCBI lineage: Eukaryota > Viridiplantae > Streptophyta > Pinopsida > Cupressales > Cupressaceae > Sequoia > Sequoia sempervirens. Next base: position 239,885,485 of record VDFB02075321.1, on the reverse strand, counting down.
CAAAATGATCCAAGAATCATCATCCTTTATGCAAACTTACTCTACAGGAATTAGTACTCAAGCAACCAAGCAATCATTTAGCATTAACATTTTAGTATCATCATAGCATCATGGTATCAGTAGATTTCATATCACAGCAGCATCATTAGCTTTTACTGTAGCTTCCATTTAGCAAGTTTCATGTTAGGATAGTTTACAGTAGCATCATATCATCTAGGAAACATTAGTAATCATCACATCATTACATTTAGCATCCATTACATTCTCTAGATAGGTATTTTAAATAGTTACGATGCTTACAAATCTGAGAGCTTCTGTAATTTGATAAATCTTTGGAGATAGGAGACAATGAGACACTTTCAGGATTTTCTATGTTTTAAATTAGTTTAATTCATGTTTAATGTTGATACAATGTTTCATTAAGAGGTGTATTTAATTGTAGTTTGTTTACATTTTCCACACTTACACTATGCTTTACCACATTTGCACAAAGTGACACATTTTTTATTTTGGTCAAAACACTTAGGTTTTTTATCAAATTATTAGAAAATTGGTCCATCGTTGGCTCTCTAGTTTTAAATAGTACTTCATCACATATATTCTAGGGAGTGAAGACCGAGTGTAGACACACAAAATTGACCTAAGCCTACGAACTTTATTTTCTCCATATTTGTTCTTAACATAATTAAAATATATAATTATGTCCTATAGTCCAATTCCAACCATTAATTAAATAATTCTCAATTATTTAATTAATTCATCCTTTTTATTCCTCCTGACTATTTAAATAAATAAATTACATTTATTTTATTTAAATACATTGCTAATTTCTTATGTCCCAATATTTCCTCTTGTCACATGCATTCATGTCCATTTAAAATCAAATCTCAGCCCTTCATTTCAAATTTCACCCTAATGTTTCCCTAACCCTAATTGTGGGTTGTAAAATTTAATTTCAGCCATTGATCTTAGGGCATTTCTCATCCGAAAATCTTGGGCATTCATCTAAAATTGGCTTTTCTATAAAAAAGCAATTTTAGCCTCATTTGACACCATGCTCTTGACTTCATGCTTGAGTATTTTTTAGTACATTTGCAGCCACAATAGAATCCTTCAATATTTTCTTAGGACATAGTCATAGTTCATAGTTGCACATAAAAATATGAGGGCAAACATAATATTGCAGAAAATGGAGAAGGGCAATGAAGGTGATTCATGGAGGGCATGAAGACTTGGTGAGATTGTTCTTTGTTTTTATGTTATTTTCCTCCTTTGTTCTTCATTGTTTAGCTAGGGTTTAGTTTTTTTATGCTTTATAATGCTAACCTGAATTATTCCCTAAGTTACATTGGTGAACCTGATGCCAAAACACTCTTTTTTGTAGATTTGTGTACAAATTTTTCATGTTTTTTTGTAGGTACAGGTACAAAACACCGCAATCACTTCGTTGCAATGCATTCGCTCTATAGAATGACACATCTATATTTCCATGCCGCATCTGATAAATAGAATGACACATTTGACTTCCCAAGATGCATCTGTAGGCCCAAGAGATGCATCTAACTGTTGCACCACATTTTCTTTGCAGGATGACACATTTTCCTGGTAAATTCCTGCTTTCGGTGTTGCAACGCATTCGCTCTACAAAATGACGCATCTTCTGGTAAAAAAATTCTTTCAGTTTTTTGGTAGAATTTCCATATTTTCTTTTATGTTTAGTAGGTTAGAGATTTTTGGGGTTACTAATCTATTGTTTACAGCATGTGGCAAGTTGGAAGAGGAGTCTAACCTTTGTTTGTTGATTTGTTTTTAACTCTTTTTACAATCCTAAATCAAACAAATGAACAATCTACAACTTGCATTCACATTTCATTGGTTAAAATGAACATGTATATTCACTCATGGGCTTAAAATGAACACAAATTGCATTGAAACTCATCAAGGCTAAAATTTACATGCATTTTTCATGGCATTGGCTTAAAATTAACTTTTTTTGTCTCACACTTAGTTGGGTTTAAAATGAACAAGTTTCTTGTGTGTCTTGTGGTGTAGTTATTACCTCTTAAGTGTGTATGCAATTCTCTTGCACTTTGTGCGATCTTGAGAAACAAAAACACTAAGAGGTTGTTACTCTACCACCTCCACATTTCAATTTGGGCTTTAAAAATGAACAAACTTGTGAGTGTGAGTTGAAAGTTTTGTGTATGCAATCTCCTCGCGCCTTTGTGCGATCTTGGATGAAAAAAAAAACACTTTTGATTCACTTTTGTTTTAACCTTAGAGGGGCCTGCCTCGAAAGAGGGAACAACTCCAACCGATTTTTTGTTCGAGATGATATATAAAAGGATGAGACTAAACTGTCAAGTCCTCATGGTATGTAGGCCTTATCCATGTAGTGTCATTCGAAAATGGGTACCTACCTTTTATTTTAAAGGTATAAGAGCCCCTATTAGAGTGGTTAAATCCTTTAGTGGCTTGCTATACGCTCACAAGGTGCCATGTCCCTAAGTATTTACAAGAACCTTCTTGTGTAGTTTTCCAAAAACCCTTCTATTCATTGGTGCAACAATGGTCGTTGCTAAGGCACCCACATTCTCACAATTATTAGTAGAGGTGAAGATCCTATCATGGGAGAATTATGAGGGCTCGAAGCTTGGTTGACCTGAGAAGTGAGTGCAATGTAAGGGGGAGCGAGTGTGGCCAAGCTTCTAAGTCACCCGCTAAGAATAAGTCTGGTTGGAGCAAAATCCATGTGAGATCTAGTGAATATAGTCCTTCCCAACCCTAGGTTTATTCTTCTCTTCTTTTTGTTTGTTTCAACATTCAAATACAAAACCATGTGTTTTCCAAGTGTTTTCTGAACAATAAGCACATTAAAACATCCTTCAAAAATCTAGAACAATACATTCAAATTGAAATAATTGCCAAAATCTGCCAAAATTATAAGAAAAATCAAACTTCATACATTCTGCAGTGCATTCGAGACTTTTTGCAACACATTTGACCTGCTGAGCCGCATTTGATAAACAGAAAAATGCATCTAACTGTAGTACACCGTATTTACCTCACTTCACAATGCAACTACTCTGTTGAAATGTATCTGAAATCTAGAACAACGCATATGATGAAATCGAGACGTACTTTCCTTCCTAAACCACATTTGTACTTGAAGCCACACATCTGACTATGTTGCAACACATTTTCTTTCCAGAATTTATTTTTTGAACCGCATTTGTGACCTGAAACAACGCATTTGTTGAAACTGCAACGCATTTGATTCCCTACAATGCATTTGCTACCTGAAATGACACATTTACCTAGCATTTAGGAAAAACACTATTACAGTCCAAACCTAAGACCAAAAAATTTCAATCTACTACCAAACATCTTTTTCTAGTAGCCTCTGTTCAAAACCAGAAAAGGAATTTCTCAAACCAACCATCTCGCATTTAGTTTTTACCATAGGTCCACCTTTGCAAAATTTTAGTTTCCTCTTAGGATCCACCATCATTTTTTGCATAAACCAACTTTTAGGTCCTCATTTTGTAGACTTTGGAGTAGGAAAACTTTCCATACTTTTCAAAATCCTTGCCTTCAAAAGTAGGTTATCATTGGATTAAATCAATTCTTTTAGTTATTGTCCTTTTGTGAGACCTTTCCAACTCATAAGTCTAGTGTGGGAACCTCACTTTGTCATCTTTTCCTTTCATTTAGTCCTACAAAAGTCTTTTGATAACCCAAATTGAGACATTGACCAAGCTTTGAGTGGTTAGTAAACCTTTCTTAAAAGTCCATCAAAATTGATTGCACCTTAGACATTTGCATACCTTAACACACTTTAGTCTTCCACCATTAATTTTAGTCCTCGCTATCATTTTGCATTTGCTTGCATCCCTTATTCCAAAATCCAAATACATAGTGTCATTCCCATTCATAGACTTAGTGATGATTATCACTCCCTCATTTGAGAAAATCCTTATATGGTTGAGACTAGGCTACAAAGGAAAAGAAGACAAATGGACCCTTTTGGACAAGACACCAACCCCTACAACTTTTCTAATGACATGAACCTAAACACAGACATGGTGGCACCTTTCATCAACCCTTTCAGTCACATGAACATTGCATCTTCTTCACGCAACCCCTTTCAACAATTTATACGTAGAGATGAAAATGGACAAGTATTCATGGAAGACTTAGAAGTTTCTGCTCAAAATCTTGATGTGGCTTCCTTTGTGGAGGAACTAATCTTACAAGATTCAGAGAGATATCTAGCCATGCTTTTACACCAAGGGGATAAATTGCCATGGGGGTTCGACATTAACACCTTAAGGGCAGCATCTCCCGATCATAATGCAAACAATACCTCCAACACCAATCAACCCCAATCGACACCACAACATAATGCAAACAATACTCTCATTGGTGCCACCACACAAAATGCAACAAACACCCTCAATGCTACCTCCAATGGCACCTCCACTCAAAATACCTCTAACGCAGTCAACACAACATCTATTGGGGGAACATCAACCATATCACAAGCCATATCACAATCTATCCCACAAATGTCAATGACTCCTTCACAAACTATTGGGGCTACCTTTGGGTCTTCAACCAATACATTGGGGAAAAATTCATCAAACCTTTTATTTGGAGCTTCATCTAGTGCTATGGGAATGACATCGTCAAATTTTTCAATTGGTTCTTCAACTAATGTCATGGAAATAAACTCATTGAACCCCTTTGGGAGGAATAAACGACGAATCACCATTCTAGGACCTCAACCAAATGTTAATACTTTGTCACAAATCAACACCAACACTAATACTCCCCAAAGAAAAAACAAAAACATCCCACATGGCCACATTTACCAATTTGGATAAGGAAACCAAGTGACATAGCATATGACTCCATTAGGACATCAAAACACTCAAGGACAACATATTCCACAAATACAAACTAACACTATTGGGACTCACATTCCTACATACACACCATATATCCATACACAACAACACATTCCTAATCAAAATTCTCAATACTAGAAAATTCCAAACCAAAATGCATCACACATTCCACAACAAAACATCCAAAATTAGAACATACCCATTACTAGCACGTGTGACGCCACAAATAACCGAGCCATAATTTATGCACTCACAGCTCAACTCGCTATCCTCTAAAAACAAATGGAAAACATGTAATTGTCCAACAAAAATACCCACACATCCTATGACTTATTTCCATACCCATTTGACACAAGTTTACACATGCCACCATTCCCTCTAGGATATGTGGTACTCAACTTCTCCAAATACAAAGGCAAGACTAATCCCCTTGAGCACATAAGAGAGTTTACTACCAATTGCGTGGACGTTGCATATGAAGATACCTATCTGATGAGACTCTTCCCTAGAAGTCTTGTGGGTCCCGCACTTGAATGCTTTTCTACCTTGCCTAAAGGAATAAAGTCATGGGAGGAACTTGCTGATAAATTTGTAGACAATTATGCCTATAACATCGACACTGACATTACCATTTCCAATTTATGTATGACTACTCAAGAAGACATTGGTGATACCTTCATTCCTTTTTTTCAAAGATGGCAAGGTTTAGCCAGTCGATGTCTTATGGAGATATCAGAAAAAGAGAAGGTAAACATGTTTGTCCAAAACCTCATCGGTCCCTTGAGATACAATTTACAAGTTCATTGTTGTGCCACTTTTACAGACCTTGTCAAAAAAGGAGTCCAACTTGAAAATTCCCTTATTGCTAAAGGAGAACTCAAATATGGCAACAAGAACACAAGCACAAACCCACCTAATGAAAAAAAATATGGGTCAAAAACAAACATATCACCAATGATGGCATTGTTGACGCTAAGGAAGTGAACACGACAGGTCCTGTAATTACAATAAGAGGAACTCAATCCCAAAACACACCATTGACCACACCAAATCCTACCGTAAATGCCATCCAGAACAATCAAGATCAAGGGAAACAACGTCAAACCAAACAAATTCCAAAAAGATGCACATACACCCCCTTGGGTGAACCAATCAAAGTTGTCCTGAAGAAGCTCCTCCAAAACAACGTCATCACATTACAGGAGCCTAAACCATACAACCCAAGATAGTTCAAGCCATCTTAGTGGGATGAAAATGCATTTTGTGATTACCATTGTGCAAAAGAGCATAAAACTTCCTCCTGGTGATAATTAAGAAATATCATACAAGATCTTATTGAAAATCGTACCATTGAACTAAATGGTCAACAATTTTCTTCAAACTCGGACCATACAATCCATAAAAACCCATTGCAAGATCATGGTTCAAATAATCCCTCTACATCAGGTCCAAAGAATAATAATAATTGAGCCAATTACACTCGCACCACCTTTGACTATTCCGATGGACTCATAATTAACCACCTCTGAGCCGCTGACAAACATGTCAATACTATCACCATTAAGAAGACTCTGGAGTACAATGTTACCACTTAGAGAGGTAAAGTCACAATAGTTGGTCCTCCTACTAGATAACCAAAGATCACAATACCCAGTCCATCCGCCAAACAGTCACAACCCAAGGGACAATTTAATCTTATTGACCAATTAGGAAAAGTACCCTCTCAAATCTCCATACTCGAGCTGCTACGCATCTCACCTACACAATAAGCCATACTTGATAAAACCTTACAAGAGTCTTATATCCCTGCTGACAATGATGTCAACCAATTCAAAGCCATGGTTGAATACTTGACCACTCCCCATCACATTACCTTTTCAAACTTAGATTATTCATAACCTAAACCATCTCACAATGACACACTACATATTGAAGTATTCATCCATAAGCATAAGGTTAGACTAGTCTTAGTAGATGGTGGGGCAGGATTGAATATATGCTCCCTAAAACTAGTCAAAGCACTAGGCTTCTCTGATGTTTGTGTGGATGCAACCAAAAGTATTGTCATAAAGGCATAAAATGATGAAGAACGCTCCTCTAGGAGCATTATCACACTTCCTATTTATGTAGGGTCACTCATTGTAGATAAAACATGTCAGGTCTTGAATCTTGAACTACCTTATAACATCTTGCTTGGTCGACCTTGGATCCATGCCTTAAAAGTTATACCATCCACTTACCATCAATGTCTAAAGTTTCCTTTTGATGGCACTGAAATTACCATACCTGGAGATCCTAACCCCTTCCAATATTGCACTAGTTTGAGAGGTATTTCTGAACACCAATTGTCAATTAACCGTGAAGCTTCAACATCCACTTCTTCCAAATATATTGATCTATCCACACTCACCAAATTGTCCACATCCACTCCTTCATCTTCCACCATACCATCTTCTACCATCATCCCAAGTGTTGACCGTAATATCAATATCCAGGACCAAGGGTGCGGAGAATACAAATTGAACACAGCCTATTGTATCACTAAAATACCCAAGTCTCCAAAAGCTTATGGTAGACCTTGTTTTAAACTAGAGCCCAACGAGATTTTTAAGGTTCCTCCGACAATGACTTTCACAAAATAGGGAGAAGTAAACAAGGAAGACATTGAAGAAATATTAGGCTAGATTTACAAAGAGACAGAAGGCCTACCTCCCTTACCATTACAACAATATGGCAAATGTTATGAAATAATGAAGGCAAAAGGCTATGATGGAACTAGTGCCCTTGGTAAAGACAAGATGAGAAGAAGAGAACCTACAATGCCTTCTGTAAGACCAAAGTATTTGGGGTTAGAGTTTGGGCTTATCAAAACTGACGATCCATGTACCAATGTACTTTCAGGTGAGAGCGTGAATGTTTCCAAAAGTGTGAGATGATTGAATATTCCTTTACCCAAACTGACTCACATGAATGGGAATTTGGTTCTCAAAGATCCTTAAGTGACTATTTCCTTGATGACATGTTTCTAGAACTTGGCGAGCTCTCTTTTGATGAAAGATTCAAACAAATCCCCTAAGAGATCCTCCTAAGGTCCCATTGAAAAGAGAAGAATGGGTAAGACTCTTTTCACCTCATGATGATGACAAACCTAAATTGTCATCTGATCCCATTGACCATCATCCTGACTCATCTATCTGGTCATCTGAACCTATCAATCATCATTTAGACTCTTTTTTCTGACCATCTGAGCCTATTGACCATCATTCTAACTCATTTGACTAGCCACCTGACACTATTGACCGTCATTTTGATCCATTTGTCCCCTATTTTTCCAATGATTCTAATTTTCCTAAATAAAATGAAGATGCCTACTAGATGGAATCCTAATGGGACTTTGACGATGACAATTTTGTATTTACCCTTTCTACCTCCATTTGCATGCTTTATGCATCCTCTCTGCTTTTCGCCAACACTGATGATGGTATCTCCCTTGTTTACCCACAACTCATTGACTGGGATCAACAAGGCCTGCCCACTATGGACATTTTTCAAAATGATGAAGCTATTGCAAAATTTATGGGACTTCATGAAGGGATACCAAGTGGGGACCACAAAGCTGGATTTTCCATAGATCTAGATTGTGCAACATACTTTGGGGAGACTATGCAATCCTCTAGTAGCAGAAATAATAAAAATAAAACAAAAAAAGACACGTCTTTAGGTGAAAACCGCAAGGCACTTTTTGACGATACAAAAGTAAAAATAAAGGACATATTCGAGGGTGAAAACCTCTCTGAGGTGCCCAAGGATGGAGGATTGGACTTTCTTCCTATTACATAGAAAAAATCAATGATGCTCATTAAGGACACCATAGAAGTTAATATTACCACACCAGAAGACCCCAAAATAGTTCTTTTTGCAATATCTTTGACAGATGAAGAAAAGCCTAAATTTCAATAGTTCTTTGCAAAACGTAAGATTAACTTCACATGGTCTTATGTCGATATGCCTAGATTGGATCTAGATTTAGTCTTGCATCATCTTCCCTTGCTTCCAAATGCCAAGCTAATAAAATAGCAACTGTGAAAGATGCACCCTAAAATTGCCTTTTTAGTCAAAGTTGAGCTCAAGAAGTTACTAGATGTGGGGTTCATAAGATCAATAGACTATGCAAACTAGATTTCAAACCTCATACCTATCACTAAGCTAAATGGTCGCATACGCATCTGTACAGACTTCCACGATCTGAACAATGAATGCCTGAAAGATGACTTTCCACTTCTTAACATAGACATCATTGTGGATCTTACAGCAGGGTACGATATTTTATCCCTCATTGATGGTTTCTCATGTTACAACTAGATTCGGATTGCCCCGAAAGATCAACATAAAACATAATTCACCTATCTTTGGGGTACATATTGTTGGAACATCATGCCTTTTGGCCTAAAGAATGCAAGTTCCACATATCAATGAGCCATGACCATGATATTTCATGACCTCATGCACATGCTAATGGAAGATTATGTGGATGACCTCTTGGCTAAGTCTTTGACATGCAAGGATCACCTCAAGGTACTAGAAAAAAATTTAAAAGACTTGAAGAATACAACGTCCATCTAAACCCAAAGAAATGTATCTTCGGTGTGACTTTAGGAAAACTTTTGGGGTACATAGTTTCTCACCGAGGCATTGAAGTGGATCCCGCTAAATTGAAAGCAATATTAAACATGTCGCTACCAAAAGGAATCACTGAGCTAAGGACATTACAAGGAATATTGTAGTCTATTCGGTGCTTCATTGCACAACTAGCAGACAAATGCCAATTGTTTCAATATCTACTACACAAAGGCATCCCCTTTGTGCAGATTAACAAATTTCAAGTAGCCTTTCAATAGATTAAGGACTATCTATTGACACCACCTATTCTAATGCCAACCATTGAGGGAAAACCTTTGATTCTATATATTTTAGCAACCACTTCAGCACTAGTGGCATTGCTGGCACAAAATGACCATGATGAGAAAGAAAGGGCTATATACTACATCAGCCGTACATTGGTCGAATATGAACACAACTACGCACCTATTGAATGTGCATGTCTTGCAGTTGTCTTCACCACCTAGAAGTTAAGACATTACATGCTAAATCACAAGACACAACTAGTGGCAAAGATTGGTCCATTGAAGTATCTCCTCAGTAGGGTGGCGTTAATAGGTCAGTTGGCAAAATGGGTTATGATACTGAGTGAGTATGACATACAATATGTGGAACAAAAATCTATAAAAAGGACATGTAATAGCCAATCAACTCATGGATGCACCCATACAAGGCGATCACCCTTTGGTAGCATATTTCCCCGATGAGTCCATCTTTCATGTGGAGCCTAAATCACCTTGGAATCTATATTTTGATGGATCTCATACTAGCCATGGCTCGGGAGCATGTATATTGTTCATCACACCACAAGGGGACTCCATTCCTAAGTCATTCCAAATCACTTTCCCATGTAAAAACAATGTTGAAAAATATGAGGCACTCGTCATAGGACTCCAAATGGCCATAAAATGGAAAATCAAAACATTGTTAGTCTTTGCATATTCTCAGTTGGTTATTAAAAAGGTCATTCATGAATATGACACCAAGGATGAAAATTTGATGCCCTACAAACGCATGGTTGATAGCTTCCACTCATATTTTCACATGATTTCTTTTGAAAAAATTCCAAGGGCACAAAACAAGGCCACAGATGCAATGGCTACAATTGGATCTCTCCTATACATTCCCAGTAACGTGCTACAACTCGGGTTCTTAGTAGAGTAGTTGTTGGTTCCTGCATATGATATTCTTGAGTCAGAAATCGTTTGTGAGATTGTTCGTCCCAATTCACCATGGCATCATGACATATATGATTACCTTCAGTCCCAGGTACCCCCTCAAACCTTTCCAACAATCAACACAAATCCTTTATTTGCAAAGCTACCCACTACACCATCATTAGTGACACCTTATACCACCACAGCTTTGACAATACCCTTCTTCAATGTCTCGAACTGACAAAGCACGAACAACCTTACATGAGGTACATGAGGGTATATGTGGATCTCATTCGAGTGGCCCAACCTTAGCTAAGAAAATCATGAGACTTGGGTATTATTGGCCGACTATGGAAAAAGATGCACTTGAGTTTGTAAGAACATGTCACCAATGTCAAATACACGGTGATTTGATTCATGCACCAGCACAGGAACTTCAACCCATCACTTCTCCTTGGCCCTTCACACAATGGGGACTCGACCTCATGGGAAAAATCCATCCCACCTCCTCCAATGGCCATAAATTTATTATTACCACCACTGAATATTTCACCAAGTGGATCAAAACTATTCCTCTCACATTAATAACCAGCAAGCAAATTTCCAAGTTCATCCTCAACTACATCATCTTCTAGTATCGTGTTCCATAGTCCATCATCATAGAAAATGGGCATCCTTTCAAAAATCAAGACATTCATGAGCTTTGTAAATGCTTCCTCATTCAACACAATTTCTCCACACCCTACTATCCACAAGGTAACAGTCAAGTTGAGGCATCTAATAAAACAATTATCAAAATCCTTAAGAAGACTGTCAATGATGTTGGTCGTGACTAGCACTTACAACCTAACCCTGCTATGTGGGCTTACCACACCAACATCCACACACCTACTGGAGCCATAACTTTTTCCTTGGTCTTTGGAGCTAAATCCATCTTTCCCATCGAGGTCAAAATTCCCTCTCTTAGATTCTCCATGAAGGGCTTGATCGATGATGAAGAGTACTCACAGTCTAGACTGCATGAGTTGGAAATGTTAGAAGAACGAAGACAAAATGCCTTAAATAATTTACAGGCATATCAAAATCACCTTTTTCGTAGTTATAACAAGAGAGTAATGGTCCGTAAGTTTAATGTTGGTGACTTGGTCTTAATGTAGAATCTTAAGAATCAATTGGACCAAGAGAAAACCGTCAAGTTCAAGCCTAATTGGTTGGGCCCATACATCATCACTACCTCATTTGTTTTTGGTGCTTATCAGTTAGCTACTCTAGACAGGGAACAACTGACAAAACCTATCAATAGTTTCAATCTCCGCAAATTCTACACAGCATCAAAGAGCTTGGCTAAAAACCAAAAAAATACAAAAAAATTGAAAAATACAAAAAATCATCACCCTGATGAAAACCTGGCAAACAAGTGTCTTGGTGACACAAAAAAAAAATCAAAAATAGTAAAAAGAAATAATTCGTCCAATAATGAAAACCACTTCGGTGGCGCTTTGGATAAGTACCATTGTGAAAACTTGGCAAATAGGTACCATGTGTAGTCAATCTTTGCTTCACCATCTACTTTCACTCTATCTACCTTTGTTCATAATGAATACATGGTCATCTGACACTCGTACGACATTTTTCATATTATCCTCCCATTTCTCTCCATGGTTGACAATGGTTAACAGTAGGTTTGGCAACCTTCCATCTTTCAACCCAAACACGTCCTTTTCCATTTCCTTCAATTTGGCTAATCCCTAACCTGACTAGGGGAAATCCTTTATCACTTGACTATAGTGGGTATCGTTCATGGTTCCGGCAATTGAAAAAGTCCTGAAAAAATCCCAAAAAGCATAAAAAATCCTAAAAATTCTAAAAAGTCCTGAAAAAATCCTAAAAATCACAAAAAGTCTTGAAAAAATCCCTAAAATTGAAAAAATGTCCAAAAGAAATCCAAAAATCACATGTCAAAAATCCCAAAAACAGAGTCAGAATCTGTCAGGTCAGTCATGTCAGTCTTTTTCATAGTCGAACTACGTTGTCTCTACGCATGTTCTACATAGGCAAGGCTCATCTTTGAGCCCTCAAGACATTAGGTCAGTCCCTTAGGTTTGTCCAAATAAAATCATGACTCAATATTTGATCAATGAAGACAAAGTCATTGGTCGTGTTGAACTATGAGGTTTCTAAGTGTATGATGTAGGCAAGGCCATCAATCGATGAGCCCCCGAGGCCGCACTAGGTCAGTCCATTAGGGCTCATGACATGCACTATCACACACTTCAGATGTCTTCAAACCAAAAAAAATCCTTTGCATCTCAAAACAGACAACTCTTAAACAAACTTTGGAAATTATTTAATTAACATTTCAACTACATTGGCATGTCAACATTGGCATGCGGTCAATTCAGCCATCTAGTCAACTTTGGTCAAATTGTCATAACAAGTCAACCTGTCAACTCTTGGTTATTTTTGGATGTGTCCTTCTGAAGAACAACTCTTGTCATTTATTTATGCATTAGGATATTTCTTTCTGAAGCATTGACACTATCAACTAGAATTTTGAGGGATTCTCATCACATTTGAGGATCGATCCTCTTGACATCAACATCATTCAAGATGTGTCCTTCCTAAATTTGGAATTACCTGGCATCTGTCACACAAAAACCTAGACTTTTTCAAACCTAGCATCTCGACATCAAAACACTTGACATTTGAAAACACTTGGAAAACACTTTCTTTTATCTTATCATATTTGTCCTTTGATTTTCATCATGCTACTAGCTCTTTGAGGATGTCCTAACATCAAGATTTAGAGGAGCAACGAGGTATCATGATGATTGTCTTGTCTTTTCTTTTCAGACTATCATGTTGCTAGTTCCTCGAGGATGTCCTGACATCAAGATTTAGAGGAGCAATGACATTTCATGGCTTGTCTTTCTTGTTTTTGGCTGGTTGTGACAAAAAGACTGGGGCAACGAAGCTCCTCGTATGAGTCATGATCATCCTTAAATATGGTTGTTTGTTCAATGTGATCGTACAAACTTGCACACCATTGATCTATGTCATATCATGTTGTTTTTTGGACATTACAATAATCCACCCAATGATGATTATAGAAACACTTATTAGTCCTTTGGCAATATATTGAAGGATTCTTTCTCTACGCTAACATCCATCTCCTTCTATCTGGTCATTTCTCTTCTTCTGCCTCCTGATGATATCCTGTGACATACAAAATTTTAATTGCATACATGAGCATATATAGATATTGCATTAGTCCATTAAACATTTACATACATCCATTCACATAGGTGTATTTACATCTTTAGTGTAAATACATCATTTACATCAATTCATTTGCATTTACATATAAGTGCATTAAACATTTTTCATACATCATCCATATCATTAATGCATACACATCATAACATAAAGCATCACATGTTGCATTATCCATACATACATAATCATACATCAATGCATCGATAATCATAAACATGGCATGACATAGACAACATTAAGCATACATATAGACCATCATCATCATCATATATCCATCATGCATAAAGTAGTATCATCATGACATCTCATCATAAATAACCATCATAAATGCATACATCACATAGCATATAAATGCATCATCAAAAAATAATCACATATAATTGCATCACATCAACATAATAAAATCATAATGCATCACAACATAACACATAGCATATAGTCTGTGCCAAAACTGCATCATATATATATATATATATATATCTCAAAACCATATCACATGATAGAGTCTCGAGGTATCCCAAAAATAGAGCTCGAAGGCTCGATGGTCAATATTTCAAATGTCTCAACATAACAACAAGATAACATGCCCTAAATTGTGCTCTCATCGTCTCGTTGAGCTGATGAACAGGGTGACTAGCGCTCTGTGATAGGAACTTATGGTATATGTGAGGACCCAACAAGTTGGGTTCACAATGTTGATGGATTAGTGGCAGGTGGCTGATTGTGATGTGACCTATGTCATGATGATACTGACCCATGACTATGACTGGACCAGTGCCTTGATAAGTGTTGATGGTTGTGATGAGATCTGTGACCTGAGGTCTATCCAAATGATGTAGATCCCCCCACACTGCTCTGACTACTGCTGCTATGACTCCTGCTACTTCCACTACCTATCCCAATTCGAGTCTGATTCAAGCTGGGATCTCACTACTCTGCTAGAATTGCTTGCTCATATAACATCTTGTATCATCCCCAGCTCTCACTCACCTTGGTCAGCTCCCTAGAAATTTCTCCCACTGGTCTTGTGCATAGCTGAGAAAAATATGAACACCAGCTTTTTGACTCCTGTTGCCTAATCATAGCCTGATCCCGGTCCACCCTTGTCAACTCCAACTCCACCTCTAGGGTCTTGATCCATGTCGAGGCCTCATCCAATCTGCTCTACATATCAGCTAGCTGCTAATCCACTATCACATCTCGAGGCAATGGTGGCCTCCCAATTACATCCTCCTCCTCATCCATATCATCCTCCCCGCCGATATCAGCCTCCTTGTCTCCCCCTATCTCCTCTCCTCTATTCACATCCTCCTTCCTTGGCACCTCTCCCTCTAGCTACTTTGCCTCTACTCTCACCTCCTCTTGTTAGCCCTCCTCTCTCTCCTCCTCTCTATCACCTACCTCACAAATAGGTGATAGTGGTGCTCACCCAACTCGCTATCGCACCCTCCTGGCCTACCTCCTATCGTCTCCTCCTCTCCTCCTCTTCCCTCCATCCCCACCATCTCCTCCATCCCCTCCATCATCTCCTCCACTCCTCCCCTCATCTCTTCTACCTCTATCACTCCCTCTCCCCCTACCGCCATCCCTACCTCCTCACCCTCCTCACTGAACCTATGGTATCACTGCTCGATGATCAACTGGTTTCAGTTGGTTAGGATCTGTCAAAGGAAGTGGCTAGTGAATCTACCACCATGCATCATAGTCACATGTCATCCTGACATCCATTAGCCCCTGCTTCATGCCCACTAGTGTGCCACTTAGTTATCAATCTATTGCTCTGCTAATGGAACCGATATCGTTGGCCCCCATGCTATCTGTCAGGATGACTGAACATACTTTGTTGTACCGATGGGAACATCCTATTGTTCCCCAAATTGTCACAATACCTGCTGGGGAAAGTACATCTCAATGAAAAGTTGGGATGAACTATATGGTAGATTAAATATCTAAACTGTCTACAAAATGAGACATGATCCTCCTCTCCTGGTCACTGACCACAGTCCCTATATGGTCTCTAGAGAAACCCCATCAAAGTGTCAATACGGTGGCACCAATATCTTGTGTCTCCCACTCATGTCTATTGTAAGGCACGCCCATATAAGTAGACATAGGGTAATCATCGGGTAGCTACATTTGTACTGGCGGTCGAAAGACAGGAATGTGCTCCCAGGCCTAGATCATGAGTAGTGTGGTCCCGCAGCTAATACTGCTAGACTACCTATATGCGACATCATGCAACTAATGATATATCATCCCAAGAAGGCACAACCCCCATGCAAACACTGTCCTATCTTGCCACATCCTTACAAGCACATCTCCCCATCCAATAGGGAATCCATGTCCGCAACAGTCTGGTATCAATACCTCGGCAATAAAAGTACACAACATTGCATCCCATCTACTATAGTGCTCGGCCATAAACTCCCACCTAATCTCATAACTATCGATCCCTAGTTGTGCAATTTCATCATGCACGTAATACTATGTCATAGCCTGGAGTCACTGTCGTGAATCATAGACAACCAAATCCCCTCTAATCAGAATCTGTAATATCTTGTAGACATCCTCAAGAGTCACAGTAGCCTCTCTAGTTGGCAAATG
Source organism: Sequoia sempervirens (assembly GCA_007258455.2). Classification (NCBI taxonomy): domain Eukaryota; kingdom Viridiplantae; phylum Streptophyta; class Pinopsida; order Cupressales; family Cupressaceae; genus Sequoia; species Sequoia sempervirens. Next base: position 239,868,879 of record VDFB02075321.1, on the reverse strand, counting down.
GAACGAGCAAGAATCCGAGTGCCATCTCTTTGCAAGTGTTGTCAGTAGGCCCCTATTTTCCTAGACAATGGGCATATAGGTAACATAGTATAGTCCTAACTGCATCAGTCACCTACGCTCCCTACCATGGAGCTGATCTCTAAATGCATACGTCATTGGTCTAAACTCGTGAGTATATATAGGTGGTAATCATTTCTGCATACACAAAAATGAGAGTTAGCACATCATTGAAAATCATCATAATCATATATCTAATCAAAATTGCACACATAAACTAAGCCTAAATTAAGTCAATATTGGTCAAAGTCAATTGTGTCATGTTTCCCTTCACTTGCATCGTGAAAAGTCACATGTGTCATTTCATCTGGTAGTTGCATCACGCCATGGCAGTTGCGCCATGCCACATCGATTGCGTCATTTGGCTTTGCACATGTGTCACATTATAGTGCTTGTGTCAATCCCCTAATCATTTGTGTCACTTTATAACACTTGGATTGCTCCATCCTGTGTTTGCACTACAATCTGGCAATTGTGTTACACAAATTAGCACTTGCATTGTGATTTGGTGATTGTGTCTCACCAGCTCGCAAATGCGCCGTTTTAAACCTAGACCTAACCCATCCCTTGCATTTGCATTGTGATGCATCAAATGTGTGCAACACGAATGCATTGTGTCCTTCACGAACGTAGACGTGTTGCAACACATCTACTATCCTAACTTTAATGCCTAAACATGCATGAAAAACGAGAAAATAAAAAAGTGGGTATGGGGTACTTACCGGTGGCTCCGCACCCTCTGGCCATCGGTAGGTCTGTACTCAAAATACGTGATGCTCAGTCACTAGAATCGCCATCTTGCATAGTCTCCTCTCTCTCTGAGCTCTAAATTTCCAAAAGGTAAATGTGAAAATGAATTACCTTTTCACCCAAATCAAGTCTATTTATAGGGTGAAAATTAGGGTTTCCTCTCGAGGTTCATAACTAGAGGTGCATTTGACCATCTTTGACTACCTCATTGACTACCTTAAACATGTTGAAATTCAAAACCAATCGTGCCATTTTTTTTCTACTCATCAAATTGACTAATCGAGACACTTTCCAAATTTTTTCGATGTTGGGACAAAATTTAAAAAAATTCTCAAGGGGGCATAGATACTCCATATCTTCGCTAGGGCATGTTTTTGACTTATTTTCTTTGTCACAATGCGATAAACTGCATTATGAAAAAGAGGGGCAAAATGTAGACACACAAAATTGACCTAGGCCTGCAAACTTTATTTTCTCCATATTTCTTCTTAAAATGATTAAAATATTTAATTATGTCCTATAGTCCAATTCCAACCATTAGTTAAATAATTCTCAATTATTTAATTAATTCATCCTTTTATTCCTCTTGACTATTTAAATAATTAAATTACATTTATTTTATTTAAATACATTGCTAATTTCTTATGTCCCTCTATAATTAAATAAATTCTTAAATTTGTTTAATTATTATTGTCCACTATGTCCTCCTAATTATTTAAATAAATAAACTTTATTTATTTATTTAAATACGTCATTAGTGTCCGATGTCCTCCTATAATTAAATAAATTGTTATAATTTATTTAATTATTTTCCACCTTGGCTTTTTCTAATTTTAAATAAAATCATTTATTTAAAATTGTCCCACTTTCTATTTTTTTCCTTCAAGTAAATTATTATTTTTTTAAACATTATTTATTGTCACATGGCCCTACCACTTTTGAATTAAATTAATTTTTAATTCAAAAGGTCAACTTAGTCTTTAAATCAAATAATTTTAAATTATTATTTGATTCTCCAGCTTTTTCTTTTTTCATGCCCAATATTTCCTCTTGTCACATGCATTCCTACCCATTGATTTGATTTTTCTAAAATCAAATCTCATCCCTTCAATTCAAATTTCATCCTAATGTTTCCCTAACCCTAATTGTGGGTTGTCACATTTAATTTCAGCCATTGATCTTAGGGAATTTCTCATCTAACAATCTTGGCCATTCATCTAAAATTGGCTTTTCTATAAAAAGGCAATTTTAGCCTCATTTGACACACTTCATGCTCTTGACTTCATGCTTGAGTATTTCTGAGTGCATTTGTAGCCATAATAGAATCCTTCAATATTTTCTTAGGACATAGTCATAGGTCATAGTTGCTCATCAAAATCTGAGGGAAAACATTATAATATTGCAGCAAATGGACAAGGGAAATGAAGGTGATTCATGGAGGGCATGAAGACTTGGTGAGATTGTTCTTTGTTTTTATGCTATTTTCCTCCTTTGTTCTTCATTGTTTAGCTAGGGTTTAGTTTGTTTATGCTTTATAATGCTAACCTAAATTTTTCCCTAACTTACATCGAGGATATTCGATTTAATGGCTCAATTGGGAGAGATCAAGGTAGATTTTCCCCATGCAATCAGATTATACTACATCACTTATATGCTAGATATTTGATCACATAGGGCGATGATGACCACATTGGTCGAGCGATGGAGGTCAAACAAAGTGACCTTCTACCTACCTACTGGGGAGTACACCATTACATTAGAGGATTTCTAGCACATCTGAGAGTCTCGATCGATGGTGCTCACATGATCTATGATATGGAGCAAGACAAACCTCTCTACTTATACTTCTTGGGGATGAGGAGCTAGACATTATTTATGGACAGATCAACCTACAACCTTAATATGGAGATGTTGATGAGGTAAATCTTACTCTTGTTGGCTTGATTATGGGACCGATCATATCTAATCACAAATCACAAGGATTTTTTATCAATTGGGGTTACATGATTGAGGGTATGATGGTTGATGGGATTACATATGCATGGGGAACTTGCATCCTCATGCATTTATTCCATGAATTGCACTAGGTGTGATACAAATCTGCCACCAGCCTTTATATAGCCATCAAATTACTACATGTATGGGACTGGAAGAGGATATTCGTGACTGATCCTATTGGGGAGTTCGTTCAAGATCTAGGGGAATTTTGGTCTAAAAGTATGCTCTCATGTTGACATAGAGACAAATATGCATTCTTTAGTACTAGAGAGGCATCTTCAATGTTATGGATGAGTTTATCTAGAGGTCATGGTTACAGTGTGGCATGGATTTATGATCATGTTCAGCTGGTTTTTTTGTAGATAGACCCAATGGTTGATCAGAAAAACTACACATGTTATCAAGAGGTACCTCTCGGATAGAGTTATGAGGTAGTTTGGTGAGAGGTAGGTAGTACCAACTAATGACTACCATGCCATTTTTGTGTGCACAATTAGAGATATTATAGAGTGGGGTGGCATGATTGTGCCACATATTGCCTTAGTATATATTGCATAGTTAGCTCCACAAATATGGGGTTGGATAGGAGTACCAAATGATACTTGTATGACTCCAGAATATGATGCTTGGTGGGCTCAAAGATGACCAATATGGTTTACACATCTTCTTAGTGGTCTAGGTGTAATCAGAGGATATAGGAGGCAAACATAGGGAAAGTCTCCTAGTGCTCAGAGGATGAGGCAGAAAGTAGAGGCTAAGGTACAACATGTAGTACCACATGTTTCCTAGTAGCCTCTACAACAACCACCATAGTAGCCATCAACACATGATCCTCCTTTGTAGGAGTAGGTGAGGAGAGGAGATGGTGATCATGACCCTAATGTTAGATTGGCATTAGTTTTATCTAAGAGAGATCAAGCTCATTGAGAGAGAGATTATTATAAATCAAAGAGAGACCATGTGACTGCCCAGCTGATTTAGGTGATGGGGGAGAGAGATTACGCCATTGTCGAGATGGATTAGGCCAAAGGAGAGAGAGAGATTAGAGGACCTTTGAGTGTGATGCAAAGATTACCCACTGATATTTTCCAGAGTTACAAGTGGTTGTATTGACAACTAAGAGAGATTCACAGAGATAAAAAAGAATGTATCTAGAGATAGCATAGGGCATCATGATCACCATTGATAGTAATTTTTAGGATACATTGTATCTAATTGAAGAGGTGACCTACTAAAATATTCTCTACCAAGAATTTGTTCTATAAAAGAGGAGATAGTTGATTTTTTAGCATCGAGCACTATAGCAGGAGGGTCTAGCATGTCAAAGGGTGGCTCAGTGGGTCACCACTCCCAACAAGAATGGAGAGGTGGAAAAGCCTCATGGATCTCTGGTGCACAGTGAGTAGTAGTAGCAACATCTAATCATGAGGTCGTCATCTCATAGGCCTCCTCTTGATAGAGAGGAGCATGAGACCATAGGGTAGGTCCTTTATTGTACATATTAATATATAGACTAGATATTTTGATGTAGACATGATTTCTTATGTATATGCATTCATCAACCTACGAACCTTGTGTACATATATTTTTTATGTTTAGATTTATATCACACATTTGATGAGATTATTTATCATGACACTTATATTTTTAATGATGTATATATGAGATGACATAATTTTGATGCGGCTATTGATGTGTATGATATATGATGTTATTCATGATGTTTATGATTTAATATGATGTCTATGATTATTATTTGATTATGGATGCATTGATGACTATGATGTGTGATATGATGTGACAATGCATGATTATGATATTATGATTATGCTAATGATTTGTTCATGCACAATGTGATGACAAGATATGATGATATGTGAATATAATTATTTTTGTATTTTTTTGATATTTTTATGATATGTGTGATTCGTGGATGTTATATGATATGATATGATATGAATGATATATGATATGTCGTATGATTGATGTATTCATAGATAATAATTTTGTGGATGCACGATGCATACGATACTAATGATGTGATAGATTTAGGATGCACAAGGTTGATATTTTTGATGTGTCATGATATTGGGATAGAAATTTTAGTAGGAAGAATGGATAGGTAGGGATTATATGATAGAAGAATGTATGTTCTTGATCCAATTTTTTAAAAATCTATTTATTTTTAATGTGGATGTGAATGATGATTTATGATAATTGATGATGTATGAAAAATTGGATGAGTATGATTTTTCTTTAGGGAAAACTAGGTAATTTCATCATAGCAATCCTTATTAATGTAGCAAATAGACATGATGTACCAAGGTATGAAAAATTGAGGTGGCTTTGTATCTATTGTGTGTAATTTTGACTCTACAAGCAAGAGGAATATTCATGTTCATACCAGACATATGAAATCCTTGTTATGATTGTATGAATTACAAGTTCAGAGCACATTGGACCAATGCATAGAGAGGTATGAAGAACCAAAAATGCAAGGGCCACTTTAGGTTTCCTGAGACAACTTCCACAAACTCAAGGAAAGTTTCCTTATTAGTCATTAAAATTAAGGAAAAAAGGGTGGTCCTAGGTCCTAAATTCAAAGAACCTAGGATGTAAGGGGTTTTTTTTAAATATTTCATTAGAATGCCAACCACAAAGTCAAGAGATTGAATTTCAACCTCAATGGTGAGTCAGTCACACCTGGGTTGGTGATTATTTAGATCCTTAAGATGATTAGGAATGACTTGAAATAATGAAACTAATTTAAATATATGAGTTAATATGTAAAATATAGATTCCCAAATATACACAAACTGTAACAGCACTTTACAGGAAGATCTGGGAGATATCAAAGTATGTATTTGTCACCAAAAGCTGATTATGGCATGTGTAGAGGGAGTAGTTCACCCCTAGGAGAATGGGTCTTTGATTAGGCTTCCAAAAATAATTTTTATAGTCCTATGATGTTAGATCTAAGATTCTTTTTTCCACCTACAAATTTGTTGAAACATCAAAAATGAATTTTGCAACTTAGTTTTTGTAGGTTGGCAAGAATGATGACACCAAATGCAACAATGCAAAATTTATCTTCAATATCTCTTCAATACTTCTTCAACCTATAACTTTCATACACACACAAATAGGGGAAAAAAATGTGCCATATAGGGGTTTTCCTTAGTCAAACCTCGTGAATAGTGTTCCCACTTTCATAATGACAATGTCAATGATAAAAACTTTAATGGAAAGGAAGGAAATGATGAACAAACAATTTTATAAAACTCACCACCCTTCAATAACTTCCTTGAAGGACTAAAGACATACGCATCACTTCAATGGAATTGGAACTTGCTTGCTAAATTTTCTTGAATGCATGAAGACCTACAACACTTGTTAGCCTTCATAAGACAACATGAACACACAGAAACTTTGACATGATGTTAGGATCTTGATTGTTGTTATAAATGACTAATAATGCTCAATTCTTATCTTTACAATAATTCTTTTCATAAGTTCTCCAAATTTTTGCTTCCTTAGTGCTAGATTTCAAATGATCAAAAGACTATGTTTTTATAGGTGTTTATCGAATTTCCAAAAAAATAGATTCCAAAAGATGACACTTAAAATTTAAATTTTGATTATTAAAATGCCACCAAAAACATATTTAAATTTAGGTCCTAGCTCATAAATGGGACACATTCATGCATGGGTGAATGGGTCCTTACCTATTATTCTAGAACACACATAATCCAAGGAAATTTAATTATTACATGCATTTATTTAATGTTGCTTCCTATTTCAAAAAATGGTAAGAATACAGATTTTAAATGCATAATTTGGAAAATTAGAAGCTTAATTAAGTCCAATAAATTAAGGGACCCAAACATAGTGTGAAATTGTAAAGGTATACAATTTATTACTTTACATTTAGCCCCAACTTTAGTGAGAGCATGAACTTACACATAGAACCACACTAAAGTAGAGAAATATATGTCAAGGGAGGTCCAATTGTACAACTATTGGAAATATAAAATGACAAAGGATCAAGGAGAGTGATCAAACCCCCAGGATCTAAGGCCCTATGGAAAACCAACATAAGTACAAAAGAACAAAAACATGTGTAGCAGTGATACAAGTTACACAAACATTCAATATCAGAATTAATGTGAAAAAGAAAAAAAGATGGACTAGCAAGTTGTATTATGCTATGCTTCCATAAAATATACTCACAAGGTCTATTGAAGTCTGATATTCACCAGGTGAGTCCCCAAGGAAAATATGGGAAACACACACTTTTTCTACAAGGTGTGCACACATAAAAAAAGGTGGGAAGGATGCACCAGGTCTATAGGTGTGTACCCTCAAAAAGGTGACATAAATTGGAAGGACACGTCAGGTCTACAAGTCTGTACCCATTTTTCAAACCATACCAAAATCTATACTCCCTAATAACTTTGATAAGGTGCCACAAAAATGATCAATATGTTGTGCCAATGCTACACAAGTTCAACTTCCTATGAAAAAAGTGAAGAAAAAAATGCTAATGTATGCTCCTTGCACTTTAAAGAAATTTCTAGATAGTGTCATGTTGTGAGCAGTTACTTTAAAGCATAAAATGATATATGACATGTCACAAAGGATCACGAGAGCTTATTTAGAAATCCATATTCCAATTATATGTTTCAAAATAAATTTGACTCATGACAAGGGGTTTCCCCCAAAATACAATGCTATAAACAAGACAAGAGAAGTCATATAAGAGATCCATGTATTCAAGGTTAGCATATTTCTTTGCTATAGTGATATAATACATCTCAGAAATATCATTATTACCCAAATATAGAGGAACAATGAACACAATGGAATAATGACACATGAAGAGAGAGAGAGAGAGAGAGAGAACAGACAAGCTTTTGGGTCAATGTGGAAGAGACCTAAATGTTGACGCCTTGCATTGTCCCTAAAGGAAAACACAAGATAAAGAAAAAATAAATTTTACAACATATAAAAGAATAAAGATACAAATAGAAGTATTTCACGATAGAAATGTATTTCCTTTGTATCCTTATGTCAATGGAGCAACAAGGGTCATCCAATGAAAACTCACAAACATACAGGTACACCAAGAATCGTGATATGGGAGATCACATTACATACAAACAAACACAAAGAATATAGTACGAAAACATGTAGTACATCATATGTGATCTGATGTAGATCAGGTTGTACACATCCCAATATTTCTCATCATAAATAGAATTTGGATAACTAGCCAAGGGGACTACAACAAGTGTCATAATAGGAACATCACTAGGTTCAGCATGTGGTGGACCACTCTTATTAGGAGGATCATCATGGTTTCCCCATATAAGTTCATAGATGTAGAAAGTAACAAATTCAGCTCATCATGCACTTCTTCAACAATCTTAGCAAACTCATCACGATTATCCAAATTGATCACAATAGGAGGTTTTATGATTATAACATTTGAATTCGCTTGTTTCACCCATTGTTTTTGTTTGATGTCTTGTTTTGGTGAAGGTTGAATTTATTCTTGAGTTGTTTCCATGGGTGTTGGTTTATTTTTTTCTTCTAATTGTCAATGGATAGCATGACGTCTATTCCTACGCTCATGACCATTTTGGTTTTTTTTTGCATAATTTTTAAGTTGTGATGGTGTAGGAGCAGGTTTATCAACCATTGGTTTATTCTCTTCCCTTAAGGGAGGAATTAAAGGAACCATTGAGGGTTGGGAAACCACTATCTCTTTAGGTCTATAGACTTGTTTTATCTTTGGGGGCACAAAAGGGATCATCTTATTGTCTCTTAGTCTCTTATAGGAAATGGGTGGAGGAACTACAATGAATTTATCTTGGTTACTAGGAAGGGCTTTGTGGCTCACTCATAGGTTCATCAATGGTAGGTTGGGGGGAAGGAATAACCATGGACTTATTAGACTCAAGAATATTACTAAGAGATAATCTTTTGATGCATTGTGGCTTGAAATTTTGACAGGGCTTGAAAAATAAATCTTCATGAGGCTTTATAGGTTCCATAAGTCCAATACAAAATAAATCCAATGAAAAAATTCCATGGGAAAACAAAGGATTAAACCCACTACAATACATGATAAATATCTCATTTCTAATGAGAAACTTTATGCACTTGTGAATAATTGATAGGATGGTATTCATGGAGCATAACCATGAGCAACCTAGCTTCACACAGAATTGGTCTAACATCAGGATGATGGATAATGACACATCTAATTATTTTCATCCAAATTTTAATGGAAGAGTTATCAAACCTATAATATGGCAAGAAAAACTATTGTGTGTTTTAATCCATGCTTTTAATTGTTCATAAGTATCTTGATAAAGCTCTTGCACAAATAAGAATTCCTCGGTGATCACATTCTCTACACATGTGAGATCAATAAGTATTCTTTGTGCAAGTTTTTTAATGATATTTCAGCAATGTAGAGAGGACCATTAGGCACATTTCTAAGTTCATCTTCATTATCACTTATATCATTATCAATCATGTATTCTATCTTATTAGCATTCATCACACCATTCTTATCCTCATTAGATTTTACAAAGGTGACTGAATTATTTGGAATTGGGTTTATGAAGATTTGCAAATTTTGGTTGGGTGGGGCAACAGACTTATTCCCTTGACCATTAACACTTCCCAACTAGATGCCATTAGAATCAATGAGGTCTTACACTTGATGTTTAATATGCATGCATCATTCCATATCATGTCCAATTTTTTTATGATAGTGCCAAAAGGAATTTGGGTTGTGGTTTGGAGGTAAAGGCTTGGTTGTATTGATAAGTTGAACTAGAGGTAAAGTGATTAAGTTCTTACTCAAAAGTTATAACATAATTGAATTAATGGAATCAGGGAGTGGGGTGAATTTCCTATCCCTATCCCTAAATTGCTATGGGTTTTTTTTTATGGCAAAAACATGAGGCTCAACATGGAGGGTTGTTTTAGGTGGATTTATTTTAATAAAACCCTTTTTTTGCTTCTTCAATTATTGAAAATTGTTGTGAGGTACAGGTTCAGATTTTTCAACATGATTCAAGGAATTTTTCTCTTCATGTTGACTAACTAAATTTTGATAATCATGGAGAGCCACACACTAATCTAGAAAGGATGGGAACTTAATAATCCCAAGCCTATCTTGTATGTCCTTTTGTAAGTTATCAATGAACATTCCTTGAAGATCCACATCGGGGAGGTTAATATTGATTTACAAGTAAAGAAATTGATAATGTGCTATAAAATCTATGACTTTTTCTCCTTATTATTTCTTACACCTCATTAAGTCAGCAAATCCATCTTAGGACCAATGCGCACTTGGAAATTGTTAAGAAAGGCATCAAGAAGCTCATTGAATGAGCATATTGAATTATTTGGTAATGAACAAAACCATTTGAAGGTTGTGTCTTTCAAGGACCTAGGAAATAGTTTAGTCAAGAGCTTATCTTCAAAAATGAAGGCACTAGATAAGGTTGTATACACTGATACATGGTTACTAGGGTCTCCTTTAACATCATATTTCTCAAAGTGAGGTATCTCTATACCTTGTGGCACTTGTTTTTTTAATCTCTCCAATGACAATGGGTTTCTTTTGACATATTGTGAAGTTTTTCTATTTTGGTATTGGTTCAATGTTATTATTTGTTATTGAAGGGATGTGACATTTTGGAAAATTTGGTTTTTGACAGAATCATTGGTTGTTTTTGGGATAGAGGTGAATATGGTGGAAGTGTGTGTGTGTTAGGTGGACAACTATATTTCAATTTTGTGAGAGGTTATGGATTTGGAGATATTGTGTTTGAGCTCATAAAACTAAAATGATTCCCAGTGGAAATACCCAAGGTTGGAGCTATACTATTGTTTGGTTGCATCGTTGTGGTAATAGTTGAATTTGTATATGTAGGAATAGAGGTTATAGTTGTAGGGGGAGGAATTTAATTTCCTCCTTGGCTTTGAGTATATCCCAAAGCTTGAGCACAACTAGCCATTGTTGTAAAATGATCATCAATAATATGGGATAGGCTACACACAACTTCTAATCCTTATTCATTATCAAGCATTTTCCTCATGTTATCTATGACATGAATTATATTACCAGTAATATATTTTATACTCACATAGTCTTGAAGTTTTTCTAAAGATTTTTCCAATTGTTTGAGCTTCTCTTAAGGAACATGGGCAACCATGGTTTCAACATCAATAATGATGGTTGATGGGTAGATGGTAATGGGAAATATGGAATTAGGGATGGAGTCCAACATGGGTTGTGTAGACAGTTAAAATTGTCTTAATCCATATTATACATCTGAATTTGATTACTAACACCATTTCATCCTAAATCACCTCTTTTTCAACTGTTTAATTGAATAATCCTAGTTGTTTAATTAAATGCATCATTTTTGTCTATTAATTTGATAATCAATATTATTAGGTTAATTCACCCCCTTTCACAATAATTTTCGTCTTGTTTAATTGGATAATGTGAATTATTTAAATTGAACCCCTTACGCCTTCTCATTTGATTAAATAATATTTATTATTTAGTTAAATATCATTAAACCTTCTTTAATTAAACAAGTTAATTAGTTAACTAAAATCCCTAATTTCCTCCATCTTGCACAATTCAGTAATTTCTTAAATTACTTAATTGGCTAATTTCTCACCCTCCCACTTGCAAGGGAATATTCCCTTAGAATATTCCTCCATTTGAACACCTCCAAAATGAAATATTGATGCAGGAGCATCCAGTTGTGTAAGGGAAATCCTACATCACCCAAAAATATCCTTTATTTTTGTTAGCTATTTGTAGATGTTTTTGCATTTTTGGATACCCTTTTCATCGAAATAAGAATTCCCAACTTTCAGAACTACTTTTCTACTTTTTCTAGTCAACTGCTATTTTTAGTAGTTTTGAATTTGAAGGCATGAGGAAAAAATTAATGGGAAGCTTTAGGACAGAAAAATAAACACTTTGGCAAAAGAATCAGGTCAAGATCATTCCCAGTTTGAAAGTTATTCAAGTTTCAGTTTCCCAAAATTTCCCTAAAAAATATTCCAAGTCTAGTTTGAGGCACTAAATGGTCCTGTATAGGCCCAAAAATTGTCAGAACTGGCAGGGTGGGTTCATAGCACATTCTACACTATGAGACCTTTCCAGCGGTTCAAACGTTTCATCAAACAGAGTCCCAGATCAAAATTTATGGCTTCCAGAAGTTCAATTTTTTGAAAACTGCCAATTTTTGAATTGGGGCTTAATTTATCAATTTTATATTTCAATTTTTGGCGCCCAACCACCTAAATTCAAAATTCAAATTGTATTTTGGGCTCCAATCTAGAAAAAGGCAATTTAGGACTCATTTTGTAAATTTTGGGGTATTGGGAAATAGAGAAAATTGTATTGGGTTAAAAAGGATTTGCTTTTTAGAAATAGTAAAGTTGCATGTATTGCAGCTTGTGAGGATTTAATCCTCTGGAATGTAATTTCTCTATAATGAGAACATATTTCCCATAAATAAATAATAATTTTGTTTTGCTTCTATTGTGTGCTTTTCTGAATTTCGGGTTTTGACTCTCATCAAATATTATTGTAACAAACTTCATAGCAACTTCCTAATTTTCAAGAACTATGCTTCTTTGAATCAATGAGACCCATTGATTAAATCCTTGATCCTTGTCAAATTTCATTCTCATCCATTGATTAGAATCCTTGGTCCATGCCTTCACCTCTCATTTCCTCTCATCCATTGATTGATCAAATCAATCATGACCATTGATTCAACCATTTCTCCTATAAATACTCCTCATTTCTATGATAAATGGATCCACTTTCATTTAGAGTAACTAGACTATACCTAATTTTAGAGCCATCTTTATTTAGCATGTTAGCATTCAATATCCATTTTAGCTTGCATTTCATCCATTTTCATCAATATTCATCAATGGAATCCGTTTAAAATCTTGTTTCAACTAAGGGGTTGGGAAAGGGTTGAAATTCCACATCAATGTAGTACCAATCCCCTAATGGGATGAGGTTTGAGTCATTAGATTAGTTTCCTTTAAGAATTTCTTATTTGTTTATGTTTAAATGGCTTCTTTATTCGATGTTTTCAAGTATTTCATTGGGATTTTGACTTAACTAGCTAAATCTTGGTTTATTTAGTATTGTTTTGGTAGGTTTATCTTAGGTTATAATCATGCTCACATTTTGGCACTAGGAGGATAGAACTAATCAAATTTGACATTTTTTTCTTGATTTTTCCATGATTTCTAAGTTCTAAGGTAGAGCAAGGCTATTGGGATTTACTAGAGCCTTGCTATTGCGAAATAGCCTCATTATTGATATCTGATAGAGTGACGCTATTGAAAGGTAAAACATAGAGTGAAATTTTTATGTTTGCTTTGAATTTTCAATTTGGTTTACTTTCTAATAATTTACTAACTTTACGTTTTATTTGAAAGGATAACTATTTTGTAGGTTTTGAGAGGAGCATGCAATCTTGAAGGAAGCAGCAAAGTTTTTTTTACTAACACTTGTTATGGTAGCATTTGATCTTTTATTGTAAAATTGTTTTTAAACACTCATGGGATGTTATAACCCATCATATGTTTCTTTATTTCATGCTTTAGGACAACTAGATTTCAATTGTGTTTAAAAATTACAATGTTATTATTTTTAAAAGTTGGCTAAAATTGAACCCAAAGATCCTCACCATTGTAATGTTGGTTTAAAATTAAACAACACAAATTCATAGTTCAGTTTGGTGAGCTATTAAATTAAGTCATCATTTCCTTTGAGGATTTAAAAAGAACCATTCCTTTTTGTGCTTACCATGCTTGTGTGAACTTTTAGTGCATATCCACTCCCTTTGTGCTTCGTGTGATCTTAGGTGAAGAGAAACACTCTAAGTTTATAAAAAATTTGAGTTACCCCAAGGATTTTCTATGTATCCTCTCCTCGTGTGCTTTGTGCGATCTTGGGTGAAGAGAAATAGCATTTTATTATATTTATTAGATAAGGGCCTACCTATGAGACACATCCCACAATGGAGAACTCATAAGTGACCCTAAAAGCATGTTTACTGGAAAGCTATATAAAGTTTACAAAATTGAAGGCATGGTCGATATCAATGTCAAGGTCAAAACATCATGCCATCATAAAATCAATACATTCCTCATCAAAATAATCAAAACAAATGTTCATTTATATCAATAACACCTTGAACATCATCAAAATAATGATTTACATCAAAAAAATCTTCACGGTCATCAAAACATGGATGTATGTCAAAATGTTCCATATCAAACATAGCATCAACAAGAACCTAAATCACAACAAAGCTTGAAATCCAAAAAAACTACCAAACATGAATACACTCCTTTAGGGGAGCCAATCGAATTAGCGTTAAACAAGCTAGTCCATGCTCAACTTATCAATCTTCCAAAGTCATTAAATGGAGGTGAACATAGCTTCAAGTTCTCATGGTATGATGATAATACTTATTGTGAATACCATAGCACAAAAGGTCATGACACATCAAATTGTATTAAACTCAAAAATCTCATCCAAGACTTATTGATCAAAGAGAAATAACTATTGAAGACAATGATCAAGATTTAACCATCAATGAATACATTGAAGATGATCCTACCTCATCTAATGATCCAATCAAAATACATCAAAAGTCACTTCATAATCATAATCAAAATCACTCACCAATATCTAACAGTGATCCATTTCAAGAAATCTTAACATCATTTGATCTCATGGTTGAAGACATTGACAAGGTTTCCAAAACAATTATTGAGCATAAAATTCAAGATTCATCCGCTAATTATCATGTTGAAAATATCTCTACATCACCCAATGAGTTAGATGACATACCTCAAAAATTTATTCCAAAGCATGATCAACATCTTTCATGAAAGTCTAGCAATGGTCCTTTCCCATACATATTGATGTCATTTGACCTTATGATTGTCGATATTGAAGAAATCCTTAATTCAACACTTGATCCAAATTTACTTGAAGGTCAAGAAAATATTGAACCAATACCCATGCATAATGAAGACATTCAAAAACCCTTTGCAAACAATCCATCCTTTGAAATTGATCCATCTCAAGAACATGAACCAAAGCATATTGAAGATAACACCACACAGAGTCAAGATCAAGGATCCATATCTCCAAGATACTACCATGATCTAATGGGTATTTCCCAATCCATACAGTATGTGACAAATAATGATCATATCCATATATCACATATTCCTCCATCTACCCATGAGATTATTAATCCTAATGGACATAAATATGAAGTACTTCATCCAAAAAAAGAGTCTCATACTCTTGATATAATTACCAAGGAACAAGAGTCTCCTACTCTTAATATCTTTACACATGATCAAGGCATAGCAAAATCCATAGACATATCAAAAATTGATCATAAAGAAGACCTCTACATGGATGGTGAATTGAAAACATCCTTTAAAGAGCAAGCATAAATGGATCATGAGGAAGACTCCTATATGGATTGTAAAGAATCAACACCTTTTGAAGAAGCATCAAAATTAGACACATCCTCCATACAGATTGAAGAAAGTGAGTATGAGGATATAAAGAATTATCAAAAATCAACAAAGCTAAACAATCTTGAACATCAAGGAAATGGTTTGTCAGTGGTAGAATCAAAGCATGTTAGTAATACTCCCATAATACCGGGGGCAACTTTATGTAGCACAAACACCAACATGGGCAGCATGAAGAGTCCTTATGATGAAATGGCTACCAACACTCCAACCATTCATATCATGAATCATCATCCACACATCTTTCCACCAACTAATTGGGACCAACCACAAGAAAGAGATCTATATCAAAGAAAAGAGAAAAATATTAAAGCAAAAGAATCAACAAAGAAAAATGGACAAGAAAAATTCAAATGGGTACCAAAGAAAAATAAATAAAATCATCCCTATCACACTCAATTAGTCAAAGAAACTATGGGGAAAAATAAAAAAGGGAAGTTCATCCATCAAAACTGTCCATTGATACAAAAGAAAGCTTCAAGAGAAACCTACAAGGTATATCAAGAAGTTGGTCCCAATCGAATCTCCATATCCACCCATCATTTCTCATCATCCCAAGTTTGGAGAATCAAAGATTCCAAACTGTTGACCAATACATTTGCATCTTGTATCCCTCAATGCATTCCACCACTCAATTTGACATCCATGGTATCCAACTCTCGTATTGACTCTGTATTGGTAACAACTCTTTATCATAAGGACTATAAGGGAACTCTATCATAATGTGTGCATCTAGGTAAGGTTAACTCTGATATCGATAAAGAAGATGCAAAAATCCAGGGATTACATTCAAGTGCTAGTATCTTAGCAAAAAACCTCCTCCAAGAAGGATATCATTGGCACATCATGATAGCAAAAACATCTATATCAGCACTAGCAATACCTACATCAGCACCACAAGGTGGTTCAACATGAGCTTAAACTTTCAAAAAAAAAATGAAAATCAAAATTAAAAAATCAAGAAAATAGTCAAGAGAAAAATCGTCCTCTAGTGAAAACCACTTTGGTGGTGCTTTGGACAAGTACCCTGATGAAAACTTGGCAAATAGGAATCATGAGTAGAATCGATTATCTATGTTCACCATTTCAAGTGGAAGCATCTCATCCCATCCATAATAAATCCTACATTCCATCCATCTTATCCATAATAAATCCACAATTCATTATCCAATCCATTTTCATCCAATCTAACTTATCTTGATCTTGACAAAGGTTTGGTATGTACTTCACACTTGCTTATATTAAACTTATTGACATGGGTCACTATCATTGATCATATCCTAACCAACATTAGTTGAGCCATAAGGCAGTTTCTAAAGATGCATACTCTATCCAAACATGTTATCCTATCACAAGATAATCTTTGGAATCCTTTGCATACCCATACATCAATCTATTAATTTATTCATGCATCCACCCATATCATTCCATACATTGCTAGACACTACGGGTAGATACATCTTTCTTTGAGAATAAATCTTGAGATATATCTTATAACTTATGTGGTGATCTAAACATTTGCAAAAGACAAAATCAAATTGGTCAAATCATTTGTAAGCAAAAATCTAAATCACTGGCCCATGACACATTTTGACGAGAATATGTTCCTTATCAAGCTTTATCTTTTATCAAACATAAATCCAAACAATCAATATCAGTTACACCTTTCTTTCACTTCAACATCACATCAAATCATTCCAATAGATTGTGTTCCTAAAAGGAAGAATTTTGTTTGGTTTCTATGCTTGGGAGATAGAATAACAAAACTCAAACACTCTCATTCAAGGATAACCCTAGAGATCTCAATGCAAAGGAGAAAGAGATCTTGCAATAGGGTTTTCCTAAGGCATGATTGTAAACTAATGAGGGGTTCACCACCAAGATAGGGCTTGGAAAGACAAATGAAATGCAATATGAAATACTTAACCCTAATATGATAAAATCTTTCACTAAATGACCAAAAAATGCATGAAAATCAGAATAGAAAGTTGCAAGATAAAAGGTGTGCACCTAGAAACCTGAAGGAGATTGAATGAAGCTCTAAAATGCTAGAAACATGGATTTTAATATTGATTGGCCCGACTCATATGCTAGACTAGGAAATTTAGTCCCAAATCTATGTTTCTATGCAAAAACTAAAATCTAGTAAATGGGTGTTTGAAACTAAAAAAACTTGAAAAAATGACCCAAACTAGGACTCATACGCCAAAACTGGCATATCAATCTAGTTAGGGTTTTTTCAAGCTTAAAATTTAGGATCTACTCTTTAATGTCTACTCTGTACTCCCCAATTTATTTTTAGATCTAAAACCCTAATTTGTAGCCTATAGAAGTCTTCCAAGTATCTCCAATGCAAGATGACAACTTTGACAACTTTGAACACTTTGACAACTTTCTCCAAACTTGCTCTTTAATGTGTATTCAATCTAAACCTATAAATCACACACTAAAGAGGGAAAAAAAAAATTTTGTTAGTAGAAAGGGGTTTACCGTGGTCAACCCCCATTTTGGTAATCAAACATTGAAATGAAATGAAATAGGAATGGAGAATAATGAATGAACAAAATATGATGTTGCAACTCACCAAACCCTAGCAATAAGAGGCTACAAATATGTATGAGATGGTTCCAATGGATTTAGATCTTGAATGAAATGCTAGCTTGAATCATGAAACCCTACATAACAATTGTTAGCTCAAAAACAAACATGATGCATGAAGACTTTGACATGATGCTTGATACTTGAATAATTCTCTAAAACACTTGATAATCTACCCTTGAAGACACTTGAATTCTCTTGTAAACACTTGAATCCTATTTTGAACTCAAACTTGCTATAAGGATGCTTATTCAACTTGCTAGATGTAAAATGAGTGAAAGAACCTTGTATTTATAGTTAATTATGCCAAATTTCCTAAAATTACAACCCTAGAAGATGACATAAGATCTAGGAGGATAAAATCCCACTAAAAATTTGAATTAATTTTAATTTTGGGTCACACGAGACTCATACACCCAAGGTGGCATATGAGTCCCATTAGGAATAAATTATGGGACCAATTTCAAAAATGTTTAGAAAGGTGTAAAATATAGATCAAGACCCAAAACCCTAGGTGGGACTCATATGCCCAAGGTGGCATTGAAACATAGATTTTTGGGGTCTATATACTCCTCTTGCACTCTTAGGTTTTTTCACCTAAAAGGAGAGAGATAAACCTCAAAAACCTAGGTGGTTCACTCAATCTAAGATATGTATGATGAAATTATGTCTAAATGCAACTAATTTATAAGATTGATTGATTAAGTATGCTAAACTATTGAAATGCAACTTGTTTGAAAACACATTATGTTATGAAAAAAAGAAATAGAAATGAATGCAAAACTTAACAGAAATGAATCAAACTAAAATTGTACACCTGGGATCTTGATGAAGGTTTGAAAAGACATCTAAAAGGCTGATGATACTAAAATTTATGCCTAGTGGGACTCATTCGCCACTCTGGGAGAATCAGTACCAGTTCTGGATGACTGTATTGAAGCCTATTTTAGCCAAATGGGTGTCCAAATCTACAAAAATATTCATAAAACATGTACAGTGGGACTTATTTGCCACTAATGGAAAATTAGTCCACTTTTAACTTTTTGAAAACTCAAAAATGGAATCTATAGCTTTCGGATTGTTCAATCTACACCTTTGGGTGTCCCGATCTGAAATTGCCAAATTTAGGCCTGTAAGTGACTTTTTCTTGATATTTTTGACTTAAATGATGAATAGGTGACTTGAATAACTTTTCAACTTGATCTTTAATGATTTCTAAGCTCCCAAGAGTCCTAAATCTGCAAACACACAAGTAGAGAAGATAAAATGTTGAACATTAGGGCATGGGGGTTTGCCTTGGTCAAACCCCTTTTAGGTAATTAAACCAAAATGATGAAATAATGGAACGAAACATGAAAAATGGAATTGATTACCTTTCCATGATGAATGATCTTGAAATTCTGAAGAAACACATGAGGATTCAACCCTTGAATGCTTTTGAAAGCTAGCTTGATGACTTCTAATGAAGAAACCCTAGCTTGCTTAACTTGGATGAGAAGATAGATGATGAATTAAAGATGGGAGATGTAAAAATGAGTTGTTAGATGTAAAATGAGGATAAAAACACTTATTTATAGACAATTGTGCCTTAGTATCCTGATTATACCTCATCACAGGCCGACATGTAGAAAAATTGAACTTAAAACCTATTTTTTCTCACTCAAACCCTGAAAATGACTCAAAATGGGACTCATTCGCCACTAATAGTGAATGGGTCCCACCTAGATGAGACTAATTTTCCACTAATGGTGAATGGGTCCCACATGAGTCATTTTTTCTAGTTGGAATGTCGAGAAGTAAGAAAATTAGGCTTATATGATGACTATGTCAGTTATTTGATCAAATTAAGCCTCAGGATGCACAATATGGGTCAATTAAGGCCTATTAGTGATGATGTAAATGTTGAATAGGGCTTGAGACACATAAATCAATGTGAAAGTGTGATTAAATACACTTTACAGCACTAAAATTAGGTCCACATAGCCTAGAAGGGCACAAAACCAATGTGAATGTGCAAGACACATTACAACACTAGCTTATCATTAAGTTTACATTAAGAACCTTCTAGATTGATGTAATAATGTTTTTAAACACATTTAATAATGTTGAATTAGGGAGAAATAAGTTAATTAAGTCTATAAAAGCGTGAAATCCCTTTACAAGACTTTACAACACCTTTACAAGATGTCATTAAAAGCATGTTATTTGATTTGCAAGGGTTCGAGACCTAGTGTGGATGCATAAAATGCCTCGCAACACTAGATTAAGTTCCCATTAAGCCCATTTTATCATGAATTAATCCCATTTCAAGCAAAGGGTCCTTTTTTCTATGACACATTTAGCCCCCACTTTAGTGAGAGGATGAACTTACTTCAAACTCACACTAAAGTAGACATTCAAGAGAGATCCTCATGCACAGATGCAGATGACACAAAATGACAAAAATCAAAGGAGATGGTCAAGCCCCCAGGGTCGAAGATCCTATGTCAAGCCCCCAAGATGTAAAATCATGCAATGACAAGAATGAAAGACGGGGTGGAAAAGATGTACTCTTTTTGGGCTGACAAAACTTCTTGGTTGTCCGCCAGGTGAGAAAGGCCAAAGGTATACTCACTGTGGGGCCGCAAAACTAGTTTTTCACGGGGTGAGAAAGCTCAAATGGTAAGATACATACACTAATTGGTATGCACTCACAAACACAAAAGTGGCTATTGGGAAAATTCATGCCACTAGGTGGGCTTCCCACTCAACCATATCAAAGTTATACCCATTGATAACTTTAACAAGGTGCCACAAGAAAATGCTCATGAACAAAAAGAAAAGGTACCACTGTCATGCAAGTTGTGTTATGCAAGGTGGCAAAAGATGCAAAAATGTAAAATGAAAAAATGTAAAAGTGCAAACATGTAAAATGTAAAGGATGTTCAAAGGAGTCTTGTTCAGTTTATGTAAGGTCAGTCACTTAGGGATCATTGTTTCTAATGTATCCAAGAGAGGACCAATCTTAAGAATAGTATATCCACAACTTAGGGGATGCAGTGTGTCGCATCAAATCACCAAGAGGAATGTAATATGCTAAGATAGATCACACTTATGAAGGACATCACACCCAATGTCATCCACAAAGTGACAAACATATCACACAAACGACAAGGCTGCACTAGGAACCAAGAATACAAATGAAATAATGGTAATGTATGCCCCCCACTTTAAAGGAATTGCTACACATCGTTCTGTGAGAAATTACTTTAAAGTAAAGAAGAAAAGAAAAAGAAAAAGAAAAATAAAAATAAAAATAAAAAGAAAAAGAAAAAGAAAAAAGAAAAAAATACATGAGAGCCAACTTGGAAAGCCCTATGCCAAGTCATATGTTTCAAAGTTAAGTTGCATCATGTCAAGGAAAATGAAAATCAAAGAAAGGTTGTATGGCATATGTGAGTCAATCTTAAGACATGTGCTTCACATCTCAAGATTTCTCTTATATGTTCATGAAAAGTTAATGAGTAGTCAAATGAGACAACAACAAGTGACATACGGGGATAAGGTTGTCAAACCCCTTGCCTCCACTTAGTGCAAGACAAGGGTGAGCATAGAATGGATGATGGTATGCTGCCCATTCCAATGGATGCAAGAAATGCAATAGTGAGAATGTGATTATCCTACAACTATTACATGGCAAGGAGCAGCAACTAAGGTTATTTAGGTGAATAAGGAAGGGTCTTGGAAGAGTCTTGTGTGATAGTATTGATGTTAAGTGAAGATTGGGTGATTGTGGTTAAAGGAGAATAACCAAGACCATGAGTAGTTTGTTGTGTGTTAAGCTATATAGGGTTGTGGATACCTTTCTCTCGAGCACCACAACCTTTTCCATTATACCCAAATTGTTTCATGAAGTCATACCCTTTTCCATAAGGTTGTTTTAGTGCTTTGGAATCAGGTGGTTGTTCGTTGTTGTGTTCTTCAGGGGTGATTGTGGAGTTTGTGACATTGTCTAAAGTGGTTGAGGTGGATAATTTTGAAAGGTTATCTGAATTTTGCATTGACATGATGGTTGATTGTTCTTGTTTCTTACATTTCTTTTGTGTGAATATGTATTCACCCATAATGGATGGTTTGAATTCTAAGGATCCCCAATCATCACCAAAGAATTGAGATTGCCATTCCTTATCGCTATGTACAATTTCTATGTTGGAAGTGGGACTCAATGTTTTTAGAGGACTTGTAGCTCCTTTTTCAATATGCAAGAAACTTTCAGGCTTGGGGTTTATTTCAATTTGATAGATGCAATTTTTATAGACATATTTCATGACATAGTGAAGGGTTGAAGGCACTGCATTCATCTCATGAATCCATGGTTGGCCTAAAAGAAGATTATATGACATATCGTAAGGAATGACATGGATATGAGTCTACAAAGTAACCACCCCAACCATAATAGGTAAGTGATTACACCAAGCGGTTGCTTTGTTGTATTATCAAATCCGTGAATAGAGATGGAATTTGGTATGATTTGTGATCTGTCAATGTTTAATCGATTAAGGAGACTCACACCAAACACATTAAGGGCAGAACCATTATCTATGAGAGTGTGTTTGATACCTATGTGATGGAATTGAGCAATTATCATAAAGGAATCATGTTGTTTATGCAACTCCAAAGAACGGAGCTCATGTTGATGAAAATTAATGTCAAGATTAGTTTGATTCATTTTATGAATTAAAGTTGCCACATCATTCAAAGTTGTACCATGAGGAGCTGCAATTTTTTGTAAGGTTGTTTGAAGAATATTGTTGTAATTTGGTGAGTTATGAAGCAAATCCCAAAGGGAAATTTTGGCAGGAGTATTCTTTAATTAGTCAAAAAGATCATACTCCTTTGTATGTGGATTATAATGAGGAGCACTAGGTGGGTTAGGTAAAGGTAATGATGGTGGAATTGGTTGTGGCGGTTGTGGGTTATTTTGTGTGTTATATGTATGAGCAATAGTATCATCACGAGATTGTTGTGATACATTAGTGTTAGGTGGGTATAAAGTGTGGTGTAGTTGATTAGAGGGATGAAGTAGATGTGAGGGTGGGTAACAGATAATTTTAGGTTTATTTGGAGTTTGTTGTTTGTGTGAAGGTGGGTAAAGTGTGTAGCGAGGTTTATTAGAAGGATGAAGGTTATGCGAGGGTGTGTAAAGGGTGTAATGTGGTTGAATATTGTTAACATCCTATAACAAGTGAGAATATTCAATGTCTTTGAAGGGCATGTTATCTTTTTCTTGGGTCATAATATCCTCCCTAGAAGGAGAGTTCCTAGGAGAACAACAAACCACATGTTCGTGACAATTAAAGTTTGGTTCATCTAAAAGAACTTCATCGCCACTAAGGGAGGTATTAACGGTTGAATGTGTTTGATTATTGATAGTGGGGAGATTAGGGGAAGGTTGTATTTGATTGTTGGTTGTTTCTAAGGTCACATTCTCTCATTCCATATTGTATACCATACTATGAGAGCTTGTAATATGTTCATCTAAGGTTGAAATTGGCAAAGTAGCTTCACCACAACTATGAGGAGGATCAAGGATTGAATTGATTTGCTCAATAAATTTTTCTATAAGTGAAAGGAGACAACTAAAATTCTCATGACTCTCATTGGTTATGTTTTCTAACATAGTATCATCTTCACAACTAGGAGAGATACTAGGAGAAGAACAAATGGGATTATCATGATCATTTATGACTCCATTGCTTTGTTCCCTAATATCTTCCAAAATAGGAGGTGTAGGGGAAGGATCATAAAGAGGGTTGTTGTAGACCTTAAAGATTTGATTATTTAAGACCAATCTATCATCCTCATCATTTATAATCTCATTCTTGTTTGTTATAGTATCTTCTGAAAGGGGATGAGGAGAAGGACAAGCAAGATTTGCATGATTGTCAATGATTGTATCTTCTTTCACCAAGATACCTTCGTCACTAAAAGGAGAGGTATTGGGAAAAGAAAAAATATGATCATCATGGTTATCTATGTTTGTATGCACTTTTATCACATCAGCCACACAAAGAGGAAAGATAGGAGAGGGTATGAGGTTAAGGTTAACATTGTCATTTTCCCTCTCTTGTGCTAAGAGACTTTCATAACTAGGACATGCATTGAATGAATGATGATCATGCTTATTAACTAACTTTATCTTTGCAAACATTTTGAAAGAACAAACTATGAAAACCCAAAATGCAATGTAAAAGGTTGAAATGAAATGCAATTTTTCAGATAATAATGGACTGATTATGTTATGGGAATGCAAACTTGAAATTTAAACCATGCATTAAATGAGTGAAATGAAGCTAGATTGGATGAAATGGATGCTATTAAAATGCAACTAACTAATATATATAGGTTAAGGCACCAAATTGAAGCCTAAAAATAAGGTTCTGAATTTTGTAAAGTGTTGTTTTAGGGGTCAAAAGGGACTGATTCGCCCAAGGTGGCGAATGAGTCCTAGTATGGACTTTTTTCTCAAAAATTTTAGAAATTTTTGACTAATTTTAATGCTTTTAGAGTGCTATGATGCAGACCTAATTGAAAAATGCAGGCTAACAATGACACCTAAATGCACTTTTTATGAATGCAAAATTTAACACCTAGCATGCAAATCCTAATGCAGGCTCAATGAAAGCCTAGAAATATGATGAAGGAATCCAAAATCAGACAAGAAAGTGATCAAAAATAATGTTCACCAAAATGAACCATAGATTTTTAGCATTTATGTACTTCTCTTGCACTCTTAGGGTTTTTCACCTAAAAGGAGAGAGATAACCATCAAAAACCTAGGTGGTTCACTCAGTCTAAGATATGTATGATGAAATTATGTATAAAATCAATGTTCTAAATGCAACTAATTGATAAGATTGATTAAGTATGCTAAACTTGTTTGAAAACACATTGTGTTATGCAAAAATGAACTAGAAATGAATGCAAAACTTAACAAAAATGAATGAAACTGAAAGTGTGCATGTGGGATCTTGATGAAGGCTAAAAAATACATTTGGAAGGCTATTGATACTAAAATTTATGCCTAGTGGGACTCATTCACCACTCTGGGCAAATCAGTCCCAGTTCTGGATGACTATACTGGAGCCTGTTTTAGCCAAATGGGTGTCCAAATCTACAAAAATCTTCAAAAAACATGTACAGTGGGACTCATTTTCCACTAATGGTGAATTAATCCACTTTAGACTTTCTAAAAACTCAAAAATGGAATCTATAGCTTTCAGATTGCTCAATCTACACCTCCAGGTGTCTAGATCTAAAATTGCCAAATTTAGGCCTATAAGTGATTTTTTCTTGATATTTTTGACTTGAATGATGAACAGGTAACTTGAATAAATTTTCAACTTGATCTTCAATGATTTCTAAGCTTCCAAGAGTCCTAAATCTGCAAACACACAAGAAGAGAAGATAAAATGTTGAACATTAGGGCATGGGGGTTTGCCTTGGTCAAACCCCTTTTAGGTAATTAAACCAAAATGATGAAATAATGGAATGAAGCATGAAAAATGGAATTGATTACCTTACCATGATGAATGATATTGAAATTATGCAACAATACATGAAGATTCAACCCTTGAATGCTTTAGAAAGCTAGCTTGATGACTTCTAATGAAGAAACCCTAGCTTGCTTGACTTGGATGAGAAGATAGATGATGAATTAAAGATGGGAGATGTAAAAATGAGTTGTTAGATGAAAAATGAGGATAAAAACACTTATTTATAGACAGTTGTACCTTAGTATCCCAATTATAGCTCATCATAGGCCGACATGCAGAAAAATTAAACTTAAAACCTAATTTTTCCTGCTCAAACCCCAAAAATGACTCAAAATGGGACTCATTCGCCACTAATGGTGAATGAGTCCCACCTAGATGGGACTAATTCAACACTAATGGTGAATGGGTCCCATAGGGGTCATTTTTGCTAGTTGGAATTCCAAGAAGTAAGAAAATTAGGCTTATATGATGACTATGTCTATTATTTGATCAAATTAAGCCCCAGGATGCACAATATGGGTCAATTAAGGCCTATTAGTGACGATGTAAATGTTGAATAAGGCTTGGGACACATAAATCAATGTGAAATTATGATTAAATACACTTTACAACACTAAAATTAGGTCCACATAGCCTAGAAGGGCACAAAAAGCAATGTGAATGTGCAAGACACATTACAACACTAGATTATCATTAATTTTACATTAAGAACCTTCTAGATTGATGTAATAATGTTTTTAAACACATTTTATAATGTTGAACTAGGGAGAAATAAGTTAATTAAGTCTAGAAAAGCATGAAATTCCTTTACAAGATGTCACTAAAAGCATGCTATTTAATTTGCAAGGGTCTGAGACCTAGTGTGGACGCATAAAATGCCTCACAAAACTAGAGTAAGACCTCATTAATTCCATTTTATTATGAATTAATCCCATGTCAAGCAAAGGGTCCTTTTTTCTACAGCACAGGCATATAAGTCCTAGATCACTAAATCTAGGCCACACAACCTAAAAACACCTGAATTATGATTGGATATTGATTTATCTTGAGATTATCCTCAAAAAGATGCATTAAATGAGGCTTGTGGGTGCAAAATAGGGCCAATAAAAGCATAAGGAATCCCAATTATTTAATAAAACCCTAGAAAAGTGTCAAAGTGTGTTACAACACTCTAAATAAGGTATAATTTAGTCCATTTATTTCACAAGGGCCCAATACCTACTTTGAGTGTGATAAACACATTACAACACTAAGTCAAGGCATCATTAAGCTCAATTTTACAAGGAGGGCCCAAACAAATATGAAAATGTCACTGACGATATTTTTTGACACTACATTTAGCCCCCACTTTAGTGAGAGGATGAACTTGCTTCAAACTCACACTAAAGTAGACAAACTCTCTTCAAGAGGGGTCCAGGTGCACCAATTCCAGTAAGATAGGATGACAATGATCAAGAGCGGTGATCAAGCCCCTAGGATCAAGCTCCCATGACAAACCAACATAGGCACAAAAGAACACATGAAAATGGTATAAAAAGCATCAACAACACACAAGCATACACTTCCAAAGACAAACATAAGGGAAAGAAAAAACAAAAGAGGGGGGATCAATCTTCGATCATTTGTTCATCGTGATGTTGATTATATCTAGGCTATTTTCCTGAAAATGCATGGTCACTCTGAGGCAACGAAACTTCAAGATGTCCACTAGGTGAGTATCCGAAAGAGTTGAGACACATACACACACAGCCGATATGCGCTCACACTCACGCACAAGTGGTTGTGGGAATGTCATGCCTCGGTCGAGCTTCCTATCAAAACCATACCAAAGTTATACATTCTGATAACTTTGATGAGGCACCATGCAAAAATGACCTTCGAGCTTCATGAGGAAAGAAAAACTTCATATGATTAGAGTTCATGAACAATGAACTCTGAGCTTCATGAGGCAAGCAAAACTTCGTATGCTTGGATCTCATAAACAATGAACTTCAAGATTCATGAGGCAACAAAAACTTTGTATGCTTGGAACTCATGAACAAACAAGATGGATCCACAAGCATGCAAGGTGTCTTAAGCAAGGTGGCCATATAACTAAAATTGAAAATGCACAAATAATGTAAAGAACATCCAAAGGAGCCTTTCTTAGTTCATGTGAGATCTTAACTTAGGGGACATTGTGCCTAATGTCTCCAAGAGAGGACCAATCAAAGAATAGAAGATTCACAACTTAGGGGATGAATGTGCTGCATCAAGCCACTAAGAGAAATATAATATGCTTAGATAGATCACACTCTTGAGGGAAATTTCTCCCAATGTCAACCACAAAGTGAAAAACATATCGCATGAAATAAGAAGACTACACCATGAACCATGAAAAAAAAAATTGTGAAAGAATAATGCCAATGTATGCCCCCACTTTAAAGAAATTGCTAAACACCATGTTGTGAGTAATTACTTTAAAGTAACAAATGATATATGCTAACAATAAAGAAGACATGAGAGCCAACTTGGAAAGCCCTATGCCAAGTCATATGTTTCCAAATGAAGCTATGTCATGCAAAAAGAAAGGACAAAAGTGGGGTTTCCCTCAAAAATGAAACTCTGAACACACATAAGGGATCTATGGATTTGGGGTTAATATGTTCTTGCTACAATTTTTTTAGAGAGCTCGGAGCTGTCATCATTCCAAAAATACTCATAGAGTATGAAGAATGACACAAAGAGAGCGAAAAACAAAGAAAAACCTTTTGGGTCAACATGGAAGAAACATGAATGTCTTGTCGCCTTGTGTCATCCCCAAAAGGAAAACACAATACAAATGAAAAAGACAAAGGAAAATATTTTGGGTCAACATGGAAAAGACATAAATGTCTCAATGCCTTGCATCATCCCCAAAAGGAAAACAAAAGATAAATGAAAAGAGCTAAAGGAAAGATAAAAAGGGTTATGACATAGAGAAGAATGAAGGTACAAATAGAGGAATGCCACAAAGAGAGAGATACATCAAACAAAATAGTACAGGGGATCACAATACGCACATGCAATCACACAAAAGAAAAACAAATAATGCAAAGGACTAGTAAGCACATGCGAGTCAACCTCTAATCAGGTCATCCACATCCCAATCGAAGGTAGAAAACTAGTTAGAGGAATAATGGAAAATGCATTACTAGGAAAAGGAAATCTAATTCTTTCCACCCACTATGTGTAGGACAATAATGAGCTGGGGTAGGTGATGGGAAAGATTGTGTAATGGTGAGAATACAAGATTCTACAAATATTACATGACAAGGAGTGAAAGGGTATGTTATGCAATCTTTGGATAACAATCAGTGTCATCAAAGTGGAATTTTCTCAAGATTATTTTGAATGCACGACACTCATCAGTACTATGTCTAAGAGTTCTATGGTATCGTCAATGTGGAACATCTACACCTTTAGGATATAGTCTTATCTTTTCTTTCATAGGTGGTAATAGTATGTCCTTGGTTTATAAGTATTTGTAATTTTCTTTTCATTTTTAGGTGGTGGACAAGGGAATTTTAATTTCTTTAGTTTGTAAGGCCTTCTACACTTGCTAGATTCACCAATTTATTTAGTTGAATGTTGAGGAGGACGACCTAAGATGATCCTTTCATCCTTATCATCATGACGAATCATTGGTTGGTCTTTAGGAAGGAGGACATCCATATCAGGAGGAGGATCTTGATATCCTAATCCTTTTGTATTTTAAATTGGAATTTTTTCTAAGAGTTGATGAATTTCATGTTCATTAGTTGATAGGAGTGTCTATCACTTTTTTAACATAAAATGGTTGAGTGCTTGCTTCCTTAAAGGAACTAGGTTCACCTATTGTAGGGAACTTAGGTTCAATTCTTGTCTCAATTTCAGGATGTAAATAACCAAACATATCAGGTGGTGGTATTATAGGGGGTGTTGACTGTGTCATGGATGGATAAAAGGATGCATTAGCTTCAAGGTTGTTAAGGCAATCATTTAGCAACTTCTCCATGCTCTCATCATCTTCTCCAATGATGTCGACATTACGAGGAGGACATGCATTAAGAGTTGAGTGAGTATGAGTAAGTTCAATTTCATTAGGTTCATTTCCAAAAGCATAACTTGACACATCCACTAAGGACTTCAAGGAAATCCAAAGCTTACCAAAGCACATATCCATGATGCAAATTTCAGATTTTAAACTATGCAACAATGTGAAATGAAATGTTCTAGATGCAATTTTGAATTTAAGCAATGCACAAGATGAACTAATTTAAACTAGATGCAATGAATTGAATGAAACAAAAATTCTGTAAACTGAAATTGAAAGTTATTAACAACAAACAGAAGCTCAGAAACAATGTTTTAAATTTTGGAAAATGCACTACAGAATCTGCACTGGGATGAAATCACCCAGATGGGCATATAAGTCCCAATGAGGATTTTTTCAAAAAAATTAGATAATTTCAAGTGATGTTTATGTGTTTTATGTTGTATGATTTGTAAACTAAGTGAAAATACATATTTTGTATGATTTTAAATGATATGAGATGCAAAAATACAACATATATGCACTTTCACTAATGCAAGGATTAGAAACCCTAGAATTCCAATTAACTAATGCAAAATACAATGCATTGTTAATGCAAGCAAGATCTAGGATGATAATGCACTCCAAATCAGAATTATGATGTTATAAATGTAGGTTCACCAAAATGAAAGGAATAATTTTGTTTGGTTTCTATGCTTGGGAGATAGATTAACAAAACTCAAACACTCTCATTCAAGGATAACCCTAGATATCTCAATGCAAATGAGAAAGAGATATTGCAATAGGGTTGTCCTAAGGTATGATTGTAAGCTAATGAGGGGTTCACCACCAAGTTAGAGCTTGGAAAGACAAATGAAATGCAAGATGCAATACTCAACCCTAATATGATGCAATCTTTCAATAAATTACCTAAAAATGCATGAAAATCAAACAGAAAGTTGCAAGATAAAAGGCATGCACTTGGAAACCTAAAGGAGATTGAATGAAGCTCTGAAATGCTAGAAACATGGATTTTAATGTTGACTAGGACTTATATGCTAAGCTGGACAATTTAGTCCTAAATATGGGTTTCTGTGTAGAAATTAAAACCTGGCAAATTGGTGTTTGAAATTGTAAAAACCTAAAAAATGACCTAAACTAGGACTCATACACCAAAACTGGCATATCAATCTAGTTAGGGTTTTCTAAAGCATCAAAGTTAGGATCTACTCTTTAATGTCTACTCTGTACTCCCCAATTGATTTTTGGATCTGAAACCCTAATTTGCAACCTGTAGAAGTCTTTGAAGTATCTCCAATGTAAGGTGACAACTTTCTCCAAACTTTCTCTTCAATGTGTCTTCAATCTAAAATTGCAAATCACACACTAAAGAGAGGGGAAAATGTTGTTTTGTTAGTAGAAAGGGGTTTCCCTTGGTAAAACCTTGTTTTGGTAATCAAACATTGAAATGAAATGAAATAGGAATGGATAATGATGAATAAACAAAATATAATGTTGTAACTCACCAAACCCTAGTAATAAGAGGCTACAAACATGTATGAGATGGCTCCAATGGATGTAGATCTTGACTCTTGCTTGAATAGGATAGATCTTGAATGAAATGTTAGCTTGAATCATGAAACCCTACATCACAATTATTAACTCAAAAAAAAACATGATGTATGAAGTCTTTGACATGATGCTTGATACTTGAATAATGCTCTAAAACACTTGATAATCTGCCCTTGAAGACACTCGAATTCTCTTGTAAACACTTGAATGCTCTTATAAACTCAAAATTTCTATAACAATGCCCATTTAACTTGCTAGGTGTAAAATGAGTGAAAGAACCTTGTATTTATACTTAATTATGCCAAATTTCCCAAAATTACAACCCTACAAGCCCACATCAGATCTAGGAGGATAAAATCCCACCAAAATTTTTAATTAATTTTAATTTTAGGCCACATGAGACTAATACACCAAAGGTGGTGTATGAGTCCCATTAGGTATAAATTATGGGACCAATTTCAAAAATATTTAGAAAGGTGTAAAATCCAGATCAAGACCCTAAACCCTAGGTGGGACTCATACGCACAAGGTGGCGTATGAGTCCTAGATCACTAAATCTAGGCCACACAACCTAAAAACACCTGAATTATGATTGGATGTTGGTTTATGTTGAGATTATCCTCAAAAAGATGCATTAAATGAGGCTTGTGGGTGCAAAATAGGGCAAATAAAAGCATAAGGAATCCCAATTATTTAATAAAACCCAAGAAAAGTGTCAAAATGTGTTACAACACTTTACAACACTCTAAATAAGGTATAATTAATTCCATTTAGTTCACAAGGTCCCAAGACCTAATGTGATTGTTTTAAACACATTACAACACTAAGTCAAGGCATCATTAAGCTCAAATTTACGAGGGCCCAAACAAGTGTGAAAATGTCACTGACAACATTTTTTGATACTACAGTTTCAAGCCTAGCTTCAAAATATTGATCTATCTTATCCAATCAATCCACCATCATCTCAAGATATATCATTTCCCAATCCTTGTGTTGTTCAGCACTATCCTTGCATTGTTGTGCATCCTCAACAATGTTATCACTATTGGTAATCTTTCAATCAAATCAATCAATCCTAGCTTGGGTTTCAACAAAATCCTAAAATAGATCACTGAAATTGTCACATATCCATACACTCATCAACATTGTGCAAAAATTCTAAAATCCAAAACATTTGAAAACCTCATCAAAATCCAAAAACACTTGCAAAAGGTCAAAATCCAAAACATCATAAAAATCCCTAAACAGGTCAAAAAGTCAAAAAATTAAAAACATGGTAGTCAAACTACATTTTCTTTGAGCTTCAATGTAGACAAGGCCATCATCAATGAGCCCCCAAGACACATTAGGTCAATCTTTATGATCCCATCACAATAAACTGGCAATCTCTCAAACTGTTCATATCTCATCATTAAACAATTACTAGTCAAGGCTAGTCTTCACTACATGGTCTCCACGTGTCTAACATAGTCAAGGCTAATCTTTGATGAGCTCTCGAGGCCATAGGTTAGTCCCTCTTAGGTCTTGGTCAAAACTCAGAAAACACAGAAACATGTGAAAAATTTGGAAAACCCAAAACATTCGAAAACATTCAGAAAATCCTAAACAACCTCAAATAACTTGAAAATTTAAACATTCACATATACCCAAAAAGATCCAAAAATAGCCTCAAAATATTGGAAAACATCAAAAACATTGAAATATTCCAAAAAATCCAAAACCACCCATCCCATTTCTCTTTCACTTGCAATCAACTTCCATTCATAATAAATTGATCATCATCATCAACCTTTGGTAAAACAAATGGAAACAAGTGTGGAAATTCATAAAATATGAACCTAAATGTGAAAATCTAAAGTCTAGATCATGAGTAAACAAGTTGGTAACATTTTTATTAATGGCTCATCAAGCAATTAGTCTTAGTCAAAACATCTGATAAACATGTTCTAGGATGCATCCTTCCTACAATGGACATCATCATTAGAAATCACCTTAGCTATGTTACTTTGGCAAGAGATATGAATAACATCGACTATTTTTTCATTTTAATCTTTTCTTATTATTTATTTTATTGACCCATTCTAAGGACCTCTCGATGATGTCTGTTAAAATTATTTAGGGAGAAAGGAATCGAGTACTGATCATTATCTTTCATTTGTTGGGCTTGTTGGATTTTCTTGTAAAATAACCTTGGAAAATACTTGCTTTGTTGTGTGTAGGGAGGCTTTTTTGAATAAATTGTTGACTATTGCATATGCTTTGGTCTGAAATGTTCTAAACTTCTAAACTACATTCCAACAAGGTTTACGTATGTCAAGTGTGAGCAAGGATTATCCTATCTATTTGCATAGTCAAATTCCATCACATTAGATACAATGCCATCTTAGTTATCAATACCTTGATGCATCATGTTTATTTATTATATCAAAAATAAGGAATGAAATGATGAAGTATCCCAATCCCTGAAACAAGAAAATTATCAATCTCATCACCATATCTAATAAAGTCTCGAAGAATCATAGAATTGTTGGACTTCTAAATCAATCTCAGAAATAAGGGTTAATCATTATCCATCATATTCTTCTCATTCTTCTATCTCTACTAACATTTCTATCCAAGTATCAAATCTATGTGATTTATATCAAAATATACATGAGGCTACCCATGGCTGATGATTGTCTATACATCATAAAATCTATCTACATCAAACATCTAAGCTTTCTAAGAATTTTCTTTACATCCTCTCTGAGTTGAACTAATCCTGAATCTTTGTCATGATCTCAACCTATAAATTGAATTTTTTCCTGATCTCTTGAGGGGGTAGGGTACCAGCTTAATTCCTTCCATTGGGGCAATAGTGGGGCATCCAAAAAAATATGATTTTTTTTTTTAATTTTTATCTAAGCAGCAGTGTAAATCTAAAATGTGTCAGTCTTTGAACCAATGTAACAAGTGCCTCGCTTCAAAGAGGGGGAAAATGAAGACACTTAAAATTGTCCTGATTGATAATGCACATTTGAATTTGATTACTAAGACCATTTCATCCTAAATCACCTCTTTTTAATTGAATAATCCTAGTTGTTTAATTAAATGCATCATTTTCATCTTTTAATCTGATAATCAATTTTCTTAGGTTAATTCACCCCCTTTCACACTAATTTTCATCCTATTTAATTGGATAATGTGAATTATTTAAATTGAACCCCTTAATCCTTCTCATTTGATTAAATAATCTTTATTATTTAGTTAAATGTCATTAAACCCCATTTAATTAAATAAGTTAATTATTTAATTAAAATCCCTAATTTCATCCATCTTGCACAATTAATTAATTTCTTAAATTACTTAATTGGATAATTTCTATCACCCTCCCACTTGCAAGAGAATGTTCCCATGGAATATTCCTCCATTTGAACTCCTCCAAAATAGAATATTCTTGTAACAAATTTCCTAAAAATTTCCTAATTTTTAGGAAGTGTCCTTCTTTGAATCAATGAGAGCCATTGATTAAATCCTTGATCCTTTTTAACTTGCATTCTCATCCATTGATGAGAATCCTTGATCCATGCCTTCACCTCTCATTCTCTCTCATCCATTAATTGATCAAATTAATCCCGACCATTGATTCAACCATTTCTCCTATAAATACTCCTCATTTCTATGAGAAATGGATCCACTTTCATTTAGAGTAACTAGAATATACTGTATTTTAGAGCCATCTCCATTTAGCATTTTAGCATTCAATATCCATTTTAGCTTATCTTGCATCCATTTTAGCTTACATTTCATCCATTTTCATCAATCTTCATCAATGGAATCCATTTAAAAGCTTGTTTCAACTAAGGGGTTTGGAAAGGGTTGGCATTCCACATCATTGCAACACCAATCCCCCAATGGGATGAGGTTTGAGTCACTATATTAGTTTCCTTTGAGCATTTCTTATCTATTTATGTTTAAATGGTTTCTTTATTTGATGTTTTCAAGTATTTCATTGGGAGTTTTACTTAACTAGCTAAATCTTGGTTTATTTAGTATGGATCTAGTAGGTTTAGCTTAGGTTATGATCATGCTCAAAGGTTGGCTATTGTCGACACTTTGTATGAAATAGTTAGAAAACCCAAGATCCACAATGGATGTACCAACAACACGAGATGCCATGAGTGTCTAACTAAATCTCACTAAAGTATTGGCATTAGGACACCATGTTGTGAAATTCATAGAAGTTTCACAATACCAAAAGTGCACCCAATATGGACACCAATATACTAAATAAAGACAAAAAACACCTAGAAACAAGAAGCAATAAGTGGGAGAAAATAACATAGTAACAGAGGTCTCAAAACAATCTTATTTAGCAATGACAAGTAGGACATGGTTGCCTAGTGGTGAATGGGTCCTACTTAGGGGTTCTGAGAAATGACAGTTTGGTTGTGAACTACACTGGTTAAGGATACTGAATCTATTTGTACACAGTTGAACTAGTAAATGAATTTCCAAAATTTGCTTAATGTATTCCAATTGGATGTGAAGTGCAAGTATACAAGAATATTAAATATGTTTGAATAATTTTTTGGTGTAATTTGCATATTTGAAATATGATAATTAACTAATTTAAAAATGTAGAGACCTAAAAATGATGAATTTTCAATGCAAATTTAAATGATTCTAAACAATGTACTTTCTTTTACCAAATTAACTAAATGTAAAATGATTCAGAATATACAAATTTTAAAAATCTAATAGAGATTTGCAAGTATAGGGAATCTGAGCAAATAGAGATAGAAATGTGCAAAAAAAAATTTAGAAGCACCTGTACAAGGACAAGGTTCCCCAGGGTGAATGAGTCTTTGCACAGGGTTCTAAAAAATAAAAAGAATGAGTGTCTACATTTTTTTTTGAGGTTTTTGTTCCTATCTGCAAACAAATTTGATAGTGACTATTTTTCTATAATTTGGCAATAAGTTGTAAACGCAAATCTATGACAATGTGTGAACAAAAATGACAATTTATGAGTATAATTTTGAATGAAACTCTGATCTAAATGATTGAAACACAAACTAATGCAAAGTATTATGTGAAATGTATGCTATATTTTTGTATTTTTTTGAGTTTCAATGATGCAAACATGCAAGATGCAACCCTAAATGAAGAATGCAAAACAAAATGATGTAAAACCTAGCTCTAGGGTTTGAAAGACCTTCCAAATTGAAAAGTTATGATGTCCAATGTTGGGTTCACCACAATGAAATGAAGGAAAATAGGGTAGTCCTAGGTCCTAAATTCAAAGAACCTAGGATGTAAGGGGCCTTTTCCAAGATTTCATTAGAACACCAACCACAAAGCTAAGAAATTGACTTTCAACCTCGATGGGACAGTGAACCCTAGTTTCTACATTAGATACTCAAAAGTATCCTTTGAAAGCACCTTTATGAAGATATATGAAATATGATCCTTTGTAGGCACAAACTCCTATCATACTTCATGTTCTCCAACTTTCTCTCTCAAAAAATTGTACCAGATTGAAATGTGTTTAGTCCTTGAATCCATTGCCAAATTTTTAGAAATGTTGATTGCACTAATATTGTCACATAGTATACGAATGGGTTCATCATAATTCATGTTCACACCCTTCAAGGTATGCTTCATCCACAACACTTGAGTTTAGTAAGATGTTGAAGCAATGTATTATGCTTCTATAGTGGACAAGGATATTGAATCCTGATTTTTTACTAAACCAAGATACCAATCTATCTCCCAAAAAGAATGCACTTCCACTTGCACTTCTCTCATCAACAACACAACCTGCTCAATCAACATTAGTATATGTACTCAAAGAGAAATTTTGATCCTTTTTGTATCATAGCACATACACAAGAGTACCCTTTAGGTATCTAAAAAACCTTTTCATAGCTTTTTCATGATATTGTTTAGGATTGGCTTGAAATCTGACAACCAAACATACCACAAGTAGGGCAAACCATATGTTTTGTAGTAAAGATAGGAATTGTAACACATTGTTATTTGATAAAAAGAGCACTATGGAACATCAAATCACTTGAGCATGCACTAGATATGTCCACAAATATGTATGGATAAAACTTTCTTTCAAAGGAATGTAAGACATCCCAACAAGCCTCCAACATTACTTTACTTAGCCAGATGACAACACTGTCACTAATATCTTCCACAACATAAGGTATAAAGCTTTAAAAACTTGGATATGATATCTTCACATTTTTATCATCTTGAATCTAGGACCACAGGGCCAAAGATTTCTCTACGGAGAGATGCAAAAAAAAGAACCTCAACTTTTCCTCAATAAGATGTATATTGAATATCTAGGAAAACTTCAAAAACTTATTTTATTGAGACTTTACATATTTTAAGTTTGGTACACCAAATTGGAAAAAAATCACTTAGAATAAGTGTACCAACCTTCACACATTATCAATCTTTTACTGGGAACACAAAACAAGGTGTATTAGAGCATAACAAATCTGCATATTGACTGATCTAATTCAAATCATCCTTCATGCTAAAGACTTTAGCACCTATTTCTTTTCAGGGGGAAAAAAGGTTATACAAGTGAAATATTCTCCTAAGATAGTACTTTATCATAGTTAGCCTTAGAATCTTGTGCAAAGTGAACAAGAGTAGGATCATCCTTCTTCTCATTATCTTCATTCTGGATCTTTTCATTTCCCCCTTTTTTGATTAAGGAATTCAGCCTTTTTCTAATAGTAAGCGGATGACTTCACAAAACCATTTCTACATTTTTGTTTCCTTATGTACTATATCATTGCACTTGTAGAACACAACATTGTGCTTTGGAATAGCATTGTTCCTCTTTACTTTGGATCTACACTCATCAACTTTGTGACCATAGTTGTTGTAGGAATAGCAATATCCATGAAATAAAATAGTATTGTTTATTTGATGCACAAAAGGTCTTCTTCCTATGTTGTTTTTCCTTCTTTGTCTAACTCTAAAATCAACAACCTTATGCCCAAAAATATTGCAAGAAAAATAGTAACCTTGAAAGGATCAAGATTGAACTTGTTAGGAGCATGATTTTTTTTTATGGGGGACTTATGAAGCCTTTCTACTTCCATTCAGAACTAGAACCACCTTCTTTCTTGCCATTATGAATATTCTTTGTTTCTCTAGAGGAATTGTTCTTAGAGTCTTCTAGATAGACTCTCTCTTCTTCTTTTTTCTTTTCATTTAATTTATAATTTTCAGGACCAAACTTCACTCCTTTGTTAAATTGTTCCTTTTCTCTTTTCAGGACATCCCTTAGAGTCACATTTTCTTCTTGAAGCCTTAAGCATTCAGAATTTTTTCCTTTGAGCTTATCATTTAGGTAATCTTCAGTCCTCTTTCCTTCTTCAACCTTTATTTCCAAATCAGAGATAACACCTTCTACCTCTTTTTGTTTGATTTCATAACTTTTTCCTTCCTTTACTTGAATTCTCAAATTTTTATATTCTTTTTTTGATTCTGCAAGCAATATTTCATATTTCTAATTTAGACTTCTTGCTTCATTTAGGTCTTCTAATGTAGACCTAAGTTTTCCTTCAAATTTAGTTCCCCACTCATTTGAATTGAATTACCAACCTTCAAGTTCCATAGATTCTAGATCTAAATCAAAGGAAAATATGTCCTCATCACTCAAGGAGCTAGACTCCTTATACTTGTTAGCATCATACTTTTTATCAAAAGTATTGAAAGCCATATAGAGAGTTTATTGATTTGAATCATTATCCTCATCTTCAGAGGATCCACTACTTTCTTTAGAGAAGAGACCCTTCTTGATCTTGTCTCTTTTATTTCTATCATCTATTTCTTTATATAGACAATTAGATGCAAAATGACCTATTCTTCCCTACTTGAAACATTTAAAATGTAACTTAAACCTTTGTGTTTGTCAGTGAGCTTCTTCAATATTCTCACAAAATGAGATTCAACACCATTAAATTCTTCATTTTGATTAGGAGCCTCATCTTCAATATCTTTGTGAACATTAAATGTAGCTTCTTTCTATAGACCATCTTGATCAAACTCTCTCATTTCAAAGGTAGTAAGAGTACCAAAAAATTTATCAATTGAATATTGATCCAAGTCTTTGGATTCTTCAATGGTAGACACTTTATGGTTGTAATATTTCAAGAGAGATCTCAAAACCTTTTTCACAATTTCACTTTCTTTCACTTCTCCATCAAGACCAGTAATGCTAGTGATAACTTCTTGAACCTGGAGCATATAGCTTGCTATGTCTTCGTCATATTCCATTCACAGGGTCTCAAATCTATTTTGTAAGATCTACATCTTGGCTTGATTTACTTTGGAATGTCCATAAATACTACTAAGCTTCTCCCATGCATCCTTTCCAAACTTGCAATTCATCACCTTCAACAATTCTGAATCAACTAATCCACATAGAATAACATTCTTGGCTTTAGCATTACATTCAAATAATCTGATTTCAATAGGATTTGTGATAGGAGTGATAGGAGTAACATAACCAATTTTGACTAAATCCCACACACCAAAACCAATAGTGTTCATGTGTCCTTCCATTCTCATCAAACCTAGGATCCTTGTATGAACCACCATATTCCATCTTGGATCTTTGCATTAAGTGGTTAAGCTTCTACAAAGGAACTTGGCTCTGATACCAATTATTAAACACTTTCAAAGACTAAGAGGGGGTTGAATCAGTCTACTCAAAAC
Organism: Sequoia sempervirens; assembly: GCA_007258455.2. Classification (NCBI taxonomy): domain Eukaryota; kingdom Viridiplantae; phylum Streptophyta; class Pinopsida; order Cupressales; family Cupressaceae; genus Sequoia; species Sequoia sempervirens. Next base: position 239,828,967 of record VDFB02075321.1, on the reverse strand, counting down.
TTGACCTCTTCTAGAACTTGAAACTTTCAACACAACTCAAACTCCTTTAACAGATAAAGATATAACTTCAACTAGAGCAATAATAGAGAGGATTATCAAATTAGAATCTTTAACACCTTCAAAAAAATTAACTAATGAAAGATGTAATAGTAATTAGATCAGATCAAGGAGATGAAAATAGAGAACACACACATGCACAAGGAGACACCAAATATATGTGGAAAACCCAATGAGGGAAAAACCACGGTGAGAGTTAACTCACAATATAAGGCTTACTTCCAAAATGACTTTTCGAATGGCTCACTACCTAGGGAAAGATACACATAGTCCACTTACGTTACTAAAGTACCAACCAACTCCAAGATCAAGATACAAGGACCTAATTTGATTCACTATCTTAAAGTAGGATATAGTATGATTAAAGCTAATTACAATGATTGCCAACACAACACTCTATTGAATGAGGCATTCAAGCATAATTGATTTTTCCTTTCACAATATTCAACACTATTTATGTTGGATATTCAATTTGAGGTGCACACACACTTCTTCGAACTTGTACACTTCTGCATCCTATTGCATCTGAAATGTTCTTGCATTTATGCAACACTTCAATTCTTCAATTAGGTTATCTAGAAAGAGAATAAATAATGAATTCAACTAGTCAACCACCAAAACATAATGTGGTCCTATCTTGAGGATAGAGATGACAAAAATTAATATTAACACCTCTTTCAATGTGATCCAAAATAAATTACATGTACGCGGGTGAAATCACAATACTGTGTCTCACTTTTTGCCAAGATGGACATTTACATCAATATTTTTAACTAAATCGTCATCTTTTGAGACCTATAGCAGCTAAACCGTTGAGAATTTGAAGATGACGTGAACTAGTCATTTGTAGCAATTTATGTGTAGATTCTAAATATATTTTTTTCAATTTTTTTGAAATAAATCTTGAATCTTTCAACATCTCCTTTAACAATTAGTTTTAAATAGAAAACAACTTTTCTAAAAGTAACGTTTGTGTTGTACAACATAACTTTTTTTTCTATAAAGGATTAAATTCTAATTTTTGAAATATAGATTCTCAACATCATTATCTAGGGAAAGGATATTTTTTCATAATTTTTGTTGCATATTTGTTTTTAAATTAATTTTTGAAGTCATTGTAACTATAATTTAGACATACGTGTGTGTTGTACAACCTAACTTGTTGTGTATCTATCAAAATTCAATTTTTATTTTTTAGGTGAAACAAGAGCATCAATACCTAGGGAAAGGGTATTTTTTGGAATTTTTTAACAATGGTTTACTATTTTTCCACCTCTGCACAACAAAGAGCTTGATGTTCGAAGAAAAACCTATGTTTAGTAAAAATTGAAAAATTAAATACATAATAAAATGAAAATATATCAAATCTATACTTTTTGGAAAGCTTGTTTCAAAGGCTAGAATCTTGCAAAATATAAATTTTAAATGACATTATTTAATCCCTCAAAAGGTAAAGAAAAAGTGTTTTTTTGCTAGCATTTTGATAGGTGTGAAGGAGACTCCATTGTGGGTATGATTTAATACTAGAGGGGTTCTATCCAAGAGTATTTGATCTAAAGGAGTCTTATCTATCCCTCTTGAATTAAAATTGTTAGATGGAGCCTCTCGAGACTTAAATCAATAGTTTTTTCTAAAAATAGTGATTTCAGGAAAAAATCAGCACGTCCCAAAAGTGAGACACACTATTGTGGCAGCACCCAAGCACACATCACCCTAAGTTCAAATAAATGAAATGTGTGGATGAAATAATGAAGCACACATTCAATTGAATTTTCTTGATACAGTCCTAAACAAGATAGGTCAAGACCCAAATCTATCATGACACATCTTCCATTACTAGTGCATGCCCCAAGCAAAGGAACAATATCTATCAGTCAAATATCCACAAATAACCTAGAAAGCTAACTCAAGACACAATACGGCACCAAATCGACCAATCAAGATCATGCAGATCACATGGGAATGTTTGTTGAACATCCAATATCACTTTTACACACTTCTTTCATTATGTTATGCCACCAACAGTCACCACTGGACAAACAAGCACATAAAACTCTGTTCAGGAAACACATAATACATAACCAAATGATGTAGTATTAGTAGGACAACTTGTGGACCACTTCAACATATGATATTGGAACTGAGATATTGAATAGACATTGAGAGAACATCAACCAAGCCATAGGAGTAGGGACATCAATACAAATAAATGTAGAGCACTTCCTTGACCAGTTCGAACAACTAGCAACATTTCCAACCTTATGTAATTTATAAAACTCTCCTCAATAACACAAGTGACCTAAAAAGATAGGAGTGCAACATACATAGAGAACTAACATTGAATACCAAACCGCAAGACTAGAACTAAAACAATGGAGGAATGTGGAACATTCTACCGGATACACTTCAATCCAACATTCCTAAACAAGAATCATTAGAGCAACATGTGGAGGCCAAAACTTCCTTTTAGCAATACATATACTATTAGGAACATCGGGAGAGAGCATGAGACATACAGTAGACCTTCAACAACATCTATCCAACATTAGTCATGCATCTAATCCACATCTTAATGCTTCCAATCCTCATCTTAATATATCATTATGAAATCTAATCCACTGACAATAATAATGTAATATATGAACATCATCAACAATACTTCTTCAGCAGCAATACTTCTTCATGAACTCTTCTCTTCGTGGATAAGGCATGGCATCGAACCATGAACTTATTCAATTTTTCTTTTCTTTGATAAGGCATAAAATCCAATCATGAACTTCTTCAATTCTTATTTTCTTTGATAAGGCATGACATCCAACTAATGTTAGCCCAAATTAAATATAACAAAGATAGCCAATGCCAAGGACTAATAACATGTAGCTAAAGTATAGAAAACATGTAGCTCAAGTAAAGACTTCAACCAATGTTGACAAGAGCTTCCAAAAATCTCCTTAACTACCAACAATCTCCTTAGGTGTCAACAATCTCCTCAAGCTTTTTCATTAGTGATGTAGAAGAGGGGGATTGATTACTTAGGTCCGCAGGTCATGGAAGGGACTAGAACAATCAGCTACCCTGATCTACCTCACGCTAAGTATTTTTTAAGGTAAGTACAATTTTTAAGAGGGTGAAAAGGAAGGGAAATTGACTTGCTGCTATCCTTTTGTCAACCCAAGAGATTTAGGGAATTAGGTGAGTGATTTTTTTAGTCTAGACTTTAGCCTAGGCAACTCTCTACCAAATGACTCTAGCACAAAAGATGGACGACAATGCATTGCGCTGGCAAGCTAATTGGGCATTGGTGTCTATACAGATAGAAAGTATGAAGGATAATCAAGGCTAAACAGAAAACTTGCTAACTACTTGATAAATGGAGTTCTATCTAATAAAAAAAAGAATAAAAGAGCTAAACTACTTGAAATGACTAGAATATTAGTTTAACTTAAAAGATAGAAGTTGATGAGAACAAAGGTGGCAAAAATCAAACTCACGGTTGGTCCAACCTCCCGCGAGCTCCACAAGAACATGAAACTACACATAGCATAACAGGGAAAAATGTTGGGGCTATTTTGGGGATTTCCACAGTCAAACCTATGTTTCAGTATTCCCACCTCCACAGAAACCAAGATAGCCACAAAAGAGAAATTATGGAAAGAAGAAATTCCACACAATTCCAACAACAATATATGACATAAATCAAATAACGATGCTAAAAAAAGTGGATATCACCTAACAAACAATATGTCGTTGAGTACATGAAGGCAGATGCAAGTTTGCAAGCTTGGAGATGCTACCATTGCCACAATAATGATAGTGAAAACTAGCAGAATGATGCATTGGAGCTTCAACAATGGAGAGAGTGTTGTCAAAATGCTCAAGAAGTATATAGAAATGTGAAGTGAGATTGAAGAAGTTTGTAGAAGATTGAATGAATGGAAAGATAGTCTTTTTAGGATGAATAGAAGCCCAAAAGAGTCATTTGAGGTTGGTCAAGGGAATCGGGGTGTTACGCTTCATCGCCAATATAGAGGTTTAACACCTCTATAGATTTTAGAGGTGGGAATCATGCTAGGATGGTAGCATGCCACATAGACGTTCATGCATCACGCTAGCGTCCCCGACAAAAATATCCCCACCGACACTACAAAAAACCACCAAGTGGATGGAAATCGAATGGATGAGGTGGAAAATCATTGTCAGGTTTAATTTTTCTAAGGTAAGGGGGTGTAAATGGGGAATTTTCAAGGGATGCAAATTCACTACATTACATTTTTCCCCCACTTTAGCAAGCATATGTGCTACCATATGCGAGGTAAAGTAGATCAAAATATTTCAAAGGAAGTATACCTGAACCATCAAGGAAGTATAATACAATCTGACCCACCTAAAAGCACAGGAAGGGGAGATGGCTCTACAGGTCCTCAAACCTGAGGAGAGTTGAAAAAAATGGATCGCATGTCCATAGACTTATAGGAGGATGAACAAAAAGGCTTTGCAAGTGCTTGGTCCTACAGAATTGAACAAAGAGATCCAATAGGATGTAAGCACTTCACAGATCCTCAAAATTGCAAAGGAGGCACCCCTAGGTGCTCAGTCCTAAAGGAAGCTAGATGTAAGAGGCTTCGTAGAGTCTAATGGGGCCTTACAAGTACTTGGTCATGTAAGGTCAATTGAAAAGAAACTTCACAGGCACACCTGCAAAGCAACATGTTAATCCATAGAGAAAACATGTTAGTTATCAAAAAGCAACATAGGCAAGCAGGCAAACAGTCATGTAGATAGTCAACAATTGAAGGAAGAGCTTTCAAAGGGATCCCTTGGGAACCTTTCAAAAGGAAAGGGGTCCACTCAGGGGATGCTCAATTTTAAAGAGATAACAATTTTGAAAAGAGATAGAGTATTTTCCCAATGATTCTAGCATCAAGGAATCCTTCTAAAAGATTCACTTCATCAAGGAATTTGAAAGAAAAAATACTCCCTTAAAGGGAAAGTCTAGATTCTATCTTACAAATCCATGATGAAAGGAAAATTCATCTAGGGATCTATGTTCAAGAATGAAATTTTTTAAAAATAGAATTTTTTAGCGAGTGATTCGTTGGCCACCAATTGCATCTTATAAAAATTGAAGTAGTGTGATAACCCCCCCTTAGGATGATGTGTTCCTAGAACAAAGGACCGTGACATCCTAAGGAGAGAAAAGCAAGAATGAAAGTGATGTGGTGGCCTGTGGAACATGATGAGATGTAACCATGGTAATGTTGTCACACACACAAGGGAAAACACATAGGCATCATAACTTCACAAAGCAAGAAAAGAAGAGAGAAAGATAAAAAGAAAGGATAAATAATGACATAAAAAACAAGAGATAGGGGGATCTGATATTTTAGGTTTAGAGCTTCTAATAAATATAGAAAGATAAGTATAATAATATATAAATGAACTATCACCAACCCACTACTATATCAGACCATGTGAAGAAAGGCACGTGAAAACAAAATGAAAATAAAAAATTGGGTCAACATGGAAGGGAGGCCTAAATTCCCCCAACACTTCGCATCATCCCCAATTATAGAAATTCAAAGCACAACAAAGAGAATAATGATGTGACAAATAGAATTTGTACAACACAAAAACACTCTTGTATCCAAGAACCTATGAGGGTGACAAGGGTCCCCCAAGAACACAAAAAACAAGCACGCGGGAACACACACACACACTCTAATCTGTAGATAAGGAAGAGGTGCCCCCAGCCCTCATCAAGCAAGATGTCATCATTCTCGCAATCTAGATCACTATAAGAGGAGGGAAGACGAGCCTGCAAGGGAAAGATAACAAGGGGGTACTCTCTGACTCTCCTACAACAAGAGCTAAGGAATAGGGCCCCTCGAGGTCTTCTTCACTCAATTCCTGTGAGGCAAACGTCAGTGATCACACAAAGATTGCTGACATAGCCCAATCATTGTCTACGGAGTTGAACATGCACTTTATGGGAGTACAATGTGTTAACTCAACGGGCGATGGAGGAGGTGCTTGAGATCCACTACTAGCCTCACTGAAAGACTTGATAGCAATGAAAAACTTAAAGGATGTTAGGGTTTCCTCTGTCACTAGGACAGTGCAAGCCAACATAGAACTAACCTCCAAAGAAGGAAAACCTTTCTTTTGACCCCCACTGCAAGTAGGTTCATCCTCCATCTTTTGGTTCATTAGAGGAAGCGAGATCCCCACAAATGAAGCAGACAGTGAGGAGGAAGAGAAAATCATGATAGACACCACCAAGGTATTTGGCATGTCCATCAATTTTGAAAATGGTGGGATGTTCAAAAGGGACACTAGAAGAGGAGGCTCATCCGAAGGATCAATGAATACCTACACCCTCTTGGGGTGAGGATCTTTCACACTTGCAAGTGGATCCGAAAGCAATATTGAGGCAGAGGGAACTGAAGTAGAAGGGGCAAAAGAGGACATAACAGAAGATGTCGAAGCAAGAGTTGTTGGCTCCCCTTCTTCTGTAAGGCAACCTACTCAATGGCCAGAGCCTTCCTCTAACATTTGTACTCACAAGCAAGGAAGTTTCTATGGCTTTAGGAGCTAAAGGTTGCAACCTAAGATGGAATGAAAGGTTCATGTTCAGCCATTGGAGTATCCATCATAGCCATTCCTAGCAGAGGGAGTGACTGCTAGATAGGAATAGGAGGAAGATATGGGGATAAATATGCAACAACAAAGGGAGGAGTAGGCTAGAGTTCCTCAGTGGTGGGCCTCTTCCCATTCACTACCATAGAGGTAGGAGTAGTAGGAGGTAGTGAAGGATAAGATGCAAAAGACACTCTTCAAGGACCCTTCCCCTTACCATAAAAAATGGGCCAAGGCACCATGGGTAAGACAGGAAGTTCAAACACTGGTACTTGGCCTTCCACCAAGCAAGAACCATCGGAATCCCTAAGAAATGCATAGGAGCAAAAGTTGAAGTCTCCACAGTAGGGTGAGAGGTAGCAATAGGTGGAGTTGCAGAGGAGGAAGAAGAAGCACCCTAAGCGTACTTCTCCTCCTCCCTTTTTGGAGCGATAGAGGTAACCTTATACTACGCTATCATGGAGGATTTAATTGAAATAACATAGGGAGGAGGGTAGGTCACTTTAGGTGCTACAACCCCATTCTTGTACTTCATATAAGTTTGATACAACAATTCAATCCTTAGAGGGAGCAAACCAATAGGGGTAGGCTAAAAGTGATCAAGTGAGTAGCCCCAATGTGCAACCATTGATTTCTAACTAGTGTCATGGACTACATGCACAGAACCTTCATGGGAGAACTTCAAGAACTTATGGATTACCAAGACAACTGCATTCATGGAAACTATCCAGGGAATGCCTACTTTCACTCTCAGCAATTTGGACCCTGAGATAATATCAAAGAGTTCACTAAAAATCCTAGGCCCAACCAAGAAAAACAAGGTGATAGAACTGATGGGAGGGAAAACAATCCCATCATCTGTATGTATAGTGCTTTTAGACTCATCATATCCATCCTTACATAAGAATTTTATCAACATGATCTCCTCTGTGATGACATTGACCTAGCACATAGGATCAGCGAGAACACCAGTTATGGTATTCCCATTGATACATGTGGGAAAGTACGAAGGGGATGGTTCTCTATTATTGTTCATCAAAAAATCTTGTGAGGTAAATGTCATAGTAGGAGATCCTCTCATAGGTTGCATAGATGGGATAGATAGATGCATAAAGTAAGCCATCTCTTATGTACACTAGAAATAATTTTCGTAGAATCCCCCAAGGGTTTCACCATTAGACAATTACCTACTCAATGTTTTGTTTCATAATGTTAAGGAATCCTTCTAGCTATGCCACTAGGGGTCATAGGCTAGTTTGCAAGGCTAGGTTCCCTACAATGTGCACACCCACAACACTCCTAGAACATGAGGGAAGATTCATTCAGCACCAACAAATAGAACCAGAATAGTTCACATCAAACTCACCAAAATGTAGATGAGGGGGACTGACTGCTCAGGACCCCAGGTCACGTGATGGTATAGAACAATCAACTTCCCTGATCTATCTCACACTAAGTATTGTTTAAAGAAAGTGAAATGTTTTAAGAGGGTGAAAAGGAATGGCAATTGACCTGCAGCTATCCTTCTATCAACCCGAGAGGTTTAGGGAATTAGGTGAGAAAATTCTCAAGTCTGCAATGTAGCCTAGGTAGCTCTCTACCAAAGGACTCCAACAGAGAAGACAAATGATAGTGCACCACATTGGCATCTCATCCAGGTGTTGGAATCTGTATGAATAGAAAGTATGGACAATCCAGACTTAACAAAAAAATTGCTAACCACCTAATAAATGGAGTTTTATATAATGACAAAAAGCGTAAAAGAGCTAAACTACTTGAAATGACAAGAATAACACTTTAACTTAAAAGATAGAAGTTGATGAGAACAAATTTGGTGAAAATCAAACTCACGATTGGTCCAACCTCCCACAAGATCCACACAAACATGAAACCTACACATAGCAAAAAGGGGAAAATGTTGGGCTGTTTTGGGGCTTTCCACAGTCAAACCCTTGTTTTAGTGTTCCCACCTCCATGGATAGCCAAGATAGCCAAAAAAGAGAAAGTGTGATAAAGAAATTAATTCCATGCAATGCTAACAATAATATGCTACGTAAATCAAATAAAAATGCTAAACAAAATGGATATCACCTCCTAAATAATATTCCCTCAAGCATATGAAGGAAGAAGTGAGCTCGCAAGATTAGAGATAATACTATTTCTACAACAACAAGAGTGAAAACCAACAGAATGACACCTTGGAGCTTCAAAAATGGAGAGAGTTCTATGAAAATGCTCAAGAATTATGTAGAAACATGAAGTGAGATTGAAGAAGTGTGTAGAAGATTGAATGAATGGAAAGATAGTCTATTTAGGATGAATAGAAGCCCAAAAGAGTTGTTCAAGGTTGGTCAAGGGTGTAGGGGAATTATGCTTCATCACCAATGGATAAGTGTAATGCCTTAGCAAATTCCAAAGGCGAGAATTCTGTTAGGATGGCAATGTGCCACGTAGATGTTTGCATACCGTGTTAGTGTCCCTAAAAAAAATTCCCCCACTGACACTATAGATAACTGCCAAGTAGGTGGAAAGCGAATGGATGAGGTGGAAAAGCATCATTGGGTTTAATTTTTCTAAGGTAAGGGGGTGTAAATGGGGAATTTGTGAGGGGTACAAATTCACTCCATTACATTTTTCCCTCACTTTAGCGATAATATGCACTACCAGATGCGAGGTAAAGTATATCAAAAGAGTTCAAAGAAAGTATACCTGAACCATCGAGGAAGTAGACTGCAATTTGACCCACCTAAAAGAAAATAAAGAGGAGATGGCTCCATAGGTCCTCAGACTCGAGGAGAGTTGAATAAAATGCACTATAGGTCTATAGAATTATGAGAGGATGAACAAAAAGACTTTGCATGTTCTTGGTCCTATAGAGTTGAACAAATAGATCTCGCAAGATGTAAGCACTTCATAGGTCCTCAGACTTGCAAAGGAGGTGCCCCCAAGTGCTCAGTCCTGAAGGAAGCGAGATGTAAAAGGCTCTATAGAGTCTGATGGGGCCTTAGAAATACTCGGTTCTACAAGGTCGATTGAAAAGCAGCTTCACAGGAACACCTGCAAAGCAACATGTTAATTTTTAGACAAAACATGTTAGATATAAAAAAAGGCATGCAAGTAAGCAAGCACATAGTCATGCAGACAGTCAAAAATTGAAGCAAGTTCTTTCAAAGGGGTCCTTCAGAAACCTTTCAAAAGGAAAGGGGTCCACTCAAGGGATGCTCAATTTGAAAGAGATAGCATTTTTTTAAAAGAGATAGAGTTTTTTTCCAGTGATTCTAGCATTAAGGAATCCTTCTGAAAGATTCACTTCATCAATTAATTCGAAAGAAAAATTACTCCCTCGCAAGGGCAAGTCTAGATTCTATCTTATGAATCTGTGATGAAAGAAAAATTTGTCTAGGGATCAATGTTGAAGAATGCATTTTTTGAAAAATAGAAGATTGTTAATGAGGGATCCATTGGCCACTAAATGCACCTTCTAAAAATTAAAGCAGTGTGATATCCCCCCCTTAAGATGATGCATGCCAAGAACAAAGGCACACGACATCCTAAGGAGAGAAAAGAAATAATGAAAGTGATGTTGTGGCTCATGGAAAATGATATGATGTAGCCATGGTAATTTTATAACACACATGAGGGACAACACATAGGAACCACAATATCACAAAGCAAGCAAAGAAGAGAGAAAGATAAAAAGAAAGAATAAACAATGACATAACAAAAAAGAGACTGGGGGATCTAATATTTCAAGGTCAAAGCTGCTCATAAATATAGATAGATAAGTATAATAATATATAAATGAACCATCATCAACCCCCTACTATATCAGACCATGTGAAGAAAGGCATGTGAAAATAAAATGAAAATAAAAAATTGGGTCAACATGGGAGGGAGGCCTAAATACCCCCAACACTTTGCATTTATATCGAAGCACCTATGAGGGTGACAAGGGTCCTCTAGGAACAAATAAAACAAGCACGAGGAACACAAACACACAAAAAATCTAATCTATTGATAAAGAAGAAGCATCCCCCAGTCCTCATCAAATAAGAGGTCATCATTCTTCCAATCTAGATCATTGTATGGGGAGGGAAAACAATCCTGCAAGGATAGGATAACAATGGGTGTACCCCCTGACTCTCCTACAACAAGATCCAAGGAAGAGGGCCCCTCGAGGTCTTCTCCACTCAATTCTTGTGAGGTAAATGTTAGCAATCTTGTAAAGATTGACAACAGAGCCAGGACATTGTCTATGGAGTTGAACATGCACTTTACAGGAGTACCATGTATCAAATCAGTAGGCGATGGAGGAGGTGCCCAAGATCCACTGCTAGCATCACTGAAAGACCTGGGAGTAGTGGAAAACTCTAGAGGCATCGAGGCCTCCTCTGTTACTAGGATGACACAAGCCAACGTAGAATTAACCTCCAAAGAAGGTGAACTATTCTTTCAAACCCCATTGCAAGCAAGGTCATCCTCCATCTTTTGCTTCATTGGAGGATGCAAGATCCCTAGAGATGAAGTAGATGGCAAGGAGGAAGAGGAGAAAAACATGGTAGACACAACCGAGGTATTCGACATGTCCACAAGTTTTGAAAAGGGTGGGATGTCCAGAAGGGACACTAGAAGAGGAGGCTCAGTTGAAGGAGCAATGAATACCTACACCCTCTTGGGTAAGGATCATTCACTCTTGTAGGGGGAGCCAAAATCAAGATGGAGGTGGAGGGAACTGAAGCAGAAGGGATGGAAGAGGAGGACATAGCAGAAGATTCCAAAGTAGGAGCTTTTGGATCCCCTTCCTTCCTCTACAAGGTGACCTACTCAATGGCCAGAGCCTTCCTCTGATGCTTTCGCTCATGCATAAGGTGATTTCTAAGGCTCTGGGAGCTATAGGCTACAGCCTAAGAAGGAATAGAAGGTTCATATTCAGCCATTGGAGTATCCATCATAGCCCTTTTTGGTGGAGGGAGTGACTCCTAGATAGGAACAGGAGTAAGTGATGGAGAGGCAGATGCAACAAAAAGTGGGGGGAGCAGGCTCAAACACCTCAGCAATAGGCCTCTTCCCATTCACTACCTTAGAGGTAGGAGCAATAAGAGGCTACAAAGGATGAGACTTAAAAGACACTCCTCAAGGAACCTTCCCCTTACCATACAAAATGGGTCAAGGCACCGTGGGTAAGATAGGAAGTTCAAATGTCTGACGCTTGGCCTTCCACCAAGTAGGAACCATCGGACTCCTCAAGAGATGCATAGGAGAAAAAATCAAAGGTGTCGCAGTAGGGTGAGAGATAGCAATAAGTGGGGCTGCAAAGGAAGAAGAAGAAGCACCCTGAGTGGACTTCTCCTCCTCCCTTTTTCAAGTGGCAGAGGTAGCCTTATGTTACACTATCATGGAATCTTTAACTGAAATGGCATAGGGAGGAGGGTAGGTCACTTTAGGCACTATGCCCCCATTCTTTTACTTCACATAATTTCAATACAACAGATCTGTCCTAGGAGGGAGCAGACCAACAAGGGCAGGCTAGAAGTGATCAGGTGAGTAGCCCCCATGCACAACCATCGGTTTGTATCCGATGTCATGAACCACATGCACAAAACTCTCATGGGAGAACTTCAAGCACTTATAGATTATCAAGGAGACTGTATTCATGGAAACTAGCCAAGGAATATCTAGTTTCACTCTAAACAATTCGGACCCTAGGATAATATCAAAGAGTTCATTAATAATCCTAGGCCCAACTAGGACTAACAAGGTGATAGAACCAATAGGAGGAATGGAAATCCCATCATGTGTATGTATATTGCTTTTAAACTCACCATATCCATCCTTATGTAAGAATTTTATCAACATGATCTCCTATGTGATAACATTGACCTGACACATAGGGTCAATGAGAACACCAGTAATGGTATTCCCATTGATGTGTGTAGAAATATACAAAGGGTATGGTTCTCTATTAGCATTCATTGGAAAATATTGTGAGGTAAATATTATAGTAGGTGATCCGCTCATAGGTTGCCTAGATGGGATGGGTAGATGCATAAAGGAATCCATCTCTTTTGTACACTAGAAAGGATTTTTTCATAATCCCCCAAGGGTTTCACAATTAGATAGTGATCTACTCAATGTTTCATTTTGCAATGCTTAGGAATCCTTCCAACTATGCCACTAGGGGTCGTAGGTTGGGTTGCAAGATTAGGCACCCTGCAATGCATGCCCTCACAACACTCCTAGAACATAAGGGAAGAGTCTTTCAGCACCACCAAACAGAACTAGAACAGTTCAAGTTGGGTTCTCCAAAATGTAGAGGAGGGGGACCAATTTCTCAAGACCCCAGGTTATGGGAGGGTCTAGAACAATTAGCTGCCCCAATCTACCTCATGCTAAGGATTTTTTAAGGTAAGTGAAATGTTTTAAGAGGGTAAAAAGGAAGGGAAATTGACCTACTGCTATCCTTCTATCAACCTGAGAGGTTTAGGGAATCAGGTCAACGAATTCTCGAGTCTAGATTGTAGCCTAGGAAACTCTCTACAAAAGAACTCCAATGTACAAGACGAATGATAGCATGCCATGTTGGTGTCTTGGTCGGGCACTAGCATCTGTACAAATAGAAACTACGAAGGACAATCAAGACTTAACATAAAACTTGCTAACTACTTGATAAATGGAGTTTAATATAATGACAAAAAGCATAAAAGAGCTAAACTACTTGAAATGACAAGAATAACACTTTAACTTAAAAGATAGAAGTTGATGAGAACAAAGGTGGCAAAAATCAAACTCTCCTGTAAGCTCCACATGAACACAGAACCTACACACAACAAAACGGGGAAAAATATTGGGGTTGTTTCGGGGCTTTCCATAGTCAAACCCCCGTTTCAGTGTTCCCACCTCCACAAATAGCCAAGATAGCCACATAAGAGAAATTATGGTAAAGATAGTATGGAAAGAAAGAAATTCCATGCAATGCCAACAATAATATGTTACGTGAATCAAATAACAATGCTAAACTAAATGGATATCTCCTCCAAAACAATATTCTCTCAGGCACATGAAGGGAGATGTGAGCTCGCAAGCTTAGAGATGCTACTATTGCCATAACAATGAGAGTGAAAACCAACAAAATGACACCTTGGAGCTTCAACAATGGAGAGAGTGATGTGAAAATACTCAAGAAGTATATAGAAATGTGAAGTGAGATTGAAAAAGTGTGTAGAAGATTGAATGAATGGAAAGATAGTCTTTTTAGGATGAATAGAAGCCCAAAAGAGTCGTTTGAGGTCAGTCAAGGGTGTAGGGGCCTTACACTTCATCACCAATGGAGAAGTGTAATTCCTTTGCATATTCTAGAGGCAAGAATCCTATCAAGATGGTAGCGAACCATGCTAGTGCCCCTAACAAAAATTCCCCCACCAACACTATGGACAACCACCAAGTGGGTGGAAAGTGAATGGATGAGGTGGAAAAGCATCATCAGGTTTATTTTTTCTAAGGTAAGGGGGTGTAAATGGGGAATTTTTGAGGGGCACAAATTCACTCCATTACATTTTTCCCCCACTTTAGTGAGCATATGTGCTACCAAATGCAAGGTAAATAAGATTGAAAGAGTTCAAAGAAAGTATACCTAAATCATCAAGTAGACCACAATCTAACCCACCCGAAAGTATAAGAAGAGGATATGGCTCCACAAGTTCTCGGACCCAAGGAGATTTGAACAATGGCTAACATTTCCTATTAAATGTTAGTGCTATTTTTAAATTGCATGAATAATGGCTAACATTTCCTTCTTATATGTGGGTCTTAGCAAGTTTTTTATTTGAGTTTTTTACTCTCAAATTTGAACGGATGCCCTTCTTACATTAGTAATACCCCAATCCCATGTCCAAAAGCATCACATTCTACCATAAATTTTTTAGAGAATTCTAGGGTAGCTAGTATATCGGTTTAAGTGAGAGCTTCATTTAGTTGTTGGAAGGCCTAAGTGGCTAGCTCTGACCATGAGAATGAATCCTTCTTTAATAGCATTGTTAATGGTGTTAAGATACAAGCATGATAATGAATAAATCTTCTATAGTATCTTGTTAGAACCTAAAATCCTCTCAACCCTTTAGGTTTCATCCATTCTTTTATTGTAACAATCTTCATGGGATCTACCTTAACACATTCATGTGACACCACATGTCCCAAGTATTCTATATATTTTACCCAAAGATACATTTGGATTACTTGGCATAGTATCTTCCAATACTTGCAATATCTTCTCTACATGTTGCAAATGTTCTTCCCATAATTTACTATGGATAAGGATATCATCAAATAAATCCACCACAAATTTGTGAAGAAATGGGCAAAGTATTGAGTTCATGAGTATTTGAAAAGTTTATGGGATATTAGTTAAGCCAAATGGGATTACTAAGAATTCATTAGGTCCCTCATGTGTTCTAAAGGAATTTTTACATATATCCTCTCCCTTTATACAAATTTGATGAAAATTAGAACATAAATCTAACTTCATAAAGAAAATTGCACCATTTATTTCATCTAATAGTTCATCAATAGTAAGAATAGGAAACTTATCCTTAAGAGCGAGCTTATTGAGTTCCCTATAATTAGGACACAATCTCCATGACTTATCCTTCCTTCTAACCATTGGAGATGAATAGGGACTTTTACTAGGATGAATAATTCATGATCCAACATTTCCTTGACTATTTATTCATTTTTTATCTTTTTTTCATAAGGATAATGATAAGGCCTAATGTTAGGAGGAATGCTTCTAGATATTGATTCAATGGCATGATCATGGCCTCTAATTGGAGGTATACCCATAGGTTCTATAATTTTTTTGGTTGTTTTTGAATGATCTCTTGAAGTTCTTATGGATGTTGAGTTTGTATATCTTGTGCTTCTATAAAATTTAGTTGTGCCACTAGACCATATGAACCCTTCTTAAGTAAATTTTTCATCCTTTGGGAGATAATAATTTGAGTTGCTGGTGATGCTACTCCTATAAGTTTATAATTTTGTCCATTATAGTTGAAAGTCATAAATAATTATTGAAAATTTAATGGCATTGTTCCCAACTATTTAATCCGTTGTACTCCTAAACCTACATCTTCTCTTGCTATTGGAATAATAAACATTTCTTAACATAGATGGTAATTTCCTATTGAAGGTTTTATACGATGGCACTTACCACCACAAGGGAGTTGTTTTCCATCAACTCATGACATGGAAGTTAGAGACTAGATATACAAAAAAATTAAGATCATGTTATAATCTTTTAGGTCAATAAAGTTATGTGTACTACATGTATCAATCAACATTGATACCTTTCTCTTTTTTATATAACTAAAAACTTTAAGTGTTTGTGGTGTTCTTGTTCTATTTAATGCATGTAATGATATACTAGCACTATATTTTTCCTCTAAATTTTCACTCTTTAGTTCCATATTTGATTCTTCTATAGATACCTCTTCCTCTTCTTCAACCTCATTCTCAATAATCATTAGTCTCTTTTTTATTATTACCAAATTTATGGACCCTAGACCATTTATTATCACAATGACATTTTTCTCTTTTCTATGCCTCTTGTTGAGGAGAGAATTTTTCGACAAACTTTGAAACGTCAAAATTCTGACCCAGCATCGTTAGTTGGGTTGGAATTTCGACATTTCAAAGTTCATCAGAAAATCAGCAAAATAATTCTGACAAAATTTTGTCGAAATTCCGACAAACTTTTGTCGGATTTTGAGTCAAAATTTATCAGTGTCGGGCTTATGTTGATATTTTGTAGTGAGGTTTCTTTTCTCAATATGTAATGCTTGTTGCATTTCTTTTCTAACTATACAAGGTTCAAATAAATGAACATCATGTTTAATTTGTTAATTAATTCCATTAATGTAGATTTGTAGCCTTTGATAAGGTGTCACATCTTGAGTTTGAATTGCCAATCTCATGTGTTCAACATTGTATTCTACTATAGACCCTATTTATTTTAAATTTATAAGTTGGGTAAAATAGACCCCTTCCATGGTTGGTCATAGTGGGCTATTAAGTCATTGGTGAATTCTCTCCAACTAATTAATTTACTTTGGTTTTTACCCATCATCCATTGCTACCATTGATAAGGTTCAGATTCTAAATATAGTGAGGCTATGTCAACAATTGCATCATTTGATATATTATGGAGTTTAAAATATTATTTCATGAGACTTATCCATGAAGTTACATATATACCACCAAACTTACACATATCTATTTTGGGTAGGTTTAATTTTAAACCTTGAAAAGATTGACCTATTCCTTGATTTTGTCTATTATGGTTGTACCCACCTTGGTGGCTTTTTGAACCCCTTAATTCTAATAGTATTATTTTTTCAAACCTACATAATCCCTCATTTAAGGATGTTATAAATGAGTCAAGTAATTTATTCTTAATGAAATGTACCATTTTTTCACAATTCAATGGAATTATTCCCTCAATTTTAGCCAGTGGACAATAAATATGGTAATCAGTTTCCTCATTCATAAAAGAGTCATTTGGTCCCAAATATGACATGGATTCAATTTTTTTATTTTGAACTATAGATTCCTCTTTATTAATTGAGGGAGGATAGTATCTAATGCGATTTGTAAAATTTAGAACATATGTTAAGACAGGTTTTGAAATTTATGGTTTGACTAAAACTTGACCACTAAATTAAGGAGTTTATTTTATGTCTAATATTAAATTACAAATAATAAACCCTACCCATTTTTTATAAGGTTTCCAAAAATATAATCTTTTTAAATTCCAAAAATTGCAGTCTATAGAGCAAAATAATGAATTTCTTTAACTAAACTTTGACCATTAAATTAAAGAATTTATTTTATTTTTTATAGTAAATTAAAAAGAGAAAACCCTACCTAATTTTTTATTAGCTTTCAAAAAAATTAAAAATTTCTTATTATGATATTTCTTGGAAATATTTGTGAAAATTCATAAATATAATAGACCACTTCGAGAGGGTTACCTCTAGTAATAAAAAATTATGATATGAATTAAATAATTGAAGATATGATGGTTTGAGAATAACATCTCCCCTTTATTTATAGGATTAACCATGTAGGGACATACCCCTTCGTCCTAATAAAGAGTATTTAAGGTATTAACTAAAACTAATGTTAAGGTTAAGCATGCCACAAGTGTTTCACTCATTATACTTAGGAATATATATTATATTATTAGGATATATGATATTAGGGTCATAACATTAGATAGAATATTAGATACCTAACACTTTCCCCATACCCATAAAATTACCTAATGTCTATGTGATTTCCAATGCCACCCTTCCATCCCTTGTTCCACCCACCTATGCCCACCACCAATCCTTTGCTAACATGCTAAAACCTTCTAGCTTATATATCATCTCACCTTACTCAATACCCACCAATTTTTTTTTAATAGTAACCTACCCTACCCCACCCCACTATTAGCCCAAACCAAAAATAATTCCTTCACCTCCTTCTTTGACTTCTACATCTTCTATCTCTCCAATTGAGGTAGTGTATCTTACCTAACCTCATAATCCTAGTCCCCTCAATTCTAGTATAATTATAGATGACCATAGGTTGGTGGAATAATATTTTTATAATCCATTACCCTATGTAGGTAATGGGTACCTCTTTAAAAAAATTATTGTTGTCTCCACATTATTAGTGATATTCACTTGCATGCTAACAATTATTCCTTGTCAAGACATTTAAGAGGGTACTTATACTTATCCATATATATGATGCATCCTTTCTAATTCTCTTGATACTACTATAGTAATTTATTTATTGTCTCTTTTAACACTCAGTAGTCCTAAATCATCACATTACCATAATTGTTATGAAGATGACTTGTTAGATAAGGAGTTCAATGAGTAAGAATTTTATCTTTGTATCATCTACATATATGATTATGTGTAATTTTTATTTCAATTATTTTTGTATTTTGCTAATTTATAGTGTGTATAATATGTTATTGTATCTTTTTATGTATATTATTTCCCCCTTGAGGAACCATGATACTCTTGTGAGTACGTGAATATAGGTAAAACATAATATTGTTATAACATTCCTCAATTCACACTAAATATTCTTCTTGGATTTATTGTGATTTTTCCTTCTATTATATTCTTGGGTAAATTTTAAATAATGGGAATATTTAGGTATCTTTGATGTTAACATAAGTTCTAGAATTTATCTCTCTTTCACTATTTATTTTTTATGTTCTTTCCTCCTTTGTTATCATAGTTATATATGACTTGAGGAATGATGAAAACTATATTAAAATTCAATGATTATGTATTTCTCATTGCATACTAACCCCATGGCTTATATATCACATTATGTGTTTCTTCTTAAAATGTTTTTGATTAACAATAAAATAAGATTTTAAAGGGAATCAAAACCATTTACAACAAAACATTGCTCAAATAGAGAAAATCACAACCAAACAAAAACCAAAAACAACAAACAAAAAGAAACTAAAAGAAAACAATTTACTTCATGTTCTTAAGGGTGTCAACCACCTATAATTCCTAGTTGTAATCTTGATTAATGAGTCTCATCAGATCATTCTTTTCCTATTCGAAAAAAATTTCTTGCTACCACAATTCTAACCATTAGGTCCTTCCTCTGCCTCCACCAATATCTTTTTCCTTTTTCCTTTGCACCTTGATCAGGTTCATCCCATTGTATCCAAGGATAACACCAACCACCTACTCCTCTTTAAGGTCCTTTAAATTATCTATTAGGATCCTCAATGCTTCAACATTATTCTTGATTGAGCATTGACTAATTTTGAGGAGATTCTCAATATTTGTGCTAATCTTCTAAACCTTTTTTCCATTTCCTTGCATGCATATTTCATAATCCTTTTTTAACTCATTGATGGTATCCTCAATAGCCACTACCCTATTCTTTAGTTCCCTATACCCAGAAGTAGATTGCTCACTCTCCTCATTAGAAACCTTTTTTTGAAAACCACACACATTTACATTAACTTTATTAATCTCTAGGAGAAACCATTTAGCTAGTTTGAAATTACTTGTCACTCCCTCTCTAGCAATCCTGAGGATTTCATAAATTTCTTCCCTGTTGACGTGTAGGTAAGAGAAATTCTTCAAAAGAGGGTGGATATTGGGTGCATCTATATTTTCTTTGGTAGGGCCTTTAATTAGGGAGTGATCCATAGTCATTCTTACTTCACCAAACAACGCCTCCTCCCCAATTTTCTTCTCTCCTTTTCCCACATCAGCCCCATGGGAGATAGAGAGTTGTTTTCCCCTCATTTAACCTTTGAAACCTTCCTCCTCATCACTTGTTTGGGAACCCTTTGACTAAGATATTTCCTTCTTAGCTTTCCTTTTTGGAGAGGATTTCTTAGAAGAATTCTTTATTTTCCTTTTCTCTTCGCCATCCAAAGGAGTAAAAAATAACACTTCCACAGAGTTGGCCATATTCAGTTTCCTTCCAATCATCATCTTTGTCTTCTCTAGGGGATTTAGAACCCATATATGAGTACTAAACAATCTTAGTTTTCTTGCAATGTTACTAATGCATATGTGAAATGGTATTTACTCCTACTTATGTTGATTCTTGGACACAATCTCAAGTGTGTTATATTCTCTTTTTATAGTGACAACTTGTCATTTTTCCTCTTCTCAAGGGAAATATACCAATCTCTAGGGACATAATTTAATATATGTTTCTTAGGGATCCTTTTCCTTTCCCATTTTCTACCTTAAAATTAATTATGTACCTTCAAATTATGCAATTATTTTAAGGGGGAGTATATCTTCATTACCTAGCCCCAAGTATAAAAATATGCTTAGATTTAGCTAGCAAAACTAAATTATGAGAAATTTCAAAGAATTGAGGCTTTCCTTGTCTAGTCTCCCCTTCCTCCTATTATTCTATAGACTCAAAATATTCCTTCTTCTCTCATGCCCATAAACTTTCTGAATATCTATGTGATTTGTAATGTCGCCCTTTTATCCCTTGTCCCACCCACCTATGCCCACTAACAATAATTTCCTAACGTTCTATCTTAGACATTATCCCACCTCCTTCACTACCCACTAAACATAAATTTGAATAGTACCCTACTTCACCCCACAACTATCCCAAACCAACACTAATTCCTTCACCTCATTATTTGACTTCTACATATTCTATCTCTCCAATTGAGGTAGCTTCTCTTCCCTAACCTCATAATCCTAGTCCCCTCAAGTATATTATAATTATAGATGATTAGGGGTTGGTGGAATATATTTTGTAGCTAATTTTAATCTCATAACATCACTCTCATTATTCTTATTATTATTATCACTCTATCATACTTGTTATTATCATTTTATTGTTGTTCTATGATACTTGTTCTTATGGAACTTTAAAATCATAACTTCTTCTTATTTCCATTGCCATACACACTAATACATTGCTACCCCAACATACTAGAATTTTTGATATCAAAATATTATATTTCCATATTATCTCTTCAAAATTCTAGAAATATTTAAGATTTTAAGAGCTCACATTATCAAAGTTCATTCCAATCTATTTCTATTTAATTTCCTATGAAGATCAAAAGATTGAATTGGGGCTTGACCATTTTGGCAAGCTCCCATGTAGTCGCCTCATTTCTATATTGTCTATATATAAGTATCTTGAAGGTTTAATTTGCAAGGAGATTTAAATTCACTTAATATTTTTCTATCAATTTTATCATTTCTTTTAAGCTAAGTTAAATTAGATTAAATATATAATTTTTATTCTTGACTTTTCCTATGCATTTTTAGTGTCATGTGTTTTTGTCTCCACTTTCCCTATTTGTAGATATTCTAGATTCCATACATATATTTTATTTAATATATTTTTGAAAAACACAAATAGAAGTCATGTGTAGGTGCACTATAGTCTAAGCTGAATGTCCCCATATTTATTTTCTAAATTATTTGTAGTTCTCCAAGTTTGTTTTTATGTGGTTTATTTTTATATTATTTTCCTCCATTTCTAGTATTCACTATTTTCCATTCCCAAATCAATATTTTTGCTTAAAATATGAATGTAGTTTAATAGGAAAATGTATAATTATATAACATTAAGCATATTGTTAGTTATCTTCCATAAATATTAGTATTTTCTAAATCTTATTCTTGTGTAGTGATTGATGATTAGTTGATTTATGAAACTAATTAGAAACCAAATTGTCTTCTCTCCACACAAATAGTATAAAACAATGTCTTAGAAATCATTTAGGAATATTTGTATACATTATAATAGCATGGAGATAATTTGTATCTGTTTATTTCAATTTCTTGATTAATATTATTTGGTTTATATTTTATTTTTTATTCATTTGGAAGATGATAGAATATTATATATATACAAACAACAAACAAGCATAGCAATGTTGAGTGGTTTTGGAAATGTTCAATGGGTTACACTAGAATTTTAGTGTTGCTCATAGTTTCAAATACATTAGGAACTAAATAGTTTAGTCAATGATGTTGAAATTGGAAGTATAACCATCATTGTATGTTTATAATTGCCTAATTCTAAAAATATATGCCACAAATTTTATCTCATCATTGTATATTAGTTACATTACACAACTTACAAATTATCTTTAGAGAAATATATTGGTATGACATCGGTAGTTACACATGACCAAGAATATTATATGAATTCTTACCTTATCTTCAATCCATGGTCCAAAAATATTAAATTGAATCATAAGGGTTCACGTAAAGGAGAATTTATTGGACTAGAAAACTCCTTAAAGGTTTTGTCGATACTACTTGTTTTGTAGCTTTAGATTCTAAAAGGTCCTAGGGAGATATATTTTAGGTAACCTTAACTACAGAAATCAAATGCATGAATATATATTAAATCTATGCATATATATTGATTATGTGGGTGTGGAAACTATACATGAAGTTATATGATAAGATTTCTAATCTAATAACAATTATATGACAAGGTTTGACCATAAGCCACAACAAAAAAAATTAAATTATATTCTTTCAAAGAATATTTGACAAGAAAATCTATAATTCCCCTTATATCCTAGAGATAAAATATGATGGGAATTATAGATTATATATATATTAAATTTAGATATAAGTAAGAGCTATGGGATTTCCTTACTTCAATATACTTGCTATCTTATTTTAGTGTGTGGGACAAGGAACTTTACATGTGTTTGTATCATGTTGTACACAAAGTTGTCTCCTCCAAGACTTTAATTATACTATAAAAAAAAACTACTTCTTACACTTAATTCACTTGTAGATAAATGTCTGTGTTATACCTACAAAATTCCCATTACATCTTCAAGTGTGATTAATAACTAATAGTCCTAAATGAACTATAGTAAATTATATATTTCTAAATACAAATTTGAAATCTAAAACCCATTTTATTTATTATTTCCTAATATAAATATCAAATTCTAAATTCAAAAGAAACCAATTCATTTTTATTTTTTTAAATATATTTTTTTAAATATATTTTTTTAAGTTATTTTAACTTTATGACTTAATTAAGAACACATAAAACATATTTTAACAATTTTGGGTCGAGCAGGAGGGGGTTGGAATCCTATAGGATCATAGAAGTAGAATGATACTTTCCTATGCAGTTAACCTTGACACAAAAACTTCAAGTTTTGTTGAGGTGGTAGTGACCTATCATGGGACTCAACTCCATCCAATAATAGAGGCTTCACCAATTTGGCAATAGAAGGGGATTCCAAGCAATTTACCATCATGATGCTAAAAGGTGATGCCTCACCTTTCTAGTCACTAGGTGATCTCATCGCTTATGCCCACCTTTACATGATGAGAATAGGAAAGAACTAAATAAGGCATGTTTAACGAGAAGAGAATAAGGTTGTGGATGTCATGCCAAATCTAGGAGCCTTCATTAACAATATTAAAGTTTGGGATGATATCCTTATGATCCTAGAGAACATGGGAAATTTAATCATTAATGAAGTGATTGCACATCATGCTAGGGATTGACCTGTACCTCCCTTGAGATCATAATCACAACACATACCACCCCAATTGCTTGAAGGATAATAATTGCTTCCCATTTCAAACTCCTCATATCAAGCTTTCCTTGTCTATGGTTTCTATTTTCTTCTGGATTCATCTGAGATTGGGTCTAAATCATTATTCTATTACTATTTTTTCAACTGATATGGGAGGGGACCTAGTTCAGGAGGAGCTCAATCATTGTGACACACTAAGAAACAACCCTGAATTATGGCTTATTGTATAGAAAGGAAAACTTTCTTCTTACAATGAGGCCATGTGAAGGGTCATGACCCTAATCTTTCTATGGAATTGTCAAATTCTTGGAAGGATGGTCTCATCAAGGTTAGAGGTCTTTCATTTGCAGCTCTATGGAGCTCATATTAGTAGCTACTATCCTCCACATAGAAGGTACATTATCCCAAAAAAACCTAAAAAACACTTCCAAAGAGACATGGAGAAATTCCTAAAGAAAGGTGAGAAGGTGAATAGATTACATAATGGATACAATAGAGAAGATCTATCAGGTGTTGGAAGTGGGTTTTTAAGGTTTTAATGAGGTATGTAGCATTGGATGGTTGCATTAAAAGATTTCATGCCCATCTTTTTCCAATGTTATATAATTTTCACCATAATATCAAAATGAAATTCACTTTCTAGATTCACTCCTCCTTGGAGCAATCTATTAAAGTAGTCCAAGATAATGAGAAGTCTTTACCTCTCCACCAAGGCCTAATTTATAGGATTTATTGGCACAATGTGATGCTTTCCTCAGCCATATCTTCTCTCTTGTGAGTGATAAAGCTAACCCTTGTTAATAAAAGTGCTACTAAGATCACGAAGAGGAATCCCATCACCCTTACCTCTATTACATTATCTATCCCTTGCCATCAACCTGGAATCACTAGGTCTAATCCCCCCCATGCTTCCAAAGGTAAAACCCTAGTGTTTGAGGACCCTACCCCCATTGGTAAGAAAAAAGTATCTTTTGTGAATGCCCCTAAATTTCCATTTTTGATGATAACTTTGGATCCTTGTGGTCCCCGACATTGGATGGTTCCCTTGAAGATTCCCCTCCCAACTCTCCCTTGCATACCTTTTCTTTTGATCCCCCATCCTCCCCTAAGTGGGATATTGAATAGAATTTGGAGTGTGAGGACACTCCTTCATAAACCTCAAACATTTGTGAGAAGTGTGCCCCCCACTAGAGAAGTTGGATGAAATCTACAAAACCACCAATATCTAGAATGACATTCTCAAGTGGTTGCTTTCTCAGTTGATAACAACAAAGAACAAAATCCAAAACTTGGAATCTTATGTTCTCAACAAGTCTATGGATTGGCCAAGTGAAGTGGAAGATGCAAACCATTGAAATTTGTTGAGAGGTATGGCCAATACCTTTGACAATGGGGCCAACCTTGAAAAAGAGGTCTCAACTGATCAAAATTGCAATCAAGTTCACTGAGGACAGTATGAGATTAAGGAATGAGGTTGCTAATCTTCATAGCAACGAAGATAAAGCGCTCCTTATTTTGTAGGAGATCATTAAGTATAGAAAGGAAATAGTAAGAAATATTGCAGTTTCCATTTAGACGTTTCAACAAGAGTTGAAGAGTTTCCAAGCCAAGTGTGCCAGGGATGAACAATCATAGTCCCCTTAGACCAGTTCAGGAAAAAGGGCAAGAATGTGGAGAGTATGCCTACTACCCTCAAGGATAACACTAGATAGGAAAACTAGAAGGTTGTGTCCTTTGAATAAAAACTCTAGTTTCCCTCCAAGGAATGACAAGCCATTAAGGGTCTCCATCTTCTTAGAGATCAGTAATTGGTCATGTGTGTGTGTTGGTCGCTAACTAGTCCTGTCTTTTTTTATGTTTTTTGTTGGTCTTCTCCTTTGTTTTTGTTTTTAGTTTTTAAGCTATCTCACTGTTTGTGAGACCCTTTTGCTAAGCCTATATGGTTGTTTTGTAATGGGTTTGAGCCCTTCCTAATTTATCATAATCAAAACATATTTTAACAATTTAGATTAACTTCATAAATGTGTAATATTTGAAAGCTATAGATTGTTATCCAAACATTATAACTTAATCAAAAACACATAAAACTTATATGTACAATTTAAATTAACTTCATAAATATGCAATACTTGAAAACCATATATCATAATTTAAAACATTCCAATTAAAACTAACAATCATGATTTAAATAATATATAAAATTTTGTTTATCTATTAATAATATTATTTCCTTTATTTTTTATAAATATCAACAAATTTGATCATCAATTTACCACACAAAATCAATAGACATTATCTATCCAAATAATCATATAATTAAATGATCGGCATAACCCATTTCACTCTATATTTACAACATGAATCCATAGATTCTGTTAAGTTCAAAATCCAAGCCCTTACCCTACTTTTTTAATAAAAAACATGAACCCATAGATTCTATAATATTTAAGATCATCCATTAAAAAAAATTAACATATTTCTTTTTTTAAAGAGTAAAACAACCAATTACGGACCATTTATAGTTAGGCCCTGCAATACTTTCTGCCATACATTATTTCATACCACAGTCTGCACTTTCCTACCATTACATTTAATTAAAAAGATGTCAATGGAAAAACCGGTGTGACTTTTGACTTTTAATTCATAGGTCTTAAGTCAAAGTATTTATTCATATAATTTAATTTGCCTAACATGATAATTTAATTAAAAACCATGTTACTTTTGACTTTTAATTCATATTTTTTACAGTCAAAAGTATTTATTCTGGCAAAGGGCGTGGGCTGGGTGGAAGAAAAGGGCGCACAAAACCATTACACTTAGTTAATGCTCACGATGGAAGAAATGGGCATAGAAAATCATTTCCCTTAATGCTCACGATGGAATTATTTTACAGTAATCTTCAACATTTTATATTCATGCATTGAATTTACTTTATATTTCAGCACAGATGTGCAAATTTTTCAAAAGGCATGAAAGTCAATACTTTCCATTTTTCCATGGAATACAATTTTCTCTAATTTCAATATCTTTCTCAGAATCGTAGTTCACACGCTTGTTATGCATAAGTGGCTGCCAAAGACAAAACAGTTTTCGACATTGGACAGGAATTTGCAGCTATTTAATAAGATTTCGGAGACCTGCAAACAACACATAGGCTTGGCAAGTTTTATATTTCTCAGTTACTTGTTTCTGATTTCAGTACAGATGAATATGGTTTTAGTTTGTCCCCTCCTACTCTTGTTTCTCTGTGCGCTGCCTTCTTACATCTCTCTCCATTCTTCTCCTTCATATTATTCTGATCAAGAAGCTCTGCTGGTTTTCAAGCATGCTCTCTCCCTAGACTCCCAAGATTCCTTGCTTGATTGGTCTCCTCATCACTCCTCCTGCAATTGGACTGGCATTGTCTGCTCTTCTCGTCATCAACGTGTGCTTTCTTTGAATCTCACGGGTATGTTTTTGTTCGGTCCTATCTCTCCTTTCCTTGGCAATCTCTCTTTTCTTAGAGTACTTGATCTCTCAAACAATAGCTTTGAGGGCCAAATTCCTTCTCAGTTGGGGAGGCTTTTTCGCCTAAGAATACTTCAATTGTCTAAAAATGAATTTGAAGGATCCATTCCCTCTACTCTAGCTAGTTGTCATTTTTTACAAGTTTTCACAATGTCCCAGAATCATTTGAGTAGCAATATTCCTTCTCAACTTGGTCTTCTTTCAAATTTAAAGACAATTGCATTAGGTTCAAACCAATTGACAGGTACAATCCCAGCTTTCATAGGCAACATGTCCTCCTTAACTATTTTGGATTTGTCTAACAATAGACTCCATGGTGGAATCCCTATTGAATTGGGTATGCTTACTCAACTCAATTGGCTTTCTCTAAACAAAAATAACCTAACAAGCACAATCCCATCTTCCTTAGGAAACTTGTCCTCTTTAATTCACTTACATTTGGAGGAAAATAAGCTCCAAGGTGAGATTCCTGTTGAGTTGAGTATGCTTACAAAAATTAGATTGCTTTATATTAACAACAACAACTTGAAAGGAGTGATTCCCATTGCTCTTGCCAATTGCACTCTTCTCCAAAATTTATCATTAAATGGTAACCAGTTAACTGGTCACATTCCTTGGCAGTTTGGGAAACTATCAAAGTTGCAAGAATTATATTTGTGGGAAAACCAACTCACGGGAGAAATTCCAAGCTCCCTCTGTAATTGCACACAACTTCAAGAGCTTGGCTTAGAGCATAACCATCTAAGAGGTAAGGTTCCCTTGGAGTTTTCTAATTTAGGGAAACTTCAATACCTTGATTTAGGGCACAATCATCTTGTGAGTGGACATAATGATTTGCCTATACTAACAACCTTGACTAATTGCTCCTATTTGAAATATATATCATTGTCTTCTAATTATCTCATAGGCATTTTGCCCTCTTCAATTAGTCAACTATCAAGCCAACTCTCTATTTTTTGGTTAGACTCTAATAAATTTGAGGGAAACATACCAAGTGGTATTAGCAACCTCACAATGCTTCAATACTTAAAGTTATCTGGCAATTGTTTGAATGGAACTATTCCATCCCCACTTGGTCAACTTCCGCATCTCGAAAGATTGTATCTAGATAGAAACAAATTATTTGGAAGTATTCCAAAAAGTTTGGGTAATGCAAAAAGGCTTGGGTTGTTATCATTGAGTAAAAACGTGCTTTCAGGGAAAATTCCAAACAGTCTTGGTAATCTTCCACAACTGAGACATCTTTGTCTTGATCACAATCAATTGTCAGAGAAAATACCTGCTAGTTTAGGGAGATGCCAAAATTTGGAGTTGGTGGACTTATCTCACAACAAACTAAGAGGAAATATACCTCAAGAAGTAGCAGGTCTTAAAAATATCCAATTTTATTTCAATATCTCTAGCAATTTATTACAAGGTTCTCTTTTAGAAATGGCCAAAATGGTAATGGTCCAAGCTATAGATGTGTCTATCAACAAATTCTCAGGTGAAATTCCAGCTGCACTATCAAGTTGCACAAATGTGCAATATTTGAACCTATCATGGAATTTATTTGATGGGGCAATTCTAGTGTCACTCACAAATCTCAAAAACCTTCAAGATATTGATCTCTCTAACAATAATTTGTCAGGTGCAATCCCAATGGCTTTCCAAGAGATGAAAACTCTTCAACATATCAATCTCTCTTCAAATAGATTAATAGGAGAAGTTCCAAGGGAAGGAGTATTTTCAACAATGGACAAGTCAGCCATTATGAGAAATCTTGGTCTTTGTGGCAAGTGGATCCATTTGCATCCATGCTATGATTCCAAAAATAATTCAATCTCAAGAAATATGATATTGCCAATTGTGATTGGTGTTGTAATCTTCATCATGTCTATTCCATTGTTGATAATTTTCTATATAAGGAAACATACTCATCCAAAAAATGTTGATCTCAACATTTGGCCTAAAAGGATTTCATATGAAGAACTTAAACACGCAACTAGCGGGTTTAGTGAGATTAATCTATTAGGAGTTGGTAGTCTTGGATCTGTTTATAGAGGGATTCTCAATAATGGTGCCAATGTTGTTGTTAAAGTTCTCAATTTACAAGATGAAAATTCTCTCCAATCTTTTAACAAAGAATGTAATGTTTTGAAAAGAGTTAGGCACCATAATGTGATCAAAATTATTTCAGCTTGTTCCAATCTTGATTTCAAAGCATTAGTTCTTCCATTAATGTCAAATGGAAGTTTGGAGAGATGGCTATATCCTATGGGAGGAGATGAGTGCAAATTAAATTTATCTAACAGATTGGGAATAGCAAAGGAGATAGCACAAGGAATGGAATATTTGCATCATTATTGCTTTGTACAAGTTATTCATTGTGACTTAAAACCAAATAATGTGTTGTTAGGGGATGATATGACTCCACATATAGCAGACTTTGGTATTACCAAACTTCTATTTGGGGATTCAAAGGATTCACTGAGTTCTGTCAATGCACTCAAGGGATCTATAGGCTACATTGCACCAGGTATATATTTTAAACTATTACAACCTAATTTCTCATTGTATTCATTTTGTATTTAGTATGAATGCTTCATATGAGAGGAGAATTCAACTAATAATTGTATTATATTGCAGCGTATGGAATGGGCATAAATATTTCATCAAAAGGAGATGTATATAGCTTTGGAGTTCTAGTTTTAGAGTTACTAACAAGGAGGAGACCTATTGATGACATGTTTGTAGAAGGAATGAATCTACCAAAATGGGTGGACATGGATTTTTCCAGATAAAATCATAGAAGTGGTGGATGAAAACTTGCTTAAAGATATTAATGAATCAAATTTAGCAATGGTATTGCCATGCCTTACTCAATTTATCCAAGTGGGGTTGGCCTGCACAAGGGAGCTACCACAACAACGCCCAAATATGAAGGAGATAGTTAAAAGATTAGAAAGAATAACAAGAGAATTTCTTGGTACTCAATCTTTTCAATTACCCATAGATATCTCACCTTTTCTTGAGAGTATAAGTGGTGTAAGAAATACTAATTCAATGTTGGATGAACATTGGTCTACATCTACATCTAATGTGTTCACACAACTTGAGAGAAACTAATTATTGTTTTCATGTTTAATATTCTTTCTTGTAAAAGAGTAATCTTGTGTATTTACTATATAGGTTTAGAATATTGTAATGTTATGTAGTTATGGCATGTGTAATGTTGAACCAAACTCTAAAGATTTAGAGATGATGTATAATTTATAAGAGAGACATAGTGATTGATTGATTATATATGAGAGGAATAGGAAGAAAAGAGTGCAAGTTAAATTATTATTTTTATTGTCTTCATTCTTCTTCACAAAGGATTATTTAGGTTTGTAATATTTTTTAAATATTATCTCCAATAGGAATAGGAAGAAAAGAGTGCTAGTTTTAAAATTTTTATTTTTATTGTCTTCATTCTTTTGTACAAAGGATTATTTAGGTTTGTAATATTTTTTAAATATTATCTCCAATAGTATTAGTGCTAGTTAAATTATTATTTTTATTATCTTCATTCTTCTTTACAAAGGATTATTTAGGTTTGTAATATTTTTTAAATATTATCTCCAATCTTGTGGCAACAAATCTAATAATGTATGTATCTACCAAAATATGTCATTTATTGCCTCAACGATTTTATGTAAAAGGATTGAAATCCATACTCATTATAGCCTTCAAAAATGTCTTCTATTTGCAAATCATGTTTATCAAAATCACTTGATATGGTCTACACCTTTCTTTCTTGGGCATGAGGGAATCTATTGAAACAAAGGGTTATCAATATTATACAAAGGGAATGGTGGTGATGTTGGATATCTTTTTATGTTGTGTTCAATGTCAATTCTTGTATTTGAAATTGATTATTAATTAGGAGAAGCTACTTGTGAAGTATTTGATGATCCATTAATAATCATTTGTTATTTCAAATTGTCACTAATCATAGTTTTCTCGTTATTGTTTACTCTATATTATTAAAGCCTTCAATTTTCTATTCAATTTTTTTGGAATTTGGCCCTATCAAAATATTGCACATGAGAGAATAAGTGCAATAGTAGCAAGGAATACTAGCATCTTGTGTTTACTACCCCTTTTAATTTGTTTTCATCTTGTTATTTGGGCTTACAAATGATGCATTATTTAATTATTACAAATACATTCCATCAATATCTATTCAACACCATTTTTTAAGAAAATTGATTATCTTATGATGAAATATGAATGCAACCAATAGTTGCAGTATTACTACATACTATCTTATGCTACATGCAAACATTACTATTCAAGGAATAACCCATTTAACTTATATTGAAATGAATTTTGGGTATCAATTCTTTAAAATGGTATTACTATTATTTAAGCTTCATATAATTTGGACATCTTGGGTGGAATATTGCATGTATGCTTACTATTTTTACTTCTAAAAGATAGACAATAGTTCTTTGTCCATGTGAAGAATCACTTGAGAAACAAATGATTTAACATAGTGAATCAGAAAAACAATTTTAGTTTTTCAAACATAATTTAGATGCTAGTTACATATATCATTTCACCTTACCATATCATTCCTTTCATAAGGAGACTTTAATGGAACTTTGGAAAGGTGGTTTATGTTATTGAGGGTTGATGGAGTTTTCCTCAAATCTACCATCTCTAAATATATGATAATTAACAGATTGTGAATGTTCATTTCCTCTAAGAAATGTTATTTTGCTTTCTAAAGTTGCAATCAAAATTTGGCAAGCTTCCTAATGCCCTCTTATCTATATAATCCAGGTGTGTGACAAACATTTATTATTTAAGATAATAAATAATATAAGGAACTTAGGAAATCATAAAAAATAAATTGTGAATTTTGTTTATCTTTCTCTAACTACCACTCAATGGCTTGATAAATTCGTGAGGAAAATGCATGACTAGTTTATGTGCTACTAATATGGAAGAGTCAATTTTTGTTCCTAGGATGTAATTTTCTCGCCCATTTATTTATTTCAATTTTATTTTTTAATGAGACTATATATATATATTTGTAATATTATGAATTATGTACCTACCAATTATCATGTTATATTTGGCTTTCTTTATAGTTTGTAATCCTTAGTATTGTTTTTAGTTTCATTTCGAATTGGAATTATCTTTATCCCACCCTCAATGCCAACTTGAGTCTTTTGATTTTGTCTCTTTATCTTTTTTATTTTAGCCAATGTGATTTTAGTATTTATCTAATACCATGCTATCACTCAAAGTTTTACTTTGTCTTTTTGTGCTTGGGCTCTAGTGCAATGTATAGATGTCAATGTGATGCACTAGAATCCACTAGTACAACAAGTGTTTTATTTGAAGTGGTCCACCTTTATTTGGTTGGGCATACAAGATAAATCCATTTGAATGAATCCCAATGGCCAGTTTGGGTTTCATATCTCTTCATCTTTCATTCTAATTTCAATATTGAATTCACCACAAGTAATCTCTCAAGAAACCAAGAATTATACTATCTTCTTGCAAGCATATGATTTGAATTGACAAACATTTTCAAACACTATTAATTTTCTTGATCATACTACATTCCAACATTAATTTTTTTGGATCCATTCTAGTATTGAGGACATTGAACTTATTATATTTGAATTTTTCATATACATCTTGGTGTTTGAGGTGATTTTGTTTTAATTTTCTCATTTACTTTATTTTTCTTCATTTCATTTATGATTTTTTTGTTTTGTTTTCACTTATAGCATTCTCCATTTTTATTTACCTATTGGTTTGTCAATCCTTGTAGGCCTACTATTTTTGGTATTCATAGATTTTTTATTCCCCTTAGTTATAGACACACAAAGGTTAAGTGCACAAACTATTACTTTTCTCCTTATTCATCATCAAATTCCCAAGAAAACAAAAGGGTTAAATAGTACATTTAATATTCATGGCATGTTCCAAATAAATCTAATAGTTTATCTTGTCCAAGTTGCATGTCTTTAAAGAATTCAAACACATGAAGGCTTTATTGTAGCTCTTCCATTACATATTAATTTTGATATTTCCTTTAGTTTAGTTATCTTAGCTTCATTTTTATCATTTCTACATATTCTAGTATTCTCCTAGTTTGTTAATTGTTTTGTCCTTATTTTCTAGTGTGTAGAGAATAAAAATCTATTTAGAACTATTTGAATTTTGTAGCGTTCTAGGATGACAGTATACAAACAAGACTATAATATATGAGAATGATGAAAATAATTTGTGTAGATTTATAGAAATCATAGTAGCATATAAGACAATGAAATTATTAATAAAAATCTCAATCAAACACTTTGAATAGGTTGTTCTCTTTAATTAACCCAATCATGCCTCTAATATAAAATGTTGAAATATAGTGTAACTAAACAATGAGATATATTGATCTTAATACAACTAAATATAATTAAAATGATATAAATCATAACTAAAATTAGAAATAAACCATAAACTATATACAAACCATAACACAACTTTGTGTGGAGATACCCTTATAATAAAACAATTCAAACCCAAAGAAACTCAATATTGTATAAACAAAATAGGTTACAATACATCAACTTATCCCTTTGAGTTTCAATAGCATAAACATGCTCAAGTAAATTTTGAAATAAATTAATTATCCTACCATCTTAAGACACTAATTTATGAAATAAATGAATACATGATATCATTAAAGGTATTCCAAAAAGGTGCCCAAAAATACACACCCAAAAATAGGTTTCCCAATCCTCATAGGAAATCTCACACCTCACCAAAATGGTCAATTTACCCTGTATAGTAATTAACACTCTTACACATCTTACACCCCCCTCATACATCATAACCATCATAAATTCTATCATAATGTTTAGATTGACCAAGATCCCTCATATGCATTGGGTGATCCCACAATACTGGTTTACAATTCCGTTAAGGAAGGAAAATTTCCAAAACACTCCCATGATTTTTTTTTTGGTTTTTAGGGGTTCGCATGAACTAGGGTGTTTGTATGGACCCAAAGAGGGGTTTGTACCGACCCTAGTTCAAGAAAACCCTATTTAATGATGGGACCCACTTTTTGGAAATATTTTAAAATGAAGACAAAGGAAAATTCAAAAAAAAGGGGGTTCACTCGAACCAAGGTCCATACTAACCCCCCTTTTTCCCCCTTCCCCTCCTCTTCTACCAAATCTCTACAATTTTTTTTCTTTCGAAGCTCGGGTTGAGGATGAAAATGGAGGAGACTTCACAAACACAACTGGATGATGGTAGTCCTCGGAATGAGCTTTCCATCAAATATAATTTTAATATGTTTTGGTTTTATTATGTATTTTTTTCGGTTTGATTAAACATAGGTTTTTCACAGAAAATCATGATCTTTATTCTACACATGTTGAAAAATAGCAAATTATCAAAAATGTTGATGTTAACATGCAATGTTGGTGTCTTCTTCCAATCGATCTCCTTTATGATAAATTAAATTGTAGCCAATGGCTATTTAATTTATAGTCAACAATTTAATAAAGAGGCATGAATTATATTAACAATATTAATTATTGAAGTGGTGTGAATTCATGAAGAGGCTCAATCCTAAGTGAAGCCAACTTCATTCATGAAGAGACACGATTTCTTATGTGGTTGACTTCTTCCTCATTGGACACAATTTAATGAAGGGGTGCATTCTTCTATGAAGGGTGACTTGTCTTGAAGTGTCACGACCTTTCCATCTTGTATATATGCTCGATGCCTTTCATTGTTTCATCATCCATTCATATTGTTCATTCTCAAGTTTGAATATTCAAGTGCGAGTTCTTCATCAAGTGCAGATCGATATTGTAGAAGGCTAAGTTTTATCATCAGCGAATTGCATCAGATTGTGGTGCTTTCTCTTGGCCTTCATATCGGCATCGATTGTAAAGGAAACATTCTTTGTGATTCAATATATAAGTGATATCTTATTGTTGGGTTTTTCTCCCTCAAGAGGAGGGTTTTCCCAAGGTATCTTCTATGTTATTGTGTCTAATTTGAATTAATTTTTTGTGCTTTACATGTAATCATAAAATTAACATGGTATTAGAGCAAGTTTGAAGAAGATCTTGATCAGATTTAGTCTTACAGCAATACTTTTTATACTCTTTCTCATCGTTGTTCACTTCTATCTCTTCATCAAGATGGTGAACGGTCTTAAGATCGAAGACAGACTTGAGGGAGCATCAAATTTCACATCTTGGAGATTCAGAATTATGCTCACCTTGGAGGAAAATTAATTGGCTGAGTTCGTGGAGAGAAAATTCCCCGAGCCTACAGATGAGGAAGAGAAGGTTCAATGGAAGAAGAAAGATACTAAGGCGAAGAAGATGTTAGTTGATTTCATGAAGGATCATATTGTTCCTATCGTCTCCAAGTTGAAGACAACAAGAGAGATGTTTAAAACTTTGGAGGAGATGTACGAAATCAACAACACAAGCCGTGCACTTGCATTAAAGTAGCAACTTCATCATGTGAAGATGGCGAAAGGAGAAACCATCATATCTTACTTCATGAAGATTTCTAAGTTGAGAGATCAACTCTCTACTATTGGTCATTTTGTTGATGACAAGGATTTGACCATGCTTTCCCTTAATGGTCTTCCTTCATCTTGGGAATATTACATTCAAGGAATTAGCACAAGATCAAAATTTCCCAAGTTTGATCAATTAAGGGCAGACTGCATTCAAGAAGAGTCTAGGTTGGTTGCGAGAGGTATTGGTCAAAGCTCCACTTATGAAGACATTCATGTTCTATCCACTCTATCCTCGAAGAAGAAAGGGAAAGGTGGAAAGAAAGGTTATTTCAAGAGGAATAGAGATAAGGAATCTGATGGTGCCCCCGCATTTAAGAACAAGAGAGATCTCTCTCATATTCAATGTTTTAGATGTGACAAGTGGTCACTATGCAAAGGATTGTCCCTCTAGGCCTAAGCAGCAGGCTACCATTGTTGATGTTGAAGATATCTCTCCACAAAAGGATTCAAGTGAATTCCTATTCTATTCAGCTCTTTCAAGCAATGTGCCTGCCGACAACAATACTTGGCCACATCACCGGATTTAGAGAGCATCTAACTGATTTGATGGAGAGAGATTCTAGTGTTCAAGTAATCATTGGAGATGATTCTAGTTATTCTATGAAAGGATTTGGGACCTCGTCTCTCCACTTGGATTCTGACATTACCTTGCAGTTGAGTGATGTCCTATTTGTTATGGGCATCAAGCAGAATCTTGTCTCTATCTCAACATTGGAAGACAAGGGGTACCAAGTTGTATTTTTAGAAGGTAAAGTTCTTGCATGGCTAAAGAACTCAAGTATCAAGACTGCTCGTGTGATCAGAGTTCGACATGAGTTCCTCTATAGACTTTTCACTCGCCCACTTCAGGCTCTATTGCATGATTCTTCAAGCTCGTGTGAACTTTGGCATCAAATATTGGCTCACCTTCACTTTCGAGCACTACCTACCATGGAGAGAATGGTCACAGGTCTTCCAAAATTCAACCAAGAGCATGACAGTACTTGCAAAGGTTGCGCTTTGGGTAAGAATACAAGGTCCATTTCATAGTAGTGAAAGTAGATCCAAATGTATTCTATATTTTATTCATTCCGATTTATGTGGTCCAATGTTTGTTGCTTCTTTGAGTGGTTTTTTGTATTACATTATTGATGACTACTCTAGAAAGACTTGGATTTATTTCTTGGAATCTAAAGAATTTGAGGAGGTATTAGAGAGGTTCAAAGAATTCAAAGCTCAAGTGGAGAAATTTTTCGGGAAGAGGATCAAGGTTTTGAGATCCGATAACGGAGGAGAGTACACTTCTGGCAGCTTCCGCAACTTTTGCATTGAAGCTAGGATTAAGAGGGAGTTCAGTGTCCCTTATAATCCTCAACAGAATGGTGTTGCTAAAAGGAAGAACAAATCTATTGTGGAAGCAGCCAAAGCCATGATTCATGACCAAGATCTACAAACCTTCCTTTGGGCAGAAGCATCTAGGACAATAGTCTATGTTTAGAATATAAGTCCTCGCCGCATTTTGGAGAACATGACTCCCAAAGAAGCATTCACAGGGGTGAAGCCAAAATTCAGTCACTTGAGGATCTTTGGTTGTCCTATATATGTTAATGTGCCTAAAGACAAAAAGGACAAAGTTGGAACCTTCTGGAAAGAAGGGGATATTTGTAGGTTACAATGAGACATCAAAAGCCTACAGAATCTACATTCTAGGTTAGAAGTTGATTGAGATCAATAGAGATGTCACATTTGAGGAGGATGTTGCATTCAGAAGATCTGAGGGCACTCACATGGAGATAGATAATGAAGAGTCTCCTCAGGATATGGAAGTTGACCATACTCCTGAGATTTAGAGGGAGGCTCCTGAACCGAAAGAAGATGATGATCCAGTCGAGCCCTTGGAACCTACTGATGGGCCTACAGATATTTTGATTGGTAGAAAAAAACCTCTTTGGGCTAGGCAAACAATGCATGAAGTAGAAAAGTTTGCAGCACCGAGAGGAACTTTCAAAGAAAGTAAGAGACCTCACAAGTTTTCCAACTATGTTGCATTGATGAGTCAAATCATCAAATCTAAGCCTTGCAGTGTTGAGGAAGCTTCTATTCAGTAGGTTTGGAGAGATGTTATGTTTGAGGAGTATCAATCCATTCTTAAGAATGATGTTTGGGACATTGTACCTAGACCTGAAGGAAAATTTGTGGTATCTTCTAAATGGCTCTTCAAGATCAAGCATGCGGCTAATGGGAGCATTGAGAAGTACAAGGCTAGGTTCATGGCTAGAGGATTCTCATAGAAAGAGGGATTTGACTATGAGGAAACATTTTATCCAGTTGCTCGCCATACTTCTGTCAGGACCATCATTGCTATTGCTGCAGCTAAAGGATGGAAGATTCACCAGATGGATGTAAAGATAACATTTCTGAATGGTGTAATCAAGGAAGAAGTATATATTGAGCAACCTAATGGATTTGAGGTACATGGGAAGGAGTCTCATGTTTGTAGGCTGAAGAAGGCCTTGTATGGTCTTAAGCAAGCTCCTCATGCATGGTACGAAATAATTGATCGTTACTTGTCAAGCCTGGGCTTCTCCAAGAATGATGTTGATTCTAACCTGTATTTCAAGGTAATTGATGGTGAAGCATTGATTTTGGTTTTGTATGTTGATGACTTGATTCTTACTGGAGAAGATCATCTCATTATCAAATGCAAGAAGTTAGCTTTTGAATTTGAAATGAAGGATCTTGGTCTCATGCATTACTTCCTTGGCTTAGAAGTATGGCAGAAGCCAAATGAGATGATTCTAAGTCAAGGGAAGTATAATATTGATATTATGAAGAGATTTGGTATGATGGATTGTAAATCCATGTCTATGCCTATGGAGACCAACTTGCATAAGTTGAAAGAGGTTGTA
The DNA here is from genome assembly GCA_007258455.2 of Sequoia sempervirens. Lineage (NCBI taxonomy): Eukaryota > Viridiplantae > Streptophyta > Pinopsida > Cupressales > Cupressaceae > Sequoia > Sequoia sempervirens. Next base: position 239,790,191 of record VDFB02075321.1, on the reverse strand, counting down.
GCTAGTTTAGATCTAGTGGATTCCATGATGTACAGGCAGTTGATTAGATCATTGATGTATCTAGTCAATACTAGACCAGATATTTGCTATGCAGTAAGTGCACTTAGTCAATTCATGTGTGAACCAAGGAAAATACATCTAGTTGTAGTGAAGCATATCCTGAGATACTTGTGTGGCACAGTTGGATATGGCTTGAGATATTCTTCAGGTGTGGACTTGGAGCTTCTTGGTTATACTAATTATGATTAGGTAGGGTGTGTTACTGCTTGGAAGAGCACCTCTGGATGTTGTTTTAGTTTGGGGTCTGCGATGATATCCTAGTGTAGCAGGAAGCAGTCTTTTGTAGTAGTGAGTACAACATAGGTCAAGTATATTGCGGCTAGTGTGGTAGCTCGAGAAGTAGTGTGGCTTCGAAAGCTCCTTGCAGGATTGTTTGGACAATCAATGGAGCCAACTATCATTCATTGTGATAACCATAGCTATGTGAAGCTTTATGTCAACCCTATGTTTCGTGACAAAACTAAGCATGTTGAGATCAAATACCACTATATCAGAGATATGGTATTAAGGAAGGCAATCTAGTTGAGGTATATCAGCACTGATGAGTAGACAATAGAATTCTCACCAAGCCTCTTTCCAAGATAAAGTTTGTGTACTTTTGAGACAAGCTTGGTATGGTGGAGAATCAAGCCCTAGCTGAGAAGGAGTCTCAGTATCAGTGATCCTCTTTAATACATTTCTCTTTGAGAGATATTTGAGGTGCAAGCCCTTGTTAATGCATTTTTCTTTGATATTTGAGGTGAAAGCCCTTGTTTCCACCCTCTAGGAGAGCCATGGTGGATGTCATGTGTGTGACTCCATGATAGCATCACGTGAGAGAGTCTGTGATGATTTTTCTTGTACTTGTGTTTTCACCCTCTAGGAGAGCCATGGTGAACATCACAATGAGGTGACAACATCACGTTGAGTGATGAGCACTTGTACATACCATACATGGCTGTACCCATGATGGTTGATATCACGATGAGGTGATATCTCTCTTTTCCATACATGGGTGTAGCCATGATGATTGATATCACGATGAGGTGATATCTTTCTTTTCCACACATGGGAGTAGCCATTGTGGTTGACATCACAATGAGGTGATATGTCTTATGCAGATATAAGTATCCTCCCTAGCTGAGAGGGAGTGTTGATGTTATCATTTAGCATCAGTGTCTTCTTCCAGCCGATCTCCTTTATGATAAATTAAATTGTAGCCAATGGCTATTTAATTTATAGTCAGCAATTTAATAAAGATGCACAAATTATATTAACAATATTAATTATTGAAGTGGTGTGAATTCATGAAGCGGCTCGATCTTAATTGAATCCAACTTCATTCATGAAGAGACACGATTTCTTATGTGGCCGACTTCTTGCTCATTGGACGCGATTTAATGAAGGGGCACATTCTTCTATGAAGGGTGACTTGTCTTGAAGTGTCATGACCTTTCCATCTTGTATATATGCTCAATTCCTTTCATTGTTTCATCATCCATTCATATTGTTCATTCTCAAGTTCGAATATTCAAGTGTGAGTTCTTCATCAAGTGCATATCGATATTGTAGAAGGTTGAGTTTTATCATCAGCGAATTGCATCATTGTGTTTTTGTGCTTGCATCAGATTGTGGTGCTTTCTCTTGGCCTTCATATCGGCATCTATTGTAAAGGAGACATTCTTTGTGATTCAATATATAAGCGATATATTGTTGTTGATGTTTTTCTCCCTCAAGAGGAGGGTTTTCCCAAGGTATCTGTTGTGTTATTGTGTCTGATTTGAATTAATTTTCTGTGCTTTACATCTGATCATAAAAATAACAAAAAAAATTTGAAAAATATCAGCGCACTAGATATTGATGTCCCTGACCCAAAAAAAAATAAAATTGAATTTCGATACATACAAAAAGGTTATGTTTTAGCCAGTAAATCATGTCTAAATTGTAACTAGTTTGACTTTGAAACTTAATTAAGAAAAAAATATTCAATGAAATTCTATGAAACCAATTCCATGAACTACATATCATAGTTACAAATATAAATTTAAAGAAAAAAAGAATTTTATCCTTCATAGAAAAAAAGTTGTGTTAGCCAGTAACGTCACTCTATAAAAATGGTGTTTACTATTAAAAAATAGTTTTCATAGGAGATGGAAAAAGAAGTGCAATCTGATTCTAAAATTTTTGACAAAAATGTGTTTAGAATCTATAGAAAAAATGTCAAAAATCACTAGTTTGCATCATCTCCAAGTTCCTCACGGTTTAGCCGCTATAGGTGCTCAAAAGTGAAGATTTAGTTAAAAAAATCCAGTTCAATGTCCAGTTTGGCCAAAAATTGTAAACCAATATTGTAGGATAACCCCACTCCATTTAAAGATTGAAAAAAATCTATCATAAGATCCACTAATAAAATATCCTCTTAAACATTCTTATGCATTTTTATCTTTATCATATTTTAAATCTTCCCAAAAGTAACTCCTAACTTCAATACCACTACAATTACATATGAGAGAATTGTAATGTATAAAATAACATACCCTTGTAATTTTACATTACATTTTGGATTTTCTTTTGTGTTTGTGTCCCATAATATATTCTTACAATCATCTAGCCCTTTCCTTAGTATTTTCCACCCATGGTTCCACAGTCATGCTTTTGTTTATGCATTTTTTGTTGTCTCTTTTCTACAAATTATTTTTTGGTTGCATTAACCTTGCTTTGTCCCAGTCTCTCAAACTTTCAAAAGTTGTAGCTTCCTAGATTCCAATGTGATACATGTATGTCAATGCTACACATGGAAATCCTACAATAGAGTATTGTATGGTGATCATTTTTTAGCGCTTTCCACCTTGTTGCAAGCCTATGTCATTATTTGTGATTTTGAATCAAAGTTGAATGGCTCCTTGATACCTTAGACCCTTTTTATCTTCCCTCTTAATTCTATTTTTAAATATAACATTTAAAAAAAAAACTTTAGTATTATTGCACTCTTTGGGTCATGTACAATAATATATCTCTTTGGCATTAATTATTCATAATATTTAGTACATTAACACTTTACCAATATTATTTAAATGTTATTGAAATGCTCTACATCTATTTGGATCTTCCTTGTCTTATCTACATGTGTTGAGGTGATCTTGCTTTTAGGTTTTTTTAGATTTCATATCTAAATTCTTGCTTGAGGTTATAGTGCCCCTACCTTCTCTTTTACTTCTTTTAATTTTATAAAATCCATTGTAGTGCCATTGACATTGTTGGTTTTTCACATCCTATTGTTCACTCACTCTCTCATACACACTTTTTTATTTCTCTTTGTAGACTTGAGATTAATATTAATATCTTCTCATTACAACATATATTTTTTCATACAGATAGGATAATTGCACATATTTATTTATCAATATTCTATCTTGGCTACTTGTGGGGATAAAAATACAAAAATAGGGGATTGACCAAATTTATGGAATGATCCTAATTAGTCTCGACCTTCTCTTATCTTAGATATAGGTTTTTTTAAAGTTATTAATCACACAAGGAATTCCATTTTGTATATTCTTCTTATTTTACCATTTTTATTTAAAATACATAGATTGGATCATTTTCTTTCATTTATAGTTTCATTTAGATGTCTATTCTTTTTTCCTTTTTTTCTATGTGCATCTAGACACAAAAATTGAGAGAAAAGAAATGCTTTGTCAACTTGTACTACAATATTCTATATTTATGATAACATGTCATGCAAACATCTATATGTCATACAAATTCCCTTAATAGTGACTTCCAAAATTTGGCTCTAGGTTCTCCTCTACCTATTATTCATAGTTCTAAAATTGGTTTTTTTAATTTTTGTTATGATTTTATGTAAATCAAGTTCTTACCATGTTTGGAATTATTCTTTGACTTAGTGAATTTTTTTTCTTTCTAAGTTTAAAAAATTCTATGATATTCTTTTAATATATTATTCTTTCTATATTTAGAAAAATAGAAAATTATTTCTTTCATAAAACTAGTTTTATCCTAGAGTAGTGTATTGAAAGTATTCTAGATTAAACTAATTTTTCAACCTTATATTTGTTACAATTATGTTTTTGGTCTTGTTATTGATGTCAAAATTTGTTGGTGTTGGTCATTGATGTCAACTATATGGATATTGTGTTGGAAGGATGTTGGTGTTCTCATAGCTATGAAGATTGTTGGAGCCTACTTGTGTTCATGAGATGGTTGGTATTATGGGTGTGTTGTGATAAGTGTTGCAGATGTTGTAGATGTGTTGAAGAGGTTTTATTAGTGTTATAGTTGTAGTTGTATAACTTGGTTTCCAAGTGCTTTTGAGAAAATTTGAAAAAAAGATATTACAGTGTGACAGAGTGATGTTCAGTGTTGTGCTCCACATTTCTTCATGGTTGAATTTATTCTTCTTCTTTTTTGGATATGTTGATCAAAGGTGTTTAGAGGTGTTATGTCTATATTTGTAGGTTTAGGACCATACGGCAGTGAAATTTGTGTTAACTAGTGTGTGTGACTATGAAGAAGATTGTATGGGAGAAATGAGATTTATCTACATTTCTCCACATTGAAGTTTCTTGTGTTGCGGATTTGGGGACATGCTTATAATTTTTGTATATACCTTCCCTTGAGGTTTCAAGTGTTGAGGTGTTCTATGAAGTTGGTTAGTGAATTGTATGTCTATGCTACTGTGTCTAGTTGAACAAAACGATGGTGTTCTCAATTTCAAGTGATTGTGGAAAATTTGTAGAATATTCTAATGATGCTATAATATTTTTATATTTTTTATTGATATTGTGGAGTGTTGTTAAGTGGTCCACTAAGTTGTCTTCAAACCTAGTTAAGCATGAACTTAGTTGTTAAGAGCCCGCGTTAATACAGGTTTGGCTAACCTAGTGTGTTAGCGCTAATTATGGAAGTGGTGTATTGTTTGTAGAAGCGTGGAAAAGAATGTTGATGTATATTTGGGTCCTAGTTAAGCCATAGTGTGGTCGTCCTTCACTTCTTTCCACTGCAAAAGTGCTTGGTGCCAACCTATTTTGTAATTGCACGTTTGAGGTACATAGCCAACCTTGGAGAATGTTTTCAAGGTTTTGGATGGTATATAAGCAAGGTAAATCATTAGAGATATGTGGATCTATAGAAGGTGTGTGAAAGATGTGAATTTGATTAAGTGTAGTGATTTGAGTGTGAGCTTAATGCCTATGACTCTGAAGCAATGAGCAGAAGGTTCTACATTTGTAGTGTACTTGATGTTACAGAAGGTAGTGATCTGAAGGTGGTGAATGGTGCAAAGTGGTTGTAGTGGATCTTCCTATTTCTCTGAGATGGATTTCTCAAGTTGTAAAATTTCCTTTATTTATTCCTTCTAATTCGACAGTGAGCCCTTCTTTCTCTTGGGTAGTGAGCCTATTGTATTCAGTGTTGCTATTACTTTATATTGTGAGCTAATCCTCGCCATTATTTTTCCCTTCTTTGGTTTTCAAAGTAAAACTAGTGTTCTATTGTGCATAGCATTTTGATGCACGTTACTATTTCACTTGTTTAGTTTCATGCTAAATTTGAATAAGGGTTTAAGGGCTAATGAAGATTTGAATGTTAATGAGGGTTTTGATGTTTTAATATACAACTAATTTCCCCCCCTCTCATATTTCTTATGCATCTAACAATATTTTGGTGCATTTGATGTTTTAAGACTTGTAATACATTTCAAAACAATTGAATCTTTTTACATATTTTTTGTCATCTCGCATTTACTATTGTGAAGATTCTACACATCACCTCTTATGATCTTCATAACCCAATCTCTCTTTTCTAATCATATCATTCATAAAAGAGTTCAAATTTTAAAAGTGTCTCATTCTAGACCACTTACTACTCCTATTTGAGAAAATTTGGATTTCTATGATTTCTCCCATGATCCAAATATTTTTTTTTCTTCCTTAAATACCTACTTATTCTACCATAATATATCATGATTTTAAGGGATGTTTCAATAATGAACCCACCTTCTATATTCTCTCTCAATTTGAGGTGCACCAGCTTGACAAGTACCTTTTAGATTATCAATCCACATTTAATATTGACTAAGAAGTGTATAACACATATGTTCACATTCTTGATTCCATGAAGACTATGTTATGTAATCATCTATAAGACCTAGATTTCGTATATAATATAACCCTAGTTCTGAACAACAATGCTTCCATAATAGTGGTTACTCTTGAGAAGACCTAGGAGTCTCACTTAAATATTACACATAATAAAAAAATTATATCCATGCTAAATTTGAGTGCCCACATAGAAATTTCTACTCATGTGGTCACTTTTATGATTCTTACATGAATGATATATTCTCATATCAGCACATTTCTCAAAATTAACCTTTTCCCTTAAAATTTTCCTCTTGTCACCTTATTACCTTATAGGCCATCCAATCATAACATTGTAACCATTTCTTTCATAGTCACTTTCAATTATCATTAGTATTACTATGATATCATTACACACCACATACCTTGTTATAAACTAGGTTATGCAAAACATTAGAAACCAAAAACAATAGCTTGCTTCACTCTCTACCAACTCACAACCTACCATAACCTACTAGTATTATCCTCTTATAACATAATATTATATATGCATCCCTTCCCTATACGATTTGAGGTGACCCATTTCAAGAAATAAAATAGAAAGGGACATGTTTAGCCACACTTTTTAGCATTCACAAGATTGTGAAGTGATTTTTGATTTCAAGTGCAAAGTTATTAGAAAAAAAAATTGTTCATTAAAAGACACAAAACTAGATTTATTTTTCTTACTTCCTAATCACTCTATCTTATCAGTCAATCAAATTATTAACCAGTTATTACAATATTTTCAAGTGAAAATTGGATCGTAGATTATATTTACTAACCTAAGTCACCATAAATAGTGCATTAATGAGAAATTAATAAACTTTATCTTTCACTATTGGTCATTGTTTTCATAAATTTTATATGGCCTTTTTCAAATCAAACATGTGATATCCATCATTTCCACATTTATGCATGGTCTTATGTTATTATTAATAGATGGTTAGATAATTTGAGGCATACCCTTTTGCCTCAATGGCTCTTGCTACATCATCTTTTCTCTCTTCATCATTTACTAAAAAATATAATAAAAGGAACTCAAACACATTAAAAAATGAAACATCCATCATCATTAACAATGTAGGTATAGGATTGGAGCTCTTGGGTCCTCTTCTCATAGGGTTTTGTTTTTCTTTTGGTGCCCCTTTTGGTTCTCTAAGCTCTTTCTTCTTCTAGTGCTATTATGTTTTGGCTTGCAACTAAGTCGCATCTTGTTTGGAACTTTTTCCAGGTTGTTCCTAAAATGTGTTCTTTTGGTTGGGTGGTCTTCAATATTTTATCCCAAATCCCAGATGTTGTTGGTTATTTTGGAAGTTCTTTCTACTCTTGGAGTGTTTTTCCTTCTCTCTTGGTGAAAGGTTTCTTGTTGGTGGTATTACTAATTTCCTCATGTTGTTGTTTATTGTTGATGGTTGGGTTACATTTCATGCTTTTATTGAACACCCAGATGATTTTAAGACTGAAAGTTGTTAAGGTGGCTCGGTGGTTGTTATTCAAGATTTTTTTCTTGCTCCACATTATGTTCCTAGTGCAGTGTTTACCAAAGGATGGTATGGTTGCTTGTTTTCTAGTTTCTATTAGCTTTCTCCTCAGATCATATGGAGGTGGATTCCTCTCCTATTGAGGTGGAGATGAGAGGTGAAGTTTTCCAATTTCCTTAGTTGTTGATCCTTTTGAGGTGGATGCTTCTCCTATGGAGGTGGAGGTTGAGGGTGCTGGAGATTTCAGGCTATAGTGGAATAATTGGTCATGAAATCCTCTCCAATAGAGGGGATCTCTCTCCTTTTGAGGTGGATATTGAGTTGGTATCCTAGTTTTAACGGTGTTATTTGTACTTTGTCTTGCCTTATTTCTCCCTTCTTGAGCTAGTGGAGATTGGGTTGGTTTACAAGGTGGGATGGTGTTGTAGGGAAGTTGATGTTTCACAATTTCTTTGTTGTGTTTCCCAAAACCCCTATTAAGGTGGGTGTTTGGTTTTACTAGTTTTGCTGAGAAACGAGGTCTTGTTGGTGTTTTACACCATTATGTTCACTATTTTCCTAGGCTCATATTTGATTGTTCTGAGCGGTTGGTTTGTTGATGCCTGGCTGATTTAGGTTGTGCTCAAGTTCATTTAAGGGTTCAAGGTCCCTATCAAAACCTAATTGTAAAATGGTTCAAGGCCTCTTCAAAACCTATTTCATGCAACTTGTTTGGTATTGTCTTTCTCTTTCTAGTTGTTGTTTAGGTTGCTAATGGTTTACGTCTTTCATTTTATGCAACTCTCTCTTTTTCTAGGTTTCAGGTCCATGTAAAACTTTTCTATATTGGGTTTTGGGGCCCCGTCAAAACTTCCTTTTCCCATAATAATAAAAAAATGTAGGTATAGGAATTGAACCAAAAAATGGATGGAGTGTAGAGGGCGAGCGAGCAAGAAAGAGAGCGGGGGCAAAGGAATTCTCAATTTTAGAGATGAGGATAGTGATGATGAGGTAGATGTAGATTATTTGGAGGAGGCACCATCTATTTTTGGTGTTGCTACTTGGTTTCTCTACCTTTACATCATGGTTTCTACCTAATTTCTCCAACAAAGCCTTTTTTTCTGCCTATTATGAAGTTTTTTCCTTAAAATTGGATGGCTTTATTGTTCTCACTTGGTTTTGTTGTCTATTTGGTGAGTTGTTACTTTGGGTCATGGCCTTGATCAAAGTAGTGGTGGTGTGGCTACATTGTTTGATGTAGCATTCATATTTTTTCTTTGTTTGGGGAGACCTCTCTACTGCCTACAATTAGTGTCATGCTTCTTTCCTCTAAGATTCATTGCTTAGATTTTACCTTTGAGCATTTTTTTCTTTTCAATCTATTCTCTCCTTTTTATTCTTCATGAAAAGAGGGTTTAGTTGTGTGGGAGGTCTGCCTTTGTGGCTCCTTGTGTTGTGGCTGCAAGGGTCTTGCCTTGATTTGTGGTTGCAAAGTTCTTGCTTTGGTTCCTTGAAGGATTTGTGGGTTTTTCCTTTGCAAAGGGAATCCCACATATACTACATTTTCTGTTGTAGAAGATATTTGGAGTGGGTGAGAGATTTTATTTCTTCCCCTAGTTTACATCTTATGATATTGATGTTCTAGAGTTTGTTTTTTTTGTCTAAAGGTGTTGGTGCTAGAGGTGGAACTCTATGTTGGTATTTTGGTTTTATTGATGGGGCTCTATCTTACCTTGGTGTTGATCCTTTTAGAGGAGCCCCTAATTTTCTCTCCTATGCTTTCCTTTCAGCTTCTCCTATTGAGATGGAGTACTCTCTTGTCAAGGTGGTGAAGGTTTGTGCTGGTGGAGTTGGAAGTTGTAGTGAGGTGGCCTTTCCTGCACGTATTTCAGATTTTCTTTGTTCTATCTACCTGGATTTCCTTTTGGCTTCTCCTATAGAGGTGGCGAACTCTCCTATTGAGGTGGTGAAGGCTTGTGCTAGTGGAATTGGAAGCTATAGTGTGGGGACCTTTGCTACCCATTTTTGGTTTTCCCCTGTTTTCTCTACTTGGCTTTCTTTTTGGATTCTCCTATAGAGGTGGAGAAGGTTTTGGCTAGTGGAGTTGGGAGCTATAGTGAGGGGTCTTTTTCTGCCCATATTTTAGTTTTTCCATGTTTTCCTATTGAGGTGGTTATCAAGGATAGTGATAGGGTCTAATATCCACATCAATATTTGATGCAGATGTTGTTAGGGACCTATTGTTTCCCTTATTTCAAAATGGTTCTCACTTCTCCTATTGAGGTGGAGAATGAGAATATTGATGGGATGTGATCTGGTATTTGCATCTTTGGAAGAAAAAATAAATTCGTATCTAGTTTTTTGGCTAGTGCTTGTTATTGTTCCTAGCTCATGAACAACTTTTTCTATGCAACTTTTCTATTGTGGGTTGGTTGTTGTTTTCCTATGGTCTATCTTTGGTAGCATTTTGTGTTTAGATAAGGTTCTAGGTCCCTTCGAACCCTATTTGTAAAGGGTTTGGGTCCCTTTAAAATGTTTTGTATCCTTAATCAAAAGCAATGTAGGTATAGACTCGCCTTCATCTTTGATGATGGCCTTAATTGTAAAGTCGTAGAAATATCATTGTTTCACACTCCTCACTGCTTCTTTATAGTCTATTCTATGACAATTCCTATCTAATAACATGGTTTAGTTGTTGGATATCTACCTCTTGATACTTAAAAGCAACTCCCAAACAAGTACAAATTTAAGTCTTTTAGTAAGTTCCATCATATACCTAGTCATAAAATTGACAATTTTATCTTATTAAAAAATTTAAATAAATATCTTATTGACTCCAACATCATCCAAGTCATAGGAGTTAATGAAAGAGGCAATATGTCTATAACACCACCAAGAAAAAACCTTGAAATCCATAATAAATCATTTCTACAAAAATCATCCACCAACTACATTTACCTCATTACTAATCATGATTCATCCGCCCATCTTACTTTCACCTATTTAGTGTTGGATAGTTGATATCCTCATTTTCTTGTTGGAACACAACAATCTACTGAGAGGGGTAGGTGAATCATTAGATTAATTAAAACTAGTTCTTTAATAATTTTAAACCAAGATAAAAATATGTGTAGAGATTACATACACACACATAAAAACTCATAACACCATATATACATGGAAAACCTGATATGGGAAAAACCACAGTGAGAATAGCTTCTAGGATCTACTATCCTAATCCAGCCTCACAATAGAACCTCACTGGTTACAATTTTTAAGGGCACTAACCCTAATGAGAAACCAATCCCTTGATTTAGGAGCACCAACTCCAAGGAAGCACCCACTCCCTAACTGGGCACTAACTCAACTATTTGATGGCACCAACCAATCAGATTTACAATGTAAGATTTATGGAGGTACAACTCCATATTACAAATGATTCAAATGAATCTAGTTCAATGTTGTAAACCTATTTTGTAACTGCCCGTTCTTTGCTTTGAAACTATGCAAGCATTCTCTCTACTACTGCTAACTCAACAACTCATTTCTCTACTCTTCTCTTCTCTTCTCTATAATCTACACTTTAGAACATCCTTTATTCTAACTCTCTATTTCCCTACAACTACTATCTTATCATCTACATCCTCACTTCACCTCTTTTTTGAGAAACCTCTCTGCACTACTTCACACTTGATGCATACCTTAGATCATTTCTGAGTTACAATCTAGGTCTTATTCTCATAGCATATGCATACTAAGCTCTCACTCATCCATCTCCCTCTTTCATTCAACTTCACGTACTTTCCTTCACCAATAATTTTCTTCAACTCCTCAATCCCAACATTTACTTCATTTTCTATATTTGGCATATCATAATCTTAGGATTTTCATGTATTTAATGCCCATACATATGAAATTAATTCATATCAAATTTCATAGCTGTCATGCCTACTTGCTTTATCTATTCAATATTTTTGGCCATCTGTATTAGTGGCATCTTCCATTTCTTCATCATTTAATTTCACACACATACCTTTGCCAAGGTTTTTACATATTTTATTCACACACAAGACTCCTTACATTAAGCCAAACACCACTGGCTTCATTTATTGCCTTTTCTATTTTTGGCATGAACAAATCTAGGGTTTTTTTTCATTTAATTCCATATTCTTGTATGCTCAATTTCTTCTAGATTTATAGTCACCTATGCATTAATGGCGTCACTCATTTCTTTCCAATCCTTTGCAAAAATGCATCTAGAGTGGTTATATCATTTTCCATTCCATGTCTTAGTTTTCCTAACTTGGAGTTCCACTATTTGACATTGAGAGAATAAAATCTTCAAACTCTACCAAAGATCATAATATGTTGATGTCACCATGTCAGAATGATTCACAACACTGATGTGAATTAGCTCAACCAATCACTTTTAGCCACATGTCACCTTCCTGCAAAACCGTATTGGTCAATCCAAGTCAATGCAAGCTACCTATGGAAATACTCCTTCAATTTCAATTACTTTTCATTCCTTTTCCTTTGGGGGTCGAGAGTTGCTTATTACCCTTACCTTATGCTTGGAGTGCATTGCAACACTTAACAAGTAAGCATGAACACTTAAGTCTGAAGCTTCACCCACCTGTCGGGTTTCAACCATCAGCCTTACCCTTTACCTTCTACCTTCATTCCATCACAAACCAACACTCTTAACTCTGAACTCCAAAGCAAGATTACTTTGTTGGGAGTCAAGATTCTCCCTTTCATCGTACTGCTTACCTACCTATATTAAGGTGTAATACTTACTTCAAGTCTGTGATGTCCTTTTTCTTTTGTCAGGATTTGGCCATCAGCCTTTCCCTTTACCATTTACCTTATTCTCATCTTCTTCCACTTTACCATTGAAGCTATCAGATGTCATGTTTTTCTTTTCCACTTTACCACTTTCCATTCTTTCAATAAGTTGCAAGCCATCTTATTGACCCATGATGCCTGAACAAATCCTTCACAAGACTTAACCCTTTTGGGTTTCAGCCTTTGAGCTTTCATCATTCTTCATACCTTTTACCTTCCTCACCATTACGATAAGGAGAAATCCTTATCTCTAATTTCTGATGCCTGACTTCTTTTCAAACTTAACACATGCAAATTTCCTTTTCCTTTGTACAATCAATACGAGGTATGGCTGAAGTTCGATGTCGGACTCCTTTCGAACTTTACACAAACCTTCTTCATTTCCTTTAAGGCATTTGGTAAGAGGTATGACTAAAGCCTAAAGTTTGAAACCTTTCAGACTTAGCACATTCTTCCTCATCATTTCTTTGAGGCATGTGATATAGTGTATGACCAAAGCTTGATGTCCAATCATCTATAGCATAGAGTAATATACAAGCTTGAAGTTCGAAACCCAATTGGACTTAGCTAAAAAATGATTAAATCCTTCCTTCTCAAGCAAGCAACATGAGGTAAGTCTGAGGCTAAATGCCTAAAATTCTACAACATTTCACTGCTTGCTTCACTAATTCCCAATAATTCCCTTTTGACATCAATCAAAAATTCATCATCTAATATTACTCAGGTCTCCTTTTGACATCAATGAGATGTCATTTTTCCCTTTTGACATCAATGACAATCATATTTCCAACAATCTCCCCCTTTGTCATTGATGGAAAAACCAAATTCTCTATACCATCTATACCAATTTAAATACACATACATCAGCATAGACGATTTTGCACAACAACCTTTCTCCCCCTTAGGCACATAACTATCTGCAGTCATAACTCCCCCTTTGACATATCTCCACATCTTGCAGACATAGGAATTTTACTCAATTTCTCTCCCTTTGACATCAATGGAAAAGGGACTCTTTAGGACACCATGCTTCTAATAAAACCAATTTTTTCTCTCCCCCTTTATCTAATACCAATTGTTGGGGACTTCAATTTTCTCTCACTTTGTCAAAACTTCTCTCCCCCTTTATTAGATAAAGGAGTTTTTCCATGATATTTGCAACCATCAAGTCATTATAAATTTGTAAAAAAAAATCATACCTTACTTGAATTCTCCCTTTCTTCTCTAGGGCTAAATAAATCTTCTTATAAAGCTCCCCCTAGACTCATGCCCTTGATCACTAAGAATTAGTGATTTGAGGTGGGAGCAACCACTCCGGATGCACCCTTCTGATCTTTCTCTTTCCATACTTTCTTGGGTCTCTTTTTTACCTTATGTGCCTTCTTTTCAATGGCATGTGAACCTTTGTTCACTCTAGGGGACATATTCTTCTTTTTACTTTGTGTTGTTAGTCTTTCAAAGTTTTCTCTACAACATTTGGCTATGTGACCAAAATTGTTGCAATTATAGCACATTAAATTCATATCCAATGAAGGAGCAACTGAATTTCTATTCACAAAAATTTTACTCCTTTTAGGAACAACTCTACATTCACAAGCCCTATGACCAAACTAATTACATGCATAGCAGTAACCATAGAAACATGAGGAATACCAGGTCATAGAATTTATTTTTGTAGGATGAGAGGATCTCTTTATTTTTGGATTTTTTAGATATCTCACCCTTGTGAAACCTTGTACATTAGCTCCCTTACTATTCTTCATCTTCACGTCTCCAGGGACTGACTTGATGTTCTTCTTCTCTTCTGTGAGCTTCTTTTCTTCTTTTTCTTTATTCATCCCAGTAACTTTCCTTTATCTGATTTTCATGTTCAGAGGCATTCTCCTTCCATGATTTCTCATTCTTTATTCCAAATTTTTCTTCTACTTTGAATTTATCATACAAATTCATAGTTCATTGGTAGTGGAACTCTTTCCTTTCTCAAAACCCACGCCAAATTTTTCTTTTGATGGATTTTATGATTTAATTAACTCATCAAGTACTTCTGAGCCACCTTTCAACTTCAAACCTCTGAGCATTTGTTCATTATATTTTTCTAGTTCTTTCCTTAGAGCCACAATTTTTATATCTAGCTTCATGCATTCATCATATTTAGACTGTAGTTCAAAATTAACTACATCTTCTACTCTCTTGGATTCTTCCACTTGTGTCTTCAAGCTAATAACCATCTAATCAAACTCATCAAGATTCTTTGTTAGCTTCTTAATCTCTATTTGTGCAACCATTTTTTCTATTTTTTTTCTCCTTCCTCAAGCTTTTAATCTCATATAGAGCACATATGAGTTCTCCTTCAAGATCTACTCCTTCTTCTTCATCTTCCAATTCTTCTTCTTCTTCATTTTCTTGATCCTCAGAAGATGATCCTTGTGCCATGAATAGGATTTCATTTCCCTCAACCACACAGGTACAATCATGTTCATCATCTAAGCTATTACTAACATCAAATGAACCAATTTCTACTCTTGTGTGTGGACTCTTATTATTCTTAAATAAATTCTATTTCTTTGGGAAAAAGGATTTCTTCTTTTTACTATCCTCTACTTGTTCACAATTATCCTTTTTATTATAAGGGAATTTAACAACAAAATGTCCTACCTTACCACAATTAAAGCATTTAAAGGATAACTTACCTTTGTATTTTCCAGACCCTCTTCTAAAACTTCTAACAAAGTTGGATTCTTCTTCATCAATCTCCTCAAATTTGGATGTAGATGCTTCTACCTTCTCAAATTTGGCTACTTTGAACGCATCTTCTCTCTTAGATGCATCTACATCTCCCATTATTATCTCATAGGTGGTAAATATGTCATGCAACTCATCAATAGTGGTTGTATTCAAATTTCTTGCTTCCTCTATTATAGAAATTTTAGAATCATACCTAGGTGGTAAGGATCTTAAGACCTTCTTGACAATGACTGGCTCTTTCATCTCTTCTCCAAGGCCTCTAATTGTATTAACAATTTCATCTACCCTAAGGAGGTAGTCTGCAATTTTTTCGTCTTCACTCATCTTAGGACTTTTAAACTTTACTTTGAACATTTGTAGCTTTTCCTACTTTACCATATCATCACCTTCATAGATGTTCTTCAAATTATCCCAAATGTCATGTGTAGTTTGACAGTGCATAAAACTTAACAAACTCAAAATTTGATAACCCCTAAACAATAAAATTCTTTGTGTTAGCATTTTTCTCATATTATTTCTTTCCAACCTAATCAATAGGAGGTGTAGAAGGAATTGTATAACCATTTACAACAAATATCCATACATCAAACCCCAAAGATGATAAATATGCTTGCATTATAATGCTCCAAAAAGCATAATTTGTGCCATTAAAGAGAGGTGCTTTGTTTGAGGATGATCCTTCATGAATTTCCATTTGTGTTCACTATCCAAGATCTATGCAAGCTGATTAAGCTTCTCCAAAGGAGGGTAATCCCACAATAGTGGTTTACAATTTTTGGCCAAACTAGACACTGAAATTTTTATTTTTAACTAAATTTTCACATTTGGGAACCTATAGCGGCTAAACCATGAGGAATTTGAAGATGATGCAAACTAAAGTCTTGTCACATTTCTTTTGTATATTGTAAAAATACTTTTTTCAAATTTTTTGGAATCAGATTGCACTTCTTTTTCCATCTCCCACAAAAACTAGTTTTTTTCAGAATTTTTTTTTCTAAAAAGTGACGCACACCGTATAACGCATAACTTCTTTTCCATGAAGGATAAAATTCTAATTCTTTCAAGTTTAGATTTGTAACTCTGATATATAGTGCTTCCACTTGGTTAGATAGTTTTTTATTGAATATTCTTTCTTTAATCAAGTTTTGAAGTCAAACCGATGACAATTTAGACATAGCGCGACCGTATAACGCGTAACTTTTTTTGTTTATATCAAAATTCAATTTTATTTTTTTGTTGAATCAAAGACTTCAATATATGATGCACTCATATTTTTCAAAAAAAAAAATTGATAATTTTCTATTTTTCCACATGTGCAGAACAGAGACCTTCATTTTCGATGAAAAACCTATGTTTAATAAAACTAAAAAAACAAATACATAATAAAACCAAAACATATTAAAATTATATTTGTTGGATAGCTCATTCTGAGGACTACCTGATTCTAGTTGGGTTTGTGAATATTCCCCCATTTTCATCCTCAACCTGAGCTTCAAAGCGTAAAAATTTAGGTTTTTTGTGTGAACAAGGTCAAAAATTAGGGAAAACGAACCCCCTTCAATATGCATTTTTCCTTTTTTTTGGGGAAATGTGGGCCCAATAATTAATGGGTTCGCTCGAACCCCTTTTTGGTTTGGTTGAACTTGTAGGTTCATTCGAACCCCTAAAACCAATTTTTTTGCCATGGGGTCATTTTTTCTCAGTTTTCCTTCCTCCATCAAATTGTAAACCACTATTGTGGCTTCACCCAAGAACCAGAGATATTATACCAATTGTTGGAACTCAACAATCTACTGAGAGGGGGGTGAATCAGTAGATTAATTAAAACTTGTTCTTTAATACTTTTAAACCAAGATAAAAGTAGATGCAAAGATTACATACACACACATAAAAACTCATAACCTGACATACGTGCAAAAACCGATATGGGAAAAACCATAGTGAGAATAATTGCTAGGATCTATTGTCCTAATCCAGCATCACAATATAACCCCACTAGATACAATGTTTAAGTGTGTGAGCATAATCATAACCTAAGCTAAACATGCCAGATCCAATATATTTTAAGCAATATCTAACTAGTTAATTTATACTCCCAATGAAATTATTGAAAAAATATAATGAAGAAGCCATTTAAACATAAATGATTAAGAAATGCATAAAGGAAACTAGTTAAATGCCTCAAACTTCATCCCATTAAGGGATTGGTGTTGCATTAATGTGGTATGTCAGCCCTTTCCCAATCCCTTTGACTAAAAAAACTCAAAGATGGGTTCCATTGATGAAAACTAAGCTAAAAATGGATGAAAAGCTAAAATGGATGCAAGATGGATGAAAGTTAGTATTCAAATGTGTAGCATAACTTTTCTAAAATTGAAGTGTATCCCTTTCTCAAAGAAATGAGGAATATTTATAGGAGAAAATGGTGAACCAATGGTTGGGATTGATTTGTTCAATCAATGGATAAGAAGAAATGAGAGGTGAAGGCATGGATAAAGGATTCTCATCAATGGATGAGAATGCAAGTTGAAAAGGATAAAGGATTCTAATCAATGGCTCTCATTGATTCAAAGAAGCACACTTTCTTAAAATTAGGAAGTTGTTAGGAAGTTTGTTGCAAGAATATTCCATTTTGGAGGAGTTCAAATGGAGGAATATTCTGCAGGAATATTCCCTTGCAAGTGGGAGGGTGAGATAAATTAGCTATTTAGGTAATTAAAAAAAAGTTTTAATTGTGCAAGATGAAGGAAATTAGGAGTTTCATTAAATAAGTAACTTTATTTAATAAAAGGGGTTTAATGACATTTAATTAAATAATAAAGATTATTTACTTAAATGAGAAGAAATAAGCAATTTAATTAAATAATTTACAATACCTAATTAAATAAGATCAAAATTAGCGTGAAATGGGATGAACTAGCCAAATAACATTGATTATTTGATTAATAGGAGAAACTAATGAATTTAGTTAAAAAATGAAGACTATTTAATTAAACAGTCGAAAAGAGGTGATTCAGGATGAAATGGTGTTAGTAATCAAATTCAGATGTGCAATATTAGTCAGTACAATTTTAAGTGTTTACATTTTTCCCCTCTTTGAAGTGAGGTACCAGTTACATTGGTTCAAAGAATGACACTTTCTAAATTTTCGTTGCTATTTAGATCAAAAATTTAAAAATTCCTAATTTTTCGGATGCCCCACTATTGCCCCAGTGGAAGAAATTAAGCTGGTACCTTGCCCCCTTGAGAAATCAGGTGAAAATTTTAATTTTTGGATCAAGATTACGACAAAGGTTCAACATAGGTTCGGGTGCACAAATTAGGCTCTGGGATGCAAAAAATAGGCTCAGAAACATGAAAAATGCCTCAAAATAGGCCCCATAGCTCAAAACTTGATAAGAAAGGACTAAAATCCAATTTCCCCCCTCAAATTGGGGCCAAAAACCCTAATTTTTAGGCTTAAATAGAGGTGGAGGGCTCATTTTCAATTCATTTGCACACACAACTTAGAGAGATTCTACCACTTTTTTCTTTGACCTCCTAATGATTTGGTTGATTGTGAGCTCCCCTAGAACCTTCTAGATAGGGTACGATAGTACCAGTGGGTAGATGACCCAAGACCCTCAGAACACAAATCAAAACTTTCCTTGTTTTTCATGTTTTAGTACATTAAATGCTAGGTCAATTAGGTCAATCAATAGTGTCGTTATATAGCAATGCTTTTGTTTCAACCAACAATGCTTTTTCCCAAGTAGTAGAACTATTACAGATAGCATCGCTATTGCTAGGTTAGGTTCAGCTTCGTTATTGAAATACTGATGTGCTCTTACAGAGGGCATCATAGTAGGTTTTTAGGTCTAGCCGCACTTTTGAAATGTCGACGCACTTTTGTGAATAGCGTTGCTATTTCTCTTTCAGTATAGTGGTCTTTTTGAAATGTTGCTATGCTTTTGAAAATAGTGGTGCTATTGATATTTTGGTTAGTGGTGTGTACACATTGTTGTCACACTTTTGCAAATAGCAGTGCTTTTTGTAAATTAGGGTTAGAAACTTAAAATTTTATAAGTTTTTTGGAAATTTTGACATGGTACACTTCATTTGTGTAGGAGATCATTTGTCCAATCTAGTCAAGGGAGTGCATACCTAGCATTTTATCTCACGTTCACTAGTTGACTGACCAAGAAAATTTCTTTCTTAGAGTGATCAGGCTAGGATTCATGGCACATATGTTAGAGATCAGAACACACCTAGCCATGGTGTCATGTTGATTGAGAGGTGGCATAGTGAGACTTCATTTTTCCATCTACCTACTGGAGAGGCAACCATTACTCTAGAGGATTCCTAGCACATCCTTTGAGTTTCCATTCATGGTGGGCAAGTCATCTATGATGTGGATGCCGGGATGGCTACCTGCTACAATGTTCTTGGTGTAGATACCCTCTAGGTAGAGAGTGCCTAGATTGACTTGCAAGACTACTGAGGACAGTCACCCATGTTTACTTTGATTATTGGAGCTTTTATTTCTAGAGTGCTTGTGCTAGACAGGCATGGTCGAGGTTTTAACATTGGTTGGGGACTCACTTGGGTGCGGATGGTATCAGATATGACTTGCTTTTCTTGGGGCCCATGATTCTTGTATCATTGTACCAATATATGCATCAGGTTGTATATATGTGAGGGTAGAGTATATAAGCTAGGGTTACACTTCATATCTAAGCTTGGGAGCACATTTTCATGCTTAGACAAACCATTAATTTGGCCAACATTGATGTTGATGAGCCTATAATATACCGCTATGGATCCATGACTACGCTCCACCACATAGGACCAGCAAGAATCCTATACTAGATATGGGTTATTGATGATATGACAGTGTTTTGATGGATACCATGGTTGTAGGCACCACCATGGTATGATGATCATGAGCACCTATTGTATGCTTAGCAGACCAGATACATGTAGGGTCGAGAGCATCAAATGATAGAGAGGTACCTTCCAAATTGAATTTCCCAATAGTTTGGGGAGGTACACAATGTTGTCCCTCACGAGTACAAAGTTGTGCTCACACAAATGACCCAAGATACTGACCAAGGGCCACATTTTCCACCTCAGGTGCCCATTGATGACTTTAAATATCTTGTGCCCCAACCATGGGTATATTCCAGTGGGCCCTATGGTGTTGGTACTATAGTTACGTATGATACATGGTTTGCGTAGCATGCCCCAATCAAACTAATAGATCCACCTGGGAGAGAGGTTCCAGGCAAGGGGAGGAGACAAGGATTAGGAAGAGGACAAGGTAGAGGGGATCAAAAGCTTCCCCATGTTGGATGGTAGTTGGGCCATGATGGACAGGTGTTGAGACATGATGGTCAGCAACCTCCATTAGTACATATGTTGATACCACCATCACTAACATGCTAGTAGTAGAAATAGTAGGTATAGGGTCCCGATCCATGGGACACTCGGATATAGGCACTCACTATAGAGAGGGACCAACTACAACAGTAGGTCCAGCAGTTGACCGGGGATCGGGATGTAGCCCATGCAGAGGTTCAGAGGGTCATCAAAGAACATGACAAGGAGCCAAAATAAAGACAGCTGGTGGATCTATAGCTAACTCGAGAGATAGGGTGTCAGGTGCAGTTAGAGGCCAGTGCACAATTTCAAGCCCAGGCAGGATAGGGTAGCGTAAATGCACCATTGTATAGAGATGTTGTTGTGAAGGCATCTTATTATAGGACTTTCTACTATTAGGATGTCCCTAGAGAACAGACAACCTGATTATTCTGAGAGGAGTAGAGTTGCACTGAGTGGCTCGACAGGACGATTAGTTAGGCAGCCCTCAAGGAGTGGCCATCAACAGTCATCAAGTGATCACCAAGACCAGTCTCATCACGAGGATAGATAGAGCTGAGGCTAGCCTTAGAAATTTGTAGACTCTCTTTGATGTACAACCCTCATATGTCATATGTATATACATTCATCGACTGATTTTGATATAGCCTCTTGTATATCCATTTTTTGATGAAATTTACACATTGATCCTAATTTTGTATCATGATAGTCATATTTTGAGATATATATGAGATGGCCCAATTTGATTATGATATGGTGTTCTATCCTTTTATGTGATGTTCCTTCATTTGAACATGCTTTATGATCATGTATGGATGCATATGCTATGGATATATACAAATTTTTTATGTTATGAATGTGTTTATTTATGCATATGGTGTGATGTGTTGTATGTTCTATGATGTGATGATGTATGATATCCAATGTATGATTTATGTTATGGATGCAATGTGATGGATGATTTATTCTCTTTTTCAGTATATTTATATATGAAATGTTATGAGATGGATGCATTTCCTTTTGCGTATTTCCCATGTAATGATGTTATGCTTATTATATGTTGATGATTATGATATGATTATGCAGGATGTATGGATGTTGATGGTTTGTGGATGTAGGATGGATGCATTATCCTTTTTGTTGAATTTCATGATACCAAATTAGCGTGAACAAAAGATAAAAGAAGAAGAAGATGGATTAACCATTGATTTCGAGATTGATTCAGAAGTCTAAGTCTATGATTCTTTAAGACTTTATTAGATATGGTGACGAGATTGATGATTTTCTTGTTTTAGGGATTGAGACACTTCATTATTTCATTCCTCATTTTTGATATAACACATAGACATGATGCATCAAGGTATCGATAACAAATATGGCATTGTATCTAATGCGATGGAATTTTACTCTGTAAATAGATAGGATAATCCTTTCTCACACCTTGACATACAAAAACCTTGTTGAAATGTAGTTTAGAAGTTTAAAACATTTTGAACCAAAGCATATGCAATAGTCAATAATTTATTCAAAATGACCTCCCTACACACAACAAAGCAATTATTTTCCAAGGTTATTTTACAAGAATATCCCACAAGCACAACAAAAAAAAGATAATGATCAATGTCTGATTCCTTTCTCTCTAAATCATTGTCATAGACATCATTGAGAGGTCCTCATAATGAGTCAACAAGATAAACCATAAGAAAAGATCAAAACAAACAGTCAATGTTATTTAAATCTCTTTCCCAAGTAACATAGCTAAGGGGATTTCTTACGATGATTTCCATTGTAGGAAGGATGCATCCTAGGACATTTTTATTAGATATTTTGACTAAGACTAATCATTTAATAGGCCATTGATATAAACATACTTGTTTACTCATTATATAGACTTTAGATTTTTGCATTTAGCTTCACACTTCATAACTTGCCACACTTGTTTCCACTTGTTTTATCAAAGGTTTATGATGACGATTGATTTATTATGAATGGAATTTTATCGTGGGTGAAAGCAAAATGGGATGGGTGGTTTTTGACTTTTTGGAATATTTCAATGTTTTTGACATTTTTTGATATTTTGATGTTGTTTTTGGTCTTTTTGGGTATATTTGAATTTTTAGGTTTTTAGGTTATGTGAGGTTGTTTAGGGTTTTTGAATGTTCTCTAATGTTTTTGGTTTTTCTGAGTTTTCATATGGTTTTTTGTTTTCTGAGTTTTGACCAAGACCTAAGATGGACTGACCTACAACCTCGGGGGCTTATCAAAGATTAGCCTTGCCTACATTATACGCGTAGAGACCATGTAGTTTGAATGAATCTAACCAGTAACCATTTATTGATGAGACATGAAAAATTTGATGGATTGTTAGTTTATTATGACAAACTCGTAAAGACTAACCTAATGCCTCGGGGGCACATCAATGATGGCCTTGCCTATGTTCAAGCTCAGAGATAATGTAGTTCGACAACCATGTTTTTGATTTTTGAATTTTTGATATATTTCAGGATATTGATGATGTTTTGGATGTTTTGGATGTTTTGGATTTTGACTTTACAACTTTTCAAATTTTTTTGGATTTTGGCTATATAGGATTTTGATGTTTTTGGATTTTTTGGATTTTGCATGTGTTTTTGGATTTTAGTGATTTTCAAATGTTTTGGGATTTTCTGAGATATTTCAAGAATAACCTTAAGATATACAAGAATCCAATCCAACACAAGTATAGACAAATTTCCCCTAGTGTGATACGATAGACTACCTTGATATAGGCAGGAAAAACTAACCTTAAGAATGTGCCAAGTAGTACTAAAGGGGAATATGATACTTACGTAATATCCAACTATGATACGGATGCAGATGGGTAGTGGATGTGATGGATGAATGTGGTAGATGGTGAAGTAGGATAATTCAAAGAGTCAATGATGGATGGAGAGTGCTTATTTATGCAAGAAACCTATTTGTCAGGTTTTCACCAAGGTACTTGCCCAAAGTGCCACCAAGGTGGTTTTCACTAGAGGACAATTTTTTTATTTACTGTTTTCAATCCTTTTTTTTGGACTTTTTTATTTTTTTATTTTTTTGGTTTTATACCCTTCAATCCTAGGCATACAACTTTTTAAGATGCAAGCTATTGATTGGTTCCTATAAGTTTTCTCTTTCAAGTGTTGATATTTGATATGCTCTTGAACCGTAGTTAGTTGTGACAACAAATGGTCCTAACCAATTAGGATCAATCTTCCCTTTGCTATCCTAATCTAGAACATTCTTTTAATTCTCCTTGAGTACAAGATCTCCCACCTGGAAGGACTAACTCTTGATTTTCTTGTTATAGCTCCTTTTCAGTCAGTTCTAATATGCCTACAAATGATTCAAAGCATCAAGATGATGCTCATCCAACAATTCTAGCTCATTCAACTGAGACACCATGTATTCTTCATCAATAATAATATTTTGCAATGATATTCTTAATGATGGGAGCTTGACCTTGATGGGTAGGATGGCTTTAATTCCATACACTTGGGAAAAGGGTGTTGCACCCATAGGTGTGCTGATAATGGTTCTTAGGCCCATAAGGTGGGATTTAATTGTAGATTCCAGTCATGGCCAGCTTCATTGACCATCTTCTTGAGGATTTTAAGGATGGTCTTGTTTGAAGCTTTAGCTTGACCATTTCCCTAGGGATAGTAGGGAGTAGAGAACCAGTGTTGGATATTGAATCATTGGCATAGCTCATGTACATCCTAATTTTTGAAAGGTGTTACATTATCTAAGATAAAGGCTTGTGGAACACCATAGTGACAAATGAGATAGTTCAGGATGAACTTGGAGATTTGTTTCCCTGTGATGTAGGTCATATGGATTTCTTCACCCACTTCATAAAATACTTAGTGGTCATTATGATGAACTTGTGACCATTAGACAAGGTAGGGTGATATTTCCTATGAGGTTGAGTCCCCACTATGAGAAAGTCCAAGGCATAACAATCGATTGGAATTCTTGAGTTGGAGCATGAATAAGGTCCCCATGTTGTTGACACTACATGCACTTCTTCACAAATTGATGAGCCTCTTGTTCCATGTTAACCAATAACACCATGTCCTCAATAGTTTCTTAGATAATATCATACCACTAGAATGTAAACCACAAATGCCTTCATGCACCGTTAATGTAGTCAAAGATTCCTCTTGGTTAAGACATCATAATAATGTCCCTCAGATACTTCAATGGTAAAGGGTGTCACCTATGATAATGAATCAGGATGCTTTCTCGAAAAAGGTTTTCTTGAGGTTAGGGGTAATGTCAATTGGAAGGATACCTTTGTTTAGGTAGGTGAAGATGTCATGATACCATGGGGAACTGGGACCAATGATTTCACACACAAATTTGGATTTTGGTACCTCAAAAGCTAGTACGAGAAGCTGCTCTACAAGGAATTCACATTAAAGAATGTTGTGTGGTATGTCTTAGAACAAGGACCCAATGGTTTCCATAGAATCAACTACTTGACTATTAACATAGGGTATTTTCTCAAATGTTTAACCGATGAAGAAGTCCTTAAGAATTTCTACCATCTTCTTGTAAGGTGTGAACTTATCATCTTTGGTATGATAATCATCATTGACTCGATTTACGATCAGTTGTGAATCCTTGTAGACCTTTAATTCCTATATCTACCACTGTACTACTATTCTCAATCCCTTTATAAGGGCTTCATACTTGATAATGTTGTTGGTGCATAGAAAGGATAGCTGGTATGATTTGGGAATACAATCACCTTGTGGGGTGATGAAGAGAATGTCTACCTCTGATATGTGTTGTGTATGTGATCCATCAAAATACATCTTCCATTGATCCACTATGTCAAGGAAAAATATCAACTCATTAGGAAATTTGGACACCAATGGGTTTTCCTCATAGATGGGTGCCTCTGCCAGTTGGTTTGAAATTACCTACCCCTTAATAGCCTTCCACTCCACATACTCTATATCAAAATCTACTAAGATCATTACCCATTTATCCATTCTTCTAGTGATATTTTCCTTGGATAACAGATATTTCAATGGATCAATCTTAGCAATGAGCTTAATTTGGTGTGAAAACATATAGTGTCTAAATTTTTCGGAAGCGAAGACCACTGCTAGGCATGCTTTCTTGATGGGTGATTAATTGATCTCATATCCAACCAAATTCCTATTGATATAGCAGATGCCCTCTCCTTTCCTATTTTGTCATGTTGGGAAAGAAGAGCACCTAGAGCTATTGATGTAGCCGAGATATATAAGATCAAAGGCTTGTTCAATACTAGTGGAATAAGAATAGGAGGTGTCAGTTATCCCACTTTTATGTTATCCCTTTGTGGAGAAGATGAGGAAAGGGGTGCATCTTGTTTGTTAGCTATGTTATAAACCTCTTGATAGATTGTAACCTTCCTTGTAGACCTCGTATATGTTTTAGTGTTTGTGAGGGCTCCATATCTAGAATTGCATTTACCTTGGCTGGATCTATTTTGATTCCTCTTTGTGACAATATGTACCCTAGGAACTTGCCTAATGTGACCCCAAAGAGACACTTTTTTGGATTCAATTGCACCTTGTGTTCTTTGATCCTATTGAAGATTGGTCCTAGTAATTCTATAGGTTCCTTCCTTGTCTTTGACTTAGCTAGAATGTCATCCATGTATAGTCTTTAACAATGTAGTTTAGGAAAAATTATCCCTTTTTTCACACTTACTTTGGGAAATATTAATAAATAAAATGAGCTAAATGATGCCTTAATTTAGTGTCGTAATATGTATTTTACATATTCACATTAAGTTTAGGGCCCTATTAAATAAAATGGACTTAATTATACCTTATTTTTAGTGTTGTAAGGTGTACCTTTACACTTCCACACTCATCTGGGGCTTTATTATTTAATTGAGGTTAATTTTCCTTAATTGGATTTTTTAACTCAAAATTCAATGCTAATTAATTACAATTTCTGAAGAGGAAAACCCGACATTCATCAATGCCATAACATAGCACTTAACATTGGAGAATGTGTGTCCTAGGTAAGTGACCTAGGACCCATTCACCCTAGGGAGAATGGGTTCTCACTTAGGCCTAGGACCTAAATTTCAAATATTTTTTTGGTGATATTTCAATGATTTCAAATGTGTATTCACATGTCAGATTTTGTTATTTGAATTTTGAGAATTAATGTTAGCATATGTATAAATAAATGGTCATTTCACTATGTTTCACCTAGCAAATATATGACTTTCAAGCATCCTAGAAAATTTATGAGAGTAAGTTCAAGAGCATTTCAAGAGAATTTTCAAGGCATTCAAGAGAAAATTTGTAGAAGAATTATTGCAACAATCAAGATCCATTATCATGTTAAAGTCATGCATGTTATTTGAGCTAATATATTGATGTAGTGATCAAGATCCATTCAAGCATCAAAAGGAACTATTTCAAGTCAAGTTTCAAGATAAAGATCCACATCCATTGAGGCCATTTCATGCAAGTTGCGGATCTATATTCCAAGGTTCAAACAAGGATTGGTGAGTTGCGACATAGGCTTGTTGATTCATCATTCCTTTATATTTAATTGTTTCATTACAAGGTTTAATTACCAAAATGGGGTTTGACCAAGGAAAACCCCCATTCACCGATAAAACAACATTTTTCCCTCTTTATGTGTGTTTTAATATTTTAGGTGGAAGGTCTTTTGAAGAGCAAAATTGCAAGGTTGTCAAAGTTGTCATCATTCTTGCAATTTCATGGAAAGTGACCTATAGGATTTATTTCTAGCTTTTCGACTGTGAAATTCGAGAATTTGGGAGAGCAGGCATAGTAGAAGATAACCTAGAAACTATTTTCTAGGAGCCCTAGCTAGAACCCATTTTCCATAGGAAAAATGAGTCCTCAGTAAGCTTTGGAAAAGAAAATTTGGTGACTTGTACACATCACTTTCCCATTCTCAGATCTGCAATTTGTTTTTTGGTTCCATCAGAATTGAGCTTAATCTTTTAGATGCATTTTATAGCTTGCATTTTGGAGTTTGTTTGCTATTTTTAATCTTTCTCCCCAAAGTGTTGTTTAATCAGGACCCTCATCCTTGCATAAAAGGGAAATTTGTAGATCCACTACTTGATTTGACTCACGTTTTGGTTGATAGTCATTTCATTGTTTGGATCTCATTTCCTGAATGAAATAGTGGAGAATAGGTCTCTTATCTTACCATATTTGGTTCGCTCCCCTTTCTTAGACCTTATTTTCCCCATGTTTCATTGTGGTGAACCTGATTTTGGTTATTGCAATTTTCTAATTTTGGAGTCCATTTGCACCCTAGATTTAGATTTTGCATTCATTTGCATTTCATTGCATTGAATTGAGTCTCATTTAGGGTGTCTACTTTGCATTTAACTTTGCATGTCATTTAAGGGTTTTAGGATAGCATATTTGCATTCTTTAAATATGAAAAATACAAAAAAAACAGTCATTTTACATAGCATTCCATCATCATTAACTTGCATTTGAAAATTGAAACAAAATTGCACATCAAATTAGGTCTCTTAGTTTTTCATTTTATCATATTTTGTACTTGCATTCAACATTAAATTCATAGAAAAATCAAACTATAACTTGTTGTTTCTTATTAGAATCTGCAAACCACTAAAATCATCTCAAAAATCTATAAAAATATTTTTAAAAACCCTAACCTAGGACCCATTCACCCTAGGGTAAATGAATCCCTGATCAAGGTCATTTCTTGATTTTTGGGCACTAAAACATTTGTTTATACATTTCATTTTGTTGTTTTTATTTTTCTTTTTTAGTTTATAGATTTTATGTTAAGTGGAATTCATCATATTTAGCTTAATTTGTGCATTATGTGATTTCAAAATTGCATTTACAAGACATTATTTTTATGTTTTCGCATT
The DNA here is from genome assembly GCA_007258455.2 of Sequoia sempervirens. Classification (NCBI taxonomy): domain Eukaryota; kingdom Viridiplantae; phylum Streptophyta; class Pinopsida; order Cupressales; family Cupressaceae; genus Sequoia; species Sequoia sempervirens. The sequence continues at coordinate 239,761,671 of VDFB02075321.1, read as the reverse complement.
GTGTAATTAGAAAATTATGTTGTTTAGAATCTAAAAATTGTATTTACATATTTGCATTGTACTTTACATTCTAGGTTATTGCATTGCATTTCACCTTCTTTCCATTTTGGGTGAGTACCGAGTTTGTGAATCTTGTATGAGCTTTACAACTTGGTTTCCTATTAGCAATACTATTGTGAGATGTAGTTCGAGACTCATGTTATCCCGCAATACACCATTCACAGTGGATCTTGGGTTTTCCAACTCTTTCACTAATAGTGTTGATAATCAACCCTCTATAGATCATAGCCTTCATACCTCATTTCCAATGAATTCCCTACCTACAAATAGTGTGCATGATGTTGCTCATATCCCACAAAAAACATAAGAAGGATGGATGAAGAAATAGAACAATTACAAAATATTGTGAGTCCTGATGCGGTTCCTATGCTAGATAACATAAGAAAACTACTTAAGAATGAACAAGGAATACAATTTTTTTGTAGCCTCGCTTACACTTAAAAAATAAAGAGAATGATAATATACATACCGCGGTAAAAAAAAATTGATGCTAAACCTTGTATGGGCCTAACTAAAATATTGCTTGATATCGCTTTCTCACAACAAGACATACTTAAACATGCACCCAATGGTCCTCTATACATTGTTGGAAGAATCAATGACAATCCTACTAATGTGATATTAATTGATCCCATTTGTGTAGAGAACGTGATCACTGAAGAGTTCCTATTTGTGCATGAACTCTATCAAGATACATATGAAAGATCAAAATCATGGATCAAAACACATAATGGTTTTGCATTCCCTACAATTGGCTTGATAAATCTCCCTCTAAAGGTTGGACCGAAAATATTAAATGTCTCATTCACCATCATCCCATCATCAGACCAATTTTGTGTGAAGTTAGGCTATCCATGGCTTCACTCCATGAATGTCATCTTGTCAGTTGTGCATAAATGTTTAAATTTTCCATTTTGCAATTAGATATTTATAGTGCATCATAGTGGCTTTAATCTTGTTTCTTCCCATGGGAACTTTTCATTGGATTTCTTTTGGACCAAGCCTATTGAACCTATTAGACCCTGTGAGGACTTCTTTTTCAAATCCTATCAAAAGTTTAAGGCAAAGCATATAGCAGAATTATCCCTTAGCAACATGCCTCAACCTGTGATTGAGACACCCATCCTTGATGAAACCATGATTGAACTAAAAGTCCTTCCAAATATCCAAGAGAAGCCTATTATAAATCCTTCACCCATTTTATATAAGAGACCACGAGACAATAAAACAAATCCCATTACATCTCCTAAAGTCAAACAAGTTTACAGAACTAAAGAGAAAATGGTTGAACAACCTCCTATGGTTCCTTTTGTTCCTCCCTTAAGGGAAGAAAAGAAACCTATGGTTGATAAACTTACTCCTACACAAACACAACTTGAAAACCGCATGAAAAAAAATCAAAATCCTAGAGAGCATAGGCATAGGCATCATGCTATTGCTCGTTTGTTACAAGTAAAAGAAGAAAAGAACAACATAGAAAATCAAAATCCAAAATTGCCTCTAGAAAAGCACGATGCCTCTCTGCCCTCACCACAACATAAACATAAACAAACTTCTATGGATATTTCCATTGGACCTCCCATTGTGATTAATCTAGATGAGGACATTGAAATTGCTAAGATTGATGAGGAAGTGCATAATGAGTTGAATCTAATGTTTTCCTCTTCTATGAGCTTAATTGATGATTCTACTAATAAGAGTGTTCAACTTGGTATATGTCCTAGTTCAGAACTTGATTTTGTCCCTTTGGCTAGTTGTCTTCCTTCTGCATACACTAAACAAGATTGGGATGCATATGACCTACTATAGGTTGACTCGTGTGTGCATTACTAGTATTTTTCTTTGTTTTCTTTTACATGTTCTTTGTGTGATTGCATGTGTGTATTGTTATCCCTTGTAATGTCTCATTTGATGTATCTCTCTCTTTATGTGCATTATTTTTTTTGTATCTACATTCTTCTATATGTCATAAACATTTATCTTTTCGCTTGTCTTGTGTTTTCCTTTTGGGGATGATGCAAGGTATCAAGACATTTAGGTCTCTTCCATATTGATCTGAAAGATTTTTCTTTGTTTTCACTCTCTATGAGTCATTCTTCCTGTTATGCAAGTATTTTGGGAATGATGACATTTCTAAGATCTATAATCACATCAAGTAGCAAAGATATGCTGACCGGGAATCTGTATATCCCTTACGTATTTTTGCAGGAAACCCCTTCCCCTTACATGATGTAGTTTCATTTGAGAACATATGACTTGGAATAGGGCTTTCTGAATAAGATCTCATGTCTTCCTTATGGTTAGCATTGAATATTTTCTACTTTAAAAATATTATTGTTCACAACAATGGTGTTAGCAATCACATTAAAGTGGGGTCATACATTGACACTCATGTTTCACTGTATGATTTTCTTTCTTCTTGTGATGCGTCCTTTTCTTGGTGGTGTCATTGGGTATGATATCCTTTCAAAGTGTGATATTTCTTAGTGTATGAATTTCCTCTTAGTGGTGATGCTACACGTGGCATTCCCTAAGTTATGATTCTCTTATTCTAGACTTGTCCTCTCTTAGAGACATTAGGCATGATGATCCCTAAGAAGATACCTTACATGAACTAAGCAAGGTCCCTTTGAACAAACCTATATATATAAATATAATGTTCATAATTGTTTAGCATAATACAACTTGGTAACCTTGTGAAGCTCAAACCCCTAAATTCAAGACCACCAAGCATAACACACCTTTCTTGCTAGTAGAGCCTTGCCCATGTTCATGAGTGCTTAGCATAACACAGCTTGTTAGGCCTTATGAAGCTCAAAACCATAATGTTTGTGGCGCCCTATTAGAGTTATTAGAGGGATATTTTTGGTATGGTAAGTATAGTGAGAGCCTAGACAGAGGCATGAATTTCTCACTAAGCCACTTTCCTGGTGGCTCACCTAGTGGACGACATGAGGTTCCATTAGCCTGTGTGAGTGTATGTGTTGTTTTCATAGTGAACATCAATTTCTTCTTGTGAACATGAAGGACAAACAACTATGTTCCACATCACATTGGGACATTCAAAGCTTGATCGTTATCCCTTCTTCTCCTAGGCTTTGATAGTGTATGATTGAGTATCTTTGTCATTGTTGCATACATATGTGTCTTGAATGGCTACTTTAGTGTGATTTTATGCTCGTGCTCATACTCTCACTAGAGTGGGAGCTAAATGTAGTGTAGGAAAAAGTATCCCTTTTTCACACTTAATTTAGGAAATATTGTTGAAGTTGAGAAAGCCAACTTCACAGACCCTGAAGATCACCTACATGCAAATAACTTGTCACAGAAAGAAGAGATGGAGACAAACAAGCAAGGGTGCTCTGAAAGCTGAAAAATGTATTCATCCAAGAGAGAGATAAATTACAATGATGAATCCTTATAAAAGGATATTGTGCAACCCTAAAAGAAACCCTAATAGGTAGACATTTAATAATTAATATAATTATTAAATGTCACAAAATGCAAACTAAAGTGAAATCTTAAGAGAGGAATAAAGGTAATTTAATCAACATGATTAAATTAAAACCTTTACTCTAACACCCCCCCTTAAGATGAGCAAAAGTGCAGTTACAAACATGTGCAAGAAAGCAAAGGTAACTACAATGCAAGAAAGTAAACTTGGGTCCTGGCAACAAGGCCTGATCAGGTACCTAATTACAACCAAATCTCTATAAAGCAGAGTAAAAGAGAAAACCCAGTGGGAAAAAAACTCCTCTCCAAAAAGAGATGAAAGCATGCAATGCACTAAGAAAAGAAGGATAGGAGGTGGATAACATGATACCCCCCATAGACAGCTTCTATCATATAAGTACATATACAATGGTTTCCATAAGAGAAATAGAAAGAGACTAGAAGGCCCCCCCACAATGAAGAAACCCATGTCGCACATATGGATGCCTGAGGTAGAATCCAGAAAGAGATCCTGAAGCGGCATATAATATTCCTCCCCTTGGGAAGAAATGGATCCAAAGGACGAAGATGAAGAAACCCTGTGAAGAGAGAAGAATCAATCTGTCTCAAGATGTGTGCCATAATAGGATGTTGAAGAATCTCTCTGTCTGAACTGAAACAAAAGATGTCAAATCCAAACTGAATGGAAGACTCAAAAACTGCAACCTTTGAATGCACAGATGATGGTGGGCTAACAGCTGGAATATGGCTATCAACAAAGAGGAGCTGAAAATCCTCAAAGTAATCCTCCAGATCTGCAATATAGGACTCTACAAACAAAGACGAAATGCCTACAAGATAAGAATCCCAAGTAGCCATGTCTGAAAGATGTATGATGTCCTACTTAGCTGAATCAATAGGAGCCAAAGAAGAGGCAATATCAAACTGATCAAGAACAACAGGAGAAGATGTTGATGCATGTATAATCTCAGTCTAAAGAGTAGGAACTATGAGACAATCCTCTAATTCATCAGAATATGTAAGGGTGTCTAAATACTGAAGCTCCTCTAAAGTATCATGATCAAAAGGTGTGTTCTCTCTCCAACCAATGGGTACAAGACAATCAGAAGCAGGATCCTTTGGAAAATGGAGAAAGACTGGGGTCTCCATAGATCTCCCAAAGACTTGTCCAAAGTGAGTGAGGACAATCAATGCCCGATATAGCCCACACAGTGTCAGAATCAACACTAGACAATATAACTCCTACTATATGATTTCTAATGATATCCCAAGCTAGTTTTCCCTTTGAAGTTGCTAGTTCAGGTATGAGATCATACAAATAAGGAAAAATATTAAGCCACCTACATTGTGTAAGTATGCCCTTTGCCCATGACTCATAATTACCCCGTTCCAGAAAAACAATTGAAGGGTGAGTAGAAAAACCCATGATAATTCTTCAAATTAAAACATCTGAGACTAACTAACCTCAATAATGATAAATCAGATCAAATAAATCCATCCCATGCAAACAAATCATTTCCAAGTGCTAAAACGTCCAAGTAATTGACAGATGTGTGAAAACAAAAAATACTGAATAAAATGTACCTGGGGTAGATTCTGGAAAAATAAATGATAGATCTGGAAATATCACAGAAACACCTTTCCAACGCCTATTCGTTTGCGAAAAACAGAGTCCGTATGCAAAAGATATGGCTCCGGGAGTGCAAAAAATAAGTTCTAACTTTGATTGAGGAAAATAGCATCAAAACGAAAAAACCAAGAAATCAGACCTGATCCATCAGAATGGTGCCAGAATCAGCTTTCCAACGGTATCTCATTTGAAAAAAATGGAAATCGTACGCCCATTTTATGCCTGATTTACCGAAAGAGGTCAAAAAAAGGCTTAAAAAGGAAGCCCTGGTGGCTCCCTGGTGGCTCTGCTCGGTTTGGCGGCGCTCCGGTGGCTCTGCAGTGGCGCGGCGCTCTGGCGCTCGGCGGCGGGGGTAGTGCCGGTGGTTAAGTCAACAAAAATGTGAGCGCTTTTTTAAATGTGCTTTTTTGAATTTTTTTAATATTTTTTTTTATTTTTTTGCAATTTTTGACCTTGAAAATCGTGCCTAGGGGCCGTACGGCTCTTGAGCAATTTTTTTTTTGCTTCCCAGATCAACTATGCCCAAATAGGTCAAACCATATATGAAAATATGGGTTTTTGTCTGCTCTGAATCCAACCGTGAGGTCCGTTTGGGCCCAAAATGCACCCAAAAAATGGAGTAAGCTAGATCCACTCAAAATCAGCCAGAAAACTTTTGAAAGCCCTATCAAACCCTTGAAGCTCCAAATTCTTCAGAAATCGAATAGGAAGCAGCAGATCTGGAGCTCTGATACCATGTTGAAGTTGAGAAAGCCAACTTCACAAACCCCAAAGATCACCTACATGCAAATAACCTATCAAAGAAAGAAGAGATGGAGACAAACAAGCAAGGGTGCTCTGAAAGCTGAAAAATGTATTCATCCAAGAGAGAGATAAATTACAATGATGAATCCTTATAAAAGGATATTGTGCAACCCTAAAAGAAACCCTAATAGGTAGACATTTAATAATTAATATAATTATTAAATGTCACAAAATGCAAACTAAAGTGAAATCTTAAGAGAGGAATAAAGGTAATTTAATCAACATGATTAAATTAAAACCTTTACTCTAACAAATATTAATAAACAAAATGAGCTAAATGATGCCTTAATTTAATTTTGTAATTTGTATTTTACATATTCACATTAAGTTTAGGGCCATATTAAATAAAATGGACTTAATTGTGCCTTATTTTTAGTTTTTTAAGGTGTACCTTTACACTTTCACACTCATCTAGGGCTTTATTAATTAATTGAAGATAATTTTCCTTAATTGACCCTTTTAACTCAAATCCAAGCCTAATTAATTACAATTTCCAAAGAGGAAAACCTGACATTCATCAATGTCATAACATAACGCTTAACATTGGATAATGTGTGTCTTAGGTAAGTGACCTAGGACCCATTCGCCCAAGGGAGAATGGGTCCTCACTTAGGCCTAGGACCTAAATTTTAAATATTTTTTTGGTGATATTTCAATGATTTCAAATGTGTATTCACATGTCATCTTATGTTATTTGAATTTCAGGAATTAATGTTATCATATGTATAAATAAGAGGTCATTTCACTATGTTTCACCTAGCAAATCTAAGACTTTCAAGCATCCTAGCAAATTTATGAGAGAAAGTTCAAGAGCATTTTCAAGGCATTCAAGAGTAGATTTATAGAATAATTATTGCAGCAATCAAGATCCACTATCATGTCAAAGTCATGCATTTTATTTGAGCTAATATGTTGATGTAGTGTTCAAGATCCATTCAAGCATTCAAAGGAATTGTTTCAAGTCAAGTTTCAAGATCAAGATCCACATCCATTGAGGCTATTTCATGCAAGTTTCAAATCTATATTCCAAGGTTCAAACAAGGTTTGGTGAGTTGTGACATAGGCTTGTTCATTCACCATTCCTTTATGTTTCATTACAAGGTTTAATTACCAAAATGGGGTTTGACCAAGGCAAACCGCCATTCACCAAAAAATCAACATTTTTCCCTCTTGATGTGTGTTTGGAGTTTTAGATGGAATGTCTTTTGAAGAGAAAAATTGAAAAGTTTTCAAAGTTTTTATCATTCTTGCAATTTCATAGAAATTGACCTACAAGATTTTTTTTTGGTTTTCGGACTGTGAGATTCGAGAACCTGGGAGTGCAAAAAAAGTAGAAGAGAACCTAGAAACCATTTTCCAGGAGCCCTAGCCAAGAGCCATTTGCAATAGGGTGAATGAGTCCTTAATTAGCTTTGAAAAAGTACTTTTGGTGACTAGTACATATCACTTTCCCATTCTTAGATCTGTAGTTTTTTCTAGTTCCAACAAAATTGAGCTTAATCTTTTAGATGCATTTTATAGCTTGCATTTTGGAGTTTGTTTGTTATTTTCAATATTTCTCTCCAAAGTGTTATTTAATCAGGACCCCATCCTTGCATAAAAGGGAAATTTGTAGATCCACTCCTTGATTAGACTCACCTTTTGGTTGATAGTCATTTCATTGTTTGGATCTCATTTCCTGAATGAAATAGTGGAGAATAGGTCTCTTATCTTACCATATTTGGTTCACTCCCCTTTCTTAGACCCTATTTTCCACCATGTTTCACATAGTTTTGTAGATCATGTCATGAAATATTAGGTTCATTGCTCTCTAGTAAGTTGCTCTAGCATTCTTTAACCCAAACAACATCATATTCCAACAATATGTTCCCCACAGACATGTGAATGTTGTTTTGTGTTGGTCTTCCTTGGCAATCATGATTTGGTTATAACTGAGAATTCATCCATAAGTGATAACATCTCATGTCCAGTAGTTAAGTCTATGATGATATCAATATTTGGAAGAGGAAAGTCATCTTTAGGACATGCTTTGTTTAAGTCTCTAAAGTCAGTGCATATTGATGCCCCTAGTGGGTTTAGAGACTAGCACCAAGTTTAAAACCCATTGAAGATAGTCCATTGGTTAGATAAATCTGAAATCAAGGACTTTCTACAATTCTAGATTAACCAATAATGCTATCTAGCGGTGCATCTTTCTTAGTTTCTGCTTTACTGGTTTAGCTTTAGGATAAACTGCTAGGTGATGTACAACCACTTCAGGATCAAGTCCAGGCATATCTATATAAGACCATGCAAAGTTTTCCCTTTGCTCTTTTAGGAAAGCGGCCAATTTTTTTTTATCCTCATCCAATAGTGATTTTTCATAGAAGGTTATTTTAGGTACCTCCTCTATCCCCACATTCATTGGATTAGCTTTTTCTTCCAATACTATTGATTTCTCTAGATGCATTGCACAAAGAGGAAGATTGAATCCCTCATCCTTCAGAACCTCACAGAGGTTTTCACCATCAAACGTGTCCTTTTTTATTATTATTTTATCATAAAAAAAGTGTCATGGTGTGGTTTTCATGTAAATATCTACATGTGATTCTCATATCATTTATTTTGAGACTGAGGGATTCAATCATTTCCCCATAGTAAGCTTGTGTATCTAGTTCTATGTTGAACACTGCTTTGTGATCACTGCATGGCAAGTTGTCATGGAGTCCCATAAAATCAAAGGTTGCTTCATCATTTTCAAACACATCTAGAATTGGCTATCCTCATTTTTCCCAATTGATTAATTAGGGGTATACTAGCTTCAATTCAAAGATTTAGCTATTTGGGTTAAAGGATGTTGTGATGTTATCATGAAGATGGAGGTATCCTCAAACAAGTTAGTGATGTCAAGGGGGAAGTCATCAAGGGTATTATCATGCAATGTAAGTAAACAAGAGGAAGACTCAACTCATTTATTAGAACTACCCTTGCTAAGAAGGGTCACCTTGCTAGTGGTACATCCTAGACCAAGATTCTTTGGTTGCTTCTTAGGAGCAAGGGGTTCTAACAAGCCATTTTCATTCTTCCCCAGCTTCTCATTCTTGTTATACTCCCACCCCATCATTCGTTGCAATCCTTTGTTATCATCTTCCATGGGAAGAACAGGCATGGTTCGATTATCTTAATATAATAATTTGAAAATATCTTCTTCATTGATGACCTCTTTGTTCAAACCTCCCTACTTGGTAAAAGTGGTAGATGATACCTTCATTGTCTTAGAGCTACTTTATTGATAGGTTGGGGCTTCCCATGAGATTTAGGAGAAAGAGGTAACTCTCCAAGCACAAAAGTATCCTTCTTCAAATTATAATCCCCACATCCAATATCCTTGATCATTGTTTTGATGTTAGGTATGCTCTTTATGATGAGTGTTTTTTGGATTATGAAGTAGATGCTAGGGAAGATGGGTCAAAAAATGAGGAGGATGTGGGCCCTTCATCATTTTTTGGTACTGGCGGGATCTTGTATAATTTTTCTTCAAGGTTCTTGCAATAATAGAATGGCTCAGGATCACCATGGATGGTAGCTTCTTTATCTTCTAAAGGAAATTTGACACATTAATGGTACATGGAAGCTACAGCTTGCATGGTGTGGATCCATGATCGACCTAGAAGAATGTTGTAAGGAAGGTGAATATCAAACACTTGGCATGTGGTTTCATCAATGGTCGATCCTACTTGGATAGGGAGCTTTGATTATGCCTTGGGATTCCCACTCTTGATCATCGTATGCCCTTATAGTTACGCCTTTTATCTTTTCAATGACATTTTCAGAGTAACCCAAGTTCCTAACTAATTGAAAAGTGCAAATATTTAGACCAGTGCCTCCATCCATCAAGACTCTTTTGATTTTATTCTTGTGAATGACCTCAAGGTACAAAGCATGATTGTGTGATGGTTGCATTGGGAGGTCTTGTTCAGAAAAGGTGAGTAGATGGGGAGTGGTGATGTGTCCTATAATAGCTTGGAATTTCTCAGTATCAAGATCTTTGGGTACAAAAGAGGCAGACAAAGCCTTTTCTAATACATCCCTATGCGTAGGTGATAGTTTCAATAGTTCCAAGATGAAGATCTGGGCAGGGGTCTTCTTTAATTGGTCTAAGAGACTATAACCACCAGGGTTCAACTTCAGAGGTGTGGGTTGTGCCCTAGGTTGTGATGATGCTCCTTGGATTGTGACCTTTCCTTGACATGTGGTGACTCCACACTTCTCACTAGGTTCTTTAATGGTAATGACCAATATGAAATTATCACAAGATGTGACTACGTTGGTATACACATGACCTACATTGGTGTAATCCTTGTCTTTGTTGTTGTCATTTCCCTATGATCCGAAATTGGCTTCTTGTATATCTTTAGTTCTTGGTTACCTATTTCTTGATTGACAGTCATGTCCCCATTATCGATGAGATCTTGGATAATGTTTTTTCAGTTTCATGTAGTTTGTCATCTTGTGTCCTTTAATCTTATGGAAATCACAAAGATCCTTCTTGTTATACCATGGTGGTTTAACTTGAGGTTCTTAAGTAATTTTTATAGTTGGGGAGTGTGATAAGGTCGGATTGCACCAACTTTTGCATTTTTGCTTCAATAGGTTCCCTCAATGGTGTGTACTTACGTTTTTGACGGTAGTTGTTTCTAGGGGGTCATCCTCTTTTCTATGTGTTGGTGTTGTTAACTTGGTTGATTGGTGGTTGCGTGTTTTTTTTTTGTACATTTTATTGTGTGTTTGTTGGTTGGTTGTTTGATTGTCTAGGAGCACTTCGGACCACTTTAGCATCAACAACACCATCATTGGTTACATTCTTGTTCTTGGCCCATATGTGGGGCTTGTCTTTAGAACTAGTAGATGGGTGGTTGCCCTTGTATGTTTGTGTGTTTCCTTGTGCAATAAGGGATCTTTTGATGTTTAGGGCCTTAGGTTTAAGATCTTTGTATGATGTGACACATTGCATTTTTTATTGAAAGGATAGATATGTGTCTACGTTAGCAACGATGAATCCCATTTGTTGTTCTTAGGGAGTAGGCCATTTGCTTTTGCTAGCTCTCTGCCTCCATTGTTGTAAGAAATTCACAAAGGATTCACCCTTTTTTTTCTTTAGGGTGTACAACTCTTCCAAGCTTACGTCCATGTCTAAGTTGTAGGGGAAATTATCCAAAACCCAATCGATTATGTCATGAAAGGTTTAAATTCCCAAAGGTAAATGTGAGAACCAATCTATCATTGGGCCTCCTAGACTATGTGGGAAAAGGAAAATTAGATAGGGATCATTGTAAGAAACTTCCATACATGTTACGTAAAACTCTTTGATATGGTCCATCAGATTTCCCCATCCTCTACATTTATCAAGTTTTGGGACTTCAAATCTAGTCGAGAAAGGTATCATCGTGATGTTTCTATCAAAGCCCGATATGGAAAAAAGTCACATTGTGCATGTGGTTTCTTTGTTTTCCCTATTTGGATGTCTTGGAATTGTTGCGTGAGTGCCTTAATTTGCAATGACAAATCATCTTGAGGGTTTGGTGGAGGAGAATATGTGCTATATTGTGGGATGGTAGATGACTTGTAGGTGGGATTTTGATATGGGGGGTGTTATATGGGGTGTAGGGTGGATGTTGATACTGTGTAGGTGATGGTGATAGTGGTGGAGGTGTGTATGCTCCTTGTACATTTGGGTTCAAGACATTTTGTTGTGTGTTTGTGTATATTTGTTAGGGATTGTAGTACAAGCCTTGTGGTTGTTGTTGTTGTGCAAGCACTTGTTGTTGTTGAGTGTATTGTTGTGCTTGCAACACTTATTGTTATTGTTGTACGAGCAATGCTTGTTGTTGGGCTTCTTGTTGTTGTTGTGCAAGAACTTGCTTTTGTTGAGCATATTGTTGTGCTTGCAATGCTTGTTGTTGTTGTTGTGGGAGAAATGCTTGTTGTTAAGCTTGTTTTTGTTGTGCAATCAATGCATGCTTTTGAGCTTCTTGTTGTTGTAAGGCTTGAGCTTGATGTTGTTGTTGTTGCAATGCTTGTTAATAGGCTTTTTGTGCTTGCAACACTTGTTTTTGGGCTTCTTGTTGTTGTTGCAAAGCTTGTTGTTGGGATTGTTGTTTTTTCAAATCTTGTTGTGCTTGCAATGTTATACTGTATTGGATTGAAATGTTTTGATTTTGTGGAATGTGAGGTAGATTTGGAGGGACAATGGTGTGAGAGAGTTGTCGATTGATTTGATTGTGAAGTGTTTGTTGTGTGATGAGATTTTGAGGGTTGTTTTGTGCTACCATTTCTTGTAAAATTTGAGATTAGGGTGGAGGAATGTAGGTTTGGGGTCCCAATTTGGTTTTGCATTACTTGGGGGACCAAAGGTTGAGATGATGCCACTTGGTGTTGTGATATTAGTGGCGTGTTTAGGCTTTGGATCAATTGATTGGAAGGGTTCTATTGATTGTTTTGATGTTGAGGGTTCCCTTGTTGTGCTTGATTTGGTACTAATGTGTTTGCTTGGTTGATGGGATTTGTGATCAAGGGGTTTCCTTGATTGATGGGATTTGTGATAAATGGTTTTTATTTGTTTTGTGGGTTGGTTTTAGTGGCTTGTGGAACCAATTGTTTTGATGTGTCAATTGGGGGGTTTGATGTTTGACCTTATTGAGTCAAGGGTTGACCTTGGATGATGGTGTTCAATTACCCTTGTTTTTCCACTTTGGTTACTTGGTTCAAATGACTTTGTGTAATGTTAGGAACACTTTGGGTACTTGTGGTGGTGGAATAAGATGGTTGTGCATGAAAAGTCGAGGCTATTTTTGTGTTATGGAATGTAAGTGGTATGTGTGGATGTTGAGGGTGTTCAGGAATGATGGTGGAAGAATATGGTTAGGCACTAAATGTTGGTGTCCAATTTATGTTTTGGGGAAGGTTTGTGTATTGTGTACCCAAAATAGTGTTGCCTTCTAAATTGGGATTGAGAACAAGGTTGGTTCCTAGTTGACTTGTAAGACTAGTAGTCAATGGTTGACTTGGTACAAGTGATGAAGTTGGTTGAATTATAGATTGAGTCAAACCTTGTACCAAGGGTTGTGTGATGGAAGCTTGAGGAATTGAAACCACATTTCCTAAGGGTTGTTCCCTAATTGTGTTCAAATTGAATGTTGAAGGGAGTTTAGCCCCTTATTTTGCTAAGGCTAGCATATATTGTGTGGGATTCTTCTTCATCAAAGTGTTGATGATATGGTGCATTTTGGGATCTTGTTGTGCTTCAAGGAGTTCCTCTTCAATGGGCTTATGTGGGTTATTCATGACATCTTCTACTTCATACTTCATGTCTAGTGGATTTGGTGGTTGTTGTGATGGGGTTGAGTGGCTCCTAGGATCAAATTCTTGTTGGTTGGGATCACTTGTGCTAGATGTATTTTTATTTTGCTCCATGTTTTTCTTGTGTTGTGATCTTGTTGTTACCATAAATTGTGGATCAACTATGAGAGAGGTGTGTTTGGATTTATATTGTTGGAACTCTCTATTTGATTCAAATTTATAAAATGGGCCCTCTAAGGTGTTTTGGACCAATGATGTGAGTGGATGATCAAAGGGGTGAGTGATATGGATGATGAACTTTTAAACTTTGGACAACACTTTAGACTAAAGGTTTGATGTTTGATGTTTTGGATAAAAAGCTAATGAACTTGTGAATCTAAAGGTAGACTTGTGACCTTTAGGATAGACTTGTTCAAAAGGGTGATGGCTAACTTAACTAAATGTATGAAAAAGGATTCATTTACACACATATAGCTAAGTTAGGGGATTGATTGATGATAACCTAAGTCTAGAATGTTGATGTGCCCAAAGGTTTAAAGTTGTTTGTGAGGTGAGATGTCAAATATTTTTGAGATGGATGGGATGATTGATCCTAATGTTTTAAGACAGACTTTGTTTACAAGATCAAGGTAGTGAAAAACATGCTTTACCCTTGGATTGGTGAACCTAAGAACTCAATGTTTGGATGGTAGAACTTTGATACAATGTTTTGGTATGCATTTCCACATTTTCTCTTTGTTGCTTTAGAAGTCTAGATGTTTGAAAATGAAACCAAGATGTACATGCTTTGTGGTTCCAATTGAGTTAAGCTTTCATTAATGATATTGCTTTATTACCACATCAAAATTTATTGATTAAGTTCAAACTAAAATGCCTATGACAAGGAAAAATGTTTCCCACAAAAGCTTGAAATTGTGGAAATCAAAGAGCTAAGCCATAGGTCCCTAAGTTAACTTTGGAATAATGTGAATTGAGATATAAGCCCAAATATTATGAAGCCTCAAATATATTGTTTTGAATAAAACAAGATATCCTTAAAGACGTGCAATAATATAGTGATTTTCAAAGGTATTAACACTAACCAAAGGGTTTGAAATTTGAAGAACATGTTGATGTTTGTTTAAGTTGTTTTGAAACCAAGAAATGTATTTACTGACTCAATGGGTATGGGAGATGTTTTGCAAGACTTCTTCCATAAGACTTACTAGTTTGGCTCAACAAAATTAGTCACTTTACAATCTAGAGGAATATAGGTACGTTACTTCTTAGTAGGCTTACCTCACCCCTGAAGGAATGATGTAATCCAAATCCATAGAGGGGTCAAATAGGACATGCCAAAGAAATGTACCATCTTGACAAACCTAGCTTTGTACAAGAGAATTAACTCTTAATATTTATGCCTCAAATATAAATGGGACATGGTAAGTAACTTATCAGAAGGGTACTATTCTGATTAACTACCTCAAAGAACATTTCAAAAAACTTGGTTGGCCTCTAGACAAGGTTTTTAGTGACACTGTGAACACAGGGGGTATAAACCATATGTAAGCTACTTAAACCTTTAGTCATTCCTGCCCAAATCATACGTTCAAACAAGGATTAGGCACAATCATGTTACCACACCCTCGATATAAGCTACTTTCTTTCAATTTCACAAACTTTATATAGCCTATCAGTAAATGTTCTTGTAGAGTCACTTATATGAGTTCTCCATTGAAAGATGTATCTCATTAGTGGGCCCTTATCTAATAAAGACAAGAAAATTCTATTTCTCTTCACCCAAGATCGTACGAATCGCAAGGGGAGAGGATACATAACAAGTTCTTGGGGTGACTCAAAAAAATTTATAAACTTAGAGTGTTTCTCTTCACCCAAGATTGCACGAAGCACAAGGGGAGTGGATACACATTAAAATTTTACACAAGCATGGAAAGCACAAAATACACTCATTCTTTTTAAATCCTCAAAGGAAATGATGAATTCATTCTAATAACACCAAACTAAAGTATAAATTTGTGTTGCTCAATTTTAAACCAACATTACAATGGTGAGGATGTTTGGGTTCAATTTCAACCAACTTTGAGCATTGTAAATTTTAAACCCAATTGAAAGCTAGTTGTCCTAAAGCATAAAATAAAGCAATGCATGATGGGTTATGTCATCCCATAAATTTTTTAAAAACACTTGTACAATGAAGATCAAATGATACTTTGCTCCTTTACTTCAATATTTTGCTCCTCCCCAAATCTGTAAAATCAATTAGCCTAAAAAAAAACTAGAAGTCAATAAATGATCAAAGAGTGGATTAAATTGAAAAATCAAAGCATACATGAAAATTTTAACTCTCTATTTTACCTTGCAATAGCACCATTGTGCCACAAAATCATTGCTCTGTTAGATATCAATAACACCGCCAAAGTTCAATAGCGCAACCATTTTGCAAAAGCATCGCTCTGGTGAATTTCAATAGTTCCTCTCTATTAAACTTGTGAAAAAACTAGAATGATCAATAGCACCGCAATATCAATAGTGCAACTCTGTCAAAAAAAAGAAAAAGTGCTACAATAGAGCAATAGCACTGTTGTAAATCAATAGCGTCATTGTATATCAAAAGTGTTGTTGTGCAACAAAAGCATCGCTTTGGTAAATTGCAATAGCATCACCCTACCTGCAACCTACAAATCATGGGAAACTCAAGAAAAATTTGTCAAATTTGGTTAGTTATGCCCTACTAACGCCAAAATGTGAGTATAATCATAACCTAAGCTAAACATGCTAGATCTAATAGATTTTAAGCAATATCTAACTAGTTAAGCTATACTCCCAGTTAAATTCTTGGAAACATAGAACAAAGAAGCCATTTAAACATAAATAATTAAGAAATGCATAAAGGAAACCAGTTAAATGCCTCAAACCTCATCCCATTGGGGGATTGGTTTTGCATTGATGTGGAATGTCAAGCCTTTCCCAATCCCTTTGATGAAACAAGCTCAAAGATGGGTGCCATTGATGAAAACTAAGCTAAAAATGGATGTAAGATGGATGAAAGTGAGTATTCAAATGTGCAACATAACTTTTCTAAAATGTAATTGGATCCCTTTCTCAAAGAAATGAGAAGTATTTATAGGAGAAAATGGTGAATCAATGGTCAAGATTGATTTGGTCAATAAATGGATGAGAAGCAATGAGAGGTGAAGGCATGGATCAAGGATTATCATCAATGGATGAGAATGCAAGTTGACACGGATCAAGTATTCTAATCAATGACTCTCATTGATTCAAAGAAGCACACTTCCTAAAAATTAGGAAGTTGTTAGGAAGTTTGTTGCAAGAATATTCCATTTTGGAGGAGTTCAAATGGAGGAATATTCTATGAGAATATTCCCTTGCAAGTGGGAGGGTGAGAGAAATTAGCTATTTAGGTAATTAAAACAAAATTTTAATTGTGCAAGATGGAGGAAATTAGGAGTTTCATTAAAGTAACTTTATTTAATAAAAAGGGGTTTAATGACATTTAACTAAATAATAAAGATTATTTAATTAAATGAGAAGACATAAGCAATTTAATTAAATAATTTGCATTACCTAATTAAATAAGATGAAAATTAGCATGAAAGGGGATGAACTAGCCAAATAACATTGATTATTTGATTAATAGGAGAAACTGATGAATTTAGTTAAATAATGAAGATTATTTAATTAAACGGTTGAAAAGAAGTGATTCAAGATGAAATGGTGTTAGTAATCAAATTCAAATGTGCAATATCAGTCAGGACAATTTTAAGTGTCTACATTTTTCCCCTCTTTGAAGTGAGGTATTGGTCTCATTGGTCCAAAGACTAATGCTTTCTAGATTTAACCTGTTACTTAGATTAAAAATTTAAAAATTCCTAATTTTTTGGATGCCCCACTATTGCCCCACCAGAAGGAATTAAGCTGGTACCTTACCCCTCAAGAGATTGGGAATTTTTTTAATTTTTAGGTTGATATTGTGATTAAGGTTCAACATAGGTTCAGGTGCTGAAAATAGGCTCAAAAAACATGAAAAACACCTCAAAATAGGCTCTAAAGCTCAAAAATTGATAAGAAAGGAGTAAAATCCCATTTCCCCCTCAAATTAGGACAAAAAACCCTAACATTCAGGCTTAAATAGAGGTGGAGGGGTCATTTTCAATTCATTTGCACACAACTTAGATTCTACCACTTTTTGCTCTGACCTCTTGACGATATGGCTAATCATGAGCTCCCCCAGCATCTCGTGGATAGGTATAAGAGTACCCGTGGGTAGTAGATGTAGGACCCCTAGTATGCAAATTGAAATTTTCCTTGTTTTTCATGTTTTAGTACATTAAATACTAGGTCAATTAGGTCAATCAATAATGCCACTATATAGTGGCACTTTTGTTTTGGTCAACAATGCTTTCTTCGGAGTAGTGGTGTTATTGCATATAATGTCACTATTGCTAAGTTAGGTTCAACATCACTATTGAAATACCCACGCACTTTTGGAGAGGGCATTATAGTAGGTTTTTTAGGTCTAGAGGAACTTTTGAAATGTTGGTGCGCTTTTGCGAGTAGTGTTGCTATTGCTCTTTTGGTATAGCGGTGCTTTTGAAATGCCACCACACTTTTTGCAAATAGTGGTGCTATTGATATTTTGGTATAGCGATGCACACACAATGTTACTGTGCTTTTGCAAATAGTGACACTTTTGAAATTTAGGGTTAGAAACTTGAAATTTTATAAGTTTTTTTGGTAATTTGGCGTGGTACACTTCATTTGTGCAGGAGATCATTTGTCTGATCTAGTCAAGTGAGCATAGACCTAGCATTTTGTTGTCTCACATTCACTAGTTGACTAACCAGGCGAACTTCTTTCTCAGAAAAATTGGGCTAGGATTCATGGCACATATGTTAGATATCAAGACACACCTAGCCATGATGTCAGTGTTGATTGAGGGGTGGCATAGCGAGACATCATCTTTCCATTTCCCTACTAGAGAGACAACCACCACTTTAAAGGATGTTTGGTGCATCTTGCAAGTTTTGATTCATGGTGAGCATGTCATCTATGATGTGGACACTAGGATGGATGCCTGTTATGAGGTTCTTGGTGTAGATACCCTCTGGGTAGAGAGTACCTAGATCAACTTGCAAGACTATCGAGGATAGTCACCCATGTTTACTTTGATTATCAAAGCTTCGATTTATAGAGTGCTTGTGCTAGAAAGGCATGGTTGAGGTTTTAGCATTGGTTGGGGACTCACCTAGGCATGGATGGTATCGAATATGACTTGCTTTTCTTGGGGCCCTGTGATTCTTGCATCACTGTACCATGATATGCATCAAGTCATATATATGCAAGGGTGGATTATAGGAGTTGGGGTTACACTTCTTCATATTTGGGCTTGGGAGCACATTGTCATGCTTAGACCAACCATTACTTTGGCTAAAATTGATGTTGACGAGCTGTAGTATATTGCTATGGAGCCATGACTACACTTCACCATATAAGGTGAACATGCATCCCATACTAGAGATGAGTTATTGATGTCATGATCATGCTTTGATGGAGACCATGGTTGCAAGCATCGCCATGGTATGATGATCATGAGCACCTATTTTATACTTGGTCTAGACTAGATACATGCAGGGTCGAGAGCATCAGATGATAGAGAGGTACCTTCCAAATCGAGTTTCCCAACAATTTGGGGATATCTAGGATGTTGTCCATCGCAAGTATAGAGCTGTGTTTGCACATACGATTCAAGAGACTGATTGGATACCATGGATTCCACCTCAGGTGGTCATTGACAACTTCAGACAGCTTGTGCCCTAGCCATGGGTATATGCTGGTGGGACCTATGGTGTTGGTACTATAGTTGCATATGATACATGGTTTGTGCAGCATGCCCCTGGTTAGACTAATAGATCCAGTCAATAGATAGGTGCCAAGCAGGGGGAGGAGACAAGGATTAGGCATAGGATAGGGCAAAGGGCATCAACAACCTCCCCATGATGGATGATAGCTAGACCCTGATGGATAGGTGTCGAGACATGATGGTCAGTAGCCTCCATTA
Organism: Sequoia sempervirens; assembly: GCA_007258455.2. Lineage (NCBI taxonomy): Eukaryota > Viridiplantae > Streptophyta > Pinopsida > Cupressales > Cupressaceae > Sequoia > Sequoia sempervirens. The sequence goes on along the minus strand of VDFB02075321.1, from coordinate 239,742,307 downwards.
GTACATTGGTTGAGACCACCATCACCTCCACATCAACAATAGTAGTAGCAGGTATAAGGTCCTAATCCGCGGGATGTTCAAATACAGGAATTCACTATAGAGAGGGACCAACTATGGTAGCAAGTCCAACAGTTGACTGGGGAGTGGGATGTAGCCCCCATAGAGGTTCAAAGGATCATCAAAGAGTGTGACCAGGAGGGACAACATAGACAGATGGTGGATTTGCAGCTAGCTCAGGAGACAAGGCGTTGAGTGCAATTAGAGGCCAATGCACAATTTCAGGCCTAGGCAGGATAAGGTAGCGTACTTGCACCATTGTACATAGATTTTGTTGTAGAGGCTTCTTATTATAGGACTTTGTACCATCAAGACGTTCCTAGAGAGTGGAGATAGCCTGATTATTTTGAGAGGAGAAAAGTTGCGTCGAGTGGCTCCATAGGACGATCAGTCAGGCAACCCTCAGGGAGCAGCCACTGACAACTGACAGGTGGTCACCAAGACCAGTCTCGTCAGGAGGATAGATAGAGCCAAGGACAGCCTCACATTTTTGTAGAAATTTTTTGATGTACAACCCTAATATATCATATGTATATAAATTCATTGGATGATTTTGATAGCCTCTTGTATATATCCATTTTTTGATGACATTTACACATTGATCCTAATTTTGTATCATGATAGTCATATTTTGAGGTATATATGAGATGGCCTAATTCGATTATGATATGGCGTTTTATCCTTTTATGTGATTTTCCTTTATTTCATGTTTTATGATCATGTATGGATGCATATGCTATGGATAGATGCTGATGTTTATGTTATGGATGTGTTTCTTTATTTATGCATATGGTGTGATGTGCATATGATCTAGGATGTTCAATGCTATATGATATGCAATGTATGATTTATTTTATGGATGCAATGCGATGGATGATTTATTCTCTTTTTCAGTATCTTTCTATATGACATGCTATGAGATGGATGCATTTCCTTTTGTGTATTTCCCATGCAATGATGTTATGCTTATGATATGTTGATGATCATGATATGATTATGCAGGTTGTATGGATGTTGATGGTTTGTGGATACAAGATGGATGCATTATTATTTTTGTTGACTGTCATGATACCAAGTTAGCTTGAAAAGAAGATAAAACAAGAAGAAGATGGATTAACCATTGATTTCAAGATTGATTCAGAAGTCCAACAAGTCTATGAGTCTTTGAGACTTTATTAGATATGGTGATGAGATTGATGATTTTCTTGTTTAAGGGATTGGGACACTTCATCATTTCATTCCTTAGTTTTGATATAACACATAGAATTGATGCATTAAGGTATCAATAACTAGGATGGTGTTGTATTTAATGCGATGGACTTTGAATCTGCAAATAGATAAGATAATCCTTGCTCACACCTTGACATACAAAAACCTTGTTGGAATGTAGTTTATAAGTTTAGAATAGTTCAGACCAAAGAATACACAATAGTCAACAATTTATTCAAAACAACCTCCCTACACACACAACAAAGCAAGTATTCGCCAAGGTTATTTTACAAGAATATTCCACAAGCACAACAAACAAAAGATAATGATCAATTCCCCATTCCTTTCTCTCTAAATTGTTGTGATAGACATCATCAAGAGGTCCTCAAAATGGGTCAACAAGATAAGCCATAAGAAAAGATCAAAACAAATAGTCAATGTTATTTATATCTCTTGCCCAAGTAACATAGCTAAGGCGATTTTTGACAATGATGTCCATTGTAGGATGTATCCTAGGACATGTTTATCAGATGTTTTGACTAAGACTAATTGTTCGATAGGTTATTAATACAAACATTACCGACTTGTTTACTCATGATATAGACTTTATATTTTTACATTTAAGTTCACACTTCATGACCCAAGCCACACTTGTTTCCACTTGTTTTTACCGAAGGTGGATGATGACTATCGATTTATTATGAATGGAAGTTTGTTGCAGGTGAAAGCGAAATGGGATGGGTGGTTTTGGACTTTTTGGAATATTTCAACGTTTTTGACATTTTTTGATATTTTGAGGTTGGTTTTGGTCTTTTTGGGTATATTTGAATGTTTAGGTTTTTAGGTTAAGTGAGGTTGTTTAGGGTTTTTGAATGTTCTCCAATGTTTTGGGTTTTTTTGAGTTTTTAAATGTTTTTGTGTTTTTTGAGTTTTGACTAAGACCTAAGAGGGACTGACCTAAGATTTAACATTAGATCATAATAAAGAAAATAGAGAAAAATCACTGCCCAAAATTTTAAAAAATCAACTATACAGGGACTTATTTTCCCTAGGGCGAATAGGTCTTAGTACAGGGGTTGCAAAAATTTAAATTTGAGTCTAAAGTTCAATGCTTGAGTTTCCTATTTCAGACTACAAACTATGGTTTTAGTGACTGAATTTTCCATATTTTGATGTGTAAATACAAGTGAAATGAATGACAAATGATGAACAATATGACACTTTTTGAAATGCAATTTTTGATCCTATTTGTGAATGTGAATGATTGAACATACACTAATATGCAAGTACTATGCAAAATCAATGTAATATGCATGCAAAAAAAATTTCAAATTTTAAAGGATGCAACATGCAAACCTAAAACCTTAAATGAGATGCAAACTAATACAATTTTAACAACCCTAAATGAGATGAAAACTAATGCAATACACCCAGGGTTTGAATGGACTCCAAATTCAAATTTTTTGATGTATAATGTCAGGTTCACCAAAATGAAATGTGGGAAAATGTGGGTGATGGATTTTGAATGGGGATATGCACCTACACTTTCCTTCCTTATTTCATTAGGAAAAATAGATCCCCTAGGGCAAGATTGACTTTCAACCCTTAGGTGAGTCAACCTTGATGGAGATCTTGTTGTTTTCCTTATGACTTAGGATGAGGTAAATCATCCTAAATTGCACTTTTGGGAGATCTAAATGAAAATTACCAAATGAATGCAATTATGCAATGTAACACATGAAACATCAATTTTAAACCTTAATGTGATAGAATCTAGAAAGTTTCAACAGATCTAAGAAGGATGCGATTTTATGCACTTGTCACGAAAAGGCTATGCTAAGTGTCCTTCTAGGACTCATTCACCCAAAGGCGAATGGGTTTTGTTACAGGGGTTCAAAATCTACTTTTACAGTCCTCTGCTCCTTGGTTTATACTCCCAATTCCTTTGGGTTTCACAACCAAAAATTTAGAATTAAATTTTGAAAGTGGGTTTTTGTGGCTTGATGAAAATGTTGACAACTTTGTAACTTTGTCAACTTTTACAATTTTTCACTTTTGATAGATCTTCAATTCTTCTTCAACCTAAGATCTACAAAACACACAAGAGGGAAAATTATTTGTTTTTGGTGAATGGGGGTTTGCCTTGGTCAAACCCTATTTTGGTAATTAAACCTTGTTCAAAATGAATCAATGAAACATGCAAAGAATATGAATGAACACTTGCTATATTGCAACTCACCAAACCCTTGAATGATACCCTTGACAGATTGAATCTTAACACATCTCTCCAAGGTCTCGATCTTGTATGAAATGGCCTAATTGATGATGTGATCTTGATGCTTGAATCTTGACTTGAATGGTTGAAACCTACATCACAATGTTAGCTCCAAAAACATGCATGAATGAAAATAACTTTGACATGATGGTTGAGATCTTGAATGCTACAACAAATGACTGAGAAATCTGCTCTTGAACACCTTTGACAATAATCTTAGCTCTTGTTAATGCTTGCATATGAAATCTAGATATCTTAGGATTTGAATTTGATAAAAAGACCTTGAATTTATAGGTAATTTTCTAATTTCCCAAAAAATAAACATTAGAAGCTGACATTTGAAATTTGAATTTGGGATCACAAAAGGCCACCAAAAACATATTAAAATTTTGAATTTAGCAAATATAGGGGACCCATGGTCCTAACCTAAATTGTTGGAACCTATTCATTTCAGGGTGTTAAAAATAATAATTGCATTAATTAAATCAGGATTCCCCTTTTGAAAATTGCAATTAATTAGGCTTGTAGTTGCATAATCGAGCCAATTAGAGGCTTAATTAAGTCCAATTTATTAAGGGACCCAAACATAGTGTGAAAATGTAAAAGAGTACAGTTTTCGACACTGCAATAAATTAGCAAGAGGACATGACTTATGTGGGTCCATGATGAAATATCTATGCGTGGGTTGGTGAGAAAAATATATATACCACTATGCTCAAACCCTCACCAAAATGTGATAAATAGCCACAAACAAGAGTATATCTAAACCCTAATAATATATATTATGAATAAATATGTAATAAGGAAAATTAGATTTGAAAAACCCTAATGGAGGAAGGACAAAATCTATAATAAAATTGTAGGTTGTGTAAGAATGTTAGGTTCACCAAAAATGTAAGGAAAAATAAAATCACTTACACAAACATCTATTTAGGATAATTAAACAAATGCATCAAGTGGGCATCAATTAACCTTAGATAATAGAGTTTGGGCTGATTATTGCCATAAATGTAAATAAGTGAGGAAATTAAATAAAGAAAGATAAAAATAAATACATGGGTACTTAGGTTTTGTTTCAATGTAGAAGACTTTATCTAAGTGTCATAAGGCTTTGAATTTTACTCTTTGATGCCAATTGTGTACTATCAAATATCATATTTGCATTGAGTATGAAAATGATCTCCACGAGTGTGAACCAAATTTAATATGCTAAAGTGATCCTCTAAATTATAAGAATGATATGACACTTCATAGGCCATTGAAGCTTGTTTGCATTGGTTTTCTAATGTCTTTAAGTATCAACACATCGCCAATGCGGTGGCGCATGCAAATTTCGTGGAAGATAATGTGGTACTTTCCAATATCCAAAATTACGATTTCTGGAGTGGTGAAACATATGTTGGGTGTCTTTTTCCATGCCATTTCTTGCACCACATGAGGGCATATGTCTTCGCAAATGATGTGATCAAAATGTCTTTCGAAATGGGCTCAAACAGATTTTTGTATGGAGTGAAATCCTTGTTACCACTTATGTAAATCTTTTAATATTAATATATTACAGGGCTTGGCCTTTTACCCTTGAAAAAAAATTGGCGGTGTTTATAAACATCTTTAAGGAATTTGTTAAATCACAAGGTTCATGTTCTCCTAGATTAGAACCCTATCAAACTAACTTTATTTCTCTGTGTGAAGGTTCAAATATAATGTGCAAGCATGCAACAAATCTAGGATGATGTGCTCTAATAAATTCTCTAATTATGCACTAATTTCATTTTATTTCTACTTTACAAATTAACTTTAGGTGTCTTTTGTTTGATTCCTTCTAGATCTCAAATGAATGAACAAATTTTTTTAAATACAACAACCAAGCCTACAAGTCAACAAAAGGTGTGCTAGATTGACTCACAATGGTTCATGAAAAGGTTAGCAATACACAAATTTAGAATTAAAATTTTTAAAACGTTAGGATCAAATTAATTATTGTGAAACTAAATTGTATCAATTTTGCACCCACATATTTAATTCAAGGTGATGAAAAATAGATTTAAGGATGAAGAATGCATATCTAAAGATTAGTGATGTGAATCTAAGTATTAGTAATATAAATTTAGAAATTAATGATAAAAAGACTAGAATATATAATGTCATGAACTAAAATTTATATAAAATATATTATTTGTAAATTAATTATTATATTTAAAACGCTAAAATCAAAACAAACCCAAAACATAACACAACAATGCAATTTTTATCATAAGAATTAACATGCCTTATCTTTGAACATATGATGTCTTACTTGAAACTTAAGACTATTGTCTATCCAGCCCCATAATGCACATTTGAACGTATTTATTATTAATTAATAGAATAGGGGGTGGGGAGAGGAGGGGTTGTATTAGTGACCTAGTAACATTTTGACGACCTGGAGGGAAACAAAACGCAATCAATGCTATGATTACGAAGGAAATCAGCTGTTCGAAATATCTCGCCTCTCGGTTTATTTACTTTTCTGTGTTTTAGGTTAGTGATCGAACGGAGAAAATGAAAGAGGTGCCAGAGAACTGTATATCTGTGATCTTGTCATTTACTACTCCTCGCGATGCCTGCAGACTCGCAGCAGTCTCGAAGCTGTTTAGATCTGCAGCCTCCTCAGACTCTCTCTGGGACAAATGGCTTCCTCCCCACTATGCCCAAATCCTCGCTAATTCAGTTTCTCCCATCACCTTCTCTTCGAAGAAACAACTCTACTTTTGCCTGTGTCAGTCAATCTTTCTGAACGGAGGAACCCAGGTGGGTACACAGATTTTATTGTTTTCCTGTTTTGTTTTATTTTCCTTTAAGCTTTTCATATAATTCATTGACAACTTGCAGAGATTTTGGCTACAAAGGCCAACTGCAAAAGTGTGTTATATGTTATCTTCCAGAGAATTATCAATCGTTTGGGGTGATGACGAACGCTATTGGAGGTGGAGTCCTGGCGAAGTTGCGAATTCCAGGTTTATGAGATATATAGATTCTTTTCAATTGTTCAAGTATAGATAATTTCAGTGGCTCAGATATATCTCATTTTTCCATGAAATTTATTGTCAAGCTAAGAAGAAGAGAATAACATTTTTAGACGAATCTTAATTTAAGAGTTCAATATGCCAATTTTTAGTTGAAGGGTTTGTAACTTCCAAAGTTTTTGTTCCTTAAATTGCTCTGTATGCACTGGAGGCACTTTAGGATATATACTTGGGGTTATAAAAGTCAAAATAAAATGAAACAAAAATATTCTTTTGGAGTTTAGCTGCTATCTATCTGGACCTGTGTTTCTGCTCCCAGTAGATTAGGGAAAGCTCTGTTGTTGGGTAAGACTTTTGGGGTTTTATAGTTTATAGGGCTTCTTGATTCCTCTTGCAATTGGGTGCAATCCTTTAGTTATTGGGATTGGTGGCAACTGGTGCTATCCCTTGTTGGAAAGCTTCTTCAGCAGCCTTGAACAGCTAACAATCTTAGACCTTTCTGTCAGCCTTATAAATCTAAAATCAAAATCAAGTGTGTCCCTGCAAGCCAATTATATTGTAGCAATTTGTTGTTTTAAAACACTCTTAAAATAGCTTCCTGCTGGTTTAGTCCTTAAAAAAAAATTAAAGCTTGGTTTTCATGTCATGACCAAGCCAGATGCCAATTGGGTTAGTGAGACCTCCCTTGTGGAAGCCCCACCGAAGGATTTATCTCCATTTACCTATACATACTGTTCAAGGTTGGTAGCCCTGGCTTTGACCGCAACCAAAGTTGAGAGAGTAAACTGAACCCAACCTTGTTTGATCTTTTCAAATATTCATGCTTTATTGAACGATTATCTTCCTTGCTTCTATATAAGGCAGTGTAGTGTGGCACGCCTGTCATTCTCTAATTTGTTCTTTCTTGCAAAGCAATAAACATTCTTCTCAGTTTATATTGCAAGGTGATGAGACTTTACCCTTAATTGACATAGACATTTTTTTCCCGAGGTCTGATGAAAGCCTTAAGGATTAATGTTGTTTATTCAGTTTCAAGGAAGTGGCCGAATTGAAAAGCGTTGCGTGGGTGGAGTTGAAGAGCAGATTTGACTGCAGGCTGTTGTCACCAAATACAGACTACTCTTTGTCATTTCTGATTAAATTTGGACAGCCCTCTTATGGGTGGAATGTGCTTCCCTTGAAATTTTATATTATAACCGCAGAAGGAGATGAAATGAAATCAGGTCGGCTATTAGTGGACAGGGAAGGAGCAAGCATAGATCCGAATATGAAGATTGCTCCTTTGAATTATCAAAGTGATGGGTGGATAGAAGTGGTTGCAGGGGAATTTACTGTCAAAACGTACACTGATTCTGAGGTGCCAAAATACATTGAATTCGGTTTGAAAGAGGTAGATTCTGGTCGTTGGAAATCTGGACTATTTTTTGATGGGGTTAGGATTCAACCCATATCAGTTTAGTGGTTTTGGCATGTATCAGTTTTTGGCGTCAAAGAGGTTTCCTGACATCGACAAAATTTGTATTATGAAGTTTCTAGAATAAGATTGTGGCAGAAAGCTGGTGCTTGAGATTTACCGCATTTATCATCATAATTGCAGACCTATACTTTTGAATATGATTCAGTAATATAACCCAAAATATATGAATATAATAGTTGCTTCCGCCTTTGAAGGTAGATAATGTTTGTTACACTTCTTTTCTCTCTGATATCTTTTAGGTTGTAGCCTACCCGGCAGCTCCCCTCTGCAAATAAGAACCTTCGCACAATGGGGGCATTTTCACTTTATTTCATATATTTTGCAAGTTTTATATTCTTGAGGTCTTGAGCTCATGACCAAGAGCGAATAGAGCCTTGCCAATCCATCTACACCACTGTGCAATCTCTCTTCCCTATTAACAGTACACATAGTTCGAATAAGAAGTTGAATGGATTTCTTCTAGATATGGTCGAATTTCCTTTGACTAAAATTGGTTGCAGATTCTATGTTTTGTTCAAGCCCCTGTAAGGATAGTGGCGAAGTGCATTGTATTGTGAATAAATTAACAAGTGCAGACTGCATACGAACACCCAGTTTTGTCAATAGTTGATTCTAGTATGTAAACAAGAAATATATTAGGCATGTATATGGACATTAGCATGACAACTTGCAAGTTCTGTGAAGAAAATTCAGTCTGCAACCTATGGGAAACTAGTGCTTTAGTCTAACATAGAATGATCATAAAATAAACATATGGTAGTTCCGCTGATAATATATAACTCAGGTATAACTGAAACAGCTTCAAAGTTAGCTGTTGTCCCGTGTACTATAATAATAATAATACCTTGATGAGTTTTTAATTGTTTAATAAGCAGTGAAACTTTATTGATGCGCTCCTAAAGAAAAAAAGCCATTGACCAAAACATAAAACAAGCAGATGCCATTCACCAATCAACATAAGAATTACATAAGAGAGGAGTGAAGTGTGCTCTTTTTGGACCAACATCTGAAGACACAAGGTTTGATTAAGGCAATTCTCAATAGTTACTCTATTGTATATAGGTGGATTATAGAAGACATCTTTTTATAAAAAAATTGAGAGTGAGATGGCTAATGTTGTCAAAGAAACCTCACTTTCTATGATAATCCACCTTATAGAGCAACTGTATGCTTTCACTTTATCCCAGGGGTACATGGGTATGTGTCCCCAGATGTTTTCTGGCTGTACTCCTACCTATCACATCTCGGGTATGCAGGGACGTATCATAACCATCCCCAGGACATCCCTGATATCCTTTGTATGACTGGAAACATCCCAGAAACAGCACTCAATTGTCCAGGGATGTCACCAGCTCTCTCGGGGACAGCAAGCCATCGCCGGACAGTATTTATAGTTTTGAAAAAAAAGTTGAGAAGTTATTATACATTTCCTTTTCCAGTTTATAATATATTGTACAACCGCAGCCTGTACCTTTTGATTCAATCTGCCAAAAAAAGCTTTGCTAGAAACACGGAATAAATTTTGTAATGCGTTAAAAAGGGTGTGGCTAGATAAGTAATTGTAATACTCTTTTTCAAAAGTAGATGACACGTCTCTATATGCATTTCACTTATAAGATTTCAATGCAAATTAATATAGATTCTCCTCCATAGAAAGCTGTGAATTTCCTTTTAAATCAAAACACATTTCACCTATAAGATTTCAATGCAAATTAATTTAGATTCTCCTGCATAGGAAGCTGTGAATTTCCTTTTAAAGTCAAATGTTTTGAGATGGATTTGTTCAATCTGGGGATAACATGCAGTGTACATTCAACCCCTTTATTAAAAGATGGAACAATGAAATGTTGATTGCCTTTGTTAAAGCTTTGACCATACACCACCACTTGGCTTAAACTGTTATTCATGTCATTGTCCTCTGTGTCCTCTGTGTTGTATACCAGATTTTTGATTTTTCAGTTCATTATTATACAGTTGCAATTTGTCTCTGGTTAAAGTGGCTTAATATAGATCTGAAGCAACCTCTACAGCAGGGCTACTTTTCACGGCAATGGGGTACTGCAGGGATTTTAATGTCAATGATATTGCATCACCGAAATACAGTAATACCATAGCTGTCAGTTGTCAAAACAATATTTAAAACAAAATTTGAAAGTGATCTAGAGAGAAGGAGAAGGATTATTTCCAGCTTCATAAAATGTCCAATCAAGATTGATATTGGAAGTGATCAGGATTGTCATATATGGGATTTGAACAATGCTTTCGAAGATTTTGTGAATGCTGACTACAATGCCTTTTTGGTTTTTTGATTTCGGTAGGGGTGCTTTTTGTTGGAGTTCTAGTTCTTGGGGTGTCTTTCTTGCAATCATTGTTATTCCGTTTGTTAATTGGCTTTTCTTTTGGTTCACTTTTTTTAACATAAAGGCAAATACTATTTATGATATTCACAAGATTTATGGTCACAAAGGCTTACAACTTGGCTGCGGAGATTGAAAGTTTCATGGTCTTGTTCTGATTGTCTATCTTCAATCCATTTGGATTTTTAAGATGTTTTGGAATTGGTGTGGTAGGAGTCTTTTTAAGACCGGCAGACACTTTTTTTTTTTAATTGATAAAAGTTTAAAAAGAGAGTTACATTGCATATTTATCAACTGCCTGATAAGGCTAATATACCCTCTGTCTTATCTAACTCAACATATTATGTTGTACTTTTTCTACATATCAAATCCCATAAATATTACAGCTCATTTCCGTGTTTGATCACAAATTTGATATTTTTATCTGCTTCTTAGAGGTTCCTGCTTTCTCTGTCGTGGTCTGGATCATTCCATCCTCTTGGTAGCTCACTGTCTAGCATATCTTCCTTGAACACCATTTCTGCCCCAGATTTTTTTCAGTGTTGCTTTGTACTTTTTGTTATGTTTCCTTTGAAAGTCCAAATAGTTTTCCATAAATGGTATATTATCTTTTTTATTAAAAGGCCAATGCCTTGCATATTTGACCTCTTCCTTGTTTACCTCCACCTTTTCATTTTTTTATAAACTTAACAAATTTGCTTTTTCCAATCTCCAATGTAACTGTCACCTGCATTGAGACGTTGAAAAAAATGAGTCTTCTAACAGACTCATTAAGTATTCTTTTCTTACATTGGAATCACTCTTCATTTCTTGCTTTCCAAATTACCCATAAAAACATATGTTCGACCTCTTTTGCATAAAAACATTAAAAAAAAGTGCAATATAGATTCAGGTTTTTTACAAATTTCACAAATTTTTAAGCTGTGAGTAACATAAATACCTGGTAATTTTTACAATACAAGCATCCATTTGAAGCATGCCTTCTTCGGTTCCACAATGTCATTCCATAGCCATTTAAAATTATTAGTCCATTTTCTGTCATCTAATTCTATATTCCTATACTTGTTTATATATTTGAAAATTTCCTTATTATTATTTAAAGCTTTATACGCAGTCTTCGCTTTTACCTTGTTTAGTTCAGTTACATTGTATCATTTATATCTATCTAGATCGTCTTTGTTAACTTCAGCGCATTCAAAACATTTAACTTTTAAAAATGCTTCCCTTAATACAGTAAAGTCCTCCAGTGCGACTGTGGCAGATTGAATTTTGCACATACAAGAGTCCCAGCTTTTTAACTACTGATTATTCATTATATGAATATCTTTAAAACATTTTATACCCCTTTTATTCCATTCTTTTGCTGAACACTCTTGCAATAATGCAACCGGTTTGTCTTTATGGTGTAAATTCCACCATATTGAACAAGTAGCACTTATTATTTTATTATTACCATCAGATCCCTCACTAGCATTCACCGTATGTCTAATCTGCTCCCAAGCCTTCCAGAGACTAAAACATTGGATCCCCCGCTGGTGTCACAGAGAAGTGACCAAACATTAGGTGACAGAGGGGAAGGTGAACCGTGATCCCACGATTCCCCAAATTTTGGGGATGCAAGCTATATATATTTTCTTACCAGGATCGTCCATGGTTCACTCCCCTTTATAGTTTTAATCATAGAAGCATAAATCTGCAAAAAAATGCCGATTAATCGCTATTTTTAAAAAATCTGGAGGCTGGATGATTTTTTCCCTGATTTTTTGAAAAAATCGTTGACTTTTTGGTCAATGATTTTTTTGTCTCAAACTACAAAATCGCCAAAAAACCGTGTATAAAATCTGCAAAAAAACGTGAATAAAATTGAGCTGATTTTCGTGCAAAAAAAACCATGAGACCATGGCTTGTCGCTTACTATTATGCTTTAATAGATTTTTTCCAAGCATCCATAGCTTGTTTGAAAGCACCTGTTTTAGGCTTTTAGTCTCATGGTGATGGAATGCCATGACAAGCAAATTGCTATGGATTGTCATGGCATTCCATCACCGTGAGACTGCATTTCTTTGAGGCATTTTTTCAAACAATTCACTGCCTTGTCTATGTTATTGCTTACTATTATGCTTTGTAGATTTTTTCCAAGCATCCATAGCTTGTTCAAAAGCACCCATAATAGCAAGGTGTTGAACTTTGAAAATGTTGCAAAAAGCACACGGAAATTTATTGGCATTCTATCACCATGGACCACATTTCTTTGAGACATTTTTGAAATAGTTCAACTTGTCTATGCTATTGCTTACTATTATGCTTTTATAGATTTTTCCAAGCATCCATAACTTGTTCAAAAGCACTGTTTTAGACTTTTAGCCATATGAAGATAAAATGCTTTGGTAGATGTGTATGAAAAATGTGGTAGCATAGAAACCCCACCATCCGATATTTATGCGTTGTAGTATGTTTTGTGCAATGTAATCAGCGATATGAATATAACCAACAAAAATCTATTTTCTATAATTCATGGATTGAACTCTATATTTTATTTGCTCTCAATGTTTGTATGCTATGGAAATGCCATTAAATTTTTAAAAATGTATTTTTCTTCAATTTTTTGTGTTTTTTTGTAAATCCAATTTTTTCCTGATCTTTTCCCAAATTTTTCAAAAAATCCTGAACTTTTGGTTTGCCGATTTTTTCCCCAAATGATTAATGCTGCTATGGACTTTTAATCACCCACTTCACAATAGGAGCTATATCCTACATTTTAAGATCCTTCAGACTTAGGCCCCCATTACATTTATCTAAGCAACACTAGTCCCACCTTGGCAGGCCTATTTTGTAATTTGTTTCTATTTTAATATATATTTTTTCTTTATGTTAAAATAAACTGTCTAATCAAGAAATGTCCCTTGAATTAAGGAATATATTGTTTTTCAGATTTTCATCATTTTGTTATTTGGTAGCTGTAGCCTTTTTATCTTTTGTTGTATATACATATTGACAATGATAACAATGTAGTTTTATAAATTTATATGTTGATATACTATTAGTGTGAAAATAGTTATTACTAAGCCTACTTACGAGATTCCTATTCACACTACTCTTAACCTCACTTGGGAGACATCGCCTTTTGTCTCACCTCATATGGATTCACCAAGTGTCTCAACACTTGTCCATGAAGTCCTACATGTATTTCATTTTTGGAAGGGTAGTCAAAGTTTCACTTTTACCTTCTTACCTCCACATCCTTGCTTTTATATGCAAGGTCTTTTTTGTACATTTCACATAATATTAATGTTTCTTATGATAGTTTATCTCTTCTTGCATATTATTCATTTGTGGAAGTTTTTTTGAATTTTGCAAGTAATCTTGGTTGCTTCAACATGGTATCAGAGCCAACTTGCAAATTTTTTCTCAAATTGACTTGAAGTTTGGAGGGTTGTAAGCATTAGCTTTCAACGGTGCATCTTGAAGCATAACAAACACAACCATTCCTATGACCATACAGTCACCGTAGTGTACTTGCATCATCATATCATCCTCTCTACATTAGATGCCTCAATACACATGCAGAAGAAACCCTGCGCAAGCATACATGGTTTCAAATTTTTTATTATTTTTCTATAGGGTAGATCCTATGCAACCATGACATCAACTTGCACATGTTTGATGCCCACACTGTACACCATTGGCTAGAATATAATGTTCTCTTAGAAACAAAATACACCACTAATTGCATAGTTTTTTGGTCATCAATTTTTGTTAGAGAATATTTGCTAGAATATTCCATTAGGTGGGAATATTTCTCTTGTTGGAAGGAATATTCTAGTCAACAAGTTTTCTTCGCAGTTAGTGAGGATACAAAATATTGTGTTTGTCAAGGGAATATTTCGATGCCTGACATCTACCAACATCATTGCTCTCCCCCAACTTTGGCTTATTTGACTTTTTGGCTCAACTTCAAGAGCTTCATTCTCAGTCATACATACACATTTTTGGTGATTTCTTTTTTTATTATGAGTATTTTTTTGTGCTTTATCAAGTGGTGTGATTTGTTTTTCATTTTGATGTATGCATTTTTCTAAAATAAGTGATTCTCAGAGGTCACATTACACAATTTCCAATTTTGGAACTTTAGAGGGCTTGTTTGGGTTCATATGAACTCATTTTTGGTGTCATTTTTTTTAATCTACTTAATTTTTCAGGCTTTATGTAGTGGTGCTGTTATTTTTTCTTGATTGTATTCCAAAATTGTAAATTTTGAATATGCCTCGTGTATCAAATCCACTTTGTGGAATCTATAAATGCACTAATACAAAGTGTCCTAATATTGCAAAATGTCTAGGGGGAATCATGTTTTGAATAATGAGAGTTCAATCTTTATGTATTTGTCATTTTTTGAGGTTTATAAGGCATGCTTAGTTTATATCTTCATTGTCCACCTCATGATATTGTCTTATATTTTCCCTTTCAAGGACATATGTAAGGCCTCCAACAAATATGTCTCTAAATGCACTTGTATAAAGTGCTAAAAACTGATTTTGTGTTCCTTATGAGGAAATTTTGCACATTTATTGTCTTTCTTTTGTACTTGCACTAAGTTATAAAGTTTCATGGGAGGTTGTGTAGTGCCTTAGTTTTTGCCATCACATAAATGAATCATAGTGATTCTCAACTCATGTGTGCGTGTCTTAAAATTTCATAGACCCTTTTTAGTTGCTTGTACATCATATTGGACTTGATGTTGCTTCTATATTCTTTTGTACACGTGCCACATTTCAATTGATCTGCCTATACCTCTTGTTAGAATTAAGGGGGGTATTATCACATGGTTATGCTAATGGTTTCTTGGTTTCAATGGAGCAACATTCTACTTTTTCAACTAATCATAATTTGTGAGGTTCTAATACTTATGTAGAGCACCATGCACATTTTAGTAGTGTACTATAGGTCACTCTTGCATCGTTTGTTTTGGCCTCCTTGATCATAGTACTATCTCCATCTTCAACTCCACAAATTGTGTTTGCCTTTGTGCCATCTACGTATTCATGGTTTAGTAGTTTACCCGATGTCACTCATGCAATGTATTGTATCTCTTATCTTGATCTACAATCTTCAGAGGTTCATTGATTCTAGTAGACACCATCGCTTCTTCTTTGGCAGAGTTTACAACTTTTACATGTTTCAAGAGTTCTTTATCATGTGCCTATTTTCATGGGATATCTTTTGAGGAGGTTTCTTTGTTTCTATTTCTCTTTTGAAAATGAGTTTTGTTACCACCAATTTTTCTCCTTTTCTCCATTTAAGAGAGATCTTTATTTATACACAAGTGTCTTATCAAGTCTTGTTGTCGAGACTCATATTTTCAGTGATTAGATTTTTCCTTAAGTATTACTTAAGAGGGGGTGTTAGTGTGAAAAGAGTTATTATTAAACTAGTTAGCTTTTATCCTACCTAGGAGAGTTTTCTTCACGCTACTCTTAAGCTCGCTTGGGAGATATCTCACCTTTTGTCTCACCTCATGTGGACTCACTTAGTGTCCCAACACTTGCTCATAGAGTCCTACATGTGTTTCATTCTTGGAGGCATAGTCAAAGTTTCACTTCTACCTTCCCACCTACTTATCCTTGCCTTTATATGCAAGGTCTCTTTTGTACACTTCCCATAATGTTGCTTATGATGGTTTTTCTTTTCTTGCATATTGTTCATTTGTGAAAGTATTTTGGATTTTGAAAGTGACCTTGGTTGCTCCAATAGATTCATGTGAATTCTTAATTCAACTCTAATGTTGTGTAATATGATTATGTAATGAACATGGTGAATACATGATCATATTAATAAATTATTTTTTAATTTCCTTTCTTTTTATTGGAATACTACATTTTACCCAAAATAAGGCCTCTTATCCCCTATCATTCCTAAAACATGTCCCCATGTTACTCGTCATCCCCATCCCTAAAACATTGTAGAACATAGCTTTATTCTTACATATTTGTTCAAATTTTGTCTTTCAAATTCCAGTCTCTTGATCAAGCCATAAATCCACCCTTGTCAATCCACCTACACTATGTATTATATCTGTATTACTAACAACAATCCATTTTCCAAGCAGGAGTCAAATGCCTTTGTTTTACACATTGTGGAATTTATTTTGACCAAAATTGGTTACAAAGTCATTGTTTTGTTTGAGTATGGTGAGGATAAGTGTGAATTACACTTATTAAGTGAGTTCTATTTAATTACTCTACATTGCATTTGAGTATCCAAATTCAAAATCATTTTATTTTGACTTGTAGATAGGAAAATTTGAAAGAAAAAATAAAATAGGTATTTATTGGCATTAGTGTTATTTTTAACATATTGATGACATGTTCTTTTCTTGAAGTTTTGTTGAGAAAATGGAGAGTTTGCAAACTCCAGGGAAGCATATATTCTAAATCTAATACAAGATGCTCATAAAAGGTAAAAAGTTTAGAGACAACTTTTTTAAAAAGTTCAAAGACAACACTTTAGGTTACCACCAATGGGACATCAATTTGGACATCTTTACTAGAATAATAAAAAAAGTGTAGACTAGATATGCTAAGTCGATGCCAATCTCCAATCAACAAAAGGATTGCAAAGTAGAGTGAAAAATGGGACTTGATAAAGTAAATTATATGTCGTTCCTACATTGCATGGAAGTGGATTAGAGAATTATATATTTTTTAGAAATCTTGGTGGCTCTTGAAGTATACATGAGGTGGAAATGAAGAGTATTTATTTGATAGTCTTTTGGATACTTAGACTCAAGAACATAGATTGTGTTTGCTTCTACATATCCATGTCCATCCATGTAGTTGTATCCACATTTCCTAGTGTCTATATTAGAATATAATGTACTGGTTCCCTTATTCATATACTTGGATTCCCTATTTCAAAATGACATACTATCCTTATATCCCTCATCCCAAGGTGACTATGATTCTATTGATATGTACACCTTATGGATGAACTCATGGAAACTAGGGATGTTTTGCATAATGGATATGTACTAACATTGATGATGAGGGTGAAATTCAATTGAACAATCACTATTCAATACACTAGCAATTCAAATTACACAAATATAGTTGTTGGTAAAATTGAACACATTAACAAGTTCAATTTATTGCTTTGGCAAGAACATCTATAAGATAATTTATGAGGAAGATAAACTCCACATTTCTACTCAATTTAAACTAGAGTTTCATCACAAATTGGTATTAGTATCTTTTTTTATTACATAAATAGTTCTAATTCTAGTCTCTTTATAACTTTATACACTATCCAACTTCCATTGTTTTCCCTTTGAATTAATACACCCCTTATCAGACTACAATTATTCCTTTTCTATTTGCAATTCAAAAAGCATTCCAAAAAGAAGCCCTTCATGATGTTAAAGGGAAAATAAAGCATCTTCTAAAAATTACAAGCAAGCTTATACACATTCTTAATTCACTTCATAAACCTCTCAAGAGTGCCAAATATCCCATTGAAATGTCATGTTTTTGTCATTCAACAATGGCATTGTTTATTAATGTATTGCTTTCATCCTCATTGTTGATCTCAGCACTGTTCTAACATATTTGAACTCCTTTTTGTTTTGAAAGATAATTTATTTGAAAATTCCTCAAACTACTTCAAAAATTATTATAAATTATTGATCAATCTTCCTATATGATGTTCAAGGGGTTGACAATATTTTTGATTTCTTAAAAGCCTTCAATCCAAACTAACCATTCATCATATTGCCAACTAATGGTTGACTATTTGGAATTTAATCCTTGTTATAGTCAATCAGTAGACTAGGATGTATGTTTAAAGCCATCCAAATATACCATTAAATGAAGCACATAAAACAATATATAGATCATAGAGACACATGTGAAACAAGATTTATTATAATAGGTCTCTTTCACATTGTCTCAATAGACATGCCAACATCATACAACCACCAACCAAGAGTTCAAACCTTTAAGGATACAAATAATTCAACAATCCAACCTTGGTGCATCTATACGAGTAGATAGATATAACCACATAATCATCCAACATGGTTCTAATTGTCTAACTACCATGTAGAATTCCATTAGTCACATAACCCAAACCTAACTATACCACACATTATATGAAACATGAATTCCCCACATGGATAGTCAATTCCATAAACAATAAACCATTATTAGTCACACTTGCTCAAAGGTTGTTGACCCACTTTACCTAAACTACATAGTTGCCTTCTTGCAATACAACCAAACTGTCCATGACTAGTAATAAGAGAGACAAACACTTGATTGATCTTAGCTACTTGTAGTACCTTTAAGAAACCATAGAACACTACCATGCTACTAGATGTCATCACATCTATTCCAATAGTGTTGTTAGTGAACCTATAGTTCCATACACACTATAGTAACTTACTTAGACAACTATGTGATTATGAGTTCTCCAAGTGACTCACAGTTGTGAGAACATAGTAACACTAGACTTGGACAAGTCTCCATGTTAAATCATAATATCATAAACTCACCACATTCCATTGCAACTTACCACTAATAAACTTATTTGTTTATGAGTCTACAATGAAAAATTGAACATGAACTTAAAACAAGTTCACCAACTTCCATCATTGAAAACCACACAATGAACTCTTTGCAAGTGAATGGCATACCCTAGTTCCAACATTTACAAGCCACATGATTACCTAGATATTGAATACTCCCTTTAATTTAATCCTCAAATGCGATCATAACTAGTGATCAAGATTGATCAATGGTTAAATAGATTTAACTTGTTAACCTTTATAGTTTTTTATTAGGGAGAAAACAACTTTTGAAGGGGCCTTGGAACCCTCTACAACAAGATACATTTAACACACAACTAGAGAACAAAAAAAGTAGCCAAAAAAGATAGGCCACTACAAAACAATAGCCAAACTATTGCAAAAAAGATAGGCTACTGCAAAACACAACCAACAATGCATACATTTGAACCCAAGCTATCAATAGAACTAACAAGGATGACCAACTATGCCACCCCTAGACCCAAGTCCTAATGCTTTGAGCACCCAAAACTTGGGTGTGGGAGACACAAGCATGTTTAGGACAATCGTGTTTCCTTCTTTGGACAATATTCCACATAATATCATCCTCCAAAGACTTAGATTGACGAGAGATGGGGGGGCTATCTTTCATTGTCCCCAAAAGTGATGAAATAGGAGAATTCAACTTAATTGAAGCATCCAAAGAGAAATGATCCCTAGATTTTGACCCTTGGCATTGAAGAGTCCAAAGGTGGAACACCCAAAGAACCCATGAAAGATGACAAAAGACATCATGACCCTTAGGGCCAAGTCCTCTAATGCCTCCTCAAAATAAAAATTTCCCTAACTATCAAATGCTCACAGTGGGCATTTTTCCACCAAGTCGCCTTGCATTTCTTGTGGTGAGAGCTAGGGAAAGCCAAAGCCAAGTGTCCTATAGCAAAGCATCACCTACAACAAAAGGGGAGACCCTCAATAGTTGAGTGTCTGAGTCCATGGTTTGTCCCTAACAAGTAGGACAATATCCCTAGGAAAATATTTAGAGGTGTGAATGTCCACAAGAATGCAATAATAAGTAGTATGGCCATAGTTTATCGTCACAACATCTTCATGTAAAAAGTGTCCAAGAGCATTGTCGATAGATTTAAAACAAGGAACTTCCCAAAATTGGAGAGGAAGATTGGGAAGTTTGACCCAAATTTGCATAATACTTAAAGATTCTAGAAGTGGGTTGAAGGCATGAAACCAAGGTTTAAGAGAGGGGGAATTCTTTCCCCACATCTAAACCCCACCATACAACGCTTGCATCCTATCATCACCCTATTGGAAGGATGTTACAAAAAAACCCTAGCATAGGGATAAAGTTCAATCCTACCCTTAGTGAGGGGCCTCTACGGCTCCAAGGCCCATTTTTCAGATCAAGAAGGGAAGGCCAATAACCATTAAATCTATAGATGAGAGCATGCATTGTTTAAATTGTTCTCCATTGTCTAACACGTCTTTCCCATAGATAATAATTGGGGAGGAAGGAGAGCAAGACAGGTTTATCTTGCTAGGAGGGGAGAGTAGAACCTAATGAAAGACAAGAACCACCATAAGGGATACCATACCACATAGCTTTTATATAAGAAACCTTTGCACCACCAAAACTAGGGCCAGAAGAATGTGCCACACAAGCCTCAAGAATAGGGTCGTTGCCAACACCAATCAACAAAACATCATTTATTGCAACACTAGAGGAAGTAGGAACCATGGCTAGAATAACACACAAGTGGGTGTCATGCAAAGAATCAAGTGTAGGTAGAGACACACCTCCTAAATCCCCTTGAACACCCACAAAAAGGGGCATTTGGACATGGCGGGAAATAGCCATTTGAATGAGACACAAGGGTTCGTGAAGGAGAAGGGAGTGACATTTTTCAAAGCTCACTTTTAAATTTTTTTTTTCAATGTGTTCCCCCCTTCATGCACACCTCATGATTGTTAACCATTATAGTTAATAATCTTGGTTTTTAGAGATTATTGTGAGAAGAAAACCTTTTCAGTACCTTTTGTTGAATTTGATCCACATTATGCTTTAATTAGGATCAATGCTCCTCAGGTAGTTTGAGGCCAAAGTTGGCCTATAAGTGGTTTGTTGCAAAAAAAACTCACAAAAGGATTCCTCTATCGTCCATGTGTTAAAGGATCTCCCCCAACATTGTGCCATGTATCACCTTTTCCTAATAGAAGGGTACCAAGATTCCTTGGAATTTTTTAATTTCATATAAAATCATTGAAGAAGATGAAGATCCAACAATGCTAACACCTTTCAAAAAGAAAAAGAACTTACAAGACCTTTATAGCATAAGCTTACTAGACCACAGTTCTCAACCTTGATCAATAATCTACAAGTCATCTTAGTGAAAAAGGATTCTTCAAACCTCATGAATCTTTTAATGGCCAAAAGACAATTGATCAAAACACATCTACTGGGGAAGATATGATTTCAAAGCCCTTTATAACTAGAAAGGCATGAAAGACTACTAATCATTAGTGATCAAATAGGTATCAAGGATCTTTGATAAAAAAAAGGACAACCATTTATTTTTTTCTTAGAAAGATAAAAAAAGCTTCCAATGCCATAGATCAAGATTCAATTTATTTCATAGTGCATGAAGATCAAAAGGATCCAAATGGTTTCTTTAGTCTTAAAAGCACAAATGATCTTTGATGCAAAGAATTTTAACTTCTCTTATGCCTATGCATTGACAATACGATATAAAATCCCTAAAATCTCTTGCTTAGATCACTTGAAAATATGCAAGATTACATAGGTTTCCAAGGGTGTTCCTATATTAAAATAATCCTCACTATTGTCATGGAATTATTTAAAGCCCATTTTATGAATTTATTCCTTCCACATGAGTCAAGTTCTCTCATGCATCTAGTTAGTCTTTAGGTCATCATGTCAAAGTTCATCACGAGTCTTAAGTGTTGGAAATTTGCAGAAAACATAATAATGTCAAGTGCTAAAGTGTTTATTTGGTCCTATGGAAGGATGGGTTTTAAAGAAAGTTGAAATTCTTAAGTCAAAAGATGAAAGTATTCCTTGTGTGGAATTTTGGGCTTTTGATGCAAATCAATAGTCCCTACTAGTTTGCAAGTAAACTCCAAATCCTTGGGCCTTTGGTTTAGACTATATTTTTAGAGTTTGCACACACATTAGTAGCGTACTCTTGAAACCTTGTATTGGCTAATAATTCCACTCTTTCAAATTTTGTGAACACTTTTGCAAGTGTTTCTTACCTACAACCAAACCTCACAACTCTACATCACAACTTTTGTTTATACTTTCAAACTTCTTAAATCATTTTGCAAGTGTTGCATAACTACCACAAAAATCCAAAACTGCACCAACTTATATTTCTCTAAAAACTAGATTTTAAGTGCAATCATACAATCCTACCAAGTTTTAGTGAAACTCTAAAAACTTTCCATTTGCTAAAACTAAACTTAATCCTTCGAAGAAACAAATGCAAAAAAAGATAAAATCCCACTTAAATTAGAGTTTCTTTTCCCCTAAAATATCAAACTAAAGTATTTTAGACCTATGTCCTCTTTGAAAAATATGAAATATGAGTTCAAAAAGTTGTTCCCCCTTCCAAGATCCTCTCAAGTCTTGCATAGATTTTAGGCACAAACTTGAGCCATGTTAACTTAGAATATTTCCACAAAGGAATGAGGGAAATGGAGATAATAAAACCTATGGCTAAGAATCTTGTGGAGAGTGGCCTTGTTGAATTAGTTGTTTTCCTCATTTTATTTCAATCTTTAGAACTTGTTATGACCTCTGTTAATTTTTGCAATCAAGAGACCAAACAAATTAGGAAATATTTAGATCAAATTGTGCTTCAAATTATGCTAGATTACATAGAGGAGACACTAAAAATTCCTAGAGGTCCAAAATATGTAGAAATACTAGTAGATTCTTCTACAAGGTTATTTGAAGAGAATCCATATCGATGCATCAAGATAATCAACAAAAAATGGTTATTAAAGAAAGGGTTGATATAACTAGATTACTTAAATTACTCTATAGAAGTGAATTCCATGAAGAAATCAATGGCACTAATTCCTTGCTTGATAAAATCCTCTGAAATCAAGATGCTAAGGAGTTTCAACCATGCATGTTATAGTTTCTTGCTAGGATCATAGTAGGAAAAGAGTACATTGAATGGGCGAATTTTGAAGGGCACACAATATACTGAGAGGGTGGGGGGGTGAATAAATATATGCAAAATCTCAACTTCAATTCCAAGTTTTCCTTAGTAGCATTTTTGGATCTTACTTTATCATGAAAAAAAACTATTCAAATGATAAACATAAACACACATCCACACATGAGAACACCATATATACGTGGAAACCCAAGATGGGAAAAACCACAGTGAGAATATCTTCTTGGATCTACTGCCCAAATCTAGCCTCACAAAATAATGAATCACTTAAAATGATGAAGTAGGCACCAACCTACCAGAAACACCAATCTCCAATTGTATTTGTAGGCACCAACCTACTGGAGACACCAATCCCCAATACAAAAATATAAGCATCAACTCAATAGGTAGGACACCAATCCTACCAGATTACATAGATATTATTTGCGGACCTTCAACACTGATAACACAACTTGTAATTGATCTAATCAACCTTCAGACACTCTCCCACACAACTCAATAGGTAGGATACCAATCCTACTGGATTACATAGATATGATTTGTGGACCTTCAACACCAATAACACAACTTGTAATTGATCTGATCAACCTTCAAACACTCTCCCACACAACATACGATCTTTTGATAATGGCACAATGATTGGAATGCAAATTATATTACATCACTCTAATATTTACATTGAAGCCCCAATTACATAGCATTCCAACAACCACAACTTCACCTGAAGATGGATCCTATACATCTATATATGAATTATATTTACAATTACATTCATATGTTGGCCCAAAACATAAAAATAATATCCGTAAGTCGGCCATACAAAAATTCCTTAACCAAATGTGTCCAAATGTGTGATAGGCTAGGTACAACAACCCACACACTATTCCAAAAGATAGAACGTGCTACATAGTTCCCAATGTAAGCTTATCTAGTCCTAAAGGTCATCCATAGGTTACCTCCAGAGAGCACACATTATAGGCCTTTGTCACATCAATTTGGAACATCAACTTGGTTAATTAACCAAAAACCATAGTGACCCTTTTGTCACTTCAATTTTTTTTCCCAATGAACATCAATTTTGAAAACTCTTAAATAAGATAAACCATGTGTAGACATACTCTCCTCTCAAACTGTAGGACATAACTCGCATCCATGAAGAAATGTAGATCAAAACATGTTACCAAAACCATCTCACTATCTAGATAACTTACCTCAAATATTTTGGATCAAAATTCCAGATCACTTTTATTGACATGAATGGATGTAGTATGATACTACAAACATTTCTCAACTAATTCCATCACCATAGCTACCCACATATACATCCACAACTCAAAATACCACATATACATCCTCATATACCACAAGCCAAAATATATTGTATGAATATCAAAATATCCTTTTTACTGCCTTAACATGGGTTTCCTTATGTGTTGCCTGTAATCTGTCTACCATCCCTACTACTTGCATTATGTCTGGTCTAGATGTAGTTACATACAACAAACTGCCAATCATTGATTTATACAAAGTTAGATTTTTCGAAGCAAATTCATCATTCCTACTCAATTTATATTGGTAACCATAGGTGTACTCACCAGTTTGAATTCTTCCATTTTAAACTTGATCAACATTTATTTTATGTACTTATTCTGAGAAACGAATATACCTTTGTCTAACTGAGAAATCTATAAACCAAGAAAGAAAGACAATTCACCAAGCATTGAAATTTCAAATTCATTCTACATTGCATTCTTGAACCTTTTGCACATAGCATCACTACTACTACTAAATATAATGTCATCAACACAAACAACAACAATCAATAATTGGTCACCTTCTATTTTTATGTATAGGTTGCTATTTGCACTACCCTCTTAAAACTCTATTGTTGTAGATATCTATCCAATTTGGAATACCATGCTCTAGGATCTTGTTTGAGTCCATAAAGAGCCTTCTTTAGTCTACACACAAAATCCTGTTTATCTAAACATTGAAATCCTTTAGAATATTCAATGTAGACTTCCTCTTCTAATTGTCCATTTAGAAATACAAATTTGAAATCCCTTTGATATACCTTGAAATTCTTGAATGCTAATAAAGCCAAAAACATCTTGATTGCTTTTAACCTTGCTATCAGAGCAAATGTGTCCTCAAAATCAATTCCCTCAACATGAGCATATCCTTTCCATACCAATCTGGCCTTGTTCCAAATCACTATTCCATTTTCATTCAACTTATTTTTAAAGACCCATTTTATACCAATGATATCTGTCTCTAGGTCTCAGAACCAACTCCCAAGTTTCATTTTTCTTTATCTGAGTTAACACTTCTTCCATAGCATCTACCCAACCTTTCTCTTTGCTTGCTTCTATATATGACCTTGGTTCAATTTTTGATAATAAGGCAGTGTACATGTTCATTTCCTTTCTTAATTCTTCTCCACGTCTAAACTCCATTGTCCTTATCTCCTATAATTTGATCTTCAGAATGGTTCTTTAGAACATACCTAGCCGAAGTCTTTGTAATTGTATTCTTTGAGTCAATTTATGAGTTTTCATCACTGTTGTGGATTAAATCTTCATTATCTTCTTCATCCAAAATAGATTGTATTGTTTCATCAATACCTACATCGACACTTTCCATAATCCTTTTCAACCTTTTGTTATAACATCTTTATGTCTTGCTTGCAATAGAATAACCAAGAAAAATACCTTCATCAAATCTAGAACGAAACTTACCTAAGTGTTCTTCATCCTTCTTGATGTAGCATTTTCTTCCAAATATTTTGAGATGTCTAATTGAAGCCAGTCTCCCTTTCCACAATTCATATGGTGTTTTAGCAATCTTTGGTCTGATTTGAGCTCTGTTCAAAATGTAAACTATGGTTTGAAGTGCTTCTCTCCAATACATATCTGACAACTTTTCTTGACTTAGCATTGTTTTAACTATTTTTTGTACAGTCTGATTCTTCCCCTCAACTACTCCATTTTGTTGGGGAGTTCTAGGTGCAAAAAATTGTCTCTGGATCCCATGCGAATCACATAATTCATCATACTTATAAGAAGTGAACCCACCACCTTTGTTTGATCTCAAACACTTGATTGTTCTTCTAGTTTCATTCTCAACCATTGCCTTAAATTCCTTAAACTTCTCAAAAGATTATGAGTTTTCTTTCAAAAGGTAATCCAAGTCATTATAGAATAATCATCAATAAGCATCATAAAATACCTATCAACTTGAATTATTTTTGTCCTCATTGGTTCGTGTAGATTTGTATGAATTAGATCCAATGGCTTTGTTGTAGAATATTCCTTATTAGGAAATCTGATCCTTGTCTATTTTCCATCATGACATGGTTTGCAACTAGTAGATGGAGGCTTCTTTGACATGCCTCTTATCATTCCTTTTGAATTAATCCTCACAAGATCATCAAAATTGATGTGTCCCAACCTTCTTTGCCAAAGCCAACTCTCTTCTCTCTATATGGAAAAACAATTTTGTCCATTCAGATCACTAGGATGATACACATTATAGTCATTCCTACTTCCTTTCACAACTAGTTCTCATTGGTAATGATTTTTTTGATTTCACAACTTTTATCATTGAATGAGAGCTTGTAGCCTTTATCACACATTTGACTTACACTCAGAAGATTGTGCTTCAATCCTTCTACATATAAAATATCATGAGTTTTTATCTTTGCACCATTAAGACACAAAATAACCTTACTGGTAATTTTAGCAACAAAATTGTTACCAAGGATTACATATCCTCCATCAAACTTCTTGAAATGCATGAACTTGATCTTTTATCCAATCATATGACTTGAGCATCCACTATCAATGATCCATAAATTTTTCTCCTTTTGGGAATGTAAAACAGTTTGAGCCACCATGGATTTTTATGATCTTTTCTCCTTTGGTTTCTTCTTCCATACCTTATCTATTTCATTATTTTGACATTCTGACCTATTTCCCTTTGTGTCCAGTATATGAGGATTCCCAAAATTGCTTCTATAGTTTCTCGCAATATGACCAAAATTGTTGCACTTGTGACAAATAATATTGAAATCATAAAATGGTGCAAATGAATTTTTGCTAACAAAATTTCTTCTTACCACAACTTTTCTACAATTCATAGCCTTATGACCAAAATGATTGCAATTAAAATAGTAACCAAGAAAAGAATGATTGAACTTGGTATTTTATCCTTGTCCTATTGAAGGTTATTTTCTGGATCTTCTGTTTTGTTTGTGCATTCATATGAAACCATTGTTCAACACTTTTCCTTCATTGATTGCTACAATTTTATTTTTATTTTGAACTTCCAGAGCCATTCACTTCTAGTTAACAATTGAACTCATGGGATGCTTAGTCACCTTATTCTTCTGTAATTCAGTAAAACCAAGACCATTTTGATATGTGGTGATCTTTAAATTTCTATTATTTGATCCAAGATCTTATTGCTCTTCCCAAGCTTCAACTTTAGCTGATGATTTACTTTTTCAAGATCTTTCCTTAGTGACACAAACTTTGCTTCAATTTTTTTACAATCCTTGTCCCTTTTCAACAAACTCTCTATGAAAACTTATTCTATCCTTTTTGCTTCTTCCACTTGAATCTTCAGGTCAATGGCCATCTTCTCTACCTTCTCAAGATTCTAAGATAATTTTTCATTAGCCTTCACTTCTTCAACCTTTTAATTTCCTTGCCAGTGCAAATTAATTCTTCCACAAGGTCTACTTCATCATCATCTTCAATTCTGGACCTCATTTATGCATCTTCTTCAGAGGTTTCCATAGCCATGAAGAGGGCCTTTTCTCCATTCTCAAAAGTGGCTTGGTCATCAACATTGTCAGATGCTCATAGCCTTCCTCATTGATAATGAAACTTTTTTTTTTTCTAAAAGAATTCCCCTTTTGAAAATGACTTCTCATCATTTCTAAATTCTTTGAATGAACAATTTTAGCCATAAAATGCCCTACTTCACCATAGTTAGAACATTTTAAAGACAACTTAGCTTTATACTTTCTAGAACCTCTCTATAAAGTTCTGACAAAGTTTGCTTCCTTTGGATTTGATCCATCTTCTAAATTAGGATCATCTTGCTTCCTGGACACTTTGAATGCCACCTCTTTCCTTACAATGTCATTCTCAATACTCATTTCATATGTAGTTAGAATTCCATGTAACTCATCCATTAGTTAGAGTATTCAAATTTGTAGCTTCCCCAACAACAAATAATTTTGCATCAAACGTTTGGGGAAGGGATCTAAGCACCTTTTTCATAATCATACCTTCTTTCAATTCTTGACCAAGACCTCTAATAAAATTGACAACCTCATCAAATTAGAGTAAGAATGTGGAAATGGTTTTTTCTTCATTCATTTTCAGACTTTCAAATTGACCTCAATGAGTTTGAAGCTTTCCATGTTTGACCTTGTCATCACCTTCATAGATGTTGTGTAACTTACTCGATACTTCCTTCATTATCTTGCAATGCATGATCTTTACAAACTCAGAGTTAGATAAACCACATAAAATATCATTTATTGCTTTGGCATTATTCTTTCAAGCCTTCTTTATAGCTTGATCTTTTGGGGTACTTTCAAGGATCTCATATCGATCCACAACTGATTGTCAAACCTCAAATCCTAGGGCCATTGAGGTATGCTTCCATCCTTACTTTCCAAAAAGTATCCATCAAAGAGAGGTGCCTTATTTGAATATGATCCTTCTTGAGCCACTAATTTTTCCATCCCAAATCTACCTGAAGATGTTAAGCTTCTTCAGAGGAACTTAGCTCTAATACTAATTGATGGGGCACATAATATATTGAGGGGGAGGGGGGGAGGTGAATCAATATATGCAAAATCTCAACTTCAAGTCAAAATTATCCTTAATAGCATTTTCGGATCTTACTTTATCACAAAAAAACTATTCAATTGATAAACATAAACACACATCCACACATGAGAATGTCAGATATACATGGAAAAATAAGATGGAAAAAACCACAGTGAGAATAGCTTCTTGGATCTACTGCCCAAATCTAGCCTCACAAAATAATGAATCACCTACAATCATGAAGAAGGCACCAACCTACCAGAAAAACCAATCCCTAATTGTATTTTTTAGGTACCAACCTACTATAGACACCAATCCCCAATAAAAAGGTTTGAGAATCAACTCAATAGGTAAGACACCAGTCCTACCAAATTATAGAGATATGATTTGTGAACCTTCAAGACTGATAACAAAGATTGCACTTGATTTGATCAACCTTCAAACACTCCCACACAACATATGATCTTCTGATAATGGTGCACAATGGTTGGAATGCAACTTATATTGCATCACTCTAATGTTCACATTAAATCCCTAATTACATAGCATTCCAACAACCACAACTTCACCTTGGGATGGATCCTAGAAATCTATATATATGAATATTTATAATTACATTTATATGTCAACCCAAAACATAGAAATAATATCTATAAGTCAGCCACACAAAAATTCATTAACCAAATGTGTGATGGCCAGGTCCAATATCCTACACACTACTCTAGAAGATAGAACATGCTACATGATTCCCAATGTAAAATTATCTGGTTCTAAAGGTCATCCATACACTACCTTTGGAGAGCACACACTACATGGGCCTCTACCACACCGATTTGAAACATCAACTTGGGTAATTAACCAACACAACGACCCTTCCGTCACTTCAAAATTTCTACCTAATGAACATCAATTTCAAAAAATATCCTTTCAAACAATAGGACATAACTCACATCCATGAAGAAATGTGAATCAAAACATGTTACGAAAACAATCTCACTATCTGGGTAACTTACCTCAAATATTCTGGATCACTTCCATTGACATGAATAGATGCAGTATGATACTATAGACATTCCTCAACTGATGCCATCACCATACCTAGCCACATATACATCCACAACTCAAAATGCTCCGATATGGCTTGCTAGTATTATGCATTTTCAAATCTTTTGGATGCCATTGCATCAATGACAAAACTAAATAGCATAACTAACACTCTCCTGACATCAAGGAAAATACTCCTTTGACATCAATGACAACATATGTTCAACAACTTTGATTAGTAATAATTTGTAGAACTAGTTTGTGAAAGTTAAGGAGTCAAAATTGTTTCAATATAACCTCATATTTACTATATTCTCTTTCTAGAAGAGTAATTCTTCCTATATTGAAGAGAGTGGGTAATATGGTTGTAGGAGAAAATAAAGTGTATGAAGACCACCTCCAACTTGAGCTTAAAAAAAAGCCAAAATTAATTTAGGATATTTAATGATACATTTTTTTTCATAATAAGTTGCTAGAGACGATCGTAATTAATCTTTTTTAGTAGAAGCAACCACTATAATTATTCTCTAGGATAACTAGTTCATATCATTTTTTACATTTTAATACTATCATGTCCCCCACACTGAAATACAAATAAATAAATAAAAAATGACAAAATACATATTAACGATTTAATGTTATAATTATAATTATTGTCAGATAATATTATAATAATTATAATATCGACAAAAAAAATTAATGAAAAATGTTTTTGATTAGAGGTAAATAGGTTTTGAAGGGGCCCCAAAACCCTTTACAAAAGAGAACAAAACCCTTTACAAAAAAGAACAGTTGAAGCGAAAGATAACTAAATAGAGCAAACAACAACCTAAATGCAACAAACCATCAACATGTAGCATCCAAAAAGGAAGGACAAAAACAACAGAACTACATACTTCTCAAAATATTTGCAGCTTCCATGTCACTCTCAATAGCCTTTTGATGATCATCGATGAATTCATACATATCTTTAGCAGGGACCTCAGCCTACATCTTGGTCTTATTACGAGTTCTAGCACTAAGCCCAACCACATTTACCTCATTAACCAAGCTAGCAGACCTAATGGTCAATTTATTTTTGCTACCCTCCTTCAACTCCTTTCTCTTAGTCCATGAAATAGGGTTCAACGAAGACACATCTTCAACAATATCAATCATATCCTTCAAGATAGTCGAAGGGGCGACATGCCTAGTTTTACAAGGTTGTTCACCAACCTCTTCGTCACTACAGGTCCCATAATCCTTCGGGTTAGGAGCTGGGTCCCCTTTACCAATCTTCCCTGGAGCAGGAGGTTGTGATATCACTTCCATAGAGGCTTGAGAATCCAAAACATAATCCGCATCCTCATCCGACTCATACTCCTCTAGAACCTCTTTCTTCTTTTTTCCTTTCAAGCTCATTGGCTCTTCTTTCAAAACAGTCTCATATTCCAAGATCAGCTTCTGTTGGTTACCCTTAAGAGCCTTTATAGGCGGCTTAGGAACCACAATAGCTTTAGCAGAATAAGATCAACATGCAACACAGGGTTCTTAGGGTTCCTTTTAAGACCAACATGTAGCATAATCAATGACTAATGTTATTAAGATAATATTATAATAATTATAATATTCACAATTTAAATGTCATTATAAAAATAATACAATCAAATCTATTATAATTGGATATTTAAACAAAACTAATATAAACCCGAAGGATGACAACTCCTATTGAGAAGACGATACTAATTGTTTCTAAATAAATAGAGCATCAATTCATAGCAATCATGAAGGGAAATTACACTGCGATTATTTGAAGGAGTTGTTTAGTCTCTGTCATTGGTGATACATGGACTAGGATAGTCAAAAGAACTTCAAGTAGTTGGGGGTATTAGGCTTTTCTATCCATTATTATTATCGTGGCACCATTGGGAACCATCGTGGCTACTTCCATTGCACCCTTCATTCAACGATGAATTTTAGGAAAAATTTGTATGATCTGTTGGGCACTCATCTTTGTTGATGTCCATCTAGAATATGTTGTGGAATACCAAGGGGTGATAGCATAGGTGGAGTGGAGTTTCATATTAGACCCGATGATTTGCTCAAGAAATTCCTGAATGGGAAGACATAAATAAACTATGGCAGAGATACAAATCATGACGATTAGGCATTGAATTATTTAGTCAACAACTTCCATAATATATTGGTAAATATAGAAGACAATCATACCAAATACAATGATTTAAATAAGGAAGAATAAATTAAGCCAACACTAATAAAATTAAAATCTATCAATTAAAGGCAGCGATAGCTTTTACAAGAAGACACATCCTCTACAAAAAGAGACATCCTTTGGCAAGATATAAATAAAGTTTGGAAATGAAAACGATTAGGATATAATAGTTGGATAGAAATACACGTCAGAACAAGTCTAAATGCTCCAAGAAACCATGACCATCTTGATAAGGATGCACAAATAACAAGTAACATTTAGATATTTAGCCACCCTTGAGTTGCCTTGTTTAAAAAGGCCATATCGGAAACAACAAACTAAATATGCAACAAAAACCATGTGGGATACAACAACCAGGTGAGACGATATCACTTAGTCAATAATATTCTAGCATTTCCTAATATTTTGCCTGGATAACTGCTCACCAATACTCTTGGGTAGATAGACGTTAAGAATGAATCCTGTAAATCTTCTTGAAATAGATGATGGATTCCTCTTAGTGACTGATCCGTTTCTAAATGACTTTATCTAACTTTAGAATGGCATGGCCACTACATAGTAAGCATAGGTAGGGAATCCTTGTTAACTACTACTGTTGCAAATATGGTTGTTTTATGAAGTTCTATATATATTGCCTTCTTCCTATGTACCAATTAGTGGAAAACTTGAAAAGATTGACATTATGCAGAAATTTATAGATTTTTTTATTAATTCATAATTGAATGCACTAGTCAATTATGCTCATATGATTATTTATGCAAGAATTCACTAAAGTTATCATGATTATAACTCTAGGGATTGATATTGATTTATGTTAGTATTATATCGATTATAGGAAATGACTTGTTCATGAAATTAATACTAGATGAATGCAAATATATTTAAGACTATCTTCTAAGTGTTTGTAAGCTTATTGGGAGGAAGGGTGTGAGGGAAGTGGTGCCTAAAAACCCCACTTAAGATTCTGCCCCTGGAACCCAAGGCAAGGATGGGCCATGGAGGGGTGGAAGTTCCAATTAAGGTTCCGCCTAGTTTGAAAGCATGCGTGGGCCATGGAGGGGTTGGGGTCTCACTTAAGAATTAGCCAAGGCCATGGAGGGGTTGTAGGCCTAGACAACTTATACTCTCCCCCAACTATCCCCAATAGGTTAAGTGTCTTCCAAGGTGATGACATTGGGTGGAGAAAGCAGTTATAAGTCACCGAGAAGAGAAGATTGTGGTACACAATCTCTTGGGCTTGGCAAAGGACTTTAGGGTGGATCCACCCATGCCACTCCTCATATGTCTTCTTAATTACATTTATGGTTATGTTTATATTTTGGATATCTAGATATTATTTCTAATAGACATATGTACATGTGGAAATGTTATTAAATTGGTGAATGCTGATTTCAAGCCAAGGTCACTTCATTAAAGAAAACAATTGTTAGTGTAATTAATATTTAATTACACTTGCATAACTTTACTTAGGTAATATTTAATTCCTAGGTTTATTATTCTCATCCTTATCTTATTGAGCTATCTTGTTGGTCAAGATAAGACTAGGGTTATGCATCCTTGTTTTTATAAAGCAAATTATTTCTTGTAATTATTGTACTTCGAATATATCATGTTGCAAATCTTTTTGCAATCTCTCTATTTTTTTGTTTTTCTCTTTGTAGAAGGTTATTTTCTGGTTTGCATTTCATATCTTGGTTTCTAACATGGTATCAGAGCCTTGATTTGCAGCCCCTTCTCAACTTTTTTGGAGGAATACATTGCAGAGCTCGTTCGGGGTCCCTCAAGGGTTTCATTCCTTGAGCACATTTATGTAGTGTCTTGGATTAGATCAGGGTTTTCCATTGGATTTAGACCACTGGAAAAAGTCAGAAATGACTTTTATTTCATTCATTTTGGTCACCGTTTTCCAGATCTGCGAGGGTTTCATGCTCGGTGATTTTTCTGAGAGATCTGGGGGTCGCCTAATTTTTTGGGCACTTTGGGCCAAAACGGACCTCGCCGTTGGATTTGCAGCGCCCAAAAACCCCTATTTTCATATAAAGTTTGTCCAATTTGGACACAGTCATCTAGAGAGGCAAAAATTCTTTACTCGAGGGTCCTACGGCCCTAGAGCACGCTCTACAAGGCACAAAAATTGATTTATTTAAAAAAGAGAAATCATGCATAAGTTTTACGTGGCTAGTTCAAATGGAAACCGCCACTCTCCTGCCACCCTGCGGCCTCCCACCGACCACCTCCGCACCATCACCACCAGCGGTTTACACTCATCTGCCGCTTCCCCTTCGCTCAGTCCCTCGGCGCTTAGGTGCTGGTCACATCGGTGACCAGAGCCTGTGTTTAGCCCCACCGGCTGCCACTAGCACCAGCCCTGGTCACATGGGTGACCAAGGGCTTCACCCTTGGAGCCAGTCGCCAGCCCCCTGGTCCGCCTAGGTGACCAGGGGCTCTATTTTTTTAGTCCTTGAGGGCTTCTGGAAGCTATATTGGGCCGATTTGGAGCATTTTCGCGAAAACGGGCATAACTTGGGCATACGACGTCCTTTTTTTGCAAACGAGATATCGTTAGAAATCTGTTTCGACGCTCTATGCAATGATGTAGGTTTGATTTTTTGGTTTTACTTTTTTGATGCATTTTTCGGCCTTGGAAGTCGCATGTTGTTTTCACTCCGGGAAACATCTTTTGACTCGCTTATCCATTTTTTTCCATTCTTGCGGCATTGGAAAGCTGGTTCTGGCCTCTACACAAATCTGAGGTCTATTTTTATGTTTTGTTTATGCACATTTAACATTCTCTCCTTTTACAATCGTTGGGTTATTGTAATAAATGAACTGAGATAAAGTTCCATCAGAGGGGTTTCTTGCATAATAATCTAATTAGAGTGTGCATGCACTTTGATCTCCATCTCCATCTTGATTTGTTGGCAACTCATATGGGTTATCTGGTTTCTTAGTTTCTTTTGGCCACATTCTTGCTTTAGCTTGACACATCAGATTCACATCAGTTCACACTTTAGATTGGAAGTTTATGTTTCTTGATCCGCATTGGTTCAAATCCTTCTTAGTTTGAGGGCCATGTTTTTATGGTTAATGTTCCAAAGTCTTTATGGTACTTGTTCCTATGGAAGATTTTTAGTCTCGATTTTGCATCGGCATCGAGATACATAGTTTCCAAATTCTGTCATCATTTCATCTATTGTTGCTTCACATATTATAGGGTTGTTCCAGTTTGTGAGTTTTCCAGTGTTTTGTGACATCGGGTCTACTGTCGCATTATTATGATTTCATTTTTGGTTTCTTGTAGAGAAAAGTATCTTTCGGGTATGTGCAAGATCATGATAGGCCAAAAAGTGGCAATATGATGGGTATGTGGTTGACGACTTTTTTTATTATCCAAAATTGATGAAATGAAAAATGTTTTTAAAGGAGATTCTCAGCTTTCCACCAATATAAATTATGCTTTACTTTGAATTTAATAAGTAATTATTATTCATTTTCTATTCAAATTATGACTAAAGTCCTAATTGATAGGTTAATTGAAAAACATCTATAGTTTTCAAACGGTATCACATTTTTTGAATCCAAAACATATTTCACATTCTATGCTTCGCATACTATAGGATTAAAAAAAATAAATTGAATTTCATGAAGTTTTGACCAAGTTAAGGTGGTCAAACATACAAGTTTTTTGTATTTTTTAAAAGTTGTAATAAAAAATTCATTTTTAATTATTTACTTGGAAAAAATTACAAAAATATATGCATCACATCAGAACATGAGTCCTCTACTTATATCTATAATCTTATAAAAAAATATTATCATTTTATTGTGGTTAGGGTGGTCAGACAGACACCTAATTCTTATTTTTCCCTAAAATTTAAGTATTACTGCATTGAAATTTCAAATTTTCACCAAATAGATTTTTTTAAACAAACCTAGTAGTTTAGAAACTCAATTTACAGTTTATTCTTACATATTTTTTGAAATAATATAGATAACTTATTCAAATTTTTATGTCAAATTGTCTAACTCGATTTGAATTTTTCGCCACTTGAGGGCCTATTTTTTCCATGATGATCCTGCACATACCCTTTCTTTTCTTGTTGGATTGTGGTTCTAGTGTTACTCCATAGTGTTCTTCCAGTGCTTCTTTGCAGCAGTCATCTCATTGTAGGGGGGTTTTGTCCCACTGGGTTTTCCTTTTCCACCTCATTATTGCATTTGTACATGGGTACCTGATCATGCCTTGTTGTTGGGACCCATTCATGCTTTCTTGCATTCATCTTAGTTTTAGGTGCATGTTTTTTTAGTCTACCTAAGTTGCACTTATAGGGGGTGTTAGTGTAATTAATATTTAATTACACTTGCATAACTTTACTTAGGTAATATTCAATTTCTAGGTTTATTATTCTCATCCTTATCTTGTTGTTCAAGATAAGATTAGGGTTATGCATTTTTGCTTTTATAAAACAAATTATCTCTTATAATTATTGTACTTTGAATATATTATGTTGCACATCTTTTTGCAATCTCTCTGTTTTTTTGTTTTTCTCTTTGTGGAAGGTTATTTTCTGGTTTACATTTTAGATCTTGGTTTCTAACAATAATTACTTGAAAAAGAGGAAACCCTAAACCTAATCAACAAGCGAATTCTAGGGAAAGGTCAGGTAAGGGACATTATAGTGGTATCAAAGCATAATATTGCCATCCTTTAAAAACTATAGTTAATACAACTTACCAAAAAGGGAACTTTAGGAAAAACATGACCCCATACAACAGCATGGACACATTCATGAATAACGAGTTAAGAGCATGCATGGAACAAACAACCCGAAGGGACCAAAACATTAGATAATCCAAATCCCATGTTGCTTGAGGACAATAAAATTTGAGGGGGGAGGATTGTCATGTCCCCCACACTGAAATACAAATAAATAAATAAATAATGACAACATACATTATAATTATAATTATCGTAAGATAATATTATAATAATTATAATATTGACAAAATAAATTAATGACTAATGTTATTAAGATAATATTATAATAATTATAATATTGACAAAACAAATTAACAACTAATGCTATTAAGATAATATTATAATAATTATAATATTCACAATTTAAATGTCATTATAAAAATAATACAATTAGATTTATTACAATTGGATATTTAAACATAACTAATATAAACTCGAAGGATGAAAAATCCTATTGAGAAGATGATACTAATTGTTTCTAAATAAATAGAGCATTAATTCATAGTGATCATGAAGGGAAAATACATTGTGATTGTTTGAAGGAGCCATTTAGTCTATGTCGTTGGTGATACATGGACTAGGATAGTCAAAATATCTTCAAGTGGTTGGGGGTGTCAGGCTTTTCTATCCATTATTATTATCATGGCACCATTGGGAACCATCACAACTACTTCCATTTCACGCTTCATTCAACGATGCATTCTAGGAAAATTTTGTATGATGTCGGGCGCTCATTGTTATCGATGTCCATTTGGAATATGTCGTGGAAGCCCAAGGGGCAATAACATAGGTGAAGTGGAGTTTCATATCAGACCCGATGGTTTGCTCAAGACATTCTTGAATGGGAAGACATAAATAAACTATCACAAAGATACAAATAATGACAATTAGGCATTGAAATTTTATTTAGTCAACTTCTGTAATATATTGGTAAATATAGAAGACAATCATACCAAATACAATGATTTAAATAAGGAAGAATAAATTAAGCCAACCCTAATAAAAATAAAATCTATCAATTAAAGGCAACGATAACTTTTACAAGAAGACATCCTCTACAAAAAGACGCATCCTTTGGCAAGATATAAATAAAGGTTGGAGAAATGAAACCGATTAGGATATAACAGTTGAACAACCATACATATGTTAGAGCAACTGGTCTAAATGTTCCAAGAAACCATGACCATCTAGATAAGGATGCATGGTGTACCATAGAAAAATGGATCTTTGGACATTTTCATGGTTGTTTAGGTCTTTTTCCTGTGATGCTTGATTTATTCTACTTAGATTTAATGTTTTAATGTGACTCATACATTCACATTAAGTCTTGAATATTCAAATTATTAAGACTTTATGATGTCTTGTAAAGGTGTTATGAAGTGATGTAACACATTTCTACACTTTTCTAGATTCTTCTTATTATAATTCATCTAAATATTCCCTTTTTATCACTAACCAAGTCTTATTTTAGAGTGTTGTAAAGTCTTGTAACAAACTTTCATGCTTTTCTGCATTTGTCACCACTAATTACACTTTTTTTCATGCTTTATTTGGCCCCTTTATGCACTTATAGGCCTTAATTAAGTGTTTTTTTGAATATAAACCTAACAAACATCATTAAATGCAACTTAATTCTCGACACCCACTTGCTTTCCTTGAGTGGGACCCATTCGCCATGGGTGGTGAATGAGTCCCTCTTGGCACAAAATTCAAAGCAAATTCATTTTTTTTCAAGTTTTTATTCATTAAGGCCTTAGGTCGGCCTGTGATGTATATACGGGAAATTAGAGCATAAGTGTGTATAAATGAGTGTTTTTCTATCCATTTTGACCCCCATTCATCTTATTCACATAATCATCTCATACACTCAAGCATTCAAACACTTTTCATCATTCAATCAAGCAATTATCAAGCATCTTGGAGTAGCCATTGACATATCTTCAAACTTCAACAACAAGGATTTGGTGAGTTCATGAAATTTGCATGTTATTTTTTCATAATTCCTTTCTTATTTTATTTCATTTCTTTATCAAGGGTTTGATTACCGAAGTGAGATTTGACTAAGGAAAATTCCTATACTCTAGCCCTTAACCATTTTCCCCCTCTTTGCATGTGTGTTTGTAGGTCTTGTAGGAAGACTTTCCCAAGAGATAGGTGTTGAAAAGTGGTCAACAAGTCATCAAAGCTATTCAAGTCAATAAAGACCTAATTCAAGCTTGGAGACATCATTCAACCCATTTTCTGTAGATTTGGATCCGTTAACCTGACAAGAAGGCAAGTACAAATCTAGACCCATAAAGTTGACTTCAAAATTTGCAAATTTCTGTACCTGTGGATTGATTCGCCATCAGTGGCAAATGAGTCGCACTGCTAGGATGGAAAAAGTGATTTATGAGGATTTCAGTTCCCGACATCCTGAAACCTGTTTTAGCAGAATTTACTAGAACCTGGATTGATTCACCATCTATGGCGAATGAGCCCTAGTGGTCATCAACAGTGATTTTTGAAACATTCCAGAACCTTTCAACATCAGCATTCTACCTCCAGGTGCACTATATTCAGATTCATTAAGTTTTGTTTTCATTTGTGCATGTTTCTAGTTCATTTCTGCATATCACACTGTGTTTTCAAACACTTCATATTTCTTAGGTTTTGCATAAATAATCAATCCATTACATTTAGATCATTGTATTTAGACATAATTTCATTGTACTTGCATTAGTTTGAGTGAACCGCCTAGATTTTGTGTAGGATCTATCTCTCTCCTTTAGGTGAAAAACCCTAATTGAGCAAGAGAGTTATGGCATTTGACACCCCTAAAATCTACGGTTCACATGGATAATAAGTAACATTCAAATATTCAGCCACCCTTACGTCGCCTTGTTTAAAAAGGCCATATCAGAAATAATGAACTAAAAAGGCAACACCAAACATGTGGGATACAACAACTAGGTGAGATGATCACTTAGTCAATAATATTCTAGCATTTCCTAATATTTTTCCTAAATAATTGCTCACCAATAGTTTTCCTAATACTCTTGGGTAAATCTTCTTGAAATAGATGATGAATTCCTCTTAGTGACTGATCTGTCTCTAAATGACTGTGTCTAACTTTAAAATGGCAAAGCCACTACATAGTAAGCATAGGTAGTGAATCCTTGTTAACTACTACTGCTGCAAATATGGTTGTTTTCTGAAGTTCTATATATATTCCCTTCTTCCTATGTGCCAATTAGTGGAAAGCTTGAAAGTACTAACATTATGCAAAAAATTATAGATTTTTTTTATTAACTCAGAATTGAATGCACTAGTTAATTATTCTCATATGATTATTTATGCAAGAATTCACTAAAGTTATCATGATTATAACTCTAGGGATTGATATTGATTTCTGTTAGTATTATATCGATAATAGGAAATGACTTGTTCATGAAATTAATACTAGATGAATGCAAATATATTTAAGACTTTTTTCTGAGTGTTTGTAAGCTTATTGGGAGGAAGGGTGTGAGGGAAGTGGTGCCTAAAAAGCCCACTTAAGATTTTCCCCTGGAACCCAAGGCAAGGATGGGCCATGGAGGGGTGGAAGTTCCACTTAATGTTTCACCCAGTCTGAAGGCATAGGCGGGCGATGGAGGGGTGGAGGTCCCACTTCAGAACCTTCCAAGGCCATGGAGGGGTGGTAGGCCTAGACCACTTATACGCTGCCTCGACTATCCCCAATAGGTTAAGTGTCTTCCAAAGTGATGACATTGGGTGGAGAAAGCAGTTACTAAGTCTTTGAGAAGAGAAGATTGTGGTACACAATCTCTTGGGCTTGGAAAAGGACTTCAAGGCGGATCCACCCATACCACTCCTCATAGTATTCTTAATTACATTTATGGTTATGTTTATAGTTTGGATATCTAGATATTATTGCTAACAGACATATGTACATGTGGAAATGTTATTAAATTGGTGAATGCAAATTTCAAGCCAAGGTCACTTCATTAAAGGAAACAATTACTTGAAAAAGAGGAAACCCTAAACCTAAGCAAAGAGCGAAATCTAGGGCAAAGCAGGACAAGGGACATTACAAATACATCAAGGTGCAACATCATAAATTGTGATCCTTGACAATTTCACATTATGTTTGGCCCCCCCTAAGTGCTTGAGCCCAATTATGCTTCTTAATCATCCGTTTCATTCCTTTCTCGAGAAATTGAATTAATTTTGGGAAATTAAATTAATTATTTATTTGACGAGCACCTAAAATTAAAAATAGGTCTAGACTAAGGTGCCATCTCCCTTGTCTTACTTATTTTTGCCCAAAATTTAATATTTTATTGTTAGCCTTAATATGTTTACAAATTTGAAATCATTTGTTAGCCTATCAAAAGAATTAATGCGGAAAAAGTTTAAACTCATATAAATATAAGTATTTCCCTCCATTTGAACATCTAAGCAAGATAATGAAATTTTGATCTATCAAGAAATTCAAAAATGAAATCAAAGCAATTTCAAGAGCATAATGAATAACATTTCTAAAACACTTTATCATTCAAGATCATGTTTGCAATGCAGATCATCAAATCCATGTTCATGCATAGTAAGATAT
This sequence comes from Sequoia sempervirens, assembly GCA_007258455.2. Classification (NCBI taxonomy): domain Eukaryota; kingdom Viridiplantae; phylum Streptophyta; class Pinopsida; order Cupressales; family Cupressaceae; genus Sequoia; species Sequoia sempervirens. Next base: position 239,700,692 of record VDFB02075321.1, on the reverse strand, counting down.
TTCATCTTTTTATGTTTGTCATTATTATGAGCACTAACCTCTTGCTGAATTTTCAAGAAACAATCAAATTCTCCTTGTGTAAGATGAGATATTTGACCCTAATCCAACAAGGAATGCAAATCTGAATGGTAATTTGCAAAATAGTGATTTATCATTCGCTGTTATTCATTTTTCATTTGTCTGACCTAGGGTAAGCATTCTTTATCAACAACATCATAGCCGTTTGTAGAGGTGGAAACACTAAAACAAGATTTTTCCAAGGAAAGCCCCTATATGACACAACCCTTCCTCTCTTGTCTTTCTTGCAAGATACATATATGAAGATTATTGGATAAGATTGGATACCTCAAGACATCAAACCCTAGATCAATAATTCAAATACCTTCTTTCATCAAATTAGGGCAAGATTGATTATCATTGACTGAAGAACTTTGGAAGCTAACTCCGATAGAGAAGAACCTACAGACTATGATGCTCCTATGTAGAATTTGTACTTCTAAAGAACACCATTTTTAGATAGGTGCACAATTTCCTTTGTCCAATCATTTCTGACCCAAATTTGAATGTCAAGGTCCATATTTCTCGCACTTTGTTCTCCTATTGTTTGTTTCTATATTTCAGCTATGTATTTATTTGAATCTTTTTATCCTTGAATTTTTCTTGTTCAATTCATGGGATACCCCCTACAAAAATTGTCAATTTTGTAGAACACGTCCTCTAAGCATGCATATCGAGGAAAATTTTGATTGCTCTCATGTGTAGTCTAACCCCTTGAAAATTTATTTTGATTGGGTAGGCCATTAATCTTTTGAAAAATTTGCAAAAGTCAAATTTTCAAGAGTTAGCCACTTTTCTTTCACATGCAGAGTCGCTAAATTTTAGTGTAACTATATGCTTTCAACAACTACATCCCAAGATGTAGTTGCAGAGAATTTCTTCGTAACTACACTCCTGCACCTGCACATATTGGCCATTAATGCAGTTTAGGGTCGGTTTATTAATTAGTTTTAAACTTGTTTTATTTTCATTTTACTTTATTCCTTCAACTAGTTCATACCTCTTGATTCCTTTGTACTCATTGCTATGCTCGTATCAAGTTTTTGCAAAATTTTAATCTGGTTTCTTGCCATTTTTAGGGTTTGCAGGTATGTAAAATGTTGACTAGGTTTTTGCATTATTTGTTAAATGCTTTCTTTCACTATTTTCTCTGTTGCTTTTGAAACATTGCTTAGATTTTCTTTTAGTATTGTGCTATTTGGCTTTTGAACATTGTTTAGATTTTGTATATGAAATCACGCTTTCACCATATGGTAAAGTTTTATTTTTTACCTACACACCCATGCTCAATGGTGTTGTTTAGAGTTTTATCTCCGAATGAAATAGATGATCTATGTTGTTTAGAGATAAAACTTTGAGCAACATCCCCCTATAAATTATCAACATCATCACTAGTTGAGCAGACCATCTTTAGGTTGTTCGGGGAATTTTCCTTGAACAAAACCTTTATACACTCAATGGTCTCCATGTTTTCTAGGGAAAATTATTTGGACAACACTTAGCCCACATGGAATTCCCATGCGCTTCGGGGAAAATTCTCTGAAGTGCATCAAGTTGATCTACACCATGGACTTTGGAGAATTTTCCCCGAAGTGCATACCTTTTGCATACACAAATATAGGTCAGAGAATTTTCCCTGACTTGCATCAAGTTTACCCCTTTTGCATATGCTCGATTTGCACTTGATGTTGATTTACCCATATGTAGGTGAAAGAATTTTTTCTGACTTATATCCTTTGACGTACCCAAAATGTAGTTCAAATAGTTTTCTCTGAACTACATCTTTTTCCATACCTTCATGTAAAGGAAGAGAATTTTTCAACCCTTCCACCAAGAGAGAAATTCCCATGTAGTTCAATTATTTTTTCTCCAAACTCCACATCAACACACTTCAGAAATGTATAAGTGCAAAAATTTTCACAATTGCACAACACTAGAAATTTTTAGAACATTGGAAGATTTTGAAATTCATTTTTGCAGTTCGATCCCAAATGACTGATTCGTTTCTAAAGAAGAAGAACATGAAGTACACATGTTAGGGAGTGATTCCGATGACTTGTATGGAATCTAATGTGGTTCACATCAAGGACACAAATATTGGAGATGTGGATATGTTGAGATTCTTAGAAAGAGTGAACAAGCAACCTATTGCTTCAAGCATGTATGTAGTGTGTTCTTAATAGTTGTATTCATTTGGTTTCTTCCTTTCTTGTATTAGCTCAAAATTTTGAATTTGTGTTAGGAACAACTGCCCATTTCAATAAGGAGAGTAAGAATATCATAGATGTCGATGGGAAAGTCGTCATAAGGTTAGATGAATTCTTTGACAAGATTTTCATGTGCCCTGACATTGATGACTATGTTGATATTACCATGGAGGCAACACATAATTAATTGTGAAAGCAATTCAGATAAGTGCAAGAAAATTATCAACACTCAATGGCTCAAAGCTTATAGGCCTATGATTGCAAGATGACCAAAGAACATTTACCGTAGTGAGTTCATCAAGGAAGTCGGTGATTTGATAACTCTTCTTAGTAGAGTTAAAGGAATTCTCACATCCAACACTTTTAAGGAATGGATGTACCAATATATATATGTCATAAGGAAAGGTAATCCAAAAATATTTTTGGGAAAGTAGATCAGTGATGCAATTTTTGAACAACTTTCCAAAGTATCAACCTCTTTGAGGTTTTACATGACTTCAGATTTGGTATATGTTGCACTGCCTCTAGGAGGCATTTTCTAGGCTTATCTTCAAAATGTGACAAAAGAAAGGTTCCCGTATATGAATATTATACGTAGCTAACTTTGAAACAAAGCATCAAACATTCCAAAAGAGTAAATGATGATTTCTTCTATTCTTTCATCTACATGTTTGACAAGGAACATGAGAAGAAAAGGGTTTCAGATGAAGCTTGGGAACTAGTAAGAAAGTTTGGGTGTATGTTCTTGCAATTTCCCACTTTCACATGCATCAAGGTTGGTTGTTTTGATGGATATCCATACATGCTACCAAGGTACCCAAGTGATTAAATTGTTCTAACGAAGTTATGTAGGAAAATTATGGTTGTGCATAGCAAGCAAGAAAAAATCATATAAGGCTAGTTTCAAGTTTCTGCTAACCATTGGTAGGTATTCTATAACTACTTCTCTGAGAGATATAGCCATGGAAACTAAAATGCAATGGATGACCATGAACAAATATAAGAGAATGAATGATTTTGACTATGGAGGAATGAAAGATAAGCTTAAAAGAACATACACTCATGTTCATAAGATCGAGGACATATGGGTTGAATGTAGGTGTGATGGAGATGTAAGGGAGTTAGACTTGAATTATCTTACCTTGGAAAAAATTAGAAACCTTGAATTTTCTAACATTCTTGAGGACATGTAGGATGAAGATGACATTGTAGATCCTACATATGAGGAAAACAAAATTGTTGATACTCCCCTTCCATCAATTGAGTGGTCGCAAAAGGATATGATTTCCATAAGAGAACTTGGTTCCGACATACTCTTGCTAACACTAATGTTTGGTTGGAGGAGAGGGATAAATTTGAAGCTTTTCAAAACAAGATAAAAGGAAGAGGATACTGAAGGGCCTATGTGTAAAAAGGGAGAATCGAGAACAAAGAATAAATAAGATGCTCCTAACTTACCAATAAGAATCCTAAACTTGTCTTCAAAATCAAAAGGACTAAAGACATGGATAAAGAGGAGGCATCAACTCAAGTGGAAGAATAGGAAGAAGAAATTGTTGTTCAAGAATCAAAGGAATCTCTTGTCACTTATATACCGTAGTAACCTCTAGAAAAATATCCCTCCTCTTCCCCTATAGTTTCTACAATGCAAACTCCTACTCCTCCTGTTGTTTCAAATGCATAGTCTTTACATGTTGTTTCTACTATTCCTATTACTCCTGACGTGTCTGTACAATCTATTCATTCATCACCCACTAGTGAGTCAATATTTGAAAGTCCTCGTGGCAATATCAAGAATGTGTTTGGTCCACTTTCTTCTTTTCCCAGTTTGTGTGATGTAACTTTTCCAATTCTTGACACATTCACCCAAACAAACTTTGATAATTTCATGCCTACTTTTGCACCTCAAGTGTTAGTGTGGAGATCCCTACTGCAATCCTCACTCAAAATCCACCAATTTTGACCACCACTATTGTAGAATCAACCCTGCCATCATCAAGAAGTTGGTAACATGAATAGAAAGGGGTTTTTCCACTCTTCCTCCTTGGTTAATATTACAGACACCATAAAGGAAGAAACAAGCCATCTCTCTAGATGAATTTGATTTTGGCCAACTTGTTTCGATGAAGAAAAAAAATGAGGAAGGCCAAGACACTTTCCATGGTACTTATTGACAAGTTAGGTAACAAGTATGTCGAAGTAGCACAACCACCATCGAATTTTTTTTTTTTATTAAACCCAAGGTTCAGATTATGTAATTAGAAGAATTGGACTTGGTAAGAAAACACATGAAAGTGCCAAGTACTTGCAAGAAACATTGGCTTCGTTGATCGAGAGATATGACAAGGATAAAGTTATTAAGGATCAACTAAAGCTGAAGGTGGAACATTTATCACTTCTATCATGTTGAAGATAGCCTAATCTTCTGAGCCCATTGAAATTTTTACATGTGTGGATGATGTTGCAATCTAGAAGGGTAAAAGGATTAGAGCACAAGGAAGAGATGTTAGTGCATGTATAACCAAAATAATTACACAAGGCACTCAATTGTTGAAGTCTTCCCTTGAGTTGGTCAACAATATGGATAATGTTAAGTCAAAATTAAATCAAACTCTTGATGTGTTGTCTCAAAATTTGGAGGTTATAGAGAAGGATCTTGATGCATTGATCAAGTTGAGAGATTCCAAGCTAGAAGTGTTTGATGAAAATGGGGTGATACCCACAAGAAAGATGTTCATTGAATACTAGGAAGCAATGAAACATAGGAGAGATGCCATCAATGAACCGATCAAAGACCTACAGGAAGTCCAAGAGACAAGCATTGACAGAGGATCAGATAACATCATCGAGATAGGGGATCTTCCGTGCTAGATATTGGATGACAATTAGAAAACTCTTCTTGTGGATGTAGTTGTCTAAGAATTCAATTCACTAATTCGTAGTGAGATTGAATCATATGTAACCTTTTCCATTAGCTTCCATTGATAAATTAGTGGATTTCCAAGTGATTATGGATGATTTGAAGACAATATTGGACAAGGATAGGAAAGCACGTGTACATAGAGGACTCCATCAAATGAGTTCTCACTATCTCTAGTTATACATCAGGGCCAAATGACACTAAGGTTCAAGCTGCTTTGAAGAGATATGAAGATTTTGGGGAAAAAATGTAGAAGAAGAGATCGTGCTTGTTGATACTTAGTTTATTTTTCAATTATTCCTTTATGTATTATGTAGATTGTAAATGCCATTTTACATGTCTTTTTATAATATGGAATTACATGTAAAAACAACACCATCTCAAATCAAATTGGATTATGTTTTTGAATAAGTCAAAGTAGTTGTAGATTTCCTAATTTTGTTCTTAGTTTCTCTCTATAAATAAGAGGGGGCTCTTTTGTAATATTTATCTTTTAGCTAATGAAGTGAAATGCAACGAAACTGAGGAGTGCACTGAAACTTTGTTTTGAAAGTGTAAATCATCAAATTCAATCAATAAAAAGAAGCAAGTTGGCATGCAACATTTGTCTTGGATCAAGCTTGTGGTGTGTTGGGATTGTTCTTAAGCCTTTCCTATTGTATTATTGTATATGATTGAATCATGGCATGTAATCGAGTGTTCTATGAGGTACTCTAAATCTGATTTTGTAGTCTTTGAGCTGTGTTATCATCTTTGGAAATTATGTTTATGTTCATGTTTGGAAATAAATTGAAGGCTTTGGGCTGTGAATTATTATTTGTTTGTTTGATCCTATTGTGGCATACGTTCAAGACTTTAGGATGCATCATATACCACACTTTTTTCCTTTCAAATCAACATAAGAAGCAACAAAATACTTTGTGCTTTTGTGGGTTTTCTTGCCATTAACACTTGTATCATTTAGTTATTCTTTCATTTAATTGAATTGGATATTGGTTATTATTGCTCCAACTAGTATTTTGTGGTTCGTTACATACTATAAGCATCACAAGACTGATATTGTAAAGTTTGTAAGAGAAATCATCTATTCTAAAAGAAGAAAATTAGATGATATGAAAACACCCCATGAATAGTTTGTGTAAATAAACTTAGTTAATTACTGGTTGAATTTAGTTAGCAATAAGAAGGGAGCCTCCCCTTTCTGAGAGGAGAGATTTAATATCATCATATACTATAGTTGATATAATTGAATTTTTTCATCAGTTAGTTAATAACAAAATATTCACCCAACATTTTTTTTGTCACTCTGTTGGGGAGTTGAACACGCAACCCAAAGCCTCACACCTTTGACCTTGAAGTATACCAACACCTTATTGTTTGTAATTTTTTCTTTTGTTGCTAATCTACATTTCATATCAAGTTTGCACTTTGGCAGAACAAAGTTATACACATGGTAGAAGGGCTCAAGGACTCATTGATCGTATGTTTGAATTGTTGCAAAATCATAACTATGATCTTTTTTTTGTGCATACAAGGTCACCTCTTCATTGTAAAAGAATTTTTCCTCCTACCAACACAAGATATCCTATACCAAGTGAAGCTTCTAGTGCTCATAGGGCTCTATCTATCACACAACTTCATAGGTTTGTTATTCCACCATTCAACCCAGGTAGAATGGTTGCTCAAGGTCCATGGAGAAATGCTTTTGGGCCATTGAATTTGGCACCACTATCACATTAACTTCCTCATGGATCTTGAAATAAATTTTATAAGTTCTATGGGGATGGCCAACAACATCCAGATGAGCACATTGCCATATTTTACATTGCATTAAGAGTTATTTGAGTATAACATAAAGATGTGTCTATGAGGTTGTTTATTGAAACACTCCAAGGAGTGGTTGTTGATTGGTTTTATCATCTCTCAGCTGGAATTATTACTAGTTGGGCTACACTTCGAACCAAATTTGAAGAGAGGTTTAAACCTATAGAAGATGCTCATGCTTTGTTGGCTCATCTCACTCAAATGAAAAAGGAACCATGCAAGACCATGTGTGAGTTCATGGCTAAGTTCAATAAGTTGAAAAATAGAATTCCAATTGTTGCTCAGCCTATATCTGAAAACTTGAAGAGTTTCTTTATCAACACTCAATTACCTGAGGCGAGTTTTCTTCTATGAAGAGTAGCCCCAACTAATCTTGCAGTTGCTCAAAGTTTGGCTATCAAAGTAGAGGATGATCTAATCCTTACCAGAAAAATAAGGAAATATCTAAATAGGTCTAAAGGATAGTCCTCTTCGGCCTCACCTTCTACCAATACCATAGATTATGGTGCAAAAGCTAGCTAATGAATTGCTATCCCTCAAGAACCAAATGTATCAAAGTTTGTCTATTCCCTCCCATAAGGACACTCCAAGGAGGACATACCCAAATGATTCTAACTATCCCAACAATGCTGCAAGGAATCAAAACTAGAACAAACTTCCCCCACCACAAGGAAGGCTTGCGCTAGAGGAAACACTTGTAAATGCAACAATGGCTTTTTATGAATCTGAACAAGATGATCTTTCATAGTCATAATATGTCTCAAAATATGGTGCTAATCTCTTTGTAGAGGAGGAAACAAAGATAGCTAGAAACTCTAACATCAAGTTTCTACAATACAAAGAAGAGGTTGAACAAGAAGAAGAGAAATATGATGAGGCATTTGTTGTTTTTACCTACTCACAAAATCAACTCAATCATCAATAGGAGGTTGATGGAACTAAGTCAAAGTATTAACCATGTCTAATGATCACAATTGCTAAGAGGGGAACCTCTTTACTAGTTCAACCAAAGGACATAGCGGTAAAAAGAAAAAGTACACCAAATCCTCCTGCTTCTTCTGTATCTAGAACTAGTGTACCAAATCCTAAACCCCAAAGTGAAAATCCCTCATCTTCTTTGGTGAATCCTTACCAAGCTTTTGATATTATAGATCATGCTAAGAGGATAAAAGTCCAAATGTCTAAATTTGAGTATCTCCAAGCTAACCCCGACCAATTTGATATACTAGCCAAGTTTGAAAAAAACAAAGTAGCTCATTTTGGTCAAGAATCTTCCCAAAATGCACATTTTTCTCCTAAACCAAGGCCTGCACAAAGCAACCTTGTTGCAACTCCTTCATTTGTTCCTCGGAAAACAAAAACTTTCTATGTTACCAAGTACTGGTCAATGGTCATAAACTTAGTAATTGTGTCATTGATTTAGGTGCTTCCGATAATGTGATGCTAGCCAAAGTAACCAATTCTTTGGGATTAATTTTGATAGACTTTTGGCCAATGCTTTTCTATGGAAACCAAGCTAGTGCTCCTCATAGGACAAATCAAAGATGCTCAGTTTGCATTTGCTGCTTTCCCCAATAAGAAGATAAAGATGATGGTTGTTGTAGCTGATGTCCCAGCTTCATATGGAATATTGTTGGGATGAAATTTTCCAAGAATGTTGGTGGTGAGATCAACATGGATTGGTCTGAAGCCAGAATACCTGTTAAAGGTTTTATGCAAAAACTTATAGGTAGAAAGGGAAGTTAAGTGTACATTGTGACCGAATCTGAGGATCCAAAAGCTCAAAATCTTTTTGAGTCCTTCGAAATGGGCACCTATTTCTTAACAACTGATGAAGTTCTCGAGTCATCAAATGATGATTCAAGTGAAGATCAAATGACATTTAGACTTTAGAGTTTGATGGCAGTTCTTCCACCAGATCTGGAGTAGGGATAGTTCTCATATCCCTAGAATGAAAGGTCTTACCCTTTTATTTCAAGTTGCAGTTTTACAATGCTAAAAATACTGTTGAATATGAGGCCTTATCGCTAGGAATAGATATTGCACAGAAAAAAGGAATCATGAATCTTCATGCGCAAGGTGATGTTGAATTGGTTGTTTGTCAGGCGAGAAATCTATACTAGACAAAGAATGAAAGGCTAAGGAATTACCACAATCATGTTTGGGATTGAATTGAAGATTTTGATGCTTTTGATATATTCGTGGTTCCAAGGGAATATAATAATAGGGAAAATTCTTTGGTTGTGTCAGCCACTCTCATGATTCTTCATAAATATTTCCAAGGAACTTTAAGTATACCATTGAGTTGGTATTTCGACCCAGTGTTCCTAACAATTCCAACCATTGAAAAATCTTCTATGATGATAATCAAATTATCACCTTTTTAGAAAAGGCTAAAAATTTCAATGATCTATATTTCGAAAGAAGACTCTACAAGCCTCGAGAATCAATCTCTAAAGTAGATCAGCAAACTAGTGAGGATATCTTACAATTGAAAGGGAATAAAATTCCCAAAGAATTGGTCTCCCTAGAGAAACTTTTGATAAGCATGATCACTATATCAAATGGAAACAAAAATTTAGATCAAACTCATCAACAGAGGGTGAACAAATCGATCTACTTGAACAAAAAGCGATCCCAAAATGGTGAATATTGGGAAATGTTGCACATTGAAGGAAATAAATCAATTTGTAACACTTTTGTGGCAATACATTGGCATGCTGGCCTATTCATTTGATGACTTGAAGTCTTTTCGTCCAAAAGTAGTTCAACATGAGATTCGGGTTCTATGCGGGTGATCCCACAAGGCTGGTTTACAATTTCTAAGAGATTCTACTTTTTGTTGAAATCACATGTTTTTAGAAAATATAATGATTTAAGCCTTAAAAAGTTCCATTTGAAGAATTCCAATTGAAGAGAGTTTGATCAAACTACCTTAGATCAAACCCCCTTGGATAGAACCCCGCCAATTTCAAACCATGCTTATAACAGAGTCTCCTTTACACCTATCAAAATGCTGATAAAAAACCACTTTTGATTTACCTTTTGGGGGATCAAATGAATTCATTTAAAATTTATTTTTTGTAAGTATGCAATCCTTATTATAAGCTTCCCAAAAAGTATAATTTTAAATAAATAAATAATTTTATTATTATAATATTTATTTTTTATTTCTTGTGAATGTAGGTTTTTCACCGAAAATCAAGCTCTCTGTTCTGCACATGTGGAAAAATAGAAGATTATATTTTTTTTTTGAAAAATATGAGTGCACTAGATATTGAAGTCCTTGATCCAACAAAAAAATAAAAGAATTTCGATACATACAAAAAAGTTGTGTTATATAGTCTGCCTATGTCTGAATTGTAATTGGTTTGACTTCGAAACTTGATTAAGGAAAAAAATATTCAATAAAACACTATGAAACCAATTTTAAGCACTAGATATCGTAGTTAAAAATCTAAATTAAAAAAAAATAGAATTTTATCTTTCATGGAAAAAAAATTATGTGTTATACAGTGAGCGTCACTCCTTAAAAATGGTGTTTACTAAAAAAAACAAGTTTTCAAAGGAGATGGAAATAGAAGTGCAATTTGATTCCAAATTTTTTGAAAAAAATATATTTAGAAACTATAGACAAAATGTCACAAATCACTAGTTTGCATCATCTTCAAATTCCTCACGGTTTAGCTGCTATAGGTGCCCGAAAGTGAATATTTAGTTAGAAAAAATCAGTTCAGTGTCCAGTTTGGCCAAAAATTGTAAACTAGTATTGTGGGATCACCCATGCCTCATAAGCATAAACAAAGATAGTACAACCTAAAAATCTCAAGTACCATTCTTGCTAAAATTCAAAAAATGTTGAATGCTAGAATTATTTTTCCTATTCATTATTCAACATGGATAGCTAATATTGTTCTTATTAATTTGTGTGGATTTTTGTAATCTGAATCAATCATTACTAAAAGATAATTACCCATTGTCAGTATTGCATCAAGTTTTACAAACAATGGTAGGTTCAAAAATGTTGTCTATGTTAGATGGTTTTTTAGGATACAACCAAGTGGAAGTAAGTGAAGAGGATCAACACAAAACCACCTTCACTACTCCATGGGGAACTTTTGCATATTACAAAATACCTTTTGGTTTGATTAGTTTTGGTGCCACTTATCAAAAGGAAATTGACTTGGCTTTTCGTGATGTAATGGGTAAGTTTATTGTAGTTTACCTTGATGATTTGAATATCTTTTCTAAAGATCATCATGATCATTACCATCATTTGCAACAAGTGCTTGAAAGGTTTCAAAAGAAAGGTATCTCACTTAATCCCAAGAAATCCATTTTTGGGGTTACTGAAGGCAAGCTTCTTGGGCACATTGTTTCTAAGGAAGGGATCAAGATTGATCTTGAGTGAGTCAAATCCATTTGGAATCTTACCTTTCCTTCACATAAGACAATAGTACATTCCTTCTTTGGGAAGGTAAACTTCTTGTGAAGATTTATTTTAGATTTTGTAGAGAAGACTTGTCATATCATGGATATGATGAAAGGAAAATCAATCTTTCATTGGAGTGCGGAAGGGAAAGCCACTTTCAATGACATAAAAGAGGTGATTGCTCATGCTCTGGTCTTAGTTTGTCCAGATTATACCAAATACTTCATCATGTATAGCTATGCCTCGAAGCATACTCTATTTGCCATCTTGGTGCAACAAAACAGAGAAGGGATTGAATCCCCAATAGCTTTCATGAGTTGTCCTCTAAAGACTCATGAACTCAAGTAAGTTCATCAATAGAGAAACAAGCTTACGCTATGGTAAAAGTAGTTAATCACTTCAGGTATTACATCCTCAACTCCCATATCATTGCACTAGTTCCTGATACAATGGTCAAGTTCATCTTGACTCAATAGGAATTTGGGAGTAAGAGAGGTGATTGGATTACTAAGATCCAAGAGTATGATATGGAGATTAAGTCCACCAAGCTAGTTTGTGGAAATGGTTTGCATTAGTTGATTGTTAATAACAAACCAAAAGACATATGTGATGATGAAGAAGCAAATACTGAAGAACTTCCCACAGTCTTGTTTGTAAGCACGACACATGAATGGTATTCTAACACTGCACACTTCCTCACATATGGAGAGTGTCTTGAGAATTTGTCATATAGAGAGAAAAGGAAAATTAAGCTTAAAGCCACAAACTTTTTTCTTTGGGATAATGATTTGTTCAAGAGGAGCAATGAGAGAGAGATAGATAGAGATGGAAGGAGAGGGAGGAAAATAAATAGAGAGAGAAGAGAGAAGTAGATACTCAATCTCTCTAAAGTCTTATCTCAACCCTATTTCTCTTCCCTTCTTTCTTTCTCTATCTCTCTATCACTTTTCTTGCTCCCCCCTTTCTCTCTCCATTTCTTTCTTCCTTTCTTTATATCATATTTATCCCCTCTCTTGGTAAATAAAGCTATTAGATATTTTATATGTTAATTTAGTTTGTACTATAAAAATATATTAAATATTATATCTAATACATTGTATTCTAGAATAAAATATATAATAATATTTAAATATACTATTAGTTTAAAAAATAATTTGATAATTTATCTCTCCATCTCTCCCACTCCCTCTTTATCCCTCAATCTCTCTACCTATATATCTCTTTATCTCTATCTATCTATTTCTCTCCCTCTCTCCCTTTTTATCTCTTTCTACCTCCCTCTCTCTCTCTCACTATCTATCTATATACATATATCTTTCTCCCATTCTCTATCTTTTGAGTTTCTCTCTATCTTTATATATAATTGTCTTCCCCTCTATAGCTATTTCTTTTTCCTTCTCTTTTTCTCTCTCATGTTAAACTTTTAGATTTTTTATATGTTATTTTAATATGCACTATATTACAACATATTAATTATTAATTAGAGTAATTTATATGTATATTTAATAATTTTCATTAGGGAATATAATATATAATAATAATATAATGTATATCTATTATATAGTGTATTATATGATGCTATTTTAATTTATATATAATGTTATATACAATAAATAATAAGTATAAGTATATTATATATAATTTAAATTTGTATTAAATTTAAAATATATATTATATTTTAAGTATAATAATAACTACTTAAGATGCATAACAACATTTTTAAACTACTAAATGACTAAATATTAATCTAATTATAAATATATAACTTATAGTTTATAATATTGTTTAAATATAATGTATATAATAATATGATATATAATATTGAATATAATAATAAATACAATTATTAAAAGAATTAAATTAATTATATAATATAAATTATAATTTTAATATCATTATATATATTAGATTTTACAATATGTTAAGTTATAATTTAATATTAATATTAATATACAATATATATTTCCAAATTCAAAATCAAGACCACAAAGTCAAGAGCAAACATACCATTCGAGAATGTGAAAAATAGTAGGTAAAAAAGCAAGCAGAAACTAGCGAGAGGAACGGTCATGATCATTCAAATCGTCTTGCGTATCTTATCTGAAACTCTATGTCATTCATGGACAAAAGGAGCGATAAGAAACTCTACTGCAACCATAGACAAGAACAGCTCCATGAAGCTCACACAAGAAAAGCCTTTGACATAATTAAATAAAATGGTGATAAACTTTGAAATTTTAATCATCATTAAATAAATAGTTTAATTATATATTTAAAATGATAATTTAAAATTTAATATAAATAAGAAAAAAAAAACTATTATTATTATTATTTAAAATATAAGTATTAGGAAACAATCAAAACATTTAGATATACAAAAATGTTTTCACCTTATTGGCTGGTTGAGTTTGGTTTTGAATGCGAATCTTCTTGTACTACTAAGAATTTAAGATAAGGACCCCGCGTGGGGCCCATGGAGTAGTGCAAAGCTAATTATTAAAATTTTGAAAGCATTATCAGTCAACACACCTCACTTAATAGAAGCTTTAACAACCTGGTAAACTCCACTTACTCAGGGTCTTAAGTGTTACAGAATCGTTTTTTATTGCATCCTGTGACGCCCCCATTATTCTCATGGCTCAGAACAATACGTCCCTCCTGGACAATGGATGCTTGCCTTAAGAGATAATGGTATTTTATAGAAGCTCCATCGATTCCTATTCAATGTATACAAGCCTAAACAAATGATAAGAACAAAGGTTCGCTCATGGTTTTAGTTTACCAGTCCTGTTTACTGGTTTGCCTTTGATTTGTTAAAAATGATTTATTCTAATAAAGCTTTTCTTCCAATGAAAAAGAGTTCGCTCCAGGGAGTAAGCAGCTTAAAAATAAATATTCAATTTAAAAAAGTATTCCGATAAAATTAAATATAGTTTATACTCGAGCATACTCTCATGGCTTACAAAATGTCTCGGGACAATGGCGGATTTGCCAAGATTAGAAAATTAAAAGATAGACTAGGTATTCTGTTGACTACCTAGAGATTATAAATGGCTCTCGAAAGAGTGGTAGGCAAACCAAGCTTTTCTCTTTTCTGTCCCGGCACATTTACTCAATTTGTTTTTAATCACAATACATCTATTTGGATTCTGGAAAACCAGGAATAAGTCTAGTGTGCATTGAAGTTTTTATCCTATTCAACAATGGCCGCTTTGCCTTCTGTTAGGGTTTTCACAGAATGAAAAGCAGCAGGATTTCAGTCTGGTATGTTGTTGAATTTTGGGCCATGTAAAGAACATTGGAACAAATTGAGGTTCTGTTCATGCGTTTACAACTCTGTATTCTTATATCCTCTTCACTAATAGTTGTTTTAAACTTTCTGTGACACCAATAGCAGATGAAACTTTGAACTCAGCAAGCAGGCGGACTGGACTTTTGGCAACACATAAAGTTATGCTTCTACGTTCCCTGTATATCAACAATCAGAAGAGGCAAAATTTGGGCCTGTCATGGAAACAAACGGGGACATTTGGACAAAGCAAATCGTTGAGGCCAAAATCTTACTGTCTTAGCAAATGTAAGTGATGCTCTCTTCAACCTTTTTTCTCCAAGTGAGATTTGATTGCATGTTTGCGGATTTGGGGGAAACAGAGAATGCACTATAATTTATTTATTATCTTTATTATGATATTGTTATTAGGATTCATTCATGTAGTTTTTCGAGTCAAACTCATTAACTCATATTTCATGACTAGTGGTTTACAAGAATTCATATCACCTAGATGCAATGAGTGCTAAATGGTCCTTCATTATCATGAGAGATGGGTTCTTGTGAATCACTACTTATGAAACATGGGTCAATAAGTTTGACTCGAAAAATTTCACAATTGAATTCAGAACAGAATAGATATCCTCAATCTTTTAACTCTCAATGGAAGAGATTTCTGTCTAAGACTCCTTAAATATCTTACTATGTGTAAACACTAAAAAAAATTATTCTAATTGATCCAACTTTTTTCTTCATTCAGCTATAAAATATGGCACTGCTGCCAATCTTCAAATACTGGCCTTCTCCGATGAACAGGGAGTTCCGGTGAAAAAGTTATGGAATGTCATGAAAAAGAATGTAGGCGAACTAGGATCTACCTTCTTTCTGAGTGAGGTATATGATAGGAAAACTCTTTCTGTCTCATATTTCACTTTTTAATTTGCTGCCGGCTGCAGAATTTTTGAGATAGCCCCATCAGCAAAACGCCTGTTCTCTTTTCTACAAAATTCCGAGGTTCCGCTGGAGAAAAACTCACAGCTCAAAGCTCATGCTCTCTCAGTCTTCACTTTGGTGTGAACTAAATAGCCTTTCCTCTCTTCTCTTTTACAATAAATGTGTGTGAATGAATGATTAGAGTCTTAACAAATACCAATCTTGCTTGCAGACATGCGAATCCGCTGTACAACTTGCAGAAAGTGGATCCATCACAGTGCCGGAATCAACTCTGAAAAATTTGGGTACAGTCCATTTCAAATCTGGAGTGGTTGATGAGCATTATTATGTGAGTGAAAACCCAAAATGTAGCCATTTTTAAATCTTAGATGCCATTAATCTTGTTCAGAGGTAAAGTTTCAGATCTATGTCTGTGCAGGTGACTAAGTTTGCTCTACTGAAGACTATAGAGGAGGCTGTGCCGGATTTGTGGTCTCCACAGTTGAAATCTGCATGGGATGAAGCCTACTGCCGACTAGTTCAAGCCATAAAAAATGAGATGAAGCCTGAATAGTAATCTGAAATCTGCTGTTAACAGATTGTCTCTCTGAATAAGTTTGTAGAAGAAGATTTTTCAAAAATAAAAAAGTAATCTATTTGAGCACATCTGAAATCTATTTGAGTTCATACTTTGCTTGTTCTCAACCTTCATTCATAACTTTTGAAGTAGTAAGGAGAACACGGTCCTTACATTTTAGTAGATTTTTCAAAGGTGTTTTTAAATATAAGTTGTTTGCTATTAAATTTAGAGACAGATAAATAAGTTTTAGACATCAAAATTCAGCTATATTAGATATGGGAATCATAGATTTAGTTTCACATAAGTTTTAGATATGTACTAGTAGAGAACACCTTCACACTTGTGGAAGTGAGCCAGGTAATTTCACAGTTAAAATTTTCAAACTGAGAACAATCATTTAACAAGTCTTATTTTTTATATCACGGTGAAAGGACTTTTGATAGTTGTATATTGATACCTTCATCAGATCTAGAGTGAAGAACCCTTGTATTTAATTTATTTAATTATCCTATGTATTAAACATTACTTATATAGTGACATAAATTCAAGCTCTTATAATCAAGTTCAAATCCAAGATTTGATACATAAGAAGGTCCACACCCAAAAATCCCAACATAACAACCTTACACATATACCAATTTTTAAGCAAACAACAATACATTTTTTTATTCAAACACATTTCCACAAATGAAGGCCCCAATACCCTCATGGCTAAGGTCTAAGTGTCACTAGGGAATCATAACATAGCTTTCTAGAGGACCTTCACATTTTCCATTGGTCATGGAAATCACCTACACACTTGCAAAAATTATTAATATGTTACACAAAATAGTCGAGATAGTATTTTAATAATATTTACAATACCATATGCTATAGAATATTCACAACCAACATAATTATGATGATTCATCCAATAATTAAAATAAAGTAATCAAATCAACTACTACAATTATCCCCACGCATAACTTACATTGAACACATAATGTTATTTCATAATTTTCTTTAAAAATTACATTATAATTGAATTAAATTAAATTAATATTAATCATCACATAATAAAAATATATACTTAACCAAATAAAAATAACAAGATGAAATACGTAAACTTTAAGTCCATCATATAAACAATATAAACAATATGGCCAAATCATAGTTATTATCTATCTAAATCATCACAACAATCTAATAAAAAATATCCATTCAAATCTAAGATTGTAACAAAATCTTAAAAAAGTGTGTAAGTCAATAAATGTAAAAGATAATGTGTGTTTTAATATGAACAAGTTTAGTTTATGATTTATATTTTATCTTTAAATTTCTTTTAACTTGTTACTTAATTCATTCATATTTTGTTTTGTTTCAAATACTAGGTTTCATAAATTGTCAAAATGAATATTATTTTTGTTGATTGTTGGTTAAAAAAGTAAGTTAAGACACAAGTTATGTAGTTCAATGTCCATATGTTTAGCTTTCTATTTGTAAGTTGTGTTTCAAACTACTCACCTATTTACTTTAATCTATCATAAATTATAAGAAAGATATCTCTTGTTCGTTCTCACCTATTTACTTACCTCTTGTTGGTTCTTTTCTTTGTTCATGTTTAAAATTGAGGTTTCATAAAATTTATAAATGAGAATAGTTTAGTTATTGTTTATTAAAATATGTAGGTTGAACAATACTCAATTTGTAGAAGTTTTATTTGGGATTTTCAAACTATAAAAACCTCAATATCTTATCTTTCAAAATGTTTCCTAAATTTACCATGGTTTGGGGTGATTCCATAATACTAGTTTACAATTTTTGGCCAAACTAGACATTGAACTACAATATCTAATTTTTTTCCATGAAGGATAAAATTCTAATTTTTTCAATTTAGATTTGTAACTACAATATCTAGTGATTCCAATTGGTTAGATAGAGTTTTATTGAATATTTTTTCCTTAATCAAGTTTCAAAGTCAATTCAGACATAGGAAGACTGTATAACGCATAATTTTTTTTGTATGTATCGAAATCTTTTTTTTTGTTGGATCAAGGACTTTAATATCTAGTGCACTCATTTTTTCAATTTTTTTTTTTGTTAATCTACTATTTTTCCACATGTGCAGAACAGAGAGCTTGATTTTCGGTGAAAAACCTATGTTTAATAAAACTAAAAAAATAAATACATAATAAAACCAAAACATATTAAAATTATATTCGTTGGATAACTCATTTTGAGGACTACCATCATCCAGTTGGGTCTATGAAGCCTCCTCCATTTTCATCCTCAACCTAAGCTTCAAAACACAAAATTCTTGACTTTTTTGGTGTCAGAGGGTGAGAAGGTGGGAAAAGGGGGGTTCATACGAACCATGGTTCATTCGAACCCCCTTTTCTAACATGTTTTTTTTGTGTTTTTTGGTGAGAATGGTGGGACCTGACATTTAATTGGTTTGCTTGAACCAGGGTTCATTTGAACCCTTTTCTAGTTTGCTTGAACCAAAGGGTTCATTCGAACTCCAAAAACCAATTTCTTTTGCATTGGGTCATTTTTTGCAACTTTTCCTTACTCAAATTGTAAACCACTTTTGTGGGTTTACCCATGTTTAGCTTTTTATTTGTAAGTTATGTTTCAAACTACTTACCTATTTACTTTAATCTATCATAAATTATAAGAAAGATATCTTGTTTGTTCTCACCTATTTACTTACTTCTTATTCGCTCTTTTCTTTGTTCGTGTTTAAAATTGAGGTTTCATAAAATTTATAAATGAGAATAGTTTAGTTATTATTTATTAAAATATGTAGGTTGAACAATAGGGTATGTGCGGGATCACGATGGGGCAAAAAGTGGCGATATGAAAAAAGTAGTGTTTTGCATTCACCAAAAAATGCAAAAATCTCAAGTTGAATTTTTTTTGGGTTGGGTGTCAGTACATTACTCCATAGCAATGCCCAAGCCAAAGTAATACAAATTGTATATCTGATACAAATCGGATATCTGATTTGTGTTGGGTAATATATACCCAAAAAGTGGTCATGGTGGTTATTTTAAACCTACAGCCACAGTGACAGTGAGGGCATATCCAATATCGGATTTTAGCTGATATTTGATTTGTAAGGTAAGTTTTTGGTTTTTTTTGTTTTAATCAAGTTTTGTATTACTTTTGTATAATTTTAACTAGTTGTTTACGAATTTTTATTAAAATCTATGGTTTTTTACAATAATTTCATTTATATTGTGTAATTTCAATTAGATTAATTAGTTTTGAACTTCAATAAGGTATTTTGGCTGAGAATCAAAACCCACAAATGCCAAACTCTCCACCACCTCCACGCCCATCAAGTGAATAGTTAATTTGTGAAAAATTGGAGCAATTGAGGGGCATTTGTGATGTTTATAAGACAATCCCTCGATTATCCCAGATGAAAAACACATTGAAAGAAATAATTAAAAATATAGAAACCCTCTCCACCCAACATAATGCCATTCTTTCGTGGTGAGAAACCATGAGGGAATATTACTCCTGTGGATTGTCTTATGAAGAGGTGAAAGATCTTGAAATAACAAAATCCCAAATAGCCTCTTTATTTGTTAACCCTCACACTGATCTACCAGTTAATGTTAATAAACCAAAACTTTCTATAAAATGGTGCATGAATAAGGAAATTGTAGATAACTTTTGGGATCGTTGGTGGATGGTTTTTGATAAACCACCCAGCAACAATATTGATGTACCATTTTACTTTAATACAAAATTATATGCTGAGTTTGTGTTAGGGTATCATGTCAATTACTTTGACATTAAACCCTTCCAGGGCGTTAGTGGAGGTATGCCCCAAGATAGACTAGGGGTAGTTAGAGTAGTCTAGGGCCCATATGTTCCCCCCCTCCCCTTCCTTAGCTACCTCCAGTACATCATCCATATATTATTGAGGATGCAGCTACACAAACTATTCAAGCTATTCACTCTTTGAGTGATCTTTTGGTTTCCCATACTGCTACAGTAGCTCAGACACATGTTGGTGATGTTGGTGATGGATCAAGTGTTTCTGCATCCTCCTCCTCAGGTCCACATATCTGTGTTCCACATACTTGCACTATGTGCCACCAGATATGCTTGGGTGATCCGGGGGATATTTTCACTGAAAATTGAAATGTCTTCAATACTCCATATTTCAGCACCATCAAAAAGAGTTCGATGTCCTGATTCCAGTGCAACTTGAACAGGACAAAAAGGAGTATGTTTACACAAGTTATGGCCAGTCAAACCTTGGGTCAAACTGCCATTAAGGGGCATCAAGAAAGCAAAAAAAATGGTCATCTCATAAATCGACGAAAGCAGTTCCAAATCAAAGGGTTTGTCAAGATGATTCCAGCAACATTCGTTTTGTCGAAATTCGACGTCATATGCTCGAGATATGAGTAGTCAAAGATGAGTTGACTTTGTTGACATCAGCATGGTATGGTCAGTGAACAGTCAGCATTCTTAGCCAATCACCAATTGACACGTGTCATCTTAAGTGGAAGAAAAGGGCCATGTGGCACATCGTTGGGTGCCACATGGTGGGACACATCAACATTTTGGAGGCCACGTCATCATCTCATTAGCGCACAGTCAGCACACGTCAGTGGGCATATCACTGCTGTCAGTGAAAGACCATCCGCCACGTGGCATCAGCTCTGTCGACACACTGCACCGGCTTGACAGTTGGTCGTTGCGATAAAAGGGCTAGACGGATTCAAACCCCTAACCTCCTAACTACAAGCACTTGCCTCCACCATTCGGCCGCGAGATTTCCTCTAGATAATAAGTGGTGGTAGTTTGTTTTGTTATGTAACTGGTGGAAATCGGCTATTAAAAGCTAGCGTCCAGGGTTGAACCCTTGACCGTTGGCTTACCAAAATGTTTGGCCACCGATAAGCCATCAAACGACTATGGGATATTACGTGGCATCGGTTGCTTTTGGCTAATGTTTAAGTCGAATAGCCATAAACTTAAAACAAACCCCCTATTATTAAACAAATCCTAAGGAAGCCCAAAAATACATTATTTAAGGGGGCTTAAATAATCTTGAAAGATATTATTTAAAAGGCTTAAATAATTTCTAAAAGATTATTAAGGATATTTTAAGGATTATAATGGGATATTTTCAAGTATTTTTCCATGTAAAGGGGATATAGGAAATATTGTAAAATCAATTGGTTAAAGGCCAATTTGAGTAAATTTGACGTATAAAAGGGGAGTTTAGGAGTGAGTTTTTGGACTCAGATTTTTCAAGTCTAGGTGGTGAAGCTGTGAGAAACAAGGAGATTTTTCTAAGGAGATTTTTGATCATTTTTGTACATCAGAGTTTTGTTATGCTACCGAAGTGCTGGAAGGAAATGATCTTGGTGCAATTGTAATTCTGTTTTTAGAGATTAATCGGATCGGTCTCACTCTATTGGAGCAGACCCAGAGACATAGTCACATTTGTGGTGAACTCCCTTATCAGATCGTTTGCACTCTCTCTCTCTCTCTCTCTCTTCTTCTTTCTCAATTTCGTTCTTTTCACCTTCAGTTTTTAATGCATAATTTCAATAATGTATGTATGAATTGTATTTCCGGTTAATTCACATGTTAATGTGCTAATTTTGTTTATGTAATTTGGATTTCATGATTTTTAAACATTAAGCATTCAAATGCAATTAGTCTAGATCCTAATCAGATCAAGTGGTATCAGAGCTTTTGGTGACTATTATTGCAGTTGGTTTTGAATGCTAACAAGATCCAAGATTCAAAAGGGCGAAGGAAAGCTTGAGGAATATAATCCTGAGATCGGGAAACGAAGAACTTTTTTGAAGATGTCTGTATGTGGAATGGAGGTACCCAAAGAGCTCAGTGAGCAAGAGTTTCGAAGAGCTTTTTGGCAGATGAGAGTTGCGTTGGAGATACTACTCAAGGAAAGGGAAGAACGCATGAAACGTGAAGAAGATCATGGAGATAGTAAAAGCAAGAAGAAGCAATTAGGAGGTGGTGATGAACCCCCAAAATCTCCTCTGTCTACTCCTTCTTCTCTTCATTCTCCTTCTTCTTCTACACATTCTCTTTCTGGTAATCCTTTTGGGGGTGTAAATAAGCCTCAAATTAAACTAGATGTTAAATTTGAACTACTTAAGTATTGTGGTGAATTAGATGCTGAAAAACTAGATGATTGGATTCAGCAAGTAGAAGTTTATTGTAGAGTTCAAAACCTCTTTGATGATGCTTCTAGGATCCAGTTAGCCACTCTTCAGTTGGGAGGTTCATCTCTTACCTGGTGGGAGAATAGGACTAGAGCAGAAATTTCATAGCATGGTAGAGTTAATTTGTCTTGGTCAGAATTTATTAATGCTCTTAAAAAGCAATTCTACCCCTTAGGTCACATGTAGCAATTAATGATGAATTGGAAAGTGTTTAAACAAGGGAAAGGTCAAACTATCCAAGAGTACACCCATGAATTTAGAAAGAAGGCTATTGCATTAAATGTACCTTTGTACACCCAGAATACTTTGTTAAAGTACATAGGAGGTCTTCATTCATATCTTAGACATTCCATTTTGGTATTGAACCCTTGTAATTTGGATGAAGTGTCTCTTCAAGCTACACACTTAGAGTCAAGGGGAAAGGGTTCTTTCATTGATAATGATAACTTTGTAAAGAAATCTTCTAAGGTTGTAGAGACAAGGAAAGGAAAGAAGACAGCTACAGTCAAGAAGGATGACAAGCTTTCTTACTCTCATTATGACAGGAAAGGTCATGATGAAGATCATTGTTGGAAGTTGCATCCTGAATTGAATCCTAAGTGGGCTCAAAGACAGAATCAGAAACAAAAGGGTAAGGAGAAAACCACAAATGTTGTTATGGATCTCGGTTCTGATTCTGATGATGAAACTAAGATATTAACTATGGGTATGACAGGTAAAGCTTTTAATTCCAGTGTTTCCTTTGATAGTTGTGCTTCTACTTCTAAAGTGAATGATGTCTCTAAAGATAAGAAAAGGAATGAGCTTTTTCATTTAAGGGTTGTTGCTAAGAACATTAATATTGATGCACTCATAGATAGTGTTTCTCAAGTTAACTTAATTTCTGAAGATGTTGTAAGAAACTTGGGATTGAAAACTGCACAACATAAGAAACCTTATCCACTAGGATGGATTTGCGAAAATGATAAGTTGCAAGTAACAAGACAATGCACTTTGAAATTTGCAATCACTAGTAAGTTTGTGGATGAAGTATAGTTTGATGTGGTTCCACTAGATATCTGTGGGATAGTTCTAGGTAGCCCTTATCTATATGATCAGAAAGCTATTTTCTATAGGGAAAAGAATCATTATCATTTGTTTAAAGATGACATTCAATATATTGTACATTCTCACAGGATTAAAACTGATCGTTCTTTTACAAACATAGGGAAATTTAAGAGGGTGATTAATGCAAAGAAAGATTTAACTCTTATGTCTGTCAACATAGGTGGTTCTAGACAGGAACTTGGAGTAGCTAACCAGGGTCAAATGTCGCAGGATGCACCCACAGTACAACATGAGGGAATGGAGATTGAAAGCATTAATGGTCCCTTAGGTAAAAATGTTCTTGTTGCGAAGGATCGATATTTTGTTGATTTTTTCTCTTTCATATCTACATTATTGTTTAGCTTGATGCTAGTCAATATTTGTTGGTTAGTGGCTACGACAGTTGATGTAGATGCTTATGGAAGTGATAAAGTGTTGTTTATGTTCAACAATATTGTTGCAGTCTTCATTGTGATTGTGAACCATGTATACAGATGTACAAAGGATACAGGACAAGTGGGGAGGCCAACTCCTCACCTAATGTCAGTATAAATGTCACTTTTGGAGGTCCAACAGTTCTCTAGTGGGGAGGCCTGATCCGGGGGATATTTTTACTGAAAATTGAAATGTCTCCAATACTCCATATTTCAACACCATTAGAAAGAGCTTGATGTCCTGATTCCAATGCAACTTGAACGAGACAAAAAGGAGTTCATTTGCACAAGTTATGGCTAGTCAAACCTTGGGTCAAACTGCCATTAGGGGGCATCCAGAAAGCAAAAAAATGATCATCTCATAAATTGACGAAAGCAATTCCAAATTGAAGGGCTCATCGAGATGATTCCAGAAATGTTCGTTTCGTCGAAATCTGACGTCGTATGCTCGAGATATGAGTAGTCAAAGATGGGTTGACTTTGCTGACATTAGCATGGTATGGTCAGCAAATAGTCAGCATTCTCAGCCAATCACAGATTGACACATGTCATCTTAAGTGGAAGAAAAGGGCCATGTGGCACATCGTTGGGTGCCACATGGTGGGACACATCAGCATTTTGGAGGCCATGCCATCATCTCATCGGTGCACAGTCAACACACGTCAGCGGGCATATCACCGTTGTCAGCGAAAGACCGTCTGCCACGTGGCATCAGCTCCATCGACACCCTGCACCGGCTTGATAGTTGGTTGTTGCGATAAAAAGGCTAGAGGAATTCAAACCCCTAACCTCCTAACTACAAGTACTCGCCTCCACCATTCGGCTGCAAGATTTCCTCTAAGTGATAAGTGGTGGTAGTTTGTTTTGTTATGTAACTAGTGGAAATCAGCTATTAAAAGCTAGCCGCCAGGGTTGAACCCTTCACCAGCGACTTACCAAAATGTTTGGCCATCGATAAGCCATCAAAAAACTATGGGATATTACGTGGCATCGATTGCTTTTGGCTAATGTTTAAGTCAAATAGCCATAATTTTAAAACAAACCCCCTATTATTAAACAAATCCTAAGGAAGCCCGAAAATACATTATTTAAAGATATCATTTAAAAGGCTTAAATAATCTTGAAATATATTATTTAAAAGGCTTAAATAATTTCTAAAAGATTATTAAGGATATTTTAAGGATTATAATGGGAGATTTTCAAGTATTTTTCCATGTAAAGGATATAGGAAATATTGTAAAATCAATTGGTTAAAGGCCAATTTGAGTAAATTTGATGTATAAAAGGGGAGTTTAGGAGTGAGTTTTTGGACTCAGATTTTTCAAGTTTAGCTGGTGAAGCTGTGAGAAACAAGGAGATTTTTCTAAGGAGATTTTCGATCATTTCTGTACATCGGAGTTTTGTTATGCTACCGAAGTGCTGGAAGGAAATGATCTTGGTGCAATTGTAATTCTGTTTTTAGAGATTAATCAGATCGGTCTCACTCTATTGGAGCAGACCCGGAGACGTAGTCATGTTTGTGGCGAACTCCGTTATCAGATTGTTTGCACTCTCTCTCTCTATCTTCTTCTTTCTCAATTTTGTTCTTTTCACCTTCAGTTTTTAATGCATAATTTCAATAATGTATGCATGAATTGTATTTCTGCTTAATTCACATGTTAATGTGCTAATTTTGTTTATGTAATTTGGATTTCATGATTTGTAAACATTAAGCATTCAAATGCAATTAGTCTAGATCCTAATCAGATCATTGGGTCCTCTTGTACAACCTGCTGAGCATCCCTTGGACACTTCTGATTATGAACTCCATGATGTGGACGATATAGGAGATCAAACGTAGGGGATTGGAGTACAACCTGCAGAGTTCTCTCCTACTAGAGAGGGGGACATTGGAATAGTTACACATGTAAGATTTAAGTTGTAATTTCATAACTTGCATTTGTTTTTAAAT